>CM042391.1:6418720-7018720 GCA_023634145.1 Thymallus thymallus | reverse complement strand
TACCGCTCCTTCTGCAGGATGCATGGTAGAGTCACAGTTCCAAACTGTAGTATGCGGCTCCTTCTGCAGGATGCATGGTAGAGTCACAGTTCCAAACTGTAGTATACTGCTCCTTCTGCAGGATGCATGGTAGAGTCACAGTTCCAAACTGTAGTATACCGCTCCTTCTGCAGGATGCATGGTAGAGTCACAGTTCCAAACTGTAGTATACGGCTCCTTCTGCAGGATGCATGGTAGAGTCACAGTTCCAAACTGTAGTATGCGGCTCCTTCTGCAGGATGCATGGTAGAGTCACTTGAATATCCTAAACAATTTTCTGATACAGCAAGTGGTCTGGCTGAGCATCTGAAGTGATGCAATATTGAATAGTGTTTTAGCCCTGACATTAAATCATTTAGTGGAGCAAATGGGTCAGCTGTTGGAGCATCATATGGAGAATGTCCATCATCCTCGCCTCAATGCATGTTAAATGGGTCAGGGTCTGGCTATGCAAATGTAATTCCCACACAACTCGCCTGCTTTATCAAATTGTGTCTTAATCAATGCCCTTCAGACATTTTCAATACCAAACTCAATCTCTCTGAGAGCAAAACATGTACCATGCAATATCATTGGGAGCATGGTTTCACTACTCTTTTTTCATTTGGCACAGCAAACAATCTGAAAATAATGGAGATATACTGTATGGCAGAGACAAATATCGTTAAATGATACATGACATTCTACATTCTGGTCCTATTTCCTCCCCACTGGTCACACGCTGGTTGAATCAACATTGTTTCAATGTCATTCGTCAACATATTGTGATGTGTAATCAACGTGGAAAATACATTGGATTTGAAAAAAGTCATCAACCAGTACTGTTTTCATCTCATTTCAACCAGCGTAGTAAACATTGAAATTAGGGTCAAACGTCAACTTAAATACATTGACAACCTGACTAACATAAATCTAATTTCAACATAATCATCAGAACTATGTAGCAAATACATAGAAATGTTTAAAATATTTTTCATCCTACAGTATATTCAATATTCTGTATATTGGTTGACAACTAGCTAGCTACCTAGTTGTCAACGTGAAGCTAGGTAAACTATTATTTGTCCATGGATGATTGGCTCTTTGGAAGTTTAGAAGTAGTACCATTAAATGACAATATCCAAAGGTCAAAGTTTATTATTAGTACCATGACTTTGGCATGACTTTCTATTTATAGGGTTAATGCTTGCTACTTCTAAAATTCTAGGGATCCGATCAACCATGGATGAGTGATTGTATACCTAGCTTCACATTGAAATGATGGTATCCTTTGGGCACCTCACTCCGAATTTACTTTCACGTACAGCTAGTGTAAAAAAAGTCAAATTAGTTACTTTCAACTATTTAATGTTATTTAGGTAGTCTACACAAATGGGTATAGAAGTTGATCAAGGTCTAAATGTGTTGACATGATATCTCAGCTTGTTTCCAAAGCCAAGCAGGGTACGTAGAGATGGGCATCTGGATGGTAGACTTGTTCTCACTGAAGTGCATAACCTCTCATATACCAGTAGGAGTCAATGTTCAGGAATTAATTGTTGTACTGTGGCTTCATGTTTATTTCAATATATCTTTATTTTGTTTAAAAGCATGACGTTGAAACAATTATGTTTATTCAAACAAACCATTTTACTATTGAAACAAGGTCAAATAAAATATGGCTCATCAAATATGTAATTCAACATAATTTCAACCACCCATATTTAATAGAGGATGAAAAAAATGTTTTACGTTTCTACGTGGAATTTTCAATGCAATTTTAATCTATACATAATTCTGATGATTATGTCGGAATTACAGTGATGTAACAACCTGTTAGTCAGGTTAAGTCAATGTATTTCAGTTGAAGTTTTACCCAAATTTCAATGTTTACAAAGTGGATTGAAATTAGATCAAATCCAATGTATTTTCCACGTCACAATACGTTGACAAGTTATGTTGAAACAACGTTGATTCACAAAGTTTGTGCCCAATGTGTAATGACTATATTTTAGCTGTGAGGTGATTCACAAAAACCCCTTACATTTTCCACTAAATAAAAAAGTGTGGACACTACTGAATCATGTCTATAAGCTGCATCTGCTGTACTTGCATTTGTATGCAGTGCATCACAGAAATGACACTCCCAAGTTTCAGGTGACTGTTCCTTGGTGCTATCAAGCATTGCAACACAGATTGTGCAGGCGGTGCCCTGTACCCTATAGGATTTCCTTGTTCCATCCTGCTACCTTTTTGCATTGAATCACAGTGTCAACACCACAAACAAAATGAATAGCATGCTCTAGAGCACAGCCCACGTGACAGAGGTAACTACCAAGAGGCTCAAGATTGATGTTTCAGTGAGCCACATGTCAAAACACACCAAATGACTTTGGCAGATTTTTCATGGACTGATTTTCCCGCTCAACTTTATTTTTGTCCACATACAATGTCCTTGAAATCCCAAACGTTATTTGTTATTTGCTAAGTGGCGAGTAGCCAGTAGACAGAAAGGGATCTCCAACACCCAGGGTCCCTGTCACTGAGAGTGAGGGGAGACACTTCAACATGGGATTGCAACCGCCATCACGGCCAATATAGAGAGCTACTTCCATAGTAATCCGGGATCTCTCTTTCTGGAGGAAGTCTCCACTCCCTAAAAGCAGTTAGAACGGAGAACAGAGTACAGTGTGTAGAGCAGCATCACTTGCAGACAAGGCATCTGCTTGTTCACAGTTAGGTATGAAAAGAAGCCGAGATGTCAGACGCCAAGTATCACCAATGCTAGCCAAAAAGCCCTCAGCCAATCAAGTTGCAGCAATCTGTTGTTTACCCTTGGTCTGAATGCAGGAAGTAGCATTAGCCACCCCTAGCATGGTGGTGGAAAATAGTGTTTAATAAAGAAAGTACGCAAATTTCTCCCCGTTTTTTTTCCCCGCCTTCTTGAAATTAAATCGAGTTAAAGGACGTACGAACCGGTCCACGAGAGATATGAGTGTATAGCCGTTGCATGCGTTCCCTTCGGACGACTCAATATCGCCATCTGCCGCCCTTTGGGCTACACCAATGTCAATGTCCCATAGCACTGAAGGTGTTTTACAGTTGAATGTACAGTAAGACTGCAGTATTGATCAATATGAAAAATGACTAAACCCAAATTAATTATATTCCACAAACTCTCTTTTACCGTTGACTTCACAATATCTACAAAATTCACAACTCACTATTTTGTGTTAGTATTAAAGTATTTGCCCTTAGTTTAAATATTGTATTACTGTGTCTAGATGTTTTGTTTCTCTACTGCTTTCTATCTATGATACTGTATAGGCTATATCATATATAACATGTATATAATGTCATATGTTGCATGTGTTGATTAGCATAAATATATTTACTATGCATGTGTTCATATATAAATATATCCCATATATTATTTTAATGATGATAAGTGTCCTTCCTGTAGCTATCAACCCCCAGCTCCATTCGAGATAGTGTACTATACATTATCTTAGTTAGCATCTGAAACATTGATACTAAGCCTTACAGTTCAATATGACAAACAGCATTACTGGAGGTTGCAGACTTCCACATGTACAGATTGTCATGCATATGTTTGATACGGTGTACATGGTTTGTGTTTTTAACACACCTTCGGCGAAGTCACAATAAAATGGTATCCATTTTATCCATTTGAAAGGCATTTCTCCTTTGAACGTGGTCTTGTTGAGAACATATGTTGGGTTCTGGGAAAATCATCTGCTTAACAATCACAGAATACACTGGAAAGACATAGGAAATGTTCCGTCATTACTTTCACAGCAACTATTACCATCGCCATGTACAGGTTGTATGATTTTAGTACAACATCTTTTAGATGAACACTTGCCTCTCCTTCATCCCTGCTTTATGTATGTGGACGAACACAGTCTAACAACATCTTCCTATCCACAGCCACCTGTATAATGCAAATCACAAGTTACACACACAGAGATGGGCAGTATTTATGTTACATGTATTTGAAATATATATTTCATTTACTTCTGAGAATTTTAAAATTTGTAATACACTGGGCACACTCCAATGTATTTTATAACAAGTTACTTTCGAGAGCTGTAATATGTATTTTCAAAATATGAAATACTTTTCTATACCATATTTTTTTAAATAGCGGTTCACAATTTAATATCCCCCTCTCCCCCTGCATTGGTATCAGAAGTCTGATGGCACTATGGTGTGATAAGTGCGTCTCCTAAATATAATTGTACATGTAAAAATGTACAATTGCAAAGCATGTATTATTCTATTGAGCTCCGCCCGACACAAGGCTAATAATAATAATACCCAGTGTGCTTTGCAGTTCCTTTTGGTATGTTCATTTTCATATATACATTTACATGTTGGTCATTTAGCAGACACTCTTATTCAGAATGACTTACAGTCAATGCATTCAACTAAGGTATATAAACAACAACATATTACAGTTCTAGCAAGTAAAACATTTCTGTAACCGTTACTGAGAATGTTGTTGCTGTTCAGGCCAGCTACTTGCAAATGTATTTCTGTATTTTAAAATACAAAATACATGTATTTTGTAGTTTATTTTGATACATTGATCTTTATGGTATTTTGTAAATGTATTACGCAATTGTATTTTTAAAAATTTTGCCCATCCCTGTACGCACAAATAAAACCAAATCTACAGAATGGGAATGACAACATGGAAAAGAGCATCTTACAAAAATAAGTTGTATTTTCTAAATGGGGCCTCAAACTTGTTTCATAATCCCATGGAGAAAAGAAGCAACACGAACAGGCACAAGGGTCAAAGCTTTCATCAGAAAACATCCATTAACTGAACAGTCTAGAATATTTACTATAGAGAGTACATGGTTGAATAAATTAACCGATGAATGCCTTACTATACAAATGAACTGTTATCTATATTAGACTTCAGTCTGAGGTAACAATGTCAGAATACTATGACAGCTGTGTAACTCACAGAGGCTGACCACTGTAAACCAATACATGAGTACATAGAGAAAATGTTATGCTGCATCAGTCACGTTATTATTACATTTCATACAGTGGACCTACTATTTGCTTCATCTTCTCCTCTACCTTACACAGGGCCTTCAGCATGAGATGCTTTAGAGATTTCACCCTCGCTGACCATCTCCACCGGTGACCATGGGCTGTAGGTGGCGGGAGAGTCGGGTGAGCCTCCGCACACAGGCCCAAACCATATGGACACCAGTGTGCTTGTGTATATGTGTGTGTGTGTGTGTGTGTGTTTATCTTAAAGATGTGGGTATTCAGAAAGGCACACTGCTTCTTTCTCTTTGAGCATACTCAGCCTGTTAAAAACAATAAGAGTCACTGGACTGTAAAAATGCACAGGCAGGCCCATAGGACACAAAAGCAATTCCAGATGATATTGCGTTGGGTCTGTTGAGATTCAGCGCTAGCAGAAGGGCAGACAGTGAGGGTTATTAATGATGTTCCAATGGAACTCTACAGGCTGCCCCTGGCTGTAAGAGCCCACTATAGCGACAATCAGCCAATGGTTCTCCTTGCTGCATTCTGACACAATTCAGAGTGAATGGTGTGAGTGTGTGAGTGTGTGTGATGCACCAGGATCTGATCCTCTGTAATGAGCTAACATGAAGGATTCAAACACATGCTCCCCCTTATCATATCAGAGTGAAGAGAAAACCTGTCCAAAACACCATCAGGAAAGAACATATGATCAGGAAACAACAAATGAGCATTTATAGTTGGACTATGTACATACAAATCTAAGAGAATGTTTGTCTTCGACCTATTGAGACTTGCAAATATCAAAATTAAGTCAAAAACAATGATACAATAACATGTCGTGGATCTCTTGGCCTCTTGCAACCACAGCCTAATAGTTTGTCCTGGTGAGTTTAATTTTGGGTGGTGGACCTGGGGGAGGGGATGGCGCGTGGCTTGCTGTTGATGTACGTGACCCAGTAGACCAGGTTGAAGATGAAGAACAGCACAGGGAAGATGATGCGTGAGATCTTGTCCACTTTGCTGACGCGGTTGTAGGACTTTATGGCTTCCACATATGAGTCGTCCATTTTAGGGACCTTGTGGCTGTGGTGGTGGTGGTGGTGTGTAGCTGTGGTGGTACTCCTTGAGACGGTGGTTAAACCTGGGTCCTTTACCACGTTGATGGTGTAGGTAGTTCCAACAATGTTGAATGTGTTATTGGCCTTTTTGGAAAGAGAGGCAGATTCTCTTCTCTGTAAAGAGAAGAGAAACTGAGAAAATCAGGGCTGGATCATAAAACTTAACAAAGGCCTTGTTTTCAAAATGACAACATTACCTGGGACTGTTTTGACTGGGGGTGCAATGATGCTCAAGATGCATGATGGGAACATTATGACATCCCTATTTTGTACCATTGGCTTCGGAGCCGAGCGGAAATAACTCAAGGCCCTAGAGTAGGGATCGGGCCTGTAGCCCTCCCAGCCGAGACAAAAGGTCAAGGTCATAGAACATTTCGCATCTACGCTCCAATAAGTGGCCAATCACATGAGCCTCCCTGACAAAATATGCTTACATCACAGTGCATTGTGAGAATAGACACACCCCAGGGCATGGCATGCAATAGATATGCAACATAGGACACAGGTCAGAGGTTAACGGGCAATATCATGGTTTAATTTCAGAGAGGCTTGTTATTTTCTGAACCTCTGAAAGAAATGGGGCAGAGCAGAGTAGTGGGCAGAGTTTGTCTGGGCTGGTGGCAACTGTAGAGTTAGTGCTAGGATAAGAGCAGAGCAGAGCAGTATCATTAGCAGAGTTAAAGGAAAGCACCTGTAAACAGGCCTGACGAACTACCCTCTGAGGACTGGGGCTGTACTGTATATAGGCCATAGATTAGGATTGAATAAAACAGATGTTGGAAACAGTTTTAGGTCTCAAAATCCTGCCTCAGGGAATCCTTAGATACTTTTTCATATGTCAGAAATACACTTACAGATGAGAAATGCATATGCCGTATTACATTAGTATGGCCAGGCTTGCATCAACAAGGTGTTGATTCATGTATAAGAAGGGCAAATGGGATGTAACAATCAGGTTGATATGATGGATTTTTGTCTTAAACCACGGCATCAAGGAGAACTGGCCAATCCAATTATTTATTGGGCACAGGGGGAATGGTTTGCATTTCACCTCATATGTACGAGGTGAATGGAGGCTACAGAATGCACAGAGGACACCAGTGACACCTGAACAACAGCGCTCCATCCGTTCCAAAACAACAACAAACTACCAGAGAAAACCTTCCTTCCAGAAGGATTTCAAACCATAATAAAGTAGCAGTAATGACGTTCAACAGAGAAATAGTACGCTGTCTGTCTGTCTGTCTGTCTGGGATCCTGCCTGGGCTGGGCCAGGGCTCCATTTGCCGGGCTGGGCCAGGGCTTCATTTGCCGGGCTGGGCCAGGGCTCCATTTGCCGGGCTGGGCCAGGGCTCCATTTGCCGGGCTGGGCCAAGCCTCCATTTGTTTGGCTGGTCCAGGGCTCCATTTGCTGGGCTGGGCCAGGGCTCTGGCTCTATCTCATGCCAATATCAGTGGAGAGGGAGTCTTTTAGTGGTGACGGCTGCTGCCCCCTGGACGCCCTTAGGCTTTCACAGGGTATTGATTCCTCCTGATCCAACAACACCCCGGGCCCCTTATATCACAGCTTAGATCAGCATGAGTAAGGGACAACTGTTAACAAGCGTCTCATGACCTTTACCACAGCTACCTAAGCCCATTTCTCCCCGGGATGAGGTCTGCTCTCAGCCTACCACCCTGACATACAAGGCCCTGTTAGTAGACACTGGCCAATCAGCTAGTGGCGAGGTACTCCGTAATACATACGAGTTATGTAGTCTGAGATACAGGCAGAGGCAACCATAGTATGGGGCTTTGTTTAGAAAGTAATGTTCTTCAAAACATAATGTGCCACTATACACAAGAGTACACCAAAATTGCTTGAGGGCAGACAAACTTTGTGTGATTATATAAATGCTTTCGGCAAGCTTGGGGCATGAAGACTCCTTAGTGTGTGACATTGACTGTGCATTTGTATGTGTATGTGAGTGTGTGAGGGTGTTTGAATACAAGGCTGAAAGTGTCTTGATGTGAGTGTATTCAGGGGTGACAGAGAATATTGGGCCTTACAGTGTCTCTCTGGGTCTGTGTTCAGAGAGAAGGTGCCTTATGGCTTATGGCTAAGAGTACCAGTATACAGTATGTCCCTGTGTGTGTGTGTGTGTGTGTGTGTGTGTACTGTATGTCCCTGTGTGTGTGTGTGTGTGTGTATGTGTGTGTACTGTATGTCCCTGTGTGTGTGTGTGTGTATGTGTGTGTACTGTATGTCCCTGTGTGTGTGTATGTATGTGTCCATACGTGCAGTCTTTGTGCTTGGATGTGACAGCATGTCTTGGGTCTATAAGTGTCCCAGTGTAACAGATATTTTGGGAGTTAGAGCACGGACATGGTTTGGGGAAAAGTGTGTATCTGTGTGTGTGTGTATGTGTCTACGTGTGTGTGTGAGAGAGAGTGCAGTATACCGAATGGTATGTGTCTGTGTATACCGTAGGTGTATGTGTGTGTGTGTGTGTGTGTGTGTGTGTGTGTGTGTGTGTGTGTGTGTGTGTGTGTGTGTGTGCCTGTGTGAGATACAGTATACTGTAGGTGTATGTATGTGTGTGTGTGTGTGTGTGTGTGTGTCTGTGTGTCTGAATACAGTATACCATAGGTGTATGTTTGTGTGTGAGTGAGAGTACAGTATACTCTAGGTGTATGTATATGTGTGTGTGTGTGTGTGTGTGTATGTGTGTGTGTGTGTGTGTCTGTGCAGGTGGTCTGGATTGCTGTGAACGATGACAGCTGTAGGGGTGGCTGGTCCCCACATAGACCTGACTGCAATACAGGCTCATTACTGCAGTGTGTGTTACAGACTGTCAGCCAGCATTAATTAAACATGCTTTCAAATCCCTAATCAAGGTCAGTTCTACTTCTCCCCTGTGCTAATGCCCTAAAATGTTATCATGTCGTGTAAACCCAACCTAATATATGTTTCTAATTCAATCAGTTCATATCAGTCAATAATCACAGAAAGCTGACTAACATGTCTGTGCCTGTACCCCTGACTATCACGCCATGGGTCTCTAGCGGTGAGGAGAAGAGAGGAGAGAGAATCCCCGACCAGGCCCACACGGCTGGCATGTCGAACAGGACACGTCTGACAAAAAAGGGCAACATTGAGAGTCAGAGGAGCTCCAAAGCCACTGAGGTAAATTACCCAACATCGACCCTCCTCTGGCTCCTCACTCCCAGCATCAACTGAGACACAACCTCTCACAGCCTCTCAGAGCCTCTCAGAGCCCCAGGCCAATGAGGTCACCATCTGTCCCCATCAGGAGGAGGCTAAAGCCACAGCCTTTGATGAACAGGGATGCTACTCCCAAGAGGAGTAGTCCTTCCCCTATCTCTGAGGAACGGCCTTTTGACTACACTCTCACTTCATACACACATCTTCCCCTGTGAAGCTTTTAAAAGAGGATAAAGCATACAGTACAGCATTTTATCCCTCAGCTCTCCTGAAGCTTTTATCAGTGAGGGACTGTGATGGGTATGCTATCGCTCCCCGAGTGACCCCTACCCTCACGAATCCATCACCACAAACTGCCTGCTCAGCACAACCCAGAGAACACAGGACAGACATCCTGCTGCTGCTGCCATTAAGACAAAGCAACAAAGAAACTGCATGGTAATTCACATAACCATCTGTCCGTCAGTGACTACAGAAAGGTTTCATGTCAGCAATACTCCATGGTGTCAATCATCTAGTCAACTTACAAAAAACTTATGGAGTGTTTGACTGATGGCTGTGAGTCCTTTATACTCAGAATATTATGAAATGGATTTGTGACACTGTAAACATCTGCAGCGAATGAAAGCCTGAGATATATCTACAAATATTGACTTGAGTTGACAGAAGCACACTACAGAGTAGACTTTAGACTTCTAAATCAAGTCTTAGATATTCCACTTTCAAAACTTCCCAGGAGTTCTCCACTTACTTTTAAAGGGATTTTTTTCAGGATTTTGGCAATAGTCAGATTAACTCATGGATACCATTTTCATATCTCTGCATCCAGTATGAAGGAAGAGGTAGTTTCAGGAGCCAATACTAACTAGCGTCAGCGCAATGACTGGAAGTCTTTGGTATCTACTAGCATGCTAGCAGTTACCAGAGTTCCAGTCATTGCGCTAACGCCAGTTAGCAATTGGGCTAATGCTTGTTATCAACTTCCTTCAAACTGCATGCAGAGACAAAAAAATGGGGAAGTAGATAAAGGGCTTTATTGCCAAAATCCTGAAATATCTCTTTAATATCCTCACAGCTGTTCACATGAAACACATCCCCTGATTGCACCCAAACTTCCCCAAACTTTTCTAGCATCAAAATGCCTACATGACTTTTTGCGGTCCCGGAGTGTCAAAATCACAATGTTTAATGAGTTCCTCATATAACCCCATGCCTTAATTATCAATGTCTCGCACAGTCTCTCACTGTCTCTCTCAGTTTCTCTCACTGTCTCTGTGTATGTGATGTACACTGGGGTTTACGTGCTGTAAGTGTCTCTGTGTATGAGATACAGTATGTCTATGCATGACACACACTGTTTTAATTTGTATTCGGAAAGTATTCAGACCTTGACTTTTTCCAAATGTTGTTACCTTACAGCCTTATTATAAAATGTATTAAAAAACATGTTTTCCCTCATCAATCTACACACAATACCCCATTATGACAAAGCAAAAACAGGTTTGTAGAATTTTTTGCCAATGTATTAAAAATGTCAAACTGAAAAAGTATTCAGACCCTTTCCACAGTACTTTGTTGAAGCACCTTTGGCAGTGATTACAGCCTCTAGTCTTCTTGCGTATGACACTACAAGCTTGGCACACCTGTATTTGGGGAGTTCTCTCATGCTTCTCTGCAGATCTTCTCAAGCTCTGTCAGGTTGGATGGGGAGCGTCGCTGCACTGCTATTTTCAGGTCTCTCCAGAGATGTTCGATCTGGTTAAAGTCTGGGCTCTGGCTGGGCCACTCATGGATATTTAGAGACTTGTCCCGAAGCCACTCCTGCGTTGTCTTGGCTGTGTGCGCTTAGGGTTGTTTTCCTGTTGGAAGGTGAACCTTTGTCCCAGTCTGAGGTCCTGTGGGCTGTGGGGCAGGTTTTCATCAAGGATCTCTCTGTACTTTGCTCTGTTAATCTTTTCCTCGATTCTGACTAGTCTCCCAGTCCATGCCGTTGAAAAACATCCCCACAACATGATGCTGCCACCACCATGCTTCACTGCAGGGATGGTGCCAGGTTTCCTCCAGACGTGACGCTTGGCATTCAGGCCAAAGAGTTCAATATTGGTTTCATCAGACCACAGAATCTTGTTCCTCATGGTCTGAGAGTCATGTGGCTTTTACTGAGGAGTGGCTCCCGTTTGGCCACTCTACCATAAAGGCCTAAATAGTGGTGTTGCAGAGATGGTTGTCATTCTGGAAGGTTCCCCCATCTCCACAGTTCTGTCAGAGTGACCATTGGGTTCTTGGTCACCTGCCTGACCAAGGCCCTTCTCCCCTGATTGATCAGTTTGGCCGGGCGGCCAGCTCTAGAGTCTTGGTGCTTCCAAACTTCTTCAATTTAAGAATGATGGAGGCTACTGTGTTCTTGGGGGGACCTTCAATGCTGCAGACATTTTTTGGTACCCTTCCCCAGATCTGTGCATTGACACAATCCTGTCTCTGAGCTCTACAAACAATTCCTTCGACCTCATGGCTTGTTTTTTGCTCTGACATGCACTGTCAACTGTGGGACCTTATATAGACAGGTGTGTACCTTTCCAAATCAGGTCAAATCAATTGAATTTACCACAGGTGGACTCCAATCAAGTTGTAGAAACATCTCAAGGATGATCAATGGAAACAGGGTGCACCTGAGCAAAATTTTGAGTCTCATATCAAAAGGTCTGAATACTTTTTTATATACATTTGAAAACATTTAGAAAAACCTGTTTTCACTTTGTCATTATGGGGTATTGTGTGTACATTGATGAGGGAAAAAAACAAATTGAATCCATTTTAGAATAAGGCTGTAACGTAACAAATTGTGGAAAAAGTAAAGGGGTCTGTGTGATATACAATGTTTTTTCTGTGCTCAGGATACCTGCTCTGGGAGTTGTCCTCCCCACCCCCTGCTGCTCACTCTTGTGTCCAGGAACAAAGATCCTCCTCTGTGGGGTTGTTAATGAATAAATAAAGTGTCTCTTTACAGATTACCCAGGGCTGCCTTCCCCAGGAGACTGGGATGGGACTTTCTATCAGTGTTTATATGAGAGCTCTGATCAGCTTCCCTCGCCGCATCTCTGAGCAATTAGCTCTGAAGACGCTCATTTTTCAGGAGGTTATCAGGGGAGGATAGATAGCAAATAATCTAGAATAAGCAAAAAGCCACTCTACTCTAGAGAGGGAGAGAGAGAGAGAGCAGCAGAGGAGGAGACAGACACACTATCTAGCAGATTGATGAGGATGGAGACAGCTACTTCTCAACAACACCAGTAAGGCACACAAAGAGGGAGCAGGGCTTTTAGGGGATGTGTGAGGATCTACATGATACTGTTTTAACCTTTGAAGTACTGCAACTACATCCATGTACTGTAGGTATACCATAGCTACAGTACTCACCCTCATCTCCTGGGCCTCCTTCTTGCCGTCCCATGCCCAGCTGCGCTTGGTGAAGTAGTTAACTGTGGCAAACTCTATCAGGGCAGAGAAGACAAAGGCATAGCATACTGCCATGAACCAGTCCATAGCTGTAGCATAGGCCACCTTAGGCAGGGAGTTCCTGGCACTGATACTCAGGGTTGTCATGGTTAGAACTGTGGTGACCCCTGGGGACAGAAATAAGAGAAGCAAAGGGAAAGAGAGGGTGTATTGACAAAAATACTTCATAAACACACACACACACACACACACACACACACACACACACACACACACACACGTACAGTATACACAGACCCAATTGGGCTGAACAACAGTAAACATAACTGTGTGTCATGCAAAACAAAAGCAGCATCCTTGAACATTCAGTCGTGTCCTGACATACAGAGCCATCAGAAAGTATTCCTAACCCTTGACTTATTCCTCATTTTGTTGTATTACAGCCTGAATTTAAAAATATTCTCACCCATCTACACACAAAACCCCAAAACCCCTATAACGTGAACACGTTTTTACACATTTTTGTAATTGTAATTTATTATATACAGACTGCATGAACAAAAGTATGTGAACACCTGCTTGTCGAACATCTCATTCCAATAATTTGCTGCTATAACAGCCTCCACTTTTCTGGGAAGGCTTTCCACTAGAAACATTGCGGGGACTTGCTTCCATTCAGCCACAAGAGCATTAGTGAGTGAGTTCGAGCACTGATGTTGGGCGATTAGGCCTGGCTCGCAGTCGGCATTCCAATTCATCCCAAATGTGTTTGATGGGGTTGAGGTCAGGGCTCTGTGCAGGCCAGTCAAGTTCTTCCACACTGATCTCGACAAACCATTTCTGTATGGTCCTCGCTTTGTGCACGGGGGCATTGTCATGCTGAAAGAGGAAAGGGCCTTCCCCAAACTGTTGCCACAATGTTGGCAGCACAGAATCGTCTAGAATGTCATTGTACAGTGCCTTCTGAAAGTATTCAGACCCCTTTTTCCACATTTTGTTATGTTACAGCCTTATTCTAAAATGGATTAAAAAAACAATTTCCTCAGCAATCTACACACAATACCCCATAATGACAAAGCAGAAAAAAGTTTTTGGGGGAAATCTTTGAAAATGTATAAACAAACAAAAAACGTAAATACTTTATTTACAGAAGTATTCAGACCCTTTGCTATGAGACTCGAAATTGAGCTTAGGTGCATCCTGTTTCCACTGATCATCCTTGAGATGTTTCTACAACTTGATTGGAGTCCACTTGTGGTAAATTCATTGGACATGATTTGGAAAGGCACACACTATATAAGGTCCCACAGTTGGCAGTGCATGTTAGAGTGCATGTCAGAGCAAAAACCAAGCCATGAGGTCGAAGGAATTGTCCGTAGAGCTCAGAGACAGGATTGTGTCAATGCACTGATCTGGGGAAGGGTACCAAAAAAATGTCTGTAGCATTGAAGGTCCCCAAGAACACAGTGGCCTCCGTCATTCCTAAATGGAAGAATTTGCCAAAAGATACCTAAAGATTCTCAGGCCATGAGAAACAAGATTCTCTGGTCTGATGAAACCAAGATTGAACTCTTTGGCCTGAATGCAAAGCGTCTGGAGGAAACCTGATACCATCCCTACGGTGAAGCATGGTGGTGGCAGCATCATGCTGTGGGGGTGTTTTTCAATGGCAGGGACTGGGAGACTTGTCAGGATCGAGGAAAAGATGAACAGAGCAAAGTACAGAGAGATCCTTGATGAAAACCTACTCCAGAGTGCTCAGGACCTTCATTATGGGGTATTGTGTGTAGATTGATGAGGGGAAACAAACAATTTAATACATTTTAGAATAAGGCTGTAACGTAACAAGGGGTCTGAATATTTTCCAAAGGCGTGATTTTTCTAAAGTGTGATTTATCACTCCAGAGAACACATTTCCACTGCTCCACAGTCCAATGGCGGTTAGCTTTACACCACTCCAGCCGACGCTTGGCATTGCACATGGTGATCTTAGGCTTGTGTGCGGCTGCTCGGCCATGAAAACCCATTTCATGAAGCTCCCGATGAACAGTTATTGTGCTGATGTTGCTTCCAGAGGCAGTTTGGGACTCGGTAGTGAGTGTTGCAATCGAGGACAGACGATTTTTACAATATTTGCACATTATTCTTTTAAAAATTCTTCAAGCTCTGCCAAGTTGTTTGTTGATCATTGCTAGACAGCCAAGTTTTGCCCTAGATTTTCAAGCCGATTTAAGTCAAAACTGTAACCAGGCAACTCAGGAACATTCAATGTCGTCTTGGTAAGCAACTCCAGTGTATATTTGGCCTTGTGTTTTAGGTTATTGTCCTGATGAAAAAAACTTCCTAGTCCTTGCCGATGACAAGCATACCCATAACATGATGCAGCCACCCCCATGCTTGAAAATATGAAGAGTGGTACTCAGCAATGTGTTGTGTTGGATTTGCCCCAAACACAATGCTTTGTATTCAGGACATAAAGTTAATTTCTTTGCCACATTCTTGTCAGTTTTACTTTAGTGCCTTATTGCATGTTTTTTTTAAATATTTGTTATTTACCATGCTCAGGGAAACCATGCAAGGGGTCACCTATCGACCAATAGGTGACCATTGCGAGGCATTGGAAAACCTTTGTCTTTGTGGTTGATTCTGTGTTTGAAATGCAATGCTTGACTGAGGGACCTTACAGATAATTGTATGTGTGGGGTACATACTGTAGATTAGGTAGTCATTCTAAAATGATCATGTTAAACCCTATTATTGCACACAGAGTCCATGCAACTTATTATGTGACTTGTTCAGCACATTGTTACTCCTGGACTTATTTAGGCTTGCCATAACAAAGGGGTTGAATACACATTGACTCAAGACATTTCAGCTTTTCATTTATGATTAATTTGTAAAAAATACTAAAAACATAACTCCACTCCAAATTGTGGGGTATTGTGTGTGGGCCAGTGACACAACATCTCAATTGAATCCATTTTAAATTCAGGCTGTAACAAATCAAAATGTGAGAAAAGTTAAGGGATGTGAATACTTCCTGAAGGCACTCTATGTGACCAGATTTCTCTGTGAGCTTAATTCAAATGTTGTTATATACAGTGGGGAGAACAAGTATTTGATACACTGCATATTTTGCAGGTTTTCCCACTTACAAAGCATGTAGAAGTCTGTAATTTTTATCATAGGTACTCTTCAACTGTGAGTGACAGAAATCTAGAAAATCACATTGTATGATTTTTAAGTAATTAATTTGGATTTTATTGCATGACATAAGTATTTGATACATCAGAAAAGCAGAACTTAATATTTGGTACAGAAACCTTTGTTTGCAATTACAGAGATCATACATTTCCTGTAGTTCTTGACCAGGTTTGCACACACTGCAGCAGGGATTTTGGCCCACTCCTCCATACAGACCTTCTCCAGATCCTTCAGGTTTCGGTGCTGTCGCTGGGCAATACAGACTTTCAGCTCCCTCCAAAGATTTTCTATTTGGTTCAGGTCTGGAGACTGGCTAGGCCACTCCAGGACCTTGAGATGCTTCTTACGGAGCCACTCCTTAGTTGCCCTGGCTGTGTGTTTCAGGTCGTTGTCATGCTGGAAGACAGAGCCACGACCCATCTTCAATGCTCTTACTGAGGGAAGGAGGTTGTTGGCCAAGATCTCGCGATACATGGCCCCATCCATCCTCCCCTCAATACGGTGCAGTCGTCCTGTCCCCTTTGCAGAAAAGCATCCCCAAAGAATGTTTCCACCTCCATGCTTCACGGTTGGGATGGTGTTCTTGGGGTTGTACTCATCCTTCTTCTTCCTCCAAACACGGCGAGTGGAGTTTAGACCAAAAAGCTCTATTTTTGTCTCATCAGACCACATGACCTTCTCCCATTCCTCCTCTGGATCATCCAGATGGTCATTGGCAAACGTCAGACGGGCCTGGACATGCGCTGGCTTGAGCAGCGGGACCTTGCGTGCGCTGCAGGATTTTAATCCATGACGGCGTAGTGTGTTACTAATGGTTTTTTTGAGACTGTGGACCCAGCTCTCTTCAGGTCATTGACCAGGTCCTGCCGTGTAGTTCTGGGCTGATCCCTCACCTTCCTCATGATCATTGATGCCCCACGAGGTGAGATCTTGCATGGTGCCCCAGACCGAGGGAGATTGACCGTCATCTTGAACTTCTTCCATTTTCTAATAATTGTGCCAACAGTTGTTGCCTTCTCACCAAGCTGCTTGCCTATTGTCCTGTAGCCCATCCCAGCCTTGTGCAGGTCTACAATTTTATCCCTGATGTCCTTACACAGCTCTCTGGTCTTGGTCATTGTGGAGAGGTTGGAGTCTGTTTGATTGAGTGTGTGGACAGGTGTCTTTTATACAGGTAACGAGTTCAAACAGGTGCAGTTAATACAGGTAATGAGTGGGGAACAGGAGGGCTTCTTAAAGAAAAACTAACAGGTCTGTGAGAGCCGGAATTCTTACTGGTTGGTAGGTGATCAAATACTTATGTCATGCAATAAAATGCAAATTAATTATTTAAAAATCATACAATGTGATTTTCTGGATTTTTGTTTTAGATTCCGTATCTCACAGTTGAAGTGTACCTATGATAAAAATTACAGACCTCTACATGCTTTGTAAGTAGGAAAACAAATACTTGTTCTCCCCACTGTATATACATTTTTTATTTTTTTACATTTTATAAAAGTATAGACTCAGAGTTTCGAACTGGTATATCATACACTGTAGTTGGGGGAAAGTTGTACTGCTTTGAGTGCTATCCCACTTAGGAGACAAGTAGGAGAAAATGCCCTTGAAAGATTTTGCTGAGATTTCCACACTTGCTAGAGAGCTCTTCTTTGTTTACGCACATTCCACATTCTTCACACCCTCTTAAAATCAAATGAAATCTAATTTTATTGGTCACATACACGTGTTTAGCAGATGTTATTGCGGGTGTAGCGAAATGTTTTGTGCTTCTAGCAAGTAAGTAAGTAATATTTAACAATTTCACAACATATACCAAATACACACAAATCTAAGTGAGGAATGGAATTAAGAATATATACATATATGGACGAGTGATGTCAGAGCGGCATAGACTAAGATACAGTAGAATAGTATAGAACACAGTATATACATATGAGATGAATAATGCAAGATATGTAAACATTATTAAAGTGACTAGTATTCTATTTCTTAAAGTGGCCAGTGATAAGCCTAAACCCATCTCTTTAAGGATTCACATGTAAACGCATGTGAGTCAGAATGGCATTGTCCTCCAGAAAGTAGTCTTGAACTTTCTCCCACTGAGCTTTGTCGATAACACCAGCTAACTTCAGGGCAGCAACAATGATTTTGAGAGCTGTAGCAACACTTTTACAGTTCTCCATAGCTATAGCCTTAAAAAAAATACAAATAAACATATAAACCTGATTGTACAATTTTTTAAATTCCCAATTCAGATAGCAGAGTTAGTGCTTCAGATGCAGTTCCAATATAACCTCTCCAACCCTGGCTCCAGAACTGCCTAACATCTGTCCATGCCCTCTACTACACCGGCTCCCTGAGTCTCACAGAGCCCCGGATTGGAGGCGCCCCACAGGAGAGCTCAGCTGAGCTTGTCTGATGATACACAATAATCCCTGTATTGATACAGTGCAGGCGCCTAGGCAGTCCCCTGCCATCTGTCTGCAGAACTTGGAACAACCACTTCATAGGAGGAAGAGGAGCCATGGGTGGATGGGAGAGAGAAGGGGCTGCTTTGGAACATATGCAGCAGCCTGGCAGAGTGGTGCTGCAACTGATATGGAAACCCTGCTGGCTGATCACCTCATGGAAATGTGAGGGGCGCTCACTGTGACCTGCAGCCGGAATGGGATCCCAACTACCACACAATTTCCATGATGGTGGTTAGGGGAGAGGCCTACCTGGGGCTGTAGGCGTTAAGTAATTGGACAGACCTCCTCCTTTGACCACATCCATTGTATTGGAGGCTGCATTGACCACCTCCATCATGTCTGACAGTGTGACACAGCCATCATATCCACAATGAGATTTCATTTAACTTTCCTGGCATCATTACACAGGAAATCAAAATGTTGAAACAGAAACACTGAGACCAAGATACTGATTAGATTTGGCCATCCAGACCAGTAGCTAGAAGACATATTATGTGTCAGGCCAAATGTAGATTTGAATTACAATACAGGAAAATATTTTAGAGGATAAGTCAATTGCTGTGTGAAATGTGAATCTTTTATAGGTCATTGTGACCACCGGCCTTTCTAGTCTACGTCTCAGGGAATTTAAAGAATGAAATGAGAGGAGAGCAGAGAATGGGTGTCCATCAAAGCCGATATAAGCAATCATTCCACTTCAGCTGTTCCCACTTGCCGTATCTGTTAGAAGAGAATATAGACCCCAAAAAAATTGACGTTGTGCAGCTGAAGAGGTCAACTAATTTCACCACCTCCTAAATAAGAAATGAGAACGTATGAAGCTTGTGGTCTTACTGTTGATTTATGAAGAAGATATAACTAGCTCCATTGTTATGTTTGTTAGGTGACTACATTTAAAAACAGTTATAAACGGTAGCATTGAGACTGACCTGTGTTGCATACAGTTTAATTTGCAATCGTCAAAGAGTAAAATATAGCATAATTTAATATTAGTCTTTTATCAGTGCTAAAGTTGTGGAAAATATTGACAATTGGCAAATAAGATCTCCCCATATTAAAAATGATCAGACAATTAAAAAATATCAATGGGCGAATTAACCAGAATGTCACTGGAGATTGTATTGTATTGTGTCCACTGTGTAATCCGTCTGCTCAAACCATAAATCACACATTACACTTGGGTGAATGAGAAAATTACAAACCGGATTATACACAAAAAATATCAGGTCACTTCAGCCAGATTCTCCAACCAGGCAACCCACCAGGGAACAAATTAGTGATTAAATATCATCTTTCGAACAGTGCCCGGGAGCCGATCATTACTCATAAACATAAGTTGGAGAATTGGCTGCTCTTTATCAGGGGCTGGTTGTGAATAGCAGTTGAAGAGACTGTCCAGTCAGGGAGTGTAGTCTCAATCTGAAACCTCCTCCCAGCTACCAGCAGGACACCTGTTTACCTGGACGCTCCATCAGTTCTCTGCCCTGAGGCCATTCTCACTTTCATTCATTTCACACCTGTCCTTAAAAAGTTTTATGCCTTTGTGCACTTCCATTACAAGTGAGAGTTTTTCTCATTCTGAGTAGACAACAAACACTTATTTAGCGCAGCAGCAGACATACACTGCAGTGTTTGCTGAATGGTTCCCAACGGCCTTGGTCTTTATTCAAATTAACCTCCATTAGAAAACACATGAGAAGATAGTCGGTCAAACCTTTCAAGAACAACAGCTTCTTACTGTAACATTTTTTGGCAATGAAAGGCCTTTGTTTAACAAGAAAGTCAGTCATAGAGCTGAGGTGATGGCCCCTCCTTCATGAGAGGAAAATGGGACTGTGAGAATGGAGAATCTGTATGTGGCCGAGGGGACTGTGCCAGAGAAATATACCACATCATTTCCACACGGATGTAAGAATGTGAACTCCTCTTCTGTTTTTGCACCTTACATGCAAAGCAAATCCAACCAAATCATAGTGGCTAGCCAGTGTATTTCCACTGTGCTCTACTGCATGCCCTGCCCTGCTCTGAAACACTAAATAGCCGCCAAACAGATGCCTGCTCTTGCTGCTGGGGGAGGCACTTTGGGTTGCCATGACACAGCCCTCGTGGTGAAGCCGTGGTAATAATGTGACGCTCTGATCTTGGTGTGGGGCAAACTGATTAGAAGAAACATATGCTGGCTGACCTCTTTACATGAGAGGCGCTAGGTGGTGAGATTGATGTTTTTCAATGACTCCATTTCTCCAATTAGTCATGTTTCCAGAAACTGTTAGTCACAGTATAAAGAGGTAGGGGCCCGGGTGTCATGCACCAGATAAGCTATGGTGAAACCTGTCAAATATCTAAGCTGCATGATTTACACACAGATCCATTTCTAGGCGTGTTAGCGGCTCATGTTTTCGTGTGTCTGGGTGTTAAAGTTGCATACGCTAGCTGTAACAGACTAAATGTCTTTGCTAATTCTTCTGCATAATTTGAAGGAAAAGTGTTATACTACCAGACTACAATAATACTATATATCAGGAAACCATACAATACTTCATTTTAATGGTGTTTCTTGAGCTTCAGCTGCCGTTTAAAAGTTTTAGGCCTAGATTGGGAAATTATTTCTCCAACTGGAGGTTTGACTGCTTTGGAGGGCTGAGCACAACTTTTCTGTTACTATCATTTCCCCTAAGCCTGAATGGGCTGCCATTTCTTTTTGACTCATGTTTCATTCTGCTCCATCACAGGGGAAGCAGGATCTCACCCTTCCTAAGTCTCCATAGCAATGTTGGCAGGATCAGCTGTGCTTTGCACCTGATATGTCTGCCCCACAAAAAGTGTTGACAAAGCCAGACACCCTGCCAAAGTTAGCAAGAGCTCAATAAGCAATAATGTCTTAAAACTTGGCCGGCTTAAACTTTCGGCAAGGCACGTTCAATATCCCGACGCGAGAGATGCAACTGCAACACTTTATCACTCCGTCCCTGGAGGTGAACTGCCTCACTTTCTCCAACTTAATTCCTTTGCTGGCGCTAATCTGTAATTAATTAGGTGGTTTTGCGGTGGCTAAGGTAATTACAGGTCAATCCTGTGATCCAAGAACAGTTTTAAACCCAAATGAATCACTGTCCAAGACCCAACAGAGCCAATATGGGCACCAAGCTGCTTTTTACACTTTGCTGTGTGAACCACAACTTCTCAAAGATGAACTTTTTTATACCTTCCCCTGCCACTCCAATTTACTGAATGTATCTGATGATGTGAACAAAAGCAGCTCCACAAATGCGTAAGCTGCCGCTGCTGAACACTTGTTTTGATGAAGCTTCATAATTTAAACAACAGCACTCCAAACTGTCGGAATGGTTCAGTTACTCGTTAAGTGTTTTTGGGGTTAAGGAGATAGGGGAAGTCACTCACCGAATACAGTGCGGGCGGGAACCGACTCTCTGTTTAGCCAGAAGGAGACTTGAGATAGGATGACAGTCATGATGCACGGGAGGTAGGTTTGAATCACAAAATAGCCAATTTTCCTTTTCAAATGGAAATACGTTGTCATCACTACATATTCTCCTGAGGTGGGGGAGAGAGAGAGAGAGAGGGAGAGACAGAGAGAGAGAGAGAGAGAGAGGACATGAATTATTAATACAGCTCATGTTCAGTCCAGATAAACACAAGCACCCTGCTGAAATATTCAGAACCATATTTATTAAAGTAAATACAGTGGCATGCATGCTAGCACAGCACTGGGGACATTTTAATACAGTGGAATGCATGCTAGCACAGCACTGGGGACATTTTAATACAGTGGAATGCATGCTAGCACAGCACTGGGAATATTATAATACAGTGGCATGCATGCTAGCACAGCACTGGGATCCTGTGGGAAGCCGATCGTGTCTGTTTGTGAGAGTACACGTTAACTGATCGCTTGTGTGCCACATCTAAATATGTCGATGTTGTATATAGAGCACACTTCTGGCAAAACACAATTCAGTTTTCTTCCAGGTTTTCTGCCATTTTCTGCAATGTTACAAACTAGCATTGGTAACAACTCTCTGCAAAACGTCTCCTACCCGGTCTGAAAACAGTGACGAACATAACACGCAGCACCAACGGCCTTGTGGGGGGAGGGTTCTTGAAATGCAACATCCAATCAAAAACTTGTCGCTGGGAGCCACCAGACCATTCAAACCATTTTGGCTAATACAAAATTCTCCAGACCTCCAACTGAACGACATGATTTTGGAGGTATGGCTACGTGAGACTAGGCTGTTAAAGGCAAAGATTGGTTTTCCCCACCACTGTTGGCCCGAATTAGATCTGTTGACCTTGGCAGCAGTAATACACCGACAGGGCTGGGAGTAGCACACCTACTGTACCTGTGTGGATTCAGCTCCTTAGGAAGAGAAATATGTGATACAGTATGACAGGCTATTAGAATGTCATTTCACAACAGCTTTTTAAAAAACATTACCTTGATCCACAGCCACCAATGTGCTGAGAACCTTTCCTGGATGACAGACACACTCCTACAGTACATGCTGAGTAGAAGTGACACATGGACACTATGCTCATTGACATGGGAAGACAGGAAAATTAAATAGTGCTATAAACAACCGATATTCCCTATCCTCAAGCCTGTATGTCCAGTGTGTACAGCAAATACTGAGAAAACCCTGTGGTGCAAAATTCTCAGAATGATCTCACATTCAGTTGTTGAGGGCAGTGATGTGTCAGTAATGTGAGTCAGTATGAGGCGTCTCTGTGGTGTCACAGTGAATGTACACAAAGGACTGTTCTACCACAACTTACTCTATAGGAGCTGTGTACAGGGTACAACCCTTGTCAGTCCCTATCTACTTCACCTGGCCTGCCTCTATCACTGCAGCCATGAAACCAGACTGAGACAGTGACAGCAGTAAAACAAAGGGCTCTAATGCATCACAGTGACTAAATAGAGGTTAGACACTATCTGTCTCTCACAGGGACCTGCCTTTTGGAGAGCAGGTCACTTAAATTACTTCCCTGATTTTAATAGCTGTCGGTGTCTAGTAAAAACAGGTTGACACAAAACTGTAGAAATTGTGGGTGATGTGGATAAAGGGATTTCGCAGCAGCAATGGAAATCAGAATTTAAGATCAAATGAATAGCTGATCAACAGTGCTGGCTGACATAATTTCCTATAATATGGTGCCAATTCAAATGGACTACAGACCAGAGCTCAGTCAGAGGAAGGGTAGACTTCTCCCAGACCAGAGCCCAGTCAGAGGAAGGGTAGACTTCTCCCAGACCAGAGCTCAGTCAGAGGAAGGGTAGACTTCTCCCAGACCAGAGCTCAGTCAGAGGAAGGGTAGACTTCTCCCAGACCAGAGCCCAATCAGAGGAAGGGTAGACTTCTCCCAGACCAGAGCTCAGTCAGAGGAAGGGTAGACTTCTCCAAGACCAGAGCCCAATCAGAGGAAGGGTAGACTTCTCCCAGACCAGAGCTCAATCAGAGGAAGAGTAGACTTCTCCAAGACCAGAGCCCAATCAGAGGAAGAGTAGACCTCTTATCTTTCTACTACAGAGGAATAGTTATCTTACCGCTGAACAAGTTGAACATTTAAAATACTTGCGAAAACTGTGCAGATCAATGTGCGTTTCAATCTGAAATCAGGATGCCTGTGTCTTCTTGAATGAAATACCATGTAAATGGGAGCCGCCACAAAAATCAGTCTTCCATTTTGTTCACAGACGAAGTGTTGGATAACAGGACCAGGAGAGTTTGTCAGTCTCTCTGCACCAGCCTATAAGAAAGCCACTGCATTCAGTGATCAGTGGGCACCTCCTTCCCCCAAAGTCAGCAAGTCTTCCTTTCAGTGGTGAGACTGCAATGACCCCAATAACACTAGCAGAGACCAATCGATGAGGCAGCCACTTGCAGAGTAACTCAGATAAATTAGTTATATGTACATATATGCCAACAGTGTACAAAGGAAAATGGAAAAGGGAGAGAAATGAATTCATCCAAATTGTCTTGCATGCCAGGAGCTGAAAAGAGAGACTTTCTTGAGACATTCAAGGCAGATGTTCCATTAGTAATAACCTTTGTTCTGATGTTGTCTCAGTGTTAATGCCTTGATCATATGGCATAATATAACCTGTGCTGGAACTGTATGTTACTATGAAAGTGGCAGATACAGTAGGTTGTATGGGTACCTGTGCTGGAACTCATGGATTCTTTCCCAATATCGTGGCCCAGTAGGTCATACTGGTTTAGCCTTGAACCATCCTTTGCTACGACTACAGAGTCCTCATCTCCTTTGGTCCAGATATAGACAACCTCATTGTTGGTATACGCATCTGAGAGAGAGAGAGAGAGAGAGAGAGGGAGAGGGAGAGGGAGAGGGAGAGGGATGGGGGTGCAGATTTTTTCTATTTTATTTCACCTTTATTTAACCAGGTAGGTCAGTTGAGAACAAGTTCTCATTTACAACTGCGACCTGGCCAAGACAAAGCAAAGCAGTGCGACAAAAACAACACAGTGTTACACATGGGAATAAACAATCGTACAGTCAATAACACAATAGAAAATCTATATACAGAGTGCAAATGTAGTGCAAAATGCAGTAAGGTTAGGAAGGTAGGACAATAAATAGGCCATAGTGGCGAAATAAATTACAGATTAGCATTAACACTGGAATGACGGATGTGCAAATAGAGATACTGGAGTACAAAATGAGCGGAAGTTAAAAAATAAATATGGGGATGAGGTAGTAGGGTGGGCTATTTACAGAAGGTTTATATACAGGTGCAGTGATCGATAAGTAGCTTTGACAGCTGATGCTTAAAGTTATTGAGGGAGATAGGAACCTCTAGCTTCAAGGATTTTTGCAATTCGTTCCAGTCATTGGCAGCAGAGAACTGGAAGGAATGGCGGCCAAAGGAGGTGTTGGCTTTGGGGGTGGCCAGTGAAATATACCTGCTGGAGCGCATACCACGAGTAAGTGTTGCTATGGTGACCAGCGAGCTGAGATAAGGCAGGGATTTACCTAATAAAGACTTATAGATGACCTGGAGCCAGTGGGTTTGGCGACGAATATGTAGTGAGGGCCAGCCAACGAGAGAATTCAGGTCGCAGTGGTGGGTAGTATATGGGGCTTTGGTAACAAAATGGATGGCACTGTGATAGATTACATCCAATTTGCTGAGTAGAGTGTTGGAGGCTATTTTGTAAATGACATCGCCGAAGTCAAGGATCGGTAAGATGGTAAGTTTTACAAGGGCATGATTGGCAGCATGAGTGAAGGAGGCTTTGTTGCGAAATAGGAAGCTGATTCTAGATTTAATTTAGGATTGGAGATGGTTAATGTGAGTCTGGAAGTTGAGTTTACAGTCTAACCAGACACCTAGGTATTTGTAGTAGTCAGACCCGTCGAGAGTAGTGATGATAGTCCGGTGGGCGGGTGCGGGCAACGTTCTATTGAAAAGCATGCATTTAGTCTTACTAGCATTTAAGAGCAGTTGGAGGCCACGGAAGGAGTGTTGTATGGCATTGCAGCTTGTTTGAAGGTTAGTTAACACAGAGTCCAAAGAGGGACCATACAGAATGGTGTCGTCTGCGTAGAGATGGATCAGAAAGTCACCAGCAGCGAGAGCGACATCGTTGATGTATATAGAGAATAGGGTTGGCCCAAGAATTGAACTCTGTGGCACCCCCATAGAGACTGCCAGGGGACCGGACAGCAGGCCCTCCGATTTTACACACTGAACTCTGTCTGAGAAGTAGTTGGAGAACCAGTAGTTGGAGAACCAGGCGAGATGGACAGATATACACACACACACAGGTAGAGGCAGAGAAAGAATGAGAGTACTAAATGGCAGTTTCCATTGAGTGAATAACACCAGGAACTCTTTTCCATAATTCAGCACTGCTACCATTGGCTGATTCTGATGATGGCAACAAACAAAGGTTATAAGAAGAAGGGAGGGAGAGGGGGGGAGGGTATTGGTCTGAATAAATGCATGTGAATAAAGTATATTTGAATGAGAGTTTAATAAAAGCAGGCAGTGTTTTGATTAGTTTAGAAATTTGGCACCTTGAACTCAAGGTACATCCGCACAAGGAATAATTTAATAAATAGACTGTAAGGATTTATGTTCAGAGAGGTCTCTGGAAACCTTTATGGTTTTCAGGTTTAGTGTCCAGAGACCCCTCTTGAATTCTCTATGTTCCCTTCGATATTGATCCCCAATTAGAGGCACCTGCGCCGCATTGCCTCTAATTGCGGAGCCTATTTATGTTTTTCCCACCTGTGTTTGTGGGTTTTTGTGTGTGTTCCTTTTTGTTTTCATGCCAGTTCATGGTCGCTGTCTCCCCTTTTGTTGTTTTTGGAGTTTTGCCAAATAATAAAAGGAATGTTTTCGCACTACAGCTCTGCTCCTCGGGTCCTGTCTCATCGAGATCGTGACATAGACCTTAAAATCCACAAGGTCAAACTTAGAGAAAGGAGCTTAAAAAGCATTAAACACACACACACGCACACACACACACACACACACACATTACAGTAGAAGAAGAGACCCCCAGCTGAGCCCAAGAACATAATTCACACATCATCCTGAGGTTTTGCTAATTAAATTTTGATAGCCACAGAGAAGTTATAGTTTTATGCTCACGGAAGACCATTAATTAAAATAGTTAATTCTTCTACTTGAATGTGTCTTCATCTATTACAATTGTAATTGGTAATGAAATGTATTATTCTGTCCTCATGTGTGTGTTCTACAGCTCTATCTGTTTGTAAAGGAGCTACTCAGTGTGGTAAGATTCCCAGCTCTGCTCAGAAGAGAAGGTCAACTATGTCAAACACTTTCATTGCACTATAAAGAGCCCGGCCTGCTATTGAAGGCTTTGAAATCTTTCACTACACTCATACTCAAATCAATTCATAAAGTAGTAGAGAGAGAGAGGATGCCAATTCTCTCTGCATGCACAGTACATGCAGAATTTAATGGCTGCATAATGTCAAGAATACAAGTCTCCAAAATCAGTTGTAAGGATAATGCAGCAGACCCTCACCCCCCGCTCCCTCTGGACTGATCTTCAAAACTCCCCTTCCCCCACCTCTGGACTGATTTTCAACACCCCCCTTCCCCCACCTCTGGACTGATTTTCAACACCCCCCTTCCCCCACCTCTGGACTGATTTTCAACACCCCCTTCCCCCCACCTCCCCACCTGAGATGGCTTTCACCACCAACCAAGTGAAGAGAGAGCTGGAGAGACTACATCAGTGGAAAGTGGCAGGCCCCGATGGCATCAGCCCAAGAGTGATTAGGGTCTGTGCTGACCAACTGTGTGGAATACTCCAGTGCCTCTTCAACAGCCTGGAAAGGGTCCCTGTGCCGAGGAAAACATCCTGCTTGGTCCCAGTGCCCAAGAAGGCGCACCCCACTGTCCTGGATGACTTCAGACCTGTAGCGTTAAAATCCCACATCATGAAGACCCTGGAAAGGTTAGTCCTTGCTCACATTCAGACCCCTGGTGTGTATATCACTGGACCCCCTGCAGTTCGCATACCAGCGCAACATCGAGGTGGATGACGCAATCTTCTACCTTCTGCAGAGGGCCTACACTCACCTGGACAATGCAGGTAGCACTGTGAGGGTTATGTTTTTTGATTTCTCCAGTGGGCAGAACTGAAAAAGCGTGTGCGAGCAAGGAGGCCTACAAACCTGACTCAGTTACACCAGTTCTGTCAGGAGGAACGGGCCAAAATTCACCCAACTTATTGTGGGAAGCTTGTGGAAGGCTACCTACCGACCGACCGACCGACCGACCGACCGACCGACCTACCTACCTACCTACCTACCGACCGACCGACCGACCGACCTACCGACCTACCGACTTATGCTGCTCAATAAAATCCTAAACAAAACAACATGCATATTATTGACAACATGATAGGAAACTATAGAAATGTTTTCCATAATTCTAGCAAAACTGCTCTGAGATCCGCTTTATGCACACTATAGCATCATATCTACTCTAATCTAAAATGTGTGTGCAATTGGCCTGCTGACTGCAGGAATGTCCACCGGAGCTTTTGCCAGAGAATTGAATGTTCATTTCTCTACCATAAGCCGCCTACAACGTCATTTTGGAGAAATTGTCAGTACGTCCAACCGCAGACCACATGCATGCGAGGCGAATTTATGGTGAAATGATTCTTTCCACTTCCGTATTATGGCCCCAACAGTGCTCACTGGAACATTCAGAAGCTGTCTCAGAATGTGCCTATAACCAATGCCATCATTATGTTTTGCAACAATTAGGTTGCGAATGTCTTGAGACAGCTCTTTGCTTTTACCCATCATGAGATGTGTCTTGTGTGACACTTTGGCAATGAGACCTTTTTGTAGGCCATCAGTTGGGACTGAACCAGCTGATATTAATTTGCACTGACAGGGGCCTGGATTGCTTTTTAATTACTGATAGTTTTCAGCTGTTGTCTTGGCTTTCCATGCCTTTTTGAACCTCCCTTTCTTCATGTGTTCAATACTTTTTCCCTGTGTCATTTCACATTATTACACATAACTTAATTTCTGAACTTATTTGTTTTGGTTTCCTTGTATGTATGGATTACTTGGGTTGTTACCAACATCTGGTGAAACTTTCATGTCAATAGCACCTTTGGAAGTATATTTACTGAGAAAAATGATGACGTGTTCAAT
Organism: Thymallus thymallus; assembly: GCA_023634145.1. Classification (NCBI taxonomy): domain Eukaryota; kingdom Metazoa; phylum Chordata; class Actinopteri; order Salmoniformes; family Salmonidae; genus Thymallus; species Thymallus thymallus. The sequence goes on along the minus strand of CM042391.1, from coordinate 6,989,507 downwards.
ACTTATTTCACCCGCTGTATAGGGCCTAACGAATTTACTTAAATGTACTGATTTCCTTATATTAACGCTAACTCTGTACATTTTTAGAAATTGTTGCATATTGAGTTAATATTTTTGTTCAGTATAGATTATGTTTGTGATTGCTGTGACATTTCCAATTAAAATAATTGACATGTCAGGCTCTGATTACAGTCTAGGTAATATGGGCAAGTGCAGCAAAGAAAGACTTGGCTCCAAACAGAGCAGCATCCTTGCCCTTAACTGCACAACTAACATCAACAACACGCATGCCAGTCTTTCCTGGTTGAGAGTTGATGACAGACTAACTGCTTCTATTCTAGTTTTTATGAGATATATTGCTGTGAAGAAAATTCCAGATTGTCTGCATAATCAAATAACATTTAGCTCAGACACCCATGCATACCCCACAAGACATGCCACCATGTGAGCTGACGGGAAACGGGATGACTCATCAGTAGACGGGAGAATACTGGCGAGTCAGATTCAGTCTCCAGCTGCCGACATGGTACATACCTTGCTTCCGGCCAACCTGCGGTGGGACTATGAGCAGTTGGACATTCCTGCTTTCATAGACTCTGGGGCTACCGGCTGTTTTCTGGATTGCACATTAGCTCGCCAACAGGGGTTGCCTCTCACTAAGCTGGACATTCCAATACGCTGGATGGTCAACCCCTAGGGACTGGGAGGTGAAGCAACTCACCATGCCTATTCAGCTTTGAGTTCTGGATTATCATGTGGAGTTTATCCAGTTACATTTGGTGGACTCTCCTGAGCTTCCCCTGGTTCTTGGACATCCGTAGCTTTCTATCCATAATCCACAAATTGACTGGCCCTCGGGAAGAGTTCTGGGATGGAATCCTTCATGCCAGTCCACCTGCCAGCAACTCTCTCCACGTCTTTCCAGCCCTGCTCGTCTGGAGGCTTCTGATTCTCTTGTTCTCCCGGCTGGGGATGACAAGCCTGATCTTTCCCGTCAGGTCTTCAGCAAACGAAGGGCCAGCGAACTGCCACCTCACAGGTCCTACGATTGTGCCATCGACCTCCTGCCCGGCACCACTCCTCTGAGAGGAGGGCGTCCAGAGACGGCGCCATGAACAGTTATATTAAGGAAGCGCTGGCAGCTGGTTTTATTCGGCCGTCCGCTTCACCTGCAGGAGCTGTTTTTTTCTTTGTTGGAAAGAAGGATGGGGGGTTACGTCGCAAGGGCTCGGCTGGGCATGTAAGCTGGACCCCTACTGCTGAGAAGGCGTTCCAGGACCTAGTTCATTCGGACCCGTCTCTTCCCTTCGTGGTAGAGGTAGATGCCTCTGACATTGGCGTGAGTGCAGTTCTGTTTCAGCGCTCGGCTAAAGACCAAAAGCTTCATCCCTTCTTCTCCAGGCGTCTCACTCCAGCGGAGAGGCACTATGATGTCGGCAATCGGGAGCTTCTTGCGGTCAAACTGGCTTCGGAGGAGTGGCGGCACTGGTTGGAGGGTTCAGAACATCCCTTTACGGTTTGGACTGACCACAAGAATCTGGCCTACATCCAGGAGACTAAACGCCTCAGTCCCCGACAGGCTTGTTGGGCCCTTTTCTTCACCCGGTTCAGATTTACGTTATCTTACCGTCCAAGGTCAAAGAACGTGAAGCCTGATGCCCTTTCTCACCAGTTCCCCAGCTCCAGTGAGGATTGGCCGCTTGGATCCATCATCCCCAGGTCACTCATCCTCGTGCGGTTGTCCTGCGGTATAGAGACTGTAGTGAGGGAAACGCAAGGAAGGGAGGCAGTTCTTGACGGCTGTCCATCTAACAGACTTTTTGTTCCTCTTGGGGCACGGTCCAAGGTACTTCAGTGAGCTCACTCGTCGCGTCTTACCTCTCATCTGGGAGGGCAGCGAACGCTAGAGTTTCTGAGGAGGATGTTTTGTTGGCCCTCGGCGGAGGCGGATACGCAGACCTTCGTGGCTGCCTGTCCGACATGTGCCCGGAACAAGACTCCTCGTCAGCAGCCTCAGGGACTTCTTCATCCACTGCCAACACCTTCTCGACCCTGGTCTCATCCCTCTATGGATTTCATCATGGGTCTCCCATCCTCAGAGGGCCACACTGTCATCCTGGTCATTGTGGACCGCTTTTACAAGGCGGCACATTTCCTTCCGCTGCCTATGCTTCCATCTGCGCATGAGACTGGTCAGCTAGTTATTCAGCATGTTTTCCGCTTTCACGGACTTCCTCTGGACATCGTCTTCGACCTGGGCGGGCCCCCAGTTTGCCTCCAGATTCTGGAGGGCGTTCTTTACTCTACTGTGGTCATCAGCCAGTTTGTCCTCGGGCTATCACCCTCAGTCAAACGGTCAAACAGAGTGGGTGAACCAGGATCTGGAGACTGCCTTACGGTGCTGTGTGTCCGCCAACCCCGCCACTTGGAGTCAGCATCTTCCCTGTGTGGAGTATGCACACAACACTCTCCAGTGTTCTTCCACCAGTCTGTCACCATTCCAGGTTTTGTATGGATACCAGCCTCCTCTGTTTCCTGATCAGGAGATAGAAGTGGCAGTTCCATCCGCTTAACGTCTCATCTCTCTTTGTCGCCTGACCTGGAGAGGGCTCGGTCAGCGCTCCTGAGGTCCTCAGCTCGGGTTCAATGACAGGCCAACCATCATCACCGTTCGAGTCCCCTCCTACGTCCAGGACAGATGGTCTGGTTGTCTACTAGGGTTCTGCCTCTGGCGTGGAATCAAGGAAGTTGGCACCCCGGTATGTTGGGCCATTCAAGGTTCATGCTCTCTTTATGTGAAACATGTAAACATTGCATGCATGTGACCAATAGGGCCTGACCTATATCAATAAATTGGTTGTAGCAAACTCTGAACACAGTAATGTCAACAGCAAAATGGAAGCAGAGGAAGTGAAAAAGAAACTCAAAATGGGCGTATGTTTACTGGTTGCTCAGGAGGGAAAGGGGAAGTCAGATCTGTGGAAGACATTTGACTTAGTTGTAGAAACTACTGGAAATCAAGAAAAAGGAGGGTATAGGAGCAAGCGTTGTGTGAGTATTATGTGTGCCAAACAGTTGCTGTTATATTACAATATTATTATTTTTCTGACCATTTGGAACAGTGTAAACAACACTAAACAAATAAGTGTACTTAAAAAAAACAAATGAATATATAAAGCCTTTATTCCAGCAGACTAAAAACAGCTGCATGTATTCGTGAATTGCGGTTTATTTATTGTTTAGGCTAATTATTCAAAGCTCCCTTTGTTATTTATTTTTCAGATTAAAATGCTTGATTGCATTTCAAAGCATGAATGTCTCGTATGCTGGGTGATGGCCTGAATGAATGAATGAATGAATGAATGAATGAATGACTGATTGATACAGTAGCCTATATATTGAAATATAGGCCTAAGTAAGTTACGGTATTAAGACTAAACAGGACGTGCTCTTAGGCCTACAGCTTGATAGTGGTTATACAAGGCTTCTATACAAAGCCTACTAATGATAACAACATTAGTTATTATTATAATGATTTATTTATTATAGTAATAATAGCAATAACAAGGAGATCAAGAAAAATGAGGATATAGGAGACAAACAGGTGCAGTTAGATTACAATATTATTTTTCTGCCTGTTTGAAACAGTGTAAACAACACTAAATAAATTATAAGCAATACCAGTCTGTTCTAACGGGTAGGAAAGTGTAAAGCCTTTATTACAGCATAGCAAAGATTAAAAACAGCCAAATCTGTGAAATTGCTTTATCCAACATGAGGCTATTAAACAAACACTCAAACAGGCAACAGGAGCAGGATCTGTCTTATTTATCTAGATATACAGTATATGGATGATTTATAAAGTCAGGCACATTTAACAGTTAGGCTATTGATTATAGACTAGAGTTTGCTTTCTCCTCAGTTTACTTAGACAATTAGGCTAAGCCCTGTTCGCACGGGACCAGTATTACTAGAGAAGGTAACCAAACCATCTTTGGTATAGTGTCGCCATAGTATTTGAATTGAGAAAGTGTGACCATAATCATTAGGATATTTTTAGCGATCCGCAGTAGACGTCCTAAATGCCCCCCCCAGCCTTCAGATATGAGCTAATCAGCCAATTTGCACTTGAGATGCGTTTTAAGGCCATGGATGTGAAAGTGAACTTATCATCTACAAAGGTTTAGGTCAGTGGTATGCTGCTTAAAACTCATCGCTTTGCGATCCATTAACAGCAAGGGTTACATTAAATAGGCGCAATATGTTTCACTGCCGCATTTGGCGATGTTCAATTCATACGCACAAAACATATGATCAAAAAACATTCACTGTGAAAGTTGATACATGTAGTCCCTTCATATATAGGCTATGCGCAGCACTTCATTCAATTTATCAAATCAGTTTTCTGCTCAAACTGTGAGCAACACCTGTCAGTCAGACATTTCTCTCAAAACACAGGGATGTCAATTTGCACGGGACTAGTATTATCATAGTACCTTGGATTTCGCCCAAAAACTGTAGGTTATTCTGGCTGGAATTGTTACTCTCCTGACATGGCAGATTTGGACAGAACTAAAATGACAGATATGGTGTTTAGGGCCCTATTCAGACCCCCCCAGTAAAACTAATCCCGTCCGATGGATTAGTCCAGTTAGTTTTTTATTTATTTAATTGCGACTGCTTGGCTAAAGAAATCCCGGTCAACCAATAGCCTATCGATCAAACAATCAACCAGTCGACTAAATGGGGTCAGCCATAGTTTGTATCATTTTTTGTTGTTGTATTGTTTGTATATCGATGAATTTAACATTTCTGAGACTGTCCTTGTGTATCAGTGTTTTGCTACTTGTCATGTTTTGTGTTTCTTGTGAATACTAGGAAGAGTAGCTGCTGCTTCTGCAAAAGCTAACTGGGATCCAAATAAACAAATAAAATAAAATGTAAAATAACGGTTATTAGGGCGAGCAAGTGCTGTACCAAGGCAGGCCTCAACAAAGATCGCTAATTACATGCCAACCATGTGCCGTTGCGCTAAGGAGACAACTGTTCTTGTCTTTGCTAGTGATGTGTCATGCGCAAAAGATGCGGCTCTGAGAGCCGATGCTTTGTAGTGAATCAGAAGAGCCGGCTCGCATCGAGTGAGAGCCGGCTCCCAGTTTTTTTCCTTTCGCTGCGTGCTTACAGGCAGAACTTTGTTTTGATTGGTCAGCAATCGCATCGCGGCCAATCAGATGTGAGGATATGGGATCATACCATTATGTAAAAACAGAGAGGGGGGTGAAGTGAAGCGGCACTCCACTGCAAGTTAATGAGTCGTAACAACGTTAATAACGACACTGTCTGTCAGATAGCGGTGAGGAGAGTGTGTGAGTCGTAACTATGAGTGACACCCGAAAGAGAAGCAGCATCTGGCTCCAGTTTAAAGACAATGGAAACAACAAAGCAGAGTGCGTTCACTGCAAGATGAAAATTACTTTAAGAGCAGGTTCCACCACAAACCTGCATAGACATATGAGAACTGTCCATCCTACAGTGCAGTTAGAGGAGAGAGGGCAAGCTAGCACCCCATCTACAGATCCTGGTGTGTCTCATCCCCAAAAAACAGCAACTGCAGCAGCATCTACTGGCTTCCCCACACATGCAGGTATAACCTCTCCTACTGCAGCTCAAAGCAAAATAAGCCAGTTTATACCCAAAGTGATGACCCCATCCAAACAGCACAGCATTGATGTAGAGCTAGCTAAAATGATAGCTACTGATTTCCAACCCTTTTCAATTGTGGAGGACAGAGGTTTTAAAAGTTTTGTCAAAACTTTAAATCCCACATACACTCTTCCCAGTAGAAAAACATTGTCCCAAACAACAATACCTAAACTATATGACACAGAACGGGCATTATGGCAAGTAAGGGTGAAACAAGCTCCATCAGTTTGCCTGACAACTGACTGCTGGACCTCCAGAACAACCTGCTCTTTCATGGCTGTCACTTGCCATTTCATTGAAAATTACAAGATGACATCTTGCCTTTTGGACTGCTTTGAGTTCACAGAGAGACACACTGCAGAAAACCTAGCAGATGAGCTAGTAAGAGTGGCAAAAGAGTGGCAAGTAGAGGACAAAGTAGTGTGCTGTGTGAGTGACAATGCAGCAAACATCACCAAAGCCATAAAAATTCTTAAGTGGACCCATCACCCATGTCTGGCACATACACTAAACCTCATGATTAGAGATGCCCTAAAGGTGGTCAAACCAACCGTGGATAAGGTGAAGGCTGTTGTGGAGTTTTTCCACAAAAGCACAGTTGCAACACAGAGGCTAAAGTCCACACAGTGCCAGATGGGGATGCCTGAACTGAGGCCCAAACAAGAGTGTGCCACCAGGTGGAACTCAACATTTTATATGTTGAAACGAATTCTTGAAACAAAAGATGCCATCATCTCCACCCTGGCCCTCATCAACGCACCAGTTGATGCTCTATGTCAAGAGGAATGGGAGCTGGTGAAAGAGGTCTGCACCGTCCTGCAACCATTTGAGGAGGTGACTGTGGAAATAAGTGCAGACAGGTACCTTGGACCATTTTTTTTCACTACTACCATTCAGTCACTATTATACATTGCAGAAACAATACAGTATAATGTGCCACATATAATATGCCACATACTTTAAAAAAAGCTTCATTTTAAAAGTTGCTGTTTCTCTCCCTCAGCTATGTTTCTGCCTCAAAAATGCTCCTGCTATGCAAAGGTTTGCAGCGTGTGACAGCCCAACAGACTGTAACCATGCAGAAAGGGAAAGAATTGGTTGCAGCTCTTTGTTCAGCCATGGACCGGAAATTTCTGCGTATGGAGTACAACACTGTCCACTCAGAAACCACATTATTGGATCCTAGGTTTAAAAAACTTGCATTCAATGACAACAGAGCTGTTGATGAGGCACTTCAGAGAATTAGTGCAGCAGCAAGATGCACCCCTAGCAGCCAGCCAGCTCCGCCATTAGAAGGCCAAGTGTATGAGGAACCACAAACCTCTGTTGTTTGGAGGCTTTTTGATGAAAGAGCTACAGGAGATGCTACAAGAAGAAATCCTACAGCTGATGCTATACTGGAGGTGAGGTCTTATCTTGAGGAGCCCATCATCCAACGAGCAGAAGACCCACTGAGCTGGTGGCAGGCCAAGGCCTCAGTCTTTCCACGCCTGGCGAAGGTGATGGAAGGGAGACTGTGTATTGTGGCAACATCGGTTCCTTCAGAGAGAATCTTCTCAAAAACAGGGCAGATAATCTCAGAAAGAAGAAATAGGATCAGTCCATCAAAACTGAGGCATCTGATTTTTTTGAATGCCAATCTTCACTGAGGACATTAATACTGTTTGCTTGAGTTTGGTTCTAGTTCTGTTCTAGTTCAATTCTGTTTATTTGCTGTTTTTTTGTTGTTAATTTGTGCAAAAAAATGTTTGATTAAAATGATTAAAAACAAAAGAATGCTTTTGTAACAAAATAAATGCATAAAAACACTGCACATGAAAGGTTTTTCAACACACAAACCATTTTTTTTTTTTAAAGTTAGGGTAAAATAAAGGCCTACAAAAAAATCCTAAATTAAGAGCCGTTCAGGAGTCGAAAGAGCCGGCTCTTCTTTGGGAGCTGAGCCAAAAGAGCCGGCTCTCGGAAAAGAGCCGAACTTCCCATCACTAGTCTTTGCAGCGGTTTCGCATTGACATAAATACAGATTAGAGGAGGAGCCGCGCCAAAGGGAGCATTGTGACAGTCTGCCAATAAGAGACCTGCTTGCCGAAGGAAAAAACTGCCCTGAAAGGGACTCCTTTTGTTGTATTGGCCGCCTGCTGTTTTATTCACAACGTCCTGGCCGCCACCGCATCACTCTGACTATTAATATTGGCAGAGTTATAATTACTTGAAACATTCATTTATAAAATAACCTCTCCCTGTGCAACATATGAGTCTCTGGTTGAGGAGGAGAGTGACAGGGATGGAGATAGAACTAATGGAAAGAACTCTATTATACTCTGACGTTACATGCAACTCACACGGTCCATTCAAGGCTGCAGCCAAATTGAATTGATTCACAGCTTTGATTGAAAACGGAACGGCAAGAACAAGGACCATTGCTTTACATGTAGATGTCTGATTTGATCTATGACCTCCATTTCTGTGACGTCAGCTATGTGGACTTGATACAGATGTAAAAGCTAGAGAGACTCACAGCTTCCAAACTTCAGAGGACAGGCGTGTGTATCCATGGGGAAATCCTCCAAGTGCATGGGACACTCAGCGTGGATGGTCAGCCTGGTCAGAGAGGGAGAAAAACAATAAGAACATGTTAGTGACAGGCCTTAAGCACTCCATGACACCTGTCACATGGCAGCAACCCATTCTGTACGTTAACACTTTATGTGTTGAGACATCCTTTTAATTTGCCAGATCCTGTTCAGTGTCATTCTAAAGGGCAAAGCAGTGGCTCGTCAACTTCAATAACTTTTACTGCACACCATGCTGCACCATTCTTAGTCTCTCATCCTGTCGCGCAGAGCTTCAATAGAAACATGAATGACTGGGCCTTAGTCATTTTCCCCTGTATCTGAATACAGTAAGCATACACCACGTCTCCTTCGGGCCACTGTAGTATCTGGCATTCAATATGCCTTTTGAAGGCTACTACAGTATGTCTTGGTTCCCAGTGATTTGTCAGTTTTCCCATCAGCAGAGCTCAAAGCTCCCACTCCCTCCCTCCACTACTAAGGCCAGCCAGCCAGACTGCTCTGCAGATCTGTGGAGCAGCCAGACAGTCAGCTAGTCCCCTGAGATACGTGGTCTCCTGCAGCCTTCTCATCCAGTTGATTAGATATTGACCCGCTGATCCTTGGCACATCACCTACTCCACTCCTGAGGGAGGGAGCTCGGCAAATCATGCAGCAGTGATGGGAGGAGACTGGCATCTGCCTGAGAGATCACATCTCACAACCCACATCACATCACACAACTACAGAACCAATACTGTACCATTCTCCTACTTTGATCATTTCACATGACATGACATGAATAATGGTGGAAATTGGACATTACTTCAGAATGGCATGTCAATGACACTGTCTGTGTCCATAGTTCATTCTACTGGGGCCTGCGGTGAGAAGAAAACTATGAGCCTTATGGTACTTCATCATCACTGAGAAACAGAAAATACTTCTTCCTGAGCAATGACATAGGTATAGGCATATGTATAGAAATGTACAAGTAACTGCCCAAATAAAGGAAACACCAACCTAAAGTGTCTTAATAGGGCGTTGGGCCACCACGAGCCAGAACAGCTTCAATGCACCTTGGCATAGATTATAAAAGTGTCTGGAACTCTATTGGAAGAATGCGACACCATTCTTCCACGAGAAATTCCATAATTTGGTGTTTTGTTGATGGTGGTGGAAAATACTGTCTCAGCGCTGCTCCAGAATCTCCCATAAGTGTTCAATTGGGTTGGGATCTGGTGACTAAGACGGCCATAGTATATGGTTCACATAGTTTTCAAGCTCATCAAACCATTCAGTGAACACTCGTGCCCTGTGGATGGGGGCATTGTCACCATATGGGGTCATAGCCATGGTAGCCAAAATAATTACCTGCCCAGCATATTTATACATGACCCTAAGCATGATGGGATGTTAATTGCTTAATTAACTCAAGAACCACACCTGTGTGGAAGCACCTGCTTTCAATATACTTACTCAAGTGTTTCCTTTATCTTGGCAGTTACCTACAGTATATACTGTATGTACTGTAATTTATTTTTGGAATACAATATATAGCCATGCATTCTGGGAAATAGTAACCCTGAGAATATCAACAACATATTTTTTCACCAACTCCAATATGGTAGAAATAGATCAACTCAACACAGCTGTCTTCACTTTCACTGAAATGCAGCGGTTCAATCTTTCAATTAACCCTGTGACCAAAGAAACTCAGAGCCTGCATGGTCATCTTGTTGATTAAATACACCTGTACACTAGAGTGTAGTTGACCTGTGATTTTGAGCAATGGCCCTTACCCCCCGCCATTAAAGTGTCGGCTGTCATACCCTAATTCTGTTCACCTGTTCTCCCTGGCTCCTCCCCTACCAGGTGTTTCCTATGTTTCCTTATTCCTTGTGTATTTAACCCGTGTCTGTTCATTGGTCTGGTTGCCAGTTCGTCTTGTGTGTTTCACCAGGTCTTACCCGCATTCAGAGAATATCTGCTGTCTGTTTAGTTCTCCGGTTACCGTACCCCTGCCTGTTTACACAACCTGATTCCTGCCTGCCGTCTCTGTACCTCTGAACTCCTGTGTGCCAAATCCTTTGCCTGCCTACGTCAACGACATAGCCTTCCGATTTTGTAAAATAAATAATATACCTGACATTCTACCTGTCTCCTGCGTCTGCACTTGGGTCTCTGTCTGAGCCTTGATGGTCGGCAATATTTCACAAAGTCTACACAGTGCCACCACTCTTAAGTGTTTAATGAGATAAAGCATTTTACCTCCTGGGTAATCTTCAACCATAATGGTTATGATGTTCTTGGCCTTGCGAATTATCTGCACATGGAGGAAGAAGAACACTACTACTGACATTAATTTAAAGCCTTCCTGTATGTGTGTGTGTGTGTGTGTGTGCGCCTGTCGGCCCGGAGAACCACAGCAAAAACCAACCCCTCCTTCTCCGGTGGCCGCCTCCACCTCCCGAAAAACAGCTGCATTGATCGCAGTGCCATCGCCAGAGCCTGTTGTACCTTGTCTCTGTCGGAGCTCCAGGGGGGCCTTGGACGGAGCTATGTGTTCCACCCCCCCCCACCCCAACCCCCTCTTTATTTTAAAGTTCTCCTCCATACCTCACCAGCTCCTGAAAACGTCTCCCATTATACACTGTAGTCCGTCCGGTGGAGTAGATGAGTCTGTATTGATGGAACTCTATTGCATTTCTAGCTAGTGGTCTGTTTGGCTGATTCACAGCTTCTGGAGGACTTTCAGAGTCTGCCTGTCAGCCTGTCAATCTATCACTTCCGCTCTCTTTGTAATAATAAGCTTTCACCTTGACATATACACCTCACAGAGAACAAATGGTCACGTCACATGCTGACACTGGACCTTTGTCTGGCGCTTAGAGACATACACCGCCGCCTCTTCCTCCTCCGTGTGATGAGTGAGAAATCTACTGTCAGGTCCAGGGCGGATCATTCATCATACTTATCACCATATCTGGGGACTCTGGATCATGATCAATGAGTCTCCCTCTCCTGGTTGGGAATCCCTGGTGAGAACATACGCTACTCTAATGATGACACCTCCTAAATTGGGGGAGAACAGTACCCCACCTACTCCACCTCCCCTTAAGGAAGGCACCCCAGGGAGAGGGGGAGGAGGAAGAGGGGGGTTGACATGAGAGAGGGGGAGTATAAACGAGCTGTAAAGTTTAATGGAAGGCTGTCTTCTGTCAAGGTGATGTTCAGCCAGTCAAATGCAGCAGAATGGAGAATTGACCTTTTCCCAAGGTCAATTCAGGCAGACTCTGAAAGTCCAGAGTAGACACTGAGTAGACTCATCTACTCCACCGGACAGACTACAGTGTATAATGGGAGACGTTTTCAGGAGCTGGTGAGGTATGGAGGAGAACTTTAAAATAAAGAGGGGGTTGGGGTGGGTGGAGTGTATTTTCTGCTGAAGCCATTACATTTTTACAGTTCTACTCTTGGCTTTAAAGCCACAGTCAAGGGTCACAATATTCCTTGGGTTCTGATGCCTGTTGCTGGTGTGTGTCTAGATCACAAGCTCTCACAGTTACAAACTGCTGGCCATCATGGACAACGTCAACCACCCTCTGCATGCCATGGTTATGATGCAGAGGAGCACTTTCAGTCACAGACTGATCCCACCACGGTGTGCCAGAGAGCGCTACAGGAGGTCCTTCCTGCCGGCGGCTATTAGACTATTTAATGCCTCACCAGGGTGCCGTGCCGTCGGCAACATAGACCTGGAACTGTTGGGGTGTTAGGACCTAGTTTAACAATTAGGCATCCATCCGTGAGTAACTCTGGTCTGTAATCACTCATTCACTCAGGACATATTAATTCAGCACTCATTCATTCAGGACTGTATATACATATTCATGTACAGTTGTTATATCATATCATATGCAATATTGTAAGTAATTATTGGATTGAACTTACATAGTCATTCACTCAGGACTGCATATTAGTATCGTGTCAGTATGTTATCTTTTTTCATTGCTTCTAGTATATTGAATGTGCAATATGTGCATTTATCTGTAATTAAACCCTGCACTAAGGACTGTATTTTAAGATAATTATTATTATTACCCTAAACTATATCATACACACATTTAGCTATTTAAGTATCTCTTACTGACATTTACCTGTCCAGTTCATTTAACCATGCAAATATTCACTTACCTGTTCATTTAACCAGAATGTATATTAAGTAAACTATTATTACCCTCACTTATATCAAACGCACATTTAGCTATTTAAGTATTTCAACCTGTATAGTATAGTTAACTATGCAAATATTCCTTATTTATCTATATCAACTTGCAATATTTATCATTTTTTTCACCTAACACTCTGTAGCAATGTATAGTGTACATATTCAGTCATTCACTCATTCTATGCAACGCCTTTTTATAACTTTTTGCACTCCAGGCTTCTTGTATTTTTATACTTTTTCATATTGCCAAACTATTTATCATGTATCTGTCTTTTGTGTATTTTCGTTCTGGCATTTTGCATCAATCTATCTATCTATCTATCTATCTATCTATCTATCTATCTATCTATCTATCTATCTATCTATCTATCTATCTATCTATCTATCTATCTATCTATCTATCTATCTATCTATCTATCTATCTATCTATCTATCTATCTATCTATCTATCTATCTATCTATCTATCTATCTATCTATCTATCTATCTATCTATCTATCTATCTATCTATCTATCTATCTATCTATCTATCTATCTATCTATCTATCTATCTATCTATCTATCTATCTATCTATCTATCTATCTATCTATCTATCTATCTATCTATCTATCTGTCACAACGCACAACAATTAGCTCAAAAGCGAGGGTAGGGTAGGTAGGCCTAATGGTAGCTCAAAGGGCTCCTATGCATTGTGTTAGTGTGCGTCAGGGCCTGGTTGCCTAGAAACCTGAGATAGGGCTGTATTTTTAGTCCACTTGAGCAACAAGTTGTCCTTTAATATTGGGCTTCATTCAAAACATAAATGCTCTGCTCTCTCTGCCGTGATTTCCCCTCTGTATTGGAGACCAGAGGAAGAACACAATAAGACTTTATTAAACCATTAAAATTCATGCCCTTGAACATGTTGTACACTGAAGAACATATAACACACATTTTGTACAGTTATACAACCAGATGTCTAAAAGAGAAAACCATTTTCCTCTGGCCAGTGGTATAACAAGCTGACATGACTAGCAGGGACACAAAGCCATGAATGAACAGAGTCTATTCCGTAACTATTGTCAGCTCTGGTGGACTGCAAGTGGTCACATCAGCCCCCTTCACAACAGACTACTTCTGAACAGGAGCAAAAGGCCAGAGCAAAAGGCCACCCAAAATAGCTCCCTGTATCAGTGTTTCAAAAAGAGATTCAAACCAGAGATGACTTCAGATTCACACTATTCTTTTGAACTACAGTAGAGTTTCTGGATGGCATTAAGACTAAGCTTTACAAATATCATTGGCTCAGCAGGTACGTTTCCTCACACAAATCACACAGTGAGGTAAAAAGAAGACAATGAGAGCAGAGAAAACACCCCAGCCTCCCTCTTACAGGATATAACACTCCAGTTAATACTTTTTTTGTTGTTATTTATTGGAATGTTTCTCAGCAGCATTTCGACCTAGAAATTCAACTTTCCTGAATTGGATCCTTTGTTTGAACTGAAGAAGGCACAACAGCTCCTCTTCAACCTTGGGATGCTGAAGAAATTTGACCTTAATGAACTTCTACAGACGCACCATTGAAAGTCTCCTGTCGGGCTGTCGGGCTGTAAAAAACGCCTGGTACAGCAATTTCACCGTCTGCAACACATCACCAGGGGCACACTGTCTGCCCTCCAGGATATATACACCACCCGGTGTCACAGGAAGGCCAAGAAGATCATCAAGGACTTCAGCCACCGCCTGTTCACCCCTTCTACCATCTAGAAGGTGGATAATCTGCATCAAATCTGGGACAGAGAGTCTGATAAAAAAAAAGCTTCTATCTCCAGGTCATCAGACTGTTAAACAGTCACCATTAGCTGGCCTCTGCCCAGTACCCTGCCCTGAACCTTAGTCACTGTTACTAGCCGGCTACCACCCAGTACTCTACACTGCACTTTAGAAGCTGCTGCCCTATGTACACAGTCATGAAACACTGGTTACTTTAATAATGTTTACATACTGTTTGACTCACTTCATATGTATATACTGTGTTCTAGTCAAGGCTGCTTCTATATAACTGCTGCTGTACACACCTTTTCATATACTGTCCATACACACACCATTATAGTATATTTTCTATATATATACTTGTGACATTGCTCATTTTGTTATTTCTTAATTTCTGTATTTTTATCTTGGGGGATTTCTGTGTATTGTTTTGTATTGTTAGGTATACTGGACTGTTGGAACATTTCGTTGCACATGCGATAACATCTACAAAACATTAGGAACACCCGCTCTTTCCATTACAGAGACTGACCAGGTGAATCCAGGTGAAAGCTATGATCCCTTATTAATGTCACTTGTTAAATCCATTTCAATCAGTGCAGGTGAAGGGGAGGAGACAGGTTAAAGAAGGAGTTTTAAGCCTTGAGACAATTGAGACATGGATTGTGTATGTGTGCCATTCAGAGAGTGAATGGGCAAGACAAAAGATTGAAGTGCCTTTGAACGAGGTATAGTAGTATGTGCCAGGCTCACCAGATTGAGTGTGTCAAGAATGGTCCACCACCCAAAGGACATTCAGCCAACTTGACATAACTGTGGGAAGCATTGGAGCCAACATTGGCCAGCATCCATCCCTGTGGACTGCTTTGAAACCTTGTAGTCCGTGTCCGACGGATTGAGGCTGTTCTGAGGGCAAAAGGGGGTGCAACTCAATATCAGGAAGGTGTTCCTAATGTTTTGTACACTCAGTGTATGTGTACGTGACCATTACAATTGGATTTGATTTAAACCTCCAACAAAAAAAAGAACAGAAAAGGAGATCAGAACAAAACATCTCCTTGATGATCTTTTTAGTATCTTGAGAATCTAAAATCAGGCTGAGCTGAGCTCGAGCACATGCCACCCTAATTATGAGGTGGCCGAGCAGCTAACAGAGCATGAAATGTCCCGTTACAATATGTGTCAGTCACCGCTGTGGCCAAATGAGTGGCGACATGGGAACCAACCTTTCCCATCCCGTGTCCTCCATGCCCAGCGCTTCCCTCCCTGCATAGCCTCATTAGCCCCTACCAACATCCCACTAAACGCCCAGAGGTGTGTCAATCAGAAGGCATACTGGAACACAGTAGAGACAGTTCCCTGACTGAATTTGACTCTGTTGCTCGTACAACTGACTAGTATCCCACTTCTCTTTTCTCTACGTAGCCTTTCTTGCAGTCATGGGTGGAATATTCCTAATATTTTTCATAGTATTATAATTAACACACATCTGGTGCTTCTATATAAAAACGGTTTTGTTATATTTCAGTCTTCTGTGATGTATATAAAGTGTAATATTAGGATGCAAACTCAAAATGGAGAACATTTCAACTCAATATCTGACATGGTACAGGTGCCTTATTTTTTTAAAGCCCATAACCATGTATGTGAGGTGTACACTTTTGTTTCAAAGTAGATTTGTTTAAGACTACCAAGAAACACACTGTGTGACCCTGATTTAGCCCACTGCTGTAAAATATACACTCTTTGTGACCCTGATTTAGCCCACTGCAGTAAAAGGTTAAACACTCTGTGTGACCCTGATTTAGCCCACTGCAGTAAAAGGTTAAATGCTCTACCTGGCTCTTTGGCTGCCGTATTGGGGTGGCAGGTAGCCTAGTGGTTAGGCTGTTGGGCCAGTAACCGAAAGGTTGCTGGGTTGAATCCACAAGCTGACGAGGTAAAAATCTGTTGTTCTGCCCCTGAACAAGGCAGTCTCAATGAATATGCTGTTGTGCAGGCTCACAAACAGTTTCTGTGTCCATTGCTCTTATTGGTAATGGAGACTATGAAACAGAAATAGGATGCATGAGCTCTATGCTTCAGTGTACAAACATCATTAAAAATGGACCCCTGGGCTCCAATTAGACAACACTCCTAGGAGGAGGATGCTATGGCAGCAGCGTTTAATATTATTTTCCCCACTTTGCAGGACTTAAAAAATACACTGAGAATCTGTTTTATGGACCCAGAGACGCTTGACATCAGTTAGAGTATGCGAAAGTAATTCAACCTGAATCGGTGTGAAAACAAAAGACGAACTATCGTATTTACCCAGCGCAAAGACTCCTCATCCAATCACATGCAGCAAACACAGAGGAGAGTAGGTCAGACAGAAAATGTTGTTTTTATTTGGATGGCTAAACTCCACGCTGAAATCAATAAAGTACTTTCTTTCTTCTCAGCATATGTCTGCTTATTATAGGGACGGTTAAAAGGAGAATTCTAGCAGCCACCGGACTGCCATAAAGACTTCATTAAAAAGGCACTTAAAATGTCTATTAAACAATTTTCTCCCCGGGGACAAGAGTAGATACAAAAATCATTACTAGGAAGCCAGCTGACTCTGCATGATCTTGTTGTCAATCGTTCACAAGGATGCACACAAATCGTTTCGGAGGAGAACACGTCACAATTATCAGCAGTGTTTGTATTTCAATACCAACACTGTTTGTTTAGTTAGAGGCAATTTAGTTTTTTTTGTATTCCTCCCTCTCTCTCATCTCGTATGATACACTCATTATAATTATGCACTGTACAGGAGAAGAAAACATGGAAGATTTCATTAGTTTTAAGCATGAATCTAGGGTCAGACAAGTACTACCGTTGTTACTAATGAGACAACCAGTAGAATGTATTGTTTACAGTACTTACAGTAAGTACCAAAACATATCTAGGGCTATAATGGGAGCTATGCTGGGATCTACGCTATAGGCCCCAGTCTCTGCTTAATCACCACTTTGTTCCCTACTATACTTTCATGCACATTATATATATATTTTGGGGTATATTGCCCCCTTTTCTCCCCAATTTTGTGATATCCAATTACGTTCTTGTCTCATCACTGGAACTCCCCAATGTCCTCCGAAACATGACCCGCCAAACCTTGCTTCTTAACGTCCGCTAGCTTAACCCGGAAGCCAGCCGCACCAATGTGTCGGAGGAAACACCGTTCAACTGACGACCGAAGTCAGCCTGCTGGCACCCAGCCCGCCACAAGAAGTCACTAGAGCCCGATGAGCCCCCAAGTGAAGCCCCCATGGCCAAACCCTCCCCGGTTGTGACACAGCCTGGGATCGAACCCAAGTCTGTAGTAACGCCTGCAGTGCCTTAGAACGCTGCGCCACTCTGGAGACCGATCATGCACATTTCTGTACATTATTTAAACCATGCTCTGCATCTTTTTTTTACTTTAACTTGAACTTTTACGGACTCACCCTTTCTGAACCATTTCTGAACTATTGTAGTCAGTAGAGGAGGAGCAAATGTCAGGAGGGCTGGAGTGATAACGCCTGTTCCAAACCCCCGTCCCCTCTCAACGCCTGGCTGCCGCTTCATACTGCTGACCCTGGTGAGTCATTTGCAGGTGGCTAAATAAACAGGGATAACTGCAGAGTGTGGAGCTGGCATGCACTGGGAGAGGCGACAAACAGTGCCCGCCCTCCAATTACATCTCACATTCCAAGTCAGCGCTGTAGAGGTCACCTTAGGGCCTCCATGTTACAACAATTCCTCACAGGCAGCAATTAATAGCTATATCTCCATCCGTGTGTATTACGTCAGCAAGCTTAAATGACTAGAAATCCATGCCTGCCCTTAGACTATCTATCTAACCCCTCATCTGCCCCTACGGTTGTCTTAACACTGCTATTCCCCTCCCCCCCCTATCCACTGCCTGGTCTGTGAAGGTGGAGACATCACTATTGGCTCTGTGACAGGGCTTTCCCAACAGACACCCAAAGAGAGTGCCTGTTATAGCTCTGAACGTGCAATTAAATCCTAACCGCTGCTGCCCCCATATCGAGTGCTGGGCCAGGGCCAGGGGAGGGCTGAGGGGCTGTGGAGGGAACAGAGACAAGGACAGGTAGTAAGAGCCAGGCTGAACAGGGCTCCTGGGCAGACCACCACAGGGCTAATCCCAGGCTAACAAACTGCTGTGGCTGGCTGCCCGATATGGATGGGAATGTCGCCGGGTGGTCAAGGGGAACTTAAAACAACCTGGAGAGAGCGGGAGGGAGGGAGGGATGTACAGTATGTAGGGAGGGGGAGAATACCTTTAATACCTTGCCAAGTAACATAGAGAAGGGCTGTACGAATCTCATGTAATGTATCCATTAACTGTTGATAGTACTCTATAATGTACTGTGTAATATATTTAAAACATTTCCTGGTAAAATATTGAGGACAAATTTTAAAGTACAGAGAATGATGATAATTGCATTATACTCTTAGGAAATTCTGTCCTTCAATGTTTTAAATAATACTTTGAGTGGAGAAATTTGGTGCAAAATATATTGACCATGGCCATTTAACACTTGAAGAAAGCAGATGAACGAGTGACTGTACTTTTTCATTTAATAAAAAAAATCCACTGAACTCAATCTGCATATGTCAGGAAACTCCTAAAGAAAAAGTACAACTCCTTGAAACATTGATAGGGCCTTAGATGAAGTGTCAGTCACCCAGAGGGAGCATCATCCATCCAGTCAACATGGAGCATATGTATGATACCTGCAGCATGTGGACTGTAAGTGTGGAGCCCTAGCTACAGCACCGCCTGTGCTCCCCCCATGCTGTCAGCCCAGCCTATCCCCCATAATGGATGGAGCTCCCTCAAGCACATCCATTACACGTGCACATCTGCAGAAACGTGACAACGGCGACAGGCTGCTCATGGGGTTGCTGCTGCACCATTATCATCTCCTCTCTACTTTTTTGTAAGTTCGAACAACAAAATAAAGTATGCAAGATAGTGATGAATTACAAAAATGAACCGACACGTACAGTACCGTTCAAAAGATTGGGGTCACTTAGAAATGTCGTTGTTTTTGAAAGATTTTTTTGTCCATTTAAAATAACATCAAATTGATCAGAAATACAGTGTAGACATTGTTAATGTTGTAAATGACTATTGTAGCTGGAAACGGCTGATTCTTAATAGAATATCAACATAGGCGTACAGAGGCCCATTGTTATGTTCCAGGAGTGATGGTTGCAAGAGGACAAGTACATTAGAGTGTCTAGATTGAGAAACAGACACCTCACAAGTCCTCAACTGGCAGCTTCATTAAATAGTACCCGCAAAACACCAGTCTCAACGTCAACAGTGAAGAGGCAACTCCGGCATGCTGGCCTTCTAGGCAGAGTTGCAAAGAAAAAGCCATATCTTTCTCTGTCCAGTGTCTGTGTTCTTTTGTCCATCTTAATCTTTTCTTTTTAATGGCCAGTCTGGGATATGGCTTTTTCTTTGCAACTCTGCCTAGAAGGCCAGCATCCCAGAATCGCCTCTTCATGTGCCATTGGAACACAGGAGTGATGGTTGCTGATAATGGGCCTCTGAACGCCTATGTAGATTTTCAACAAAAAAATCAGCCGTTTCCAGCTACAATAGTCATTTACAACATTAACAATGTCTTCACTGTATTTCTGTTATTTTAAATGGACAAAAAATGTGCTTTTCTTTCAAAAACAAGGAAATTTCTAAGTGACCCCAAACTTTTGAACGATAGTGTATTTTAGCCCCATCAAAACCATCATCATCAATTATGACAAGTGGGACTGGACTGATCATCTGAATAGATGGATAGGCCTTAATTGTAGTTATGCACAAAGACATTGCTTCACTACATAGATAGGTACTTTATTGATCCCCCGGGGGGGAAATTTCATAAGTGCACATAACTACAATTACAGATGGGAACAGTGAGATGTCTGGGACAGATGAGACCGTACTGGAGGAAGAAGAGGTAATGGGTGGGTGTGAGATGGGAAGGTATAAATGGAGACACAGCCCCCCTCTCTTCTGCTGGCTAGTGGGAGGGTCAGAACTCCCCTAGTTACTTTAGTTTTACAGAGCAATCTGCAGTGCGCCATCCCATCCACAATAGACAACATATAGACAGACAGTGCATAAAGGCAGCGGTGTTATTGCCTCTCGCCAATACCTGTCCTCGTGGAAACAATCTTTATTTAACTAGGAAAGTCAGTTAAGAACAAATTTCTTATTTAAGACAACGTAACAATAATAAGCACTGTGACTTTGGCCCAGCCTTTGATGAGACTGCATCACGCTGTGCGTTTCACCAAACAAAACCACAATCAGTGTGTCTCTTGTTCCTCTTGTGTCTTGGCATATTGATCCCCCCTCTAATCTCTCTCTCTCTCTCTCTCTCTCTCTCTCTCTCTCTCTCTCTCTCTCTCTCTCTCTCTCTCTCTCTCTCTCTCTCGCTCTCGGCACGCTGCCTGCCCCTGCCTCTACTGCAGAAATGCTTACTGCTGCAGAATCTTCCTGTTTAGTTTTAGAAGCCCCTGCTGGGCTCTAGTGCGGTTTGTGACAGGACAAAAAATGTGTTTGATGAAATGCTACTATAGAAATAGGAAAATCTGTAATTTGTATAAACCACAGTAGGATTCAGTTCCAAAAAACTGTGGTTGGGACATTCACTTCATTCACTATACTGATTTAAAAAAATGACAATCTTCAAGCTGTAGTAATAATGGTAACAATTTTCAGTGCTTCAATAATGTGTCATTATGGCATCATAAAAGTGAAAGGATACTAACAGGGCATTGGCTGAACTCTGAATATATGGCCTGACCCTAGGTTGAAGATAACGGTTAATTAAGACAACGTAACAATTCCATGCAGAACTGGTTGAAAATAAACTAATTCAAATGATCTACAGCCACTTCATTACTTGATTTCCCGACCGCTGGTCACGGTTTCAATGCTAATCCTGTAGAATCAGCAACCGCTGGTTCAATTTATTTATTTTCGAACGCTGGCACATAGAATTATTTAGTTGTCTTAACCTGTTTTTGTTTTTTTACCTAGACCTTACCTAGCCTGATCTTGACACTGCCCATAGGACTTGGCAAGAGAATACAAAAGACTGGCACGTACAGGCTATGCTTGACCAGCCGTACTAGTTTAACGTATGACAAATGACCAAACAATAGCATGGCAGAAGATCTGAGAGTATATAAACTAACCACTCAAAAAAAATAAAAACAAACAACAACTAAGAACTGAAGTTTGGCAGCAAACCAGATGGAAATGCA
Organism: Thymallus thymallus; assembly: GCA_023634145.1. NCBI lineage: Eukaryota > Metazoa > Chordata > Actinopteri > Salmoniformes > Salmonidae > Thymallus > Thymallus thymallus. Next base: position 6,967,945 of record CM042391.1, on the reverse strand, counting down.
TAACTTTATAGTACTTCTCATTTCACCAAGGTCTTATGTAGAGAGAGGAATGGAGCTCTTTGTTTTCTGTCAAAGCTAAGAGGGCACATTTGAGTCAGATGAGCTCCCAGGGCTGGATGCTATGGAAGTGTAATCTATCATTTGAATCAGTCACATTAAGCACAGGCAGTTTCTGCACACAGTACTCTTTAATTCATGAAAACACAATGAACTCTCCATAAAATGCTGTTGGAGACAACTGCAGCCTGTCTTTTAAGACACAACTGGTAGCACTGTGGAGGGCAAGGCACTCTGTGAAAGAAACTGCTTCTGAGAAACAGCAAAATACAGTCTCGGATCTACTATTCAACCCCCCTCTCTCTGTTCTCACAATGCCAACACACAATGACGCCACTAAACAGCTACAATACACTGCAATACAGGGACAAAAGATTACATCCCACGCTGTCAGAACTACACTTTTCAACCCGCTAAGTAAACATATTATACAACCTAAGTGTCTCATTATGTTGTAAAGCATAAGGATTCTGGTTTGGTAGTGGCACCGGATCGCGTGTATATGCTAGAGTCACCGACACGTATGGTCAGTGGCGCAACTTTCACCGGGGACGAGGACAGGGGGGACATGAAATTGCTTTTTTTGTCCCCCCCTCAGTTTTATCAATGGAATGTGATACGAAATGAGGCAACAGTGTGCTTTAGGACCATGCGGACGCCCCACTTCTAAAACCAAAGATGCGCCCCTACGTATGGTGGAGGTGGTAAAGATGATGACACCTCCAACAACACAGGGAACATTTTCAGGGATGTTTTGTCTTCTTTTCAGGTCGCCACCGCAAAATAGGTTTTTAACCTCAAATTGGTCTTACCTGGTTAAATAAAGGTTAAATAAAAGAAATATATATATTTCTTCGATATAGCCACATTTCCTCATCGGCTTGCATACTCCTTCCCTATCAAGGTGTTTTGGTACTTCCCTTATGCACTACGCTTTTCTGCGAGCTTACTACACAGTCAATAGTAATCAGTGGTGGGTGGATTATTTGTCCAGATCTTCAATAGGTTAACTAGCAACCAAATCTGCACCAATGTTCAATATAAATCCGTAAGAACATGGAGGAGAAGCAGCGGAGAGGCCAGGTGTAACATTGCGCATGAAAGCCAAGACATGGGACACACAGGTAAAAAAGCTCTTCCATTGCTCTTGTTTAGGCCATACACATGTAATTTACAGTATGACAGATTCCCCTCTTTAAAATGTTAAAACATTAAATAGTGATTCATTTAATTCATATCAATTGATTATTGCTTATTGGTTGTGTGCGATGCATTAGTACAGAAACCTGTAGGTGGAAAATCTGTTGCATATATTTTATACGATTATAAATATAGCATCAAAGTGTTGAAAATCTGATTTCTCCCAAGCTGATCATTGTTTGCGGCTGACTCTGATCGTAGTGTAATGGCAGGGAGAGTGAGCTTGTCACAAGTTGATGTGGTCAATAAAACGCAGGGTTGCTACAGTTCTTGTTATTCGTGGTGGTAATCCTTATTTGGCAGTAACACCTCCTGTTGGAACACGTTTCGAACTGTCCCTAAATTGCCTGCTCTTGGCGTTTCCTAAAACATTGGAAATTAAATTAATTAAATAATTAAATTAATACAAATATTTAAATTAAGACTAACATTGAAATTAATTAATTAATGTAATAGTCCCAGAAACTATTTATAAAATAGTATTTTTGGATCATGTTTGCCTTTTAATGCAGTGTCTAGAATAGCCAAAAAGCCCTTGATAGCAACTTGCCTTGCAACACGCTATCTTTGCTTGCAAATGAAGAAGTGACAGGCCTTTTAATAATCCATCCAAATGTTATTCTTAGCCTCAGGAGAATCACAGTCACATCAAATTAACTCATAATAAAGGGACCCAGCCGGGTAAAGAATGGAGTTCCATGACTCTTTCAATGTGAAAACTGCAGCCTGAAATTCACAGGTGAATTAACTCTACCTAGAGCTACCCTAATTATGAGCCAGAGTCCCTGTGGACAAACGTCATTACTAAATGAAGAGCCCTACTTACATTTAGATTTTAAGGGTTATACAGTGCATTCAGAAAGTATTCAGGCTTCTTCCCCTTTTCCACATTTTGTTACGTTACAGCCTTATTCTAAAATTATAATCTTAAATTATTTGTTTTCCTCATCAGTAATAACAGTTTTTTTTTTAACCAGTCTGAATGTCCTTGAGTGGCCCAGCCAGAGCCGGACTTGAACCCGATCGAACATCTCTGGAGAGACCTGAAAATAGCTGTTCAGCAACGCTCTCCATCCAATCTGTCAGAGCTTTTTTTTATTTAACCTTTAATTAACAAGGCAAGTCAGTTAAAAAAAAAATCTTATTTACAATGACGGCCTACCCCGGACGACACCGGGCCAATTGTGCGCCGCCCTATGGGACTCCCAATCACAGACAGATGTGATGCAGCCTGGATTCAAACCAGGGACTGCAGTGACACCTCTTGCACTGAGACGCAGTGCCTTAGACCACTGCGCCACTCGGAAGCCCATCTGCAGAAAAGAATGGGAGAAACTCCCCAAATACAGGCGTAGAAGACTCGAGTACTTCAACAATCTACTGAGTAATGGGTCTGATTAGTTATGTAAATTTGATATTTCCATTTTTTATATTTAATACACTTGTAAAAATATATTAAAAACTGTTTTTGCTTTGGCATTATGGGTTATTGTGTGTAGATTGATGAGGAAAAAACTAATATAATGAATTTTATAATAAGGCTGTATCGAAACAAAATGTGAAAAAAGTCAAGGGGTCTGAATACTTTCCGAATGCACTGTATTTTCAAATAATTCAAAAGCAAGACAGAGAGTGATTAAATAGTTATTGAGGATGTCCAAACAGCTACATAGAGCACAGTACACTGGCTTAGTGGTTGACTCCAGGAGTTATTGATTCTCAGGACATACAGTACTTTGAACATCATAGTTACAATTCTCTAAACAAAAGATGGTGGATAGAGGAGCTTAGCTACACCATGGCTGCCTCCATGAAGCATGTGCTGTGTCAGACTGGATGCAGGGAAAGACCACTCAGTCCCCTGGCAGTCAGACACATTGCTCTGGAAATCTCCTGGCCCAGACATCCACTATTCAATTATCGCCTTCATTCATGAAAGCACCTCTGTGTGCTGGTCAGTCCACTAGCTGGGCTCAGGCCCGCTCGCCCACCTCAGACTCCCCTAACCCCCTGTCAGATAACATTATACAGGATGGAGACCATGCCCTATCTGCTAGCCAGCCAACTACCAAACGTGCATTGTCAGGAGATTTGTTTGTGTGGTAACTGAGTAACGGGATGAGTGTGGTGGTGGTGTTTGGTCAGACAGTAGTGGCAGATGGTAGTGGAGAATACAATGGACCAACATCATTTTGAAAGTATCCAATCTTGGTACTGTAGGTGAATAAAGGGTAAGGTTGTATGTGATTTGGGAGACCTCAGGTGGCTCACCTCATGGTGTAGAGCAGGGTACCGTTGTCCACCAGTCGTAGCAGTTTGTTGGGCGTGGTCATGTTGTGGGCCACAGATTTCTTCCCGTTGTGGAAGAAGGTGTCTGGAGTCCAGATCTTACTGGCCAGAAGGTTGTTAAGAGGCAAGACCTGCATGGGCCCATCAAACTTCAGTCTCTCATCCCTCCAACTCTGACGGAAGAACACATCGATGGTGTACTCCTGTGGAAAGATGGAGAGAATAAGTCTGTTTCTATGGTATGAATTCACAATTGAATATTCAGCATCTCCCGTAAGATCTGCAAACTGAAAGACTGTTTTCTGTCCTGGTACAGTATATTGTCAGTTATGGCCTTGACTAGCAGAGAGTTGAGCTCCCTCCCAACAGCATGCACACACGTCAATAATGCATCATGCATTTTATTTGAAGGGGAAAACAGCCATGTCAATGTGGGATCCTCGAGGCGTCCTTCAGAGTTCATACTCCAATGATTGCGTTTTCACAGCTGTCGCCGGCAGGATAAAACATGCCTTTTCCAAGAGTTATCTCTCTGACCATATTGCCAAACACGTAACAAGGGACAGTGTCCCCGATAAACCTCTCTAAGTTCAGAGAGAAATCTCCTGCCGCTAGTAGCTGCTGCTGAAGTAGGGTAGTGGCCTCACACTTCTACTCCTCAGACACTTCTTCCATTCTAATAGGGTTTTCCATAGGTTTTAAAACATCATAAACCAATCAGCTATAATTTCAGCTTCGTTTAGATTTTGGCTGGTCACCAGCATATTTACAATGAATGGTGTAGTGGTTTTTCCATTGTAAATTCATGTCATAATGAACAGGACGATGAACAAACAGGATAATCAAATAATAGTAATAGAGTCTACACCAAGACCTACACCCAGGCCACAATAATGCCTGTCAGCAACAATGTAGCAACCTGTCCCCTGTCAGACATTACAGGAATGGCACATATTATATACATTTCCATCAAGGACCCTGAAATATACCATTATGCACCAATCAACAATAAAATAAATACATGAAATGCACAGAAACATATGAACCCATAATAGTCTAAGACCTGTCTACGCCGGGTGAGGAGGGTACTAAGTTATATGGAATTGTTTTAAGAAGGTCATACCAAGTTACCAAGTTTAGTCTGAAGTGTTTATCCAATATCTTAGAGATATAAGAAAGATCAGGAAATATTTGTAAAAAGTTTATATATGTATTTAACCCATTATTTTTAAGAATTCTTTTAAGAAGAACAAGTTAAGCTTGATGGAGAGATCAGGAAGTAAGTAGATGTAAGACAGTGATTACTCAGTCTGGAAAATGCTAAGAAGAATAAAACAAACGCACAAACAAAAAAATATACAAACCCTTTCTGTTTCCTTCCTTGTTGATGCTTGTATAAAAATATCAATTAGAGTCACATCTTTATTCATGATTCCCACCCATCAACCTTCAGTAGCACTGAGCATGTTCACAAAAGAGCAAACAACTCCCTGATATGTTAAACTGACAGAAAAAACAACACAAGCAGATGAGAAGCTTTTGGTGTGGAAAGTCGCCAAAAGCAATGAACAAACGCTGCGTTGATTCTTTTTTCAGCAGGTCAAGAAAGGGTCTGTGTTTAATGCAAGGCAAATACTGTATATACAGTACTGAACAAAAATACAAACGAAACATGTAAAGTGTTGGTCCCATGTTTAATGAGCTGAAATAAAATATCCTGAGGAGTATATCAGTCTGTAATAAATCCATTTTGTGGGGAAAAACTCTGATTAACTGGGCCTGGCTCCCCAAGGGCGCAGCCCACCCATGGCTGCACCCCTGCCCAGTCATGTGAAATCCATAGATTAGGGCCTAATGAATGTATTTAATTGACTGATTTCCTTATGAACTGTAACTCAGTAAAATCTTTGAAATTGTTGCATGTTGCGTTTATATTTGTGTTCAGTATAACTCCAAGTCTGCGAGAGAAAACCAAATAGATTGTTCTTTCAGTAGTTTCCCTTTAACCATGTGTTGGCACTGAATAATCTAAATTCCTGCGAGCACCGTGAAAAGTGACGGCACAGCTCTCATCAAAATCATTTACATCGAGCTTTCTATCAGCTTCGTCATTATGGCCTGCATGTCTTATCAAACGCAGCTCCCAAGTCTCCACTACAACGTCTCTCACAAATAATCCTGCTAGCAAGGAACCGACAGATAGACACAGTCAAAGCCCCACAGGTATTGTCCAGCTCTATACTGTACTGTCCTCTATACTTTTACAGTTCTCCGATCTCACTCCTGCATGTCACACCAGTAACTCTATCGAAAAAACCTTGAAAGCACAAACAGAGGGAACACACTTTGAAAGCATGGTTTGCATTCTAGTGTGAATGTTCAAGTCCCCCCCCCCCTGTGTTTAGCATTTTTCCGGTTTTAATTGCAATTTCTCTGCAGCTCTCTTCTAGTTATTCCCTCTTTCCTATCAGCCTTTCTCTCTCCATTAAGAATTTAGTTTATCCCTTTTAAGTCATTCATCTGTGTTAATGATGTCACATGGAGGATGTTAATTATGAAGTAGAAACCCAGTGGAAACACCAAAGCACTTTTCCCACTTAGAAAAATAAATAAATGAAAATGCAGGGAGCGTACACAGACGTAATAGGTGGATTTGAAGATTGAGAGAACACAGCAAGCAGCCTTATGGTGACTTCAGAGTATTGTGGCCTTTCATGACCTACTGTAGAAGTGTTGCACCTGCTCCACTGACTGCGAAACCACAAGGATTCATTCTGGTCATGTCGGACCACCGTTTTTTCATTGAAAGCCCAACACTCTCCTCACTTCTCTCCTGCCCCCAACACAACCCAGGCAGAGATCCCCATGTGATAAATAAACGTAGCCCAGTTGTGTTTGGCTTAGCTGGGCCAAGATATCATCTGTTTGTTTTCCTTTTAGGCCTGTATAGACTACTGAGTCAAGGTGGGGAATATCATTTGAAGATAAAAGGAGAGAGAAAAAAAAGAGTGGAGCCAAACTACACACAGGGCCAAGTGGCACAGCCGATTCAAAGAGCAGCTGGTGCTCCTCCAGGGAGGGAGTGATTGATTTCTCATCAACAGAGTACAGAGAGAAACACACACACACACACACACACACACACACACACACACACACACACACACACACACACACACACACACACACACACACACACACACACACACACAAAAACCATTCCACAGAGGGGAGAGGAGAAAGATCCACAGACACCAGGGAAAGAAGAAGAAGACGGAGAAGAGCTGAGCGTCGTTCCTCTCTCCTCCTCCTCCTCCTCCTCCTCCTCCTCCTCCTCCTCCTCCTCCTCCTAGTGAGAATAGGGGGCTTGGGATTTACCTAATTCTCAACATGTGTGTAGGAGGAACCAAACAAGCAGGAGAAGGCAGGTGCCACTCTCAGTCCCCCACTCCCACAGCCTATAAAAGCATATGGAGGAGGGCCTGGCTCCCAAACAGCACCAGCCTGGTACAGTATGCTCTAATTAGGGTCTCCAAGGCTGCATCTGACGATGGATCACTAATGCTGAGCCAAAACATAAACAACCATTAGGGACTGAAATGTCTGTACAGTTGTGCCTGAGTTCTTAAGTGCCTTAAATTATGTAGCCGACTTTCAGCGCTGCCTGCCTTAATCTTTACTCTAGCCCTATCTTAAGCATAGCCCTGACTCTGAATGTATATGGTATATCTAACACGCAAGGTTGACTCTTAACCTGACAGTAGTGTATCTGATGGTTCCTGCCATGTTCCTGCCTTAGTTAATGCAAGTCTTCAGGCATGCAGCCCTGGAAAAAATTAAGAGACCACTGCAAATTTTTCTTAAATCAGCATCTCTACATGTATGGCAGCCATTCCATTCCAGTGTCTGTTGAATTCCAACACAGGCACACCTCATTCTACTGAATGAGGTACTGATTAGGTGATCACCTGACCCAAATCTTATTTAATGAGGAAAAGTATAAAAACCACTGCTGTGGTCATCACTATCCTCTTGCAATAGGACCAGCTGGATGGCAAAAACAGCAGTAGCTAGTAGTACCTTTAAAAGTAATTGGAATCAAAAAATAACTATTGACCATGCCAAAAGAGTTTAAAAGGAAAGTTTTGAGTGAGGAAAAGAAGGGTTCAATTCTTGCTTTACTGGCAGAGGGATACAGTGAGCGTCAGGTTGCTTCCACCTTAAAATTTAAAAGTCGGCGGTTTATAAGAACAAGGTCAAGCAGCAGACATTGGGGACAACAAAGCTACAGACCGGCAGAGGATGAAAATGACTCTCCACTGACCGGGATGACCGCCAACTCATTCCAATGTCACTCAACAACCGTAGGATGACATCAAGTGACCTACAAAAAGAATGGCAAACGGCAGCTGAGGTGAAGTGCACGGCGAGGACGGTTTGAAACAGGTTCCTAGGGGCAGGGCTGAAGTCGTGCAAAGCTAGAAAAAAAGCCCTTTGTCAATGAGAAGCAAAGAAGAGCCAGGCTGAGGTTTGCAAAATACCATAAGGATTGGACCGTAGACGACTGGAGTAAGGTCATCTTCTCTGTGTCCAATTTTCAGCTTTGCCCAACACCTGGTCGTCTAATGGTTAGACGGAGACCTGGAGAGGCCTACAAGACACAGTGTCTCGCACCCACTGTGAAATTTGTTGGAGGATCGGTGATGATCTGGGGGTGCTTCAGCAAGGCTGGAATCGGGCAGATTTGTTTTGTGAAGGAAGCATGAATCAAGCCACGTACAAGGTTGTTCTGGAAGAAAACTTGCTTCCTTCTGCTCTGACAATGTTCCCCAACTCTGAGGATTGGTTTATCCAGCAGGACAATGCTCCATGCCATACAGCCAGGTCAATCGAGGTGTGGATGGAGGACCACCAGATCAAGACCCTGTCATGGCCAGCCCAATCTCCAGACCTGAACCCCATTGAAAACCTCTGGAATGTGAAGGGAGTGGCATAAAACCACCCAACATCAATGTGAAAGACTGGTGGAGAGCATGCCAAGACACATGAAAGCTGTGTTTGAAAAATCAGGGTTATTCCACCAAATATTGATTTTTGAGCTCTTCCTAAGTTAAAACCTTAGTATTGTGTTGTTTAAAAATGAATATTAACTTATTTTCTTTGCATTATTTGAGGTCTGGCAACACTCCTTCTCTTTTTGTTATTTTGACCAGTTGTCATTTTCTGCAAATAAATGCTATAAATACTTTTATTGGGAATTTGGGAGAAATGTTGTCAGTACTTTATAGAATAAAACCAAAATGTTCATTTTACCCACAAACACATACCTATAAATAGTCAAACCAGAGAAACTGAAAATTTGGTCTCTTAATTTCTTTCCAGAGCTGTATGTTGAAACAGCTGGAGGGAACGGCACTCTAGTAGTGCATGATCACTCAGAAAGATTTCAAGGGCTGAATTAAATGTCAGAATGTTTACACATCAAAACCTGACATGGCATTTTTTATTCATGAAACGATTCACATTGCCAGGGATACGTACTGCCCGGTCTGTCTCTAGTGTGGTGCGGGGGTATAAGATGTGAGGGCATATTTTGATAGGCTATGGACTATTCTGTTTAGAAATATATCAATACAACAAAGCCCTAAAGGAGTAAAGCCAGGATATAAAAAAATATATAAAATATAAAAAATATATAAAAAGAGACACACTGCAATCTATGCTCCCCTGTGGTTTTATTGGCGACAACGATTTGACCCTTAGGTCCATTTACAAAGTTCAAACCCATAGAGAGAGACTTCGCAACAGCGCCTCTTCAACCTCAGGAGGCTGAAGAAATTCGGCTTGGCCCCTAAGACCCTCACAAACTTTTGCAGATGCACAATTGAGAGCACAACTGGTCGGGCTGTATCACCGCCTGGTACGGCAACTGCACCGCCCGCAACCGCAGGGCTCTCCAGAGGGTCTGCCCAACGCATCACCGGGGGCACACACTGCCTGCCCTCCAGGACACCTACAGCACCCGATGTCAAAGGAAGGCTAAAAAGATCATCAAGGACATCAACCAACCGAGCCACGGCCTGTTCACCCCGCTATCATCCAGAAGGTGAGGTCACTACAGGTGCATCAAAGCTGGGACCGAGAAACTGAAAAACAGCTTCTATCTCAAGGCCATCAGACTGTTAAATAGCCATCACTAGCTGGCTACCACCCGGTTACTTAACCCTCCACCTTAGAGGCTGCTGCCCTATGTACATAGACATGGAATCACTGGTCACTTTAAATGGAACACTAGTCACGTTAATAATGTTTACCTGCTGCTTTACTCATCTCATGTATATACTGTATTCTTTTCTACTGTATTTAGTCAATGCCACTCAGACATTGCTTGTCCTAATATTTATACACCATTATTTTATTGTGTATTGTCGTGAATTGTTAGATACTACTGCACTGTTGGAGCTAGGAACACAAGCGTTTCACTACACCCGCAATAACATCTGCTAAATATGTGTATGTGACCAATTAAATTTGATTTGATTGGAACCTTCTTATGATATGTCTCTACCCCCAAAGTAGTGCATTCCTCACATACTGTAGAAATGGTCTTGACGACAGGTACTCTTCTCTTGTAATCGCGATAAGGGCCACTATGGCATATTGCAATCTAATTAAAAAGGAGGCATCATAATTCTACCATCTAATGAAGTCTGTCAGGACATTAATTTCCTCTATTATTTTGTTGATTAATTACAATTAAAAACATACACAAATCCTGATGGTCTGGATAGGGACTTCTTTGTATTTACACTGAACAAAAATAGAAACGCAACATGTAAAGTGCAGGTCCCATGTTCCATAAGCTAAAATAAAAGATCCCAGAAATGTGCACAAATTTGTTCAAATCACCGTTAGTGAGCATTTCTCCTTTTCCAAGATAATCCATCCACCTGACAGGTATGGCATATCAAGAAGCTGATTAAACAGCATGATCATTACACAGATGCACCTTGTGCTGGGGACAATAAAAGGCTGCAGTTTTGTCACACAACACAATGCCACAGATGTCTCGGGTTTTGAGGGAGCATGCGATTCAGAGGGTTTGGGTTAAATGCGGAAAATCTTTTAAATTGTTGCATGTTGCGTTTATATTTTTGTTCAGTATAGATAAGGTCAATTATTTATTTTGAGTAAAAAGCAACTGACTGATATACAGACTGAATGTGAACTGACTTTGTGAGTAGTGGCTCTTAAGGTTAGCTATTATCATCGTGTTTACCTGTCTTCCACACAGCCCTAGGTTTACACAAACATACCTGAGGTAGGAAAGTCACCAACAGAGCAAATTATCTGTTTAATTGAATTGAATTCTGAGTCTAAATTGGGCAGCAAAATAGAATGAATATGAGGTAAAAGACTCTTGAAATAGCAGTAAGTCAGCACATTTTCTACAGTTTAACAACATATTTCTCTGCTAGTATTTCATGTAATGTGACTTTAGCTTAGAGTCCATCGCAGTCAAATATAGCTTGCTCTTTTAAGTGTAATTTTGCCTGTACAACCTCCAAGCAGCAGATAACAGGTATAAAGGACCATTCTACTCTCGCCTTGCTCCCCTACCCTCTCCCTCCCTCTCTCCCTCTCTCCCTCCTTCCCTCCTTCCCTCCCTCTCTCTCTATCTATCTTTCTGGACCGTGGGCAGGCAGATGCCTGGACAGAAGATGCACAGTGTATCATAGCCCACAGGCCACAGCCATGGAAGCTGGCACTCCATTTAAGGGTGTCCAGTGTGTGGTTATGTTCAGCGGTTGTAGGGCAGACTGACTGCCTCCCTTCCAGCAAGCACAGGCCGCTCCTATGATCCTAGTGCCTGCACAGCTCACTGTGGTTATGTATGTGTTTTGTTTTTGGGTAGAAGCCCTTCCAATCAAGAGTCCTGTCCACCCTCAGCCCCTCAGGAGCTCCCACCCATATAAAAAAAATACTATATTATACTTTGGTCTAAATACTGTAGTATTACTATATTTATATGTTATAGTATTCACTGTAGTATTTCTGCGTACTGAAGTCTGCAAAAACGGTAGTTTTCACTATAATGTTTTCGCAGACATAACTGCAGTATACTATAATATTCACTGGAGTGTTTTTGCTGACATTATTGTAGTATATTGTAGTACTTACAGGTGTTTTTGTGGACATGAATGTAGTATATTGTAGTAACACCTGCCGACTAGGGTTAACTAAAATGGCACAACTACCAGATTACGCCTCCTGTTTAATGAGGGGAACAGGTTCTAGACCCATTAAAAGGGAGGCAGATATTAACACAAATTAATAAGACTTCTTAGATCTGTTACTTCCATTATTATATACTATAGTGGATACTACTGGATACTACGGTCATGTCCACAAAAACACTACAGTGAATACTACAGTAAAGTCTACAAAAACACTACAGTAAATACTACAGTTATGTCCGCAAAAACACTAGTGAATAATACAGTATGCTACAGTCATGTCCACCAAAACACTAGTGAATACTATAGTATACTACAGTCATGTCTGCAAAAACAATACAGTGAATACTATAGTATACTACAGTCATGTCCGCAAAAACACTACAGTGCATACTCTAGTATACTACAGTCATGTCCGCAAAAACAATACAGTGCATACTACAGTAAAGTTAGCAAAAAACACTACAGTGAATACTATAGTATACTACAGTAAAGTTCGCAAAAACACTACAGTGAATACTACAGTATATACATTTATTTAGACCATAGTATACTATAGTATTTTTTCATGTTTGATGTTTGAACTAGGACCACAATGTAATTCTCGAAACAAAAATAGTACAGTGTGTAATATAGCGTTCTACAGTATACTACAAAAGTCTATAGAAAGCATAGTATAGGAATCTGCAGTTTACTACAGAATTCTATAGTAAGAACTATAGTATTCTATTGTAAACTGTAGTATTTATGTGGGCAGCTACCACTACCTAAAGAATAGTTAATCTCTTAGTGAGTTTTATGCAGTAGTAGTCATGAATTTACCTCAGCGCCTCCCAAACTGAAAACAATAACTTAGTTTTCAGTCTGGTTCTGCTGCAGTCTTGATTCTCCTCCAAAAACATTGTCGGTCCTCCTTCTCTTAAAAATACGACTTGCTTGAGGCGAACCTGGTTCCACGAGACCAACTCTTTTCCTGAGCTCCGTAATGATGAGCTGGAGATTTCTTTCCCATGTATGCGTTAATTAACAGCTAGTTATTTTTCCTCTCTCTCTCTCCTCTCTCATTCACTAATTTTCCAGTCCAATCTCCTTCTCCCTCACTTCCTCTCTCGTTCTCCCCCTGCTGGGACTCTGAACTGTGCATGTGTGATGTGCTGTCAATCACACATTATCTTTGGTGTTCCAACAGCTCCTCCACATTTGGCTCTGAGGCAGAAACACATTCTGGCAGCAGATTGTTTCAGGCCTCCACGTCTGTCTGATTTGTTCCAGAAGAATCAGAGTTCAGGCTACAGCATTTCCATACAAACTGTGTGTGGGTAATATTCAGTATAGAACAGGCGACAGATAGATGATTTGCACAGCTAAACATTTCCTCATTACGTTTTAATGGACATCAACAACCATATAATTTGCGCGTTGAGATCGAGAACACTATTTGATTTGACATGACAATGGCACAATCATTTCCTGTGGTGTATCGATCAGCCAACGAGGAACTGATCAAGGTCACACTTAGTTTACGTGTCAATGTCCCCCGTTAGACATCATGCTTACTACTCTAGCTGGTTTTAGCAGCGCATGAAAAGCAATTTTCCTCATGTGGATAATTGCATAATGACACACAACGCACATAATGAATCACATTATGTTCTCAAATTGCTACCGTACATCAGACACAGTTAGGTAAACACAGTGATGATAACAAGCATGTACACATCTGAGAGATGTTCTGAAGCTTTCACATTAGATAGTGTAGATGTTGGATATTTTCCCAATAAGCGACTCACTGGAGCATTTAGTGTTTCCTAATAGTCCACTTCACCTCTGACGTTTTCCTATCATCTCAATTATGTGACATGCTAAAGGCGGTCCTTAGAGAGCAGTGTTAGACAGCATGGAACATTGGTATTGCTGTGTCATAATCATAGCTTAGTCATTTTTATGAACAGACCAGATGATTACAGCCTCTCCACAGGTCATTACCTTCTTTAGAAACTTTTAGGGTGTTTGCCCTGATGCATTCTAATTGGCTCGATCTGTTTGGGCTAATCTGTGCTGCTATCTCTCAATATCAAGATTATTTCACATGATTGTTTGTCGAAACAAAAAGTAAGAAGAAATAGTCATTTGAGATACATGAGTGAGCAAACGCAGTAAACAATTCTGAGGACTGCATAAAAATTGTTTATGAGGGATACTTGGGAGACATAAGTTGCATTGCAATTACACAGCATCGATTTAAGAGAGTGTCTTAACGACTTGTAACTATGGCAACACAATACAGACTCTCATGGAAGTGGCCTATTAAGGATGCAAATTGTCTTTCTCCAGACTGTGCCCGTTAAGCTTTTAACACTTATTCCCACCCTGAATATATGTTTATCATGTTGTGGCAACGAGCGAAATGAAGACCGGTATGGTGGGAGAGAAGATGGAGGACTATTGTGAGAGCACATTATATTGAACGTCAATGAGTTTCCCTGAAGGACGCTTCTTTTTACTGGAGACAATAGTTTTAATTATCAGTTAACCGTCCCTATTACAACCCACCTTTATTTTCTTATTTTCATGTTAGAGAACTAATATGGTGTGCGTCCCCTTGAGTAAGGGCACAATGATGGACGCATTCACCCTCAAACACCAACAGGAAAAAATAGCTCCACCCCATTTTGTTCATGTGGAGGACCATATACTGTACAGGGTTACTTCCCAAGTTTTTATATCCAAGTGTTATTTTTCTTCCCTCGTCACAGAAAATATAATTTGCTAGCTGAAATAGGAACCAATTACATCAGAAAAAATATGAGTTGTAATAGAGAGAGAGTACTTCACTGGTCTAGCCAAAAAGGCCACAGAGGGAAGGAGAGAGGTTTGTACCACTTGATAATATACAGTATGTGACACCTCTTGGCAAGGCTTAATGCATGGCGGGCCAGAGCAGAGCAGAGCCAAACATATCCAGCTCCAGAGAAGCCCCATGTCCACATCCTATACTCCATCTGGATCAGGAAGAGTCCCGATTCAGTTAAACACTACAATGTTAGCTCGTAGACTGATGCTTTATAATCAAGCAAAAATAACTCCTGGGGACTGAAAATTATAACGCCTTTATTCATCTCTTGCACGCTAAGGCTTTTTTAATGCTTCATTCTGGGCCATGCAGCGTACCACTAGCTAGCGTGTTGATACTGCGGGTCTCCAGTGTTTTTCAGCACAATAGAGTTGTGAAATGAGAGCAGAAATTGGTGGGATCAAGACAGCCCCCGGGACTAGTTCTGCCATCTTCGTCAAGCAGGGTTCTACACAGTACCTGGGGCAGATTAGACTGCCCTCAATTTCATTACACCAGGCCTGTCAAGCCTAGCCCACCAGAGAACAGGAGAATACACCATGACAGCGCAGACGCAGGAACAAATGGGACGGAGCTACGCAAACCTCCAGAGATACAGGGGAAGAGAGAGGGAGGCAGAAGAGCAGCGAGAGAGACAGAAGAGGAGAGAAGGGGGAGACAAGAGGAGAGAGGGAGAATGAGAGAGAGGGAGAAAGAGAGAGAGAGGAGCGAGAGAGTGACAGGAGAGGAGAGAGGGAGGAGAAGAGGAGTGAGAGAGGCAGAATAAGAGGAGCCATAGGGGCAGAAGAGGAGAGAGGGAGAAAGAGAGAGAGAGGAGCGAGAGAGCAAAAGGAGAGGAGAGAGATACAGGAAAGGTGAGATGGAGAGAAACAGAGAGAGAGAGAGAGCCGCACATTCACTTCCTCTTCAGCTGCCACCAACATAACCCACAATTAAGGGATTGGCCTGACAGTTTCTAAAGTAATCTGCGGACAACATAGTCACTTACTGTAAGCGCTCTACACTTTGACTGGGATTTGCGTGTTCTTGTTATTGGCCTGATATTTGAGTTTGCCCAAAATATCTTCCTGACTTTAGCTCTGATTCGTCCACAGTCGTGACGGTGGAGAAATGAGAGCAGACATGGCATATTGGGCCCAGTGAGGAGGCAGGATGGCTGGCCCTGAGGGTATAAGTAGGAGAGTGTGGGGATGGGGGGATTCCTCAGACTGGCTGGGGGGGGGGGCACACAGAAGGGCAATTGGACCACTGTATATGTTAGACACTGTATCTGTTGAGCTGCGTATAGGTTGTCCTTGGTAATTAATAAATAATTTCTAGAAACTTTGATACTCAAAGGATGATTATGTTAATGTTAACCTAGCTAATTTTTGCTTTGTAATTCAATCACGGTTTACGCTCCATATAATTCAGACGATTGAATGCTTTCTTCTCACTATTAGTAGATGGAAGCCTGCCTATGCAGAAGGAGAAGTGGCTCTGCATGGCTCGATTAATTCATCTTGCATGCCAAACCTAATTGTGTGTATGATTAAGACGCATGCAATTCCTCCAGGCCCGCCCCATAACCAATTTCCTGATCTCTAAAATGAACCCATTCCATTCTAAGCAGCTGACGTGTCACTGAATGTGAAAAGGATGTCTGAATATATATTTGCATAAAAAGCCATTATCCATTTGCTAGGTAACCAATAGGCTCTAGACTATGTTAATGAGTCAACATTGTTTTGACTTGCATTAGTCTCGGTGGTCAAAGGGTTCAACGCGTCACTTCCTGTTGCATTGTATTGGCTTTTTGCATATAGCAATATTGATGTCAGGTACTTCACTGGTCTAGCCAAAAAGGCCACAGAGGGAAGGAGAGAGGTTTGTACCACTTGATAATATACAGTATGTGACACCTCTTGGCAAGGCTTAATGCATGGCGGGCCAGAGCAGAGCAGAGCCAAACATATCCAGCTCCAGAGAAGCCCCATGTCCACATCCTATACTCCATCTGGATCAGGAAGAGTCCCGATTCAGTTAAACACTACAATGTTAGCTCGTAGACTGATGCTTTATAATCAAGCAAAAATAACTCCTGGGGACTGAAAATTATAACGCCTTTATTCATCTCTTGCACGCTAAGGCTTTTTTAATGCTTCATTCTGGGCCATGCAGCGTACCACTAGCTAGCGTGTTGATACTGCGGGTCTCCAGTGTTTTTCAGCACAATAGAGTTGTGAAATGAGAGCAGAAATTGGTGGGATCAAGACAGCCCCCGGGACTAGTTCTGCCATCTTCGTCAAGCAGGGTTCTACACAGTACCTGGGGCAGATTAGACTGCCCTCAATTTCATTACACCAGGCCTGTCAAGCCTAGCCCACCAGAGAACAGGAGAATACACCATGACAGCGCAGACGCAGGAACAAATGGGACGGAGCTACGCAAACCTCCAGAGATACAGGGGAAGAGAGAGGGAGGCAGAAGAGCAGCGAGAGAGACAGAAGAGGAGAGAAGGGGGAGACAAGAGGAGAGAGGGAGAATGAGAGAGAGGGAGAAAGAGAGAGAGAGGAGCGAGAGAGTGACAGGAGAGGAGAGAGGGAGGAGAAGAGGAGTGAGAGAGGCAGAATAAGAGGAGCCATAGGGGCAGAAGAGGAGAGAGGGAGAAAGAGAGAGAGAGGAGCGAGAGAGCAAAAGGAGAGGAGAGAGATACAGGAAAGGTGAGATGGAGAGAAACAGAGAGAGAGAGAGAGCCGCACATTCACTTCCTCTTCAGCTGCCACCAACATAACCCACAATTAAGGGATTGGCCTGACAGTTTCTAAAGTAATCTGCGGACAACATAGTCACTTACTGTAAGCGCTCTACACTTTGACTGGGATTTGCGTGTTCTTGTTATTGGCCTGATATTTGAGTTTGCCCAAAATATCTTCCTGACTTTAGCTCTGATTCGTCCACAGTCGTGACGGTGGAGAAATGAGAGCAGACATGGCATATTGGGCCCAGTGAGGAGGCAGGATGGCTGGCCCTGAGGGTATAAGTAGGAGAGTGTGGGGATGGGGGGATTCCTCAGACTGGCTGGGGGGGGGGGCACACAGAAGGGCAATTGGACCACTGTATATGTTAGACACTGTATCTGTTGAGCTGCGTATAGGTTGTCCTTGGTAATTAATAAATAATTTCTAGAAACTTTGATACTCAAAGGATGATTATGTTAATGTTAACCTAGCTAATTTTTGCTTTGTAATTCAATCACGGTTTACGCTCCATATAATTCAGACGATTGAATGCTTTCTTCTCACTATTAGTAGATGGAAGCCTGCCTATGCAGAAGGAGAAGTGGCTCTGCATGGCTCGATTAATTCATCTTGCATGCCAAACCTAATTGTGTGTATGATTAAGACGCATGCAATTCCTCCAGGCCCGCCCCATAACCAATTTCCTGATCTCTAAAATGAACCCATTCCATTCTAAGCAGCTGACGTGTCACTGAATGTGAAAAGGATGTCTGAATATATATTTGCATAAAAAGCCATTATCCATTTGCTAGGTAACCAATAGGCTCTAGACTATGTTAATGAGTCAACATTGTTTTGACTTGCATTAGTCTCGGTGGTCAAAGGGTTCAACGCGTCACTTCCTGTTGCATTGTATTGGCTTTTTGCATATAGCAATATTGATGTCAGGTTCAGCCAGTCACTCACTATAGGATTTACTTTGTTGACATACAGTACAGCCCAGTACAAGATGCTTGCAGTATTCATTTGGCAGATAAGGGTAGTCCAATCAATGTGACCTTACCTTAAAAACACTGATTCTGTAAATATGACATAATTACAACAGTTTTGTCTCAAATATAATATACTGTATAAAACATTTCACAAAATGAGATGCATATTACAACATTTGGGATGAATAATTGTGTAAGTTATGCTGGTCCTTTAGGGGTCACATTCTGAGGATCTGGGTGACGGACAGTACAGTAATAAAACACTCACCATGTCTGTGTCTGACACCGGTCCAAAGCTGGTCACGTAGATATTTGTCCTCACCTCCGTCACACTCTCTGCTTGGACACGAGGAGAACACAGAGGCATAGTTTAAGTACCTTTATGAAAGGACAGAGGAGGGCTCCATCTAAGACGTTTACCATTCTTAAGCTAAAATCTGGAGAAATTGGTTTTCAAACTAAATTATATATATCTTTTTAAATCCGTGCCCATCACAGCTCTAGTTAAAGTGGTAATTGATCCTGAAGCCAACACAGATGTGAAACAGCTCTCTGTCCTTGCTCTCTGTCCACCACTATCACATCAGTGACGGCTGCCTATAGACATAGATTTAGAAATTACTGGCCACTTTTAGAAATGGAACATTAGCCACTTATGTTAATAATGTTTCCGTATCTTGCATCATGTATATACTGTATGGTATTCTACACTACGCCACTGACTGTTAAAACAGCCATCTCCAGCACATCAGAGGCTGCTGCCTATAGACACAGATAAGAAATCACTGGCCACTTTAATAATGTTTCCGTATCTTGCATTACTCATCTCATATGCATAAACTGCACTCTACACTATTCTACGGTATCTTAGCCACTTTATTTGTATTTACATATTGCATCACCCATCTCATATGTATATAATGTATTCTATACTATGCCACTGTATCTTAGTCCAATGCTGCTCTGACATTTATGTATATATTCTCAATCCATTCCTTACTTAGATGTATGTGTATTTGGGTATATGATGTGAAACTGTTAGATAATACTTGTTAGATACTACTGCACTGTCGGAGCTACAAGCATTTCGCTACACCCGCAATAACATCTGCTGCTAAACATGTGTATGTGACCAATACATTTGATCTGATTTGATTTGAATGACAAAACAAAAACAGGTTTTTGAAATGTTTGCAAATTTATTACAAATAAAAAACAGAAATATGTTTACATAAGTATTCAGACCCTTTGCTATGAGACTCGAAATTGATCTCAGATGCATCCTGTTTCCATTGATCATCCTTGAGATGTTTCTACAACTTGATTGGAGTCCACCTGTGGTAAATTCAATTGATTGGACATGATTTGGAAAGGCACACACCTGTCTATATACAAAAGTTCCCACAGTTGACAGTGCATGTCAGAGCAAAAACCAAGCCATGAGGTTGAAAGAATTGTCCGTAGAGCTCCGAGAGGATTGTGTCGAGGCACAGATCTGGTAAAGGTTACCACAACATTTCTGCAAAATTGAAGGTCCCCAAGAACACAGTGGCCTCCATCATTCTTAAATGGATATTTATTTATTTATTTATTTTAATTATTTAACCTTTATTTATCTAGGCAAGTCAGTTAAGAACAAATTCTTTACAATGACGGCCTACACCGGCCAAACTCGGGAAGACGCTGGGCCAGTTGTGCGCCGCCCTATGGGACTCCCAATCACGGCCGGTTGTTTGGAAACACCAAGAATCTTCCTGGAGCTGACCGCCCAGCCAAACTGAGCAATCAGGGGAGAAAGACCTTGGTCAGGGAGGTGACCAAGAACCCAATGGTCACTCTGACAGAGCTCCAGAGTTCCTCTGTGGAGATGGGAGAAACTTCCAGAAGGTCAACCAGCTCTGCAGCACTCCACCAATCAGGCCTTTATGGTAGAGTGACTCCTCAGTAAAAGATACATGACAGCCCGCTTGGAGTTAGCCAAAAGGCACCTAAAGACTCTCAGACCATGAGAAACAAGATTCTCTGGTCTGACGAAACCAAGACTGAACTCTTTGGCCTGAATGCCAAGCATCACGTCTGGAGGAAACCTGGCACCATCCCTGCGGTGAAGCATGGTGGTGGCAGCATCATGCTGTGGGGATGTTTTTCAGTGGCGGGGACTGGGAGACTAGTCAGGATCGAGGCAAAGATGAACGGAGCAAAGTTCAGAGACATCCTACTCCAGAGCGCTCAGGACCTCAGACTGGGGCGAAGGTTCCCCTTCCAACAGGACAACGACTCTAAGCACACAGCCAAGACAACGCCAGAGTGGCTTCGGGTCAAGTCTCTCCTTGAGTGGCCCAGCCAGAGCCCAGACTTGAACCCGATCTAACATGTCTGGAGAGACCTGAAAATAGCTGTGCAGCAATGCTACCCATCAAACTTGACAGCGCTTGAGAGGATCTGCAGAGAAGAATGGGAGAAACTCCCAAAATACAGGTGTCCCAAGCTTGTAGCGTCATACCCAAGAAGACTCGAGGCTGTAATCTTTAGCTTTGCTTTTCCTCAGGGTGCTTTTTGGTTGTTAAGATTTTGTCAATCTTTTGTTTTTTATCTGATGTTTGTTGTAGTAAATATTTCAGCTTTTATTTTTATTTTCCTGTGAAGCACATTGTGTTACATTCCATGTCTGAAATGTACTGTATAAATAAAGCTTGATTTGATTTGACCAGTCCTTTCCCTGACCACCTGACCATACTGCTGCTCTGTCTGCTTCAGGTTGGTTGTTAATGTCAGTTCACAACCCCAAATCCAATGGTAGCGGCAGAAGCATTCATGTTCTATGTCTCAACAACAAATAAACAAGGCTGATCCTACTGTATGGAGGTAAGGTTACCTAGACTTTAATGGGGGTTGTTTTCAGGGAGAGTGTTTGCATCATCATCAAAGTCACAAACTGAGATTAGAAACAAACTGAGATTAGAAACAAACTGAGATTAGAAACAAACTGAGATTAGAAATCACAGGAATAATGAGGGTTGGCAGGACCACATTAAAATCATATTTTAGGCCTGTTTAGAGTGACTTGTTTGTATTGGTGTCAGATGATGCTATTCACTGTACATTATCCTTTAACTGGGAGTGCTTGCTATCTGGGGTAAACAACATTTCCTGTGTAATTGGGTGAAATGTGCAGTTTCAGAATAGAGTTAAAGAAAAGTGCATTTGAAAAGACAAGAGATGAGACACAGGGAGACGACAGTGTGCTGCACATGAGTCAACCTAAATACGAAGACGGGTTTGGGGGGAAATCACATTTAGTTATAAGGTTTCCAATTAGAGCCTCACAGTCTTAACTTTGATTTAATCGATCTTAGAATGTAAATGAATGTCTCTGTGAAAACCAGGGGCTTTGATGTAAGCTGAGAGTGGCTGTCTGCCAGTCGTTGCTCCGAGACGGACTGGAACCGATGGAATGCTTCCAGAACCTGCCTTTATGGAATTTAGAGTTCCCCTGGCAACATGACATCAGCCATTAATCAAATTGCACATGCCGAGGTGTTTGGAATACAGAACACGTCCAATACATTTGGAGGGCACCTGAGATTTCTCTGTCTGGGAGGTCGGAGACTCATGGAAAGTGCACAGGTGGTGTGGTGACACTTATCATACATCCTAGTGGGGGTGGAAGAGTGCGGGGGTCCTCAGCACTGTCAGCTTAAAACATCACATGTACTTCATAGTCACACTCACCAACCTCTGACTGAGAATCCAAAATGGCTTATAATAATGTAAAATCATTAGTATACAGTCTTAGCGTCACCCTGATGATTATGTAGCATTAGCACTTCCTCCGCCAAGGCCGGGCCGTCCCCAGTGGGCAGAAATCAGAGCTCTGCTGGACCTCTGGGATCTGAAGACTGGGCTTGCATGCCAAGTGTCAAGAAGCTGCTGTTTTGAATAGGGTCTTGTAGCATTCTGCTAGCGATAAGCATCTCCTTGTGATGAGGATTAGTCATTTCAATGTTCCAAAAAGCAATCTGTTCAACATCTGAAGAGATGTGCTCTCACTGTGATCAGGGAAACTGAGCTGGTAATGAAACCATTGTCTGACTCTGAAGGATCAATGGAGGTCACTCTGACAAGGGAACCAATTCATCATGGGGTCACAGACCCAAATCAATCACTGTACGCCACGGTCTAGCTGCCTGGCTCGCTGAGCGTGGGCTGGCACCGTGGGGAGGCAGGGAGGAGGGAGAGAGGAGAGCAGGTGCTCTCTGTTTCAGTAGAGGCAGTGGACAGTGGCTTGTTTTTAACTAGCTAGATAATTGTATTTCACTTCCGGTCCTGGGGGGGCCATATCATGTGTTCAAACTTTTGTCCCAGACCAGCGCTAACAGAACTGATTTAGCTAATGAAGGTATTTATTATTAGCTGATTGATTCTTCAAGTTAAAACTAACATACTGTACTTTAATAGTTTAAGGTAGCAGAAGCAGACAGTTAGACATTGTAAAAAGCTAATATGCTAGCTAGCTGATGAAGGGCTATATAGTGAATGTTTCAAAGACAGTTTTATTAAAGTGGTGGCTGGCAGGCTCAGCAGCTTAGAGAGAATCCTACATATTGTGTGCGGCATAGCCCAGAAGGCACTATAAGCAGTATGTCTGGCTGTTAGAGGTAGGGAGAGGTGAGCAATGTCTTCGCTCAACAAACCAGCCTACCTCCCAGCCCAGGGCGCAGGCGGTTGTCGTAGCCATCCAGCAGTCTGTCCAGGATCCGGGTGAAAATGGTGATGTTGTCTCTACTGTCGTCAGGCAACGGCTCTCTGTGACCAACCACTGCCCTGCAGAGTGAGAGAGAGAGAGACAGAAAGAGAGAGAGAGAGAGAGAGAGAGAGAGAGAGGTGAGAGAGAGAATGTTAGATTGAACACAGCAGACATGTTTGAGTCTTTCCTGTAGCAGTGGTTCCTCAGGCTCTTCAGATCAGCCATGGGAAATACACTACATAGAAACAGCTCCACCTGAACCAGAATACCACACGTGTCTGGCTGTCCACAGCTTCACTTTGCGCTCATAAACAATTTCCTTTTTACAACGAGATCAGGTCAAACCATTGGAACAACCACTGTTGTTTCAAACAACTGAGAGACTTGTAGGGGTAATTGAACCTTTTTCGAACTCAACCTTCACAGTCATGGCTAGCACATTGATTGAGACCCAAACATGCTGGGATTTAATTTGGGGCGTCGTGTGGCAGCACACCCCTCTCAGATATGGAAAGACTGATTGAAGTCCAAAAGGATTAGTAAAGCTGGTCACAGAGCTGCAACCGACAGACAACTCACAGTCACAGAGCTGCAACCGACAGACAACTCACAGTCACAGAGCTGCAACCGACAGACAACTCACAGTCACAGAGCTGCAACCGACAGACAACTCACAGTCACAGAGCTGCAACCGACAGACAACTCACAGTCACAGAGCTGCAACCGACAGACAACTCACAGTCACAGAGCTGCAACCGACAGACAACTCACAGTCACAGAGCTGCAACCGACAGACAACTCACAGTCACAGCGCTGCTGCAAACTCTGCCTCAGGGTTTTTCCTCCTTCCTTCTGCATAATATCCCACAAGTGACAAACGAGGTCCTGAATATGCAGTCAACCTCCGCTTCCTTAATTACCTTAAATATGCCAGAGCAATTATCTCTTTGTGGGCCTGGCCACCGTTCCCCAGTGAACAGTGTGCTGGTGAGATGGAGAGGGCACCATAGATGAGCTAATGAGTGCCATTTTCAATCAAACTCAGAGCCACTCAGGGACTGACCTCTGACCTGTTTTCAGATTACCCCTATCAACAAGCATGTCTGAGGGCCACTGATAGCTAGCAGCCAAAGTCATATCCCTTCACAAGGATAAACAAACACAAGCCCTCAACTGGCAGACAGACTAGAAATTGTGATGTTTCAAGGGATGGGTACATTAGCTGTCCATCTGAAATCTCATTGTCAGTATACCAGTACTAACAGCACAGTTAAGACAATGTCATAAAAGGAAGGACAGACAGAATTGAGACAAGAACATCTCTTTTGTACGTGTGTGTGGCAACTTGACATATGAACTACTATTTGTATTTCACATCCAGTCAAAGCCAAAGGGACCTCTGATGAAAATGAATCAGGTGTGATTGATAAACACAGCAGAGCAACTTAGAGGAGAGAGCGGGAGAGAGAGAGAGAGAGAGAGAGAGATAAGGAGAGAGCGAGAGAGAGAGAGAAGGAGAGAGGGGGAGAGAGAAAGAGAGAGAAGAAGAGAGAGAGATAAGAAGAGAAGGAAAGAGAGAGAAGAAAAAAGAGAGCGAGAGAGAGAGAGAGAGAGGAAAGAGAGAGAGAGAGAAGAAGAAGAAGAAAAAAGAAAGAGAGAGAGAGGAGAGAGAGAGAGAGAGAGAGAGAGAGAGAGAGAGAGAGAGAGAGAGAGAGAGAGAGAGTGAGAGTGAGAGAAGGAGAGAAAGAGAGAGAGGGAAGGAAAAAGAGCCCACTGGGTATAACTCCACCGACATCTAATTAAATTCCTTGAGCTTTAAGAGGGGCTGCTTACACACCCAGCATCCAAAGTGGGCACCTCAGAAAGCTTCCGCCAATCCCCCACACGCACAACTCTCCTTCCTCCTTCGCTCTCTGACTCCCTCCCGCTCTCTGGAGTGTGGCGTGGGGACTTAGAGGGAGGCTTGGCACTGATTGACTGATAAGGACCCCGCTATCCGCCCGCTGCTGGAGTGGCTGGGCCCACGCCACACGGCCTCATTGTTTCTCTACTGGGCACCAGAGGCTGCCAGAATCCAATGGAGAGGATTAGTGGGCCTGATCGGAGCTGCCTACAAATGACATTTTGAAAGCTGATGATTCTCCCCAGCGTGCTGTATATACAGGGGCCCTGCTTCATTTACTTACTATGGCAAGGGGAAATTACATGAAAGACAACCGCCATCTACCTCCAACAGGGAGGTATGAATGACATAGAGGGGGTACATGCCCTCATCAATAAACTCTAAATGAACAACATTTCTATTCCAGAATCAGGCAACCCCCTACTGCCGCCCATCAGCACCAAGGGCAACCTCCTCCCTAGCCAACCCACTCACACATCTCCTCAGCCCCAGCCTGTCACCAACCTATTGATAGTAATATGCAGCATATCACACATCTAACAAAGACATGCCTGGCTTCATAATATGACTGATTTCCTTTGTTGGCCTTGTCTTTTTAGTGTCTTCCAGTGCTTCTGTGCTCAGAGGAGATAAGGCTTCCAGGAGAGAAAGGGAACAGGTTGAACAATGGTTGCTAATGCAGCTTTGATTGACTCCGGGGCAGATTTTACGTCTCAGCTCAATAATGACCAACATTTCTGTCCATTCTTCTTTTATCTACTTGAAGCTAATGAGGGCGTGATGCGTGTTGGGCGTTCTCTTTTGAAGAGGACTTTTATTAGGAGTACTCATGACGCTCTGCTCGTGTAGAATGTCTGGCCTTGCAGACAGATAAATGCAATGGTCAAACACTGAATCTTGAAAAGTACTCTGAGTTTACAGTCCTATAAAAAAAGGCGTGAGGGAGAGGGCGGGATTTAAAAGATGAGGAAAGAGAGAGAAAATGAGTAGAGATTCTGCTGTCACATCACATCTACCAGGGACCAGCCACTAAATCGCACCGTTTGGCTCCGCCCTGCGTGGTCGCCTGTTTTCGTCAGTTTTTCGTCAGTTGTTTTGCAACAGTTGAACTATAATAGTTCAGGATTATGGAGTGCTACTGTTTTACGAAGGTTTTAGTGGTCCTTTTTATCACTGAGGCACTTTCTATTTTTCTCAGCACCGAACCTACACGCAAGTCTTCAATTATTTACAACCGAGCCCAGCCCCTAGATTTAGCACAGGCAGCGCTGCTGCACCCCAGGGAAAAGTTTGATATTCCCGGACGAGTTGAAAAGGCGACGGCGTGGACGCAGGGCAGGATTGAAGTGTAAGGCAAAGCTGAGGAAGTACAAGTCTATCATTATGGGCAACGTGAGATCGCTACATAACAAGATGGACGAGCTTCAGGGTTTGGTTCTTGGACAAAGAGACTATCGGCGGGTTCCAGACCATCAGAGTGGACAGGGATAGCATTTCTTCCGGTAAGAGCAAGGGAGGGGGGCTGGCTTTATTAGTTAACAACAGATGGTGTAATCCGAAACATATTACTCTTAAGGAACAGTTTTGTAGACCGAACATTGAGCTGTTAGCCGTCAGCCTGAGACCCTACTATTTGCCGAGGGAATTCACGGCGGCTTTTGTTTACATCCCGCCCTCCACTGACGCAAACACAGCATGTGACGTCATCCACTCTGTTATCGCGAGGTTACAGACAGCGCATCCCAGTGCTTTCTTTGCCATTTCTGGGGATTTTAACCATGCATCTCTCTCTTCAACGCTGCCCACGTTCAAGCAGTTTGTGGAGTGCCCAACTAGGAATAATACAACTCTGGACTTGTTATATGCTAATGTGAAGGATGCATACAACTCCACTGCACTCCCTCCCCTCGGTAGATCGGATCACAACCTTATCCACCTCACCCCACTTTACAGGCCTATGGTCCAACAGCAGCCTGCGACCACTAGGACCATTAGGAGATCATTCCGGAGGTGAATGAGGCCCGACAGGACTGCTTTGAAATAACATACTGGGATGTGCTCTGTGAGGCTCATGGGGAGGACATCGATAGACTTACTGCATAACGGACTATCTACATTTTTGTGTAGACAACACTGTACCCACCAGGAAGGTATGCTGTTTTCCAAATAATAAACCCTGGGTCACCAGCGACCTGAAGGCCCTGTTGAATGAGAAGAAGAGGGCCTTCAAGGAGAGGGACAAGGACAAATTGAAATGCGTCCAGAGGGAGCTGAAGTTGCGGATTGCTGAGGGGAAGAGAGGGTATAAGGAGAAGATGGAGGACAAGCTGAGGCAGAGCCAGGTGAGAGAGGTGTGGAAGGGTATGAGAAATATCACTGCCTTCAAAAAGTCAATCAGTGGGCAGACGGAGGGGACCCAGGACAGAGCCAATGAGCTGAACCCATTTTTTAACAGGTTCGATACTGGCCCTGTCCACCTCCCCTCCAGCTCCCCAGGCCACACACCCTCACGGCTGTCCCACCCCCACTTTGCTCACAACACCTCTGTTGAGACAATCAGCAACCCCACTTCCGCCCCTGCTCAATCTGGACTGATCCTCAACACCCCCCTTCCCCCCACCTCCCCACCTGGGCTGGCTTTCACCACCAACCAAGTGAAGAGAGAGCTGGAGAGACCATATCAGTGGAAAGCGGCAGGCCCTGATGGCATCAGCCCAAGGGTGCTTAGGGTCTGTGCTGACCAACTGTGTGGAATACTCCAGCTCCCTTCAACCTTAGCCTAGAAAGGGTCCCTGTGCTGTGGAAAACATCCTGCCTCGTCCCAGTGCCCAAGAAGGCGCACCCCACTGTCTTGAATGACTTCAGGCCTGTAGCGCTAACATCCCACATCATGAAGACCCTGGAAAGGTTAGTCCTCGCTCACCTCAGACCCCTGGTGTGTACATCACTGGACCCCCTGCAGTTCGCATATCAGCGCAACATCGGGGTGGATGATGTAATCATCTAGCTTCTGCAGAGGGCCTAATCTCACCTGGACAACGCAGGTTGCACTGTGAGGGTTATGTTTTTTGACTTCTCCAGTGCCTTCAACACCATTCAGCCCCTGCTACTGGGTGAGAAGATGAAGAGGATGAAAGTGGAAGCACCCTTAGTCTCCTGGGTCACGGACTACCTGACCGGTAGGCCACAATTTGTGCGACTACAGAGCTGTGTGTCAGAACGGGCAGTGAGCAACACAGGGGCCCCCCAGGGAACGATCCTGTCCCCCTCACCCTCTACACCTCAGACTTCAGATATAACTCTGAAACATGCCACCTACAGAAATTCTCGGATGACTCTGCAATTGTAGGGTGCATCAGGGGTGGGCAGGAGGAGTACAGGAGCGCAATCAATGACTTTGTGTTGTGGTGTGAGCAAAACAAAGGAGATGGTGGTGGACTTCAGGAGAACCAAGGCCCAACTGACTGCAGTCCCTATACAGGGGATGGATGTGGAAATGGTTCTGGCCAAACTGCTGGCCATCATGGCCAACGTCACCCACCCTCTGCATGCCATGGTTATGTCGCAGAGGAGCATCTTCAGCGAAAGACTGGTCCCACCACGGTGTGCCAGAGAGTGCCAAAGGAGGTCCTTCCTGCCGGAGGCTATTAGACTATTTAATGCCTCACCAGGGTGCCTGCCGTCGGCAACATAGACCTGGAACTGTTGGGGTGTTAGGACCTAGTTTAACAATTATGCATCCATCCGTGAGTAACTCTGGTCTGTAATCACTCATTCACTCAGTACTTATTTATTCATTCAGGTCTGTATATACATATTCATGTACAGTTGTTATATCATATCACGTGCAATATTGTAAGTAATTCTTGGACTTAACTTACGTAGTCATTCACTCAGGAATGCATATTAGTATCCTGTCAGTTGTATCTTTTTTCATTGCTTTTAGTATATCGAATGTTCAATACGTGCACCTACCTACCTACCTACCTACCTACCTACCTACCTACCTACCTACCTACCTACCTACCTACCTACCTACCTACCTACCTACCTACCTACCTACCTACCTACCTACCTACCTACCTACCTACCTACCTACCTACCTACCTACCTACCTACCTACCTACCTATCTATCTATATCTGCATTTCCCTTTCCTCCACAAGGTGAAACCAGCTATAGAAACAGCAGCCACTATTGTTCCCTATAGAAAAACATATCAGTTCTGCTGACTTCTATAAGTTTATTCAGGAAACTGGAACAAGCATCACTCTCAAACATCCTGGTAAACAAGCTTTATAAAAACAAACAAATATGTTTATCTTGCCATGACAAAACTGACATGAGTCATGTCTGTGGGATGTTGCGAGTGAGTCACAGGTGACAGGAACATACAATCACGGCAAACATATGTGTCCCCATCTGGCCAGACAGCCATACAGCCAGTGATGGGCTCTGTCCACACTGCTCTACACTGGGATTGGGGCCTGGGACATGCAGGGGCTGATGTCTCCTCTCTCTTCTCTCTCTCTCTTCGCCCAGCTTCACAATCAGACTCTTTCAATCAGTATCCTCAACTTCCTTCATCTCTATCTATCTCTCTCCCCCTTTCCCTTCTCTCTTCAACCCCTTATCTTTATTTCTCTTTCTTCCATTTAATTGACACCAGCAGTAAAATGTATTTAAAAACTGAAATGAGCTGTAAATTATATTAATTCCATGGAGTAGCTGTTTACATACAATGGGGGTTGAAGGCACATTAATGCAATACATTTAGCTCTTCGTACAGCATGCTTAAGTGAATGAGCTGGGGAACGTTAAAATTGGTTGATCCCAAATAGACTTGGGGAATAAATCAATAACTCTTTAGAATAAATCTCAGTTTGAGTGCTCAGCCTGCCAAATGTAGCTTCCTAGAAGGCGCTCAATCTTCCTCTGCACGTTTAAGGGTGGTGTTCTCTAGCCTCAACACTGAGCAGATCTATTAAATGTGGTTAATTGCCTGGTGTATTGTCAGGTTGCACCCTAAACTACACCATTGTGCAATATACGACTCAGAAACAGTGTACTGATCCAGAAGCCCTTCAGCACAAACCCAATCTAGTAATCCCTGGTTTATCTGTTGGATCTGCATGAGCCAAACCAGAGCCATCTCTGCCCAGCAGCTGCTACTGTTCCTCTACCCCTCCACAGTCTGGCCAGCAGTCAAACACACTGGATCTGGACTCTGGGGCCTCTGAGAAACATGTAACCTTTCTCATTTACACCTCCCATTTGATTACAGACAAGATCCTCTGACCACAACCCCATTCCAGTAGCTCCCCAGGGTAAAATAGGGTTATCATCATTAGAGTAGCATCATGCAGCCTTACAATGTATTAAAATCAATACGTATAGCCTAACGTTTGTAGAACAACTAAAGTTACATTAATAACTCTAAATTAAGCATATAGGAATACCTATTTCTTTGTTAACCCCTCAACATAGAATAGCCGCATGTGCGCACTCCCTCAAATCATTTGGAGAAAATATCCTTTCTATTTTATTCAGCTATGTTCAATTGTATTCTTCATAATATAAAATAACGCCACAGAATTCTAAGCAAATCTTGTCTCCTAAATGAACTAGTGTAGCCCACAGCCATTTGGCAAAGCCAGATCAAGACATAACAAAAGGACAGCTCAGAGTATGCTATTCTGTTCTTCTGAAAATAAGACTACATTTTCTTCATATCATGCTTCTTTAGACCTGTCTAAAATGAAGGTGTAGGCTATATTACATGGATTTCTTAGACTTTTTAAAATGTAGACGTTCCAAAGGTCAGCATCAGTGGTGTGGAAGCCAGGAGATGCTAAAAGTATTTATGTTAATGAATGGTAAATTACCGTGAGGCCGACAGTTATTTGCTTGACAATCCCTGGCTGATGAAATGTTATGACCGCCACAGCCCTAGTTTGGGCCCAAGAGCTTGGATAAGCCTTCAATTGACAAACCTAGTCAGGCTCTGCTAGGTGACTAAACAAGAAGAAAGGACCCGCTCCTGTCAAACAAGACAACATACAGATGTTACAGCCATACTGTAGTCAGACAAGCATGGTGAAATAACATTCCAGGGAGGTTTGAAAATAAATAAAAATGTGTGCTCACAAATTACTCTGATCTGTTTATTTTTGTCCCTCAAACATTAAAGTGCAATGTGTCCTTGGTTTAGTGCCTTTGGCTAAATTTGCATCTAGTGAGCAGCGAATTAATTAATTAAATATACAAGAAGCATGCATAAAACGTGTTTTTCTTCTGTTGGGATAATTATTACTAACGTTTTACTAAGGGAGAATGCAACTCCTAGGGGCTTTCTTCATATTAGTTTCTCCTCTTTCAACTTCATTATTATTTCAGTGAAGCTTTTCAGCTTTTATGGAGCAGCCCCTGTTGTTAACTGAACATTGTCTAACTGACTCACTTCCCAGGTAACTTTTATCATGATTTACTAAAGCTCCCTGCTTTACAGACACTCAATCTTGATGCTTCACTTATTTTCGGCTATTCCCTTGTGTTCAAGCCAATGAGGCATGTTGGCATACCAACAGTGCTGTAGGACAATTCTGAAGCAGATCATGCTCCAACAGATCTCATTGACTGGCTTTCAGATATAAGGATTTCAGCAAGGCTATATGGATCTGGAGGTGTGCTGGATCATACCAATAACTGTGAATTCACAGTGCATCAAGAAAGCAGAGTGGCTTGTATTAAACCACTGTGAAATTGGAGAATATAACCAGATGCGACTGAAAACATAATGTAACAAAATAGTGCCTCTATAGGAGAAAATACAGTTTAAAAGAATGTATAATATTTGGGAAATCACAGTTGTCAGATTAAGCTGTGATCTGTGACT
This sequence comes from Thymallus thymallus, assembly GCA_023634145.1. Lineage (NCBI taxonomy): Eukaryota > Metazoa > Chordata > Actinopteri > Salmoniformes > Salmonidae > Thymallus > Thymallus thymallus. The sequence goes on along the minus strand of CM042391.1, from coordinate 6,936,052 downwards.
AATGAAGCACAACTTCATGGCAGTTTTACATGACATAGCTAAACTCTGGCACAGCCATTCTCTGAAGCACGCAAGGTGTTGAATCATCCATTGAGTCAACACACGTCACTGGTCAGTAAGGAGACCGACATCCATCCCCAGTTGCTCTGGAGCATGATTGAGATCTCTATGTTTACAGTGCAGCTGTGCAGACTGGCCCTCTAGAGGATCCACTTCGGCTCTAATCTGATCCACAGATGCCTGCTGGGACTGTTCACCAATTAGGAACTTTGAAGCTGACAGATCATTACTCAATATATATCAACACAATGCCGCTGTTAGTTATCCTATCTGAAATTCAGGTAATTAGCCAAGAGATCAATAAACTGTGAGCAGGACGGAGAACTTGGGGAGATATGAGAGAATTTGAGATTGATAAACTCATCAATTAAACCGAGTGGCTGCGGATCCGACTCCTCTGGCCCCCACTTCCCGACCACTAAGGGGGGTAATAGGGGGCTTAGTCCCCTCAGTTGAAACCTGTGCCCCATCAGTTTAAGTTTTACGTCCCTATATAAAAATAACAATAAAGTTACAATGACTGAGCAACTGGTTGGTGCAAAGAAAATCTGCATATCCCCTGCTCTGTGGCAGTACAATGGGCAGAGCGCACCGCGGTGTGTGTAGGGGTGCGATGGAAAGCCACACTTTTCATGGAAACCCATACAGTTCACAGTTTAAGCTGCTTCACTCAAGTCGGCCTCATACTCCACCACTACAGAGTTTAGTTAGCTAGTGTTAGTTGTGACAGCATTGTGAAGTTCCTCTCTGATATTGAATGCACACGTTCGTATGTCACAGAATTTAGACTCGAGGCTACAGGCTGCTGAAGGTAGTGACAGACCCGGGCTTTAAGTTTACAGCCACCATGGTGCACAGAATCCTCAGTCTTCTCGATACTCCAAAGAAATTACGTCGAGAAGCTGAGGTGTTCGAAGCCATTAAGGCACAGTGCAGTGCCAGTGGTACTGACGCACCACCAGCTCCATGCAAACAACAACGTTATGTATGTACAAATCTCAAGCAATACGTGGTGGACAGTACAGTAGGCCAGCAGGACAGGGGAAAAGAGACAATGTAAAATAAAAGATTTCGGCACGTTGGATGCTGTCAATGGTGAAATGTCCGAACGATTCAGCGAACGCAACAGCCAACTGGTAGAGGCCCTGTGTGCCCTTGATCCAGAGAGCCATGACTTTCAGATTTGGTGGTAGCCGACTTTAGTGTCGCTCGCCAGTTTTTGCCGACTGAAATCGCCCGCTTCGGCTCTAATGAGGACAAATGGACCCCACTTGATATCCTGAAACGATTCTCTGGGCCAAACATGCTTACTGCACTGACTTTTGGGGCGTCCACGGCTACATGCAAGAACCCATTTTCCACTTTGACAAACTGTGTTCAGTCAGCACAGAATAAGCATGCTTCACCTGAGGAAAGCTCAACTAATCCAACTGGCATTTGAGGGTGATTCTTACAAGAAGACTTCAGGGAGAATGAAATGATCGATTACCCAGGAAGTTCCACAGAGCAGCAAGGAAGCTGCAACTCTTCTGAAAAGGCAAGAAACAATCTAGCTGGTTGGGTTTTATAAAAATCTTAGTGGTATAGCCAGTGGCATCATTTCAGCAAAAAACCTAGGGTATGGCAAAATGACTTCCTTAGCCAGCCATCATTTTCAACTGCCATGCTTTATTGTGTTCAAGCATATCTGAGAGGACTTATGTATTTCTGTTTTGTTTGTGTCCTGATTGTCCTGGTGTGATCCAAACTGGTCAGATCAGGTTTGCAATGAATAAACTTCCACCAGACCCCTCTCACCCGCAGAGGGGAGGAGGGAACTGGTGGGTTTTTTTGACAGCTCACTCCCTGTCGTAAATTAAAGGAGAAGACTTCACAAAGGAATGTACTTTGTTAACATACTTTTTCACACCGAAATTAACGTTCTAAAGTGAATACTGGAATGAGGAGGTCTATAGAACAATAATGTCAATTAAAAAGGGTATAAAGGAAATACTGTAACTTCCTTTATATTACTCCCTTTATATGTCAAGTTTTCATCCAATACGTTGTGCATATAATATGAAAAATGGTTAAAGTATTTTTGTTAAGGTAGCAATGTGATTTTAGGAGTCATAAGAGATAAGTGCTGTCTATAAACTTTGCACAGTAAGTAGCCACGCCCCGAGTGAGGTCAGAGAGCGTGTCAGACCAGAACATTGCCAAGGAGACCAGAACATTTCCAGGCTGCAGCTGCACTTGTAAAGTGGTTTGAACCTTGAATACCAACACGAGGGGGAGAACAAAACTCCCCTCTCAGACAATCACTGTGTAACGAATGCCCCGCGCAGAGCTGCGGTTCCTCCTCCTCTCCAGCGCTCATCTTCGCCGGCGTTCTAACCGGCGGTCGTGGGAAGATGGTAGCAACTATTTAGCATTGTCTGTTTTGGTTCTTCATTGTGTATTGCCGTCTTTGTTATTAAATCTTTCATTTTGCTAAATACCTCTTGACTATTTTGCATCCTCTCTCACTTTCACCCCTCACAATATCACAGAATAACCCGCCCAACCCGAGGCACCTTTTAAAAATGTTTCACCAGCTTGTCTTTGTCTGCACCTTTTTGATTTCTCTCTTTCTTTTTCACTCTTATTTCCCTAGGTCTCCATGGACGGGCGCGGAGAGGGAGCTGGGCTACCCAGTCGGGCACCTGAGCTGGAGGAGAGACTCCGAGCCATGGAGGAACAGGTCGCTGGGTTGGTGACCGGACTCGGGGATATGAGTCTCGTCACGTCCCGAGGGGAGAACTCCGGAGAGCCGTCCCCGATAAGTATGATGGCAATCCGGAGGGTTGTCGTGGATTACTCTCCTCACGGGGCGTGCACTCAACTGGGCAACGGCACTGTGGGGGAGTGGGGCTGAGGAGTTAAGGTCTGTCCCTAGGTTTATCGCCCAGTTCCGAGCTGTGTTTGACCATCCTGCGGAGGGACGAGATGCAGGCGAGCAGATTATGCGCCTTGAACAGGGTCGGGGCACGGCCTCAGAGTATGCGCTGTCGTTCCGGACGTTGGAGGCGTCCAGTGGGTGGAACGAGCCGGCTCTTAGGACCGCTTTCCGCAGGGGTCTGCGGACTGAGGTCCAGATGGACGGGCAGCTCTGGGACCGTGACCAGCTGGCGCGCCTTCCCCGATCTGAGCCGGAACATGAGCCGATGGAGTTGGGGATAACGAGACTCTCCACAGAGGAGAGAGGAAGGCGGAGTCGTCAGGGGCTGTGCCTTTACTGCGGTGAGAGAGGGCACGTCAGGATGATGTGTCCCTCTGCCCAGGCTGGACGCAGGAAAGGGGTAAGTGGCCAGGAGGCACAGGTGGGCACAGTAGGTGTCTTGCGGGCTGAGCGCATAGCAAGCCCTTTCTGTTGCTCAGTTGTGCTTTCTGGTAACTTCCCCAATCATGTGTCCACAGCCCTGATTGACTCCGGAGCTGCGGGGAGTTTCATTGACCGGACCTTGGTTGACGCTCTCCGACTGGCGCTGCGCCGTTTGAGGTCCTCTATGCCCATTCATGCTCTGGATGGTCGACCGGTGGGGTCTGGCTCCATTACTCACGTGGCTCGTCCTGTCACCCTCACCATTCACGGCTGCCATCAAGAGAGACTGGAACTGTTGGTGATCTCTTCCTCCATACATCCGGTCATCTTGGGACTTCCTTGGCTCCAGCAACACGACCCCAACATAGGCTGGAGTGCCCGAAGGATTCTGGGATGGTCGGATGAATGTCAGAGGACCTGTTTGACCCCAACGGTAGGGGCTACATCTGTAGAGAGCCCTGAGATCACCCTCACAGGGAGCATTCCGCCAGAATACGAAGATCTGAGCGGGGTGTTTTCTCGAGAAAAGGCCAAGTGTCTCCCTCCACACCGTGCTTGGGACTGTGCCATTGACCTAGTACCAGGTGGCACGCCCCCCCCCGAAGACGAATCTATCCGCTCTCTATGGCCGAAACAGAGACTATGGAGACATATATCCGAGAGACGCTGGAGCAGGGGCACATTCGCCATTCCACCTCCCCTGCTTCAGCCAGTTTCTTCTTTGTGAAGAAGAGGGAGAGGGGTTTAAGACCGTGCATTCATTATCAAGGACTGAATGAGGTAACCACGAAGTTCCGATATCCAATGCCCCTCGTTCCTGCGGCCATAGAGCAGCTAAGGGGGGCGCATTTCTTCACCAAGCTAGACCTCCGGAGCGCATACAACCTTGTGCGGATCCGGGAAGGAGACCGCATTTAGCACGGCGTCGGGTCACTATGAATACCTAGTGATGCCATACGGACTAGCCAATGCCCCAGCGGTTTTCCAGTCGTTTCTGAATGAGGTATTTCGGGATATGTCAGGGAGGTATGTGGTGGTGTATATTGACGACATTCTGGTCTACTCCCTGACATTCCCAGAACACGTGATTCACGTTCGTGCTGTCCTCCAACGTTTGTTACAGAATAATCTGTAAAAATGCGCCTTCCACCAAACGGCAGTTTCCTTCCTGTGGTACCGTATTGCTCCGGAGGGGGTGAAGATGGAGGAGTTGAAGGTGGATGCGGTCAGGTCATGGCCAGTCCCGAAGACCATCAAGGCACTACAGAGCTTCCTGGGATTTGCCAACTTTTACAGCCGGTTCATCAAAGGGTTTAGCTCCATCACAGCGCCACTCATGTCATTGTTGAAAGGACACCCTCAACGCCTCAACTGGACCTCTGGTGCCGAGAAGGCATTTCTCGACCTGAAGGGCCGGTTCACAACAGCTCCGTTACTACGTCACCCGGACCCTCTCAAGCCCTTCACGGTCGAGGTCGACGCGTCAGAGGTCGGGGTAGGGGCGGTCCTCTTCCAGCTACAGGGGAACCCGCCACTGCTGTACCCCTGTGCCTATTACTCAAAGAAGCTGAGTGCTGCGGAGAGGAACTACGATGTGGGTGACCGAGAACTACTGGTGGTAAAGTTGGCATTGGAGGAGTGGAGACATTGGCTGGAGGGTGCTCATGAGCCGTTCACTGTCCTGACGGATCAACGAAACCTGGAGTACGTCAGGGCAGCCCGGCGCCTTAACCCCCGTCAACACCCATCCTATTACACTACTCTCGGCACAGCTACATATTGGTGTGTTTCATCATAGAAATAGATAGGCTACATTCTATGGTTTTCTTGGTAGCCTATTGTTTTTTGTGGTTGTAAATGGAACTGTACTTATTGGAAATGTGTTTGTGGTAGGCTGGCATTGCTTAATTGATTACGTGGGTCGAATTTGATTCACATAAGTGTATTGTGCCATATCACAACATGTTGCTGTACTCATGAGCGAGCAGCCTTATTTTCCATGTTTGAAGCAGGGCCTATAGGCCTATTTATTATGGCTGCATCTCACTGTAGTAGGCTGTAGACTATGTTTTGGTTATTTGGATCTCCATTCGCCTTTTGTTTACTGCGTTTGTTTACTGTTAACTAGCCTAAATATATATTGTGTCATGCCTTATTGATCCAATATTTTGTTTACTAGGCTTGGTTGGTACCTCGGTTTTCTTATTTTCACATTAATTCGTTTGCATTCACAGTTGTGTCGGTATTCTAAGCCAAACTGACATTCAGTATTTTTGTTTGCATGCAGAATAACTAGGTTATTACTTTCAGCATTTAGTTTGTATTATTTGGTAAGAAAGCTGTGTGTACGGCTGCAGTCACATAGGCTATTGGTAATAGGTGAATTACCCTATCTACATTGTAGCCTACTGTATAACGTTACCGTAAGACAAAAAAAACAAACAAAAAGCTAATTTCTTATGAGATTCAAGGATGATAGAGCGAACGGTCAAGTTTTTCCTCTGTGGCACCAGTAGGCAAAATATCTGCTTTAATTGAAACTAAACACTGGTATGCTACAGTTTGTTAAAACCATCTGCTCTAAAATTCGCTCACTGTAGATAATTCAAAATAATACTGTAGGATACTTCAAAACAACACTGTTTAGCTCAAGAAGATCTAAAGCATATCCCCATGAAACTTCCTATTTTCTCCATTCCCATCTTATTGCTGAAAAATAAAATCTAAGACAGTCAGTCAAGTCATCCAACCACAAACAGAGAGTCTCATCACAAGTGAATACATTACCCTGGCCCAGCCCTGTAACACATTAACCTTGACAATGCCATCGTAACATTGACAGAATGTTCTCTGTCCACCAGGCCACATTTCAAAGTGACGCTCTTCCCTTCTGTCTTGTGAGTAATGCATGTGCGATGTGGTTAGAAGGGGAGTGGAGCCGTGGAATTTCATAGGCGATCCATACGCAAAGATAGCCGGAGTGGACTTACAGCACTCTCCCCCTCATAGCCATTGATTATGTGTCACTTTGACTGGTGGCGTTGAAACCGATTCCAAACAAAACAGACAACAGAAGAGGGTCTGGCTGTTCACACTCATAAGCCTGTGATTGCACTGCGGAAGGCGTGGATTTGGAGGCAAGGTTATAAAACCTCTGTACAATGGAAATTATCGCAGGCTGCTCATTCATATGTAAAATATGGATTGTTGCAAATAATAGTTTAATCAATCCCTGCCTATCAGCGAGTGTGTGCAGTGAGGGATTGCAGCGATACACAGAGTGACAGAACCTAATATAAGGGATTTGTCTGTGACAACTTTATCCATTAGCACTGTACTGTAGCAAAGCCGATTTGGAGCCCGGCGATGGTATCAGTGGGCACCGGGGAGGTGGCAGGACTCGGGGAGAGACAGCTTTGCTGATGTGGAGAGATACTCTGGAGGTATAAGCACTCTGGTGCTCTGAAGTCTAAAAGGATTATTTACAAACTTGGTCACGGCTGGTACGGCTGTACACTTACATTTTCGGTTCAGATCCAAATTTCTCGAGACAGATACCACGTCACAATATCCCCCACCCCTGCTCCCCTCCACTTCCTACCTAAAAGGGGGAAGTCAGGCAAACCCTCACCTATAGCACAAGTTTTAATAAAAACAATTTGCTCAGTGAAGATTGCTTTGACTTAATCTACCCCGTCCCCCAGAAAGGATTCCTACTGAAGATGCGCATGGTCATCCCCATAATCTTTTCACGTGCTTGTTTTCAAAGGATGGAGCTAAGAACATTAACAACTTCATAGTTAAGAACACTATAACAACATGGAAGAAAATGAAAAGGATTCTACAAGAACCAATATCACTCTCTAAAAACACAACCTTATGGAACAATCCTTGGATAGCTTTTCAGAATTCACAGATAGGCATAGAACCCGTAAATGACGTGGTAATAGGAGATACAATAATTTCCATGACAGAATTAAATAGCAAGTTTGGACTGACCCATGTACACATTTTCAAATATATGCAACTTAAAAGTTGTATATTACAAAATTTCGACCTGAAAGCTTTTGGACATCAGATCAATGTTGCGGGAATCCTATTTGACGCAGAAAAAGATACTCATATGATAGGTAAGATATACAAACCTTGGAGAGAGCCTATCCAACTGACAATATCTTAGAAAGAAATATGAACTATTGGAATCAAGACTTAAAAATAACTGATATTGACACAAGATGGAAGGAGTGTTGGAACATAACTAACGAAATCACAGTTAACGAAAATGTACGTTTAATCCAGTATAAACTAATGTATAGAATTGAGTATACAAAAAACTAAATGGACAAATTCTACAGCACAAAGGCAGAGTCATGTCTTAAGTGTAAAACTAACAAGGACTCAATAATTCATGCCTTCTGGGACTGCTATGAAGTCCAAAAGTTATTGGGTGGAGTTAGAAAGCTGGCTGTCAGAAGTTTTACAATGTAAGTTTACTTTTATTCCGTCTATCTGCATATTTCAAGACATGGCATATGAGGGTGGGGTGAGATACCCAATGGGGTGGACCATACTTTTCTTCACTACGACAGGGGATGAATCAAATGCATTATTATTTAAATATTGAAAAGGTGTGGGGTACGGACAAAAATAGAACAGTGCAATTTGAGGCCACGTGGCATAGGAGACATACGTGATGTGTATGGTTGCAGTGGGAACATGTGGGTCTAAGCAGGTGTGATGTCATTGATATATGGTTGTTATTGATTTGAGAAAAATAAGGAAAATATTAATTTCTTTGCCCCTGGAGTCAGGGTGGAAGTGTGTGCAGTTATTTGAGGCTCCCACGGACTGCTAATACAGTAAACAGAACAGCTTTGATACTTTAAAATCCAAAGACATAGCCCATTAGCAAGAGATACATTTTAGACATTTAGCATACGCTCTTATCCAGAGCGACTTACAGGAGCAGTTGGGGTTAAGTGACTTGCTCAATATTTATGTTTTGTTTAACTAGTCAGCTTGGGGATTTGAAACAATGATCTAAACCGCTAGGCTACCTACAGTAGATAGGAGAAGTGAGCGAGAGAGATTGGAAAGGATAGGAGGGGAAGTGACAGAAGCCAATGTACAGTATGATGTTATGAGTAATATTTCTGTGCCTCTTTGAGATGTTGGAAGAAAAGAGGGGAGTCAGAATGAGTACACAGCATGCAGCATACTTATTAAAATCTGGAAACATATGATCCAATTTGAGAATGAAGGCAATGCCACCCAAATAATGTTAAGCACATCTAATCTCAGCTAAGACATGCTTGAACATGTTTTTTTTTCTTTTTAACAAAGCAGGACTAACCTTAATGCCAGCTCTGAAGCTCTGCATGCCTCATAGTGCCTTCGCTCCTTTCTCTTTTATTTTCAGGATCCATTTCCACATAACCGCATTAGGAAGTATTAATAAATACCCGGGTTTATTGGTATGTCCCAGGGGAAGTCAAAATTCAACTTAGTTGGAGAAAGACGATGCAACAAAAGAGTGTGGGATCAGAGAGGGAGGCTTATCAGAGGCCAGAGTATTTCACATTCAGTTCTGATACTGAGGGAGAGAAATGGGTCATCTGAATAATAACAACTATTTAGGTTCCTCACTTAAGTCACCAGAAATGTATTTAGGACAACAAAGTGAGCAGAGCAATGAAACAAGCCACTCCAAGGCCTCAATTTGTCTCTTTAAATGACTTGTGTATTCTCTTTGGGCTTGTTTTTTCTTTAATCACATAATTATTTATTTACATAAGTAACAGGGAGAGCCACTACTTGTCATGCAGAGGTATTAACGGAGCTTCTGGTGTTTAGAACTGCAGTCAACCATTATCAACGGCATTATCTTCCTCACCATCATCATCATCCCCACCACCACCCCCATCCTCATCATCATCGTGTAAATGTAATAGCTTTTGTCATCAACATGATATTAGTTGTTGTTTTTTGCATGCACAAAGCAAAAATCAGCATTGCAAACAGGATTGGACTGTCAGTATGTCTGAAAAATAAGGATGCATCCTACATTTTCCAAAGGGCAAGTCAACCAAAGAATGGAGGCGGAAACAATCACATTTTCTTGAAGGGTGTATATGAATGAGAAAACGTATGTTTGGAAACAGGGTCTGTTATTTCACATTAAATAAGATCCTGTCCATCTTTACTTTTCACTCTTTGCTGACACAGTACAAAATGAATCACTACTCCACTAAAAGCAAGAGGTTTTTTATTGTGTCTGTGTGTGTCTGTGTGTGCGTGTGTGTGTGTGTGCATGTATGGTGCCGAATTGGATTGCAACCTAGTTCCCCCCAAACCCCTCTTCCTCCAAACCCCTCCTCCTCCTCCTCCACTCCCCAATCTGATTCCCTGTGGGTGAGCTCCCGGTCCCTCCAGTACAGGGTTAAATAGGGAGATTTCTAATTATTGTCTGCATTACTGCTTATTATGTGGCCATGTGCTTTCATATAGCATGTAGTACACGATGTGCATAAGAAACCATACACACTATCACGGAAGATATACAAATTATGGGAAGGAGTGGACAATTGGTATAGTAAAATATCTTTGTAATATCCTGAATTACCTGGAAATCCCAAATAAACTTTGATTGAAGTTATTCAATCAGCAACACAATGTGTTTAAGAAAAGTTTGAATTCCAAAGCTTGATAGCTGTAAACGTGTTGATTGCTTTGTATGACTCTTTGATGGATGGAAAGTAATCGCTCTGTAGCTAACCAGGGGAACGAATCGGTAATGGCGGGTGGCTAACAAATTAGTTGAGATGGGTAGATGCTAATTGCTGTGTGAGTCAGTAAGAGTAAGTAACAGTGGTGAGTAGTAGTTACTGTAAGTCACTAGTTCTAAAAATCGTGTGGTAGGCTAGGGAGCCTTGCATATGGTTTGAAATGGATACACAAGGCTAAAGCTTGCAGCACACTGCACTGGGGAAATGGACTACCATAGTGATCTTAGGCCTTGTCTATGGCCATGTCTTGGCAAGAACCTCCTGGCTGTACATCTTTTTACAAATGTGTTCTGTGTGTTGCTAATGGGCAGTGAGAGCTGACTGGCACCATGGCAAGACAATCTGGGCTAAGCCCTGTCTCACCGTCCCTCAGGTCTCCCCACAGCTCTGTCAGCAGGCCAGCCTTCCCTTCCTCCAGGTTGATTGAGTGTCGCTTTGCCACTAGAAATCCAATAGCGATTTACACTGGGCCTCCAAAATGGCATTCTGCGGATCATAAAGCCTGGCTACAGTACTAAAGCCTTATTAATGAATGTAATAGCTGCAACACATCCCCAGAGTTTCAAAATGGAGGACAGAAGAGGACGAGAGGGCGGAGGAGGTGGAGAGGAGAGAGTGTCTGGAAGTGGGAGAGCGTAAGGGAGAGAAGGGGAGAACTATGAGTCATCCTACCCGGTTTGTGGAAAGGGGTTGAGGAACAGGAGGCAGATCCACATGCCCGACACGAATACTGCAAGTTTCCGGAGAGTGGCAGCCATATCAAACTACGGCCCAAAACCCTGCAGAAGAGAGAGGAAGAAGAAAAGAATGGTGATGCTGTAGCACCCCAGATCAATGTGTATCTCCATGCCTGGAAAGCAGATTCCCATGTGAATATTGATGCTGTAGCACCCCAGATCAATGTGTATCTCCAGGCCTGGAAAGCAGATTCCCATGTGAATGCTGATGCAGTAGCACCCCAGATCAATGTGTATCTCCAGGCCTGGAAAGCAGATTCCCATGTGAATGTTGATGCAGTAGCACCCCAGATCAATGTGTATCTCCAGGCCTGGAAAGCAGATTCCCATGTGAATGCTGATGCAGTAGCACCCCAGATCAATGTATATCTCCAGGCCTGGAAAGCAGAGCACACCGTCAAATGAAAACAGTTATTGAAACACATCATTCACTGGCAGGTGTCCTGAGGGACCTGGATCTGAATGGATTTCCTGTTGCTCTGACCTGATGACTAGCTTTTGTCACACAGACACACGAACAGACAGACAGATGGTTTTCCTCTATGGTTATTACGACAGAGAGATATTGAAAAGACTGTAAACAGCTTTAAAGAAAAATATTGATATACAGTGCATTCGGAAAGTATTCAGATCCATTAACTTTTTCCACATTTGGTTATGTTAAAAATGTATTCAATTGTTATTTTTTCCTGATCAATCAACACACAATACCCCATAATGCAAAGCAAAAATCATGTCCAATCAATTGAATTTACCACAGGTGGACTCTAATCAAGTTGTAGAAATATCAAGGATGATCAATGGAAACAGAATGCACCTGAACTCAATTTCATAGCAAAGGCTCATAGCAAAGGGTCTGAATACTTATGTAAATCATGTATTTTCATTTTTTTTAATGTGAAAAAAAAAATCTAAAATCCTGTTGTCGCTTTGTCATTATGGGGTATTTTGTGTAGATTGATGAGGACAATTCTTTATTTAACCAATTGTACAATAAGGCTGTAACGTAACAAAATGTGGAAAAAGTCTGAATACTTTCCGAATGCACTGTATACAGTATGAAACTATAGGTTGTTAGTAATGGAAGCTTTGAGCATTCCATACTGTACTGTATAAGTCATGTTTATGTCCCAACCCATGGTAAATGTCAAAGATCTTCAACGGTTACAGGTATATTTAACCTTTGTTGTCACCTTGCTTGTGAATACTGTAGTACCTGAGATTGATGACAAACATCATCTTTACTGTCAGCTCTGAGCAACTCATGTTTTAGATGCAATGAAGACAAAACTAATATGAATATTTTAGCACTTGGAGACCATGGAGGAAAACATGGACACGCCAACAACAGCAAATTATTCAAATTACAGATGAAACAAGTCCAATGTGTTTCCTTGTTGCGCGCGCCAAAAGCAGCGAAGACAAGGGAATTTATTTGCTTTTCTGCCCAATATGCAGCAGCACAAAAGCTATGGAGCATAAATACTGAGTAATTCCTCTCACACAGACAGCATAGCTCTGATTGGAGTGTCACCCAGGCAGCAGGCTACATACAGCATTAGGTTCCTGTGTTTTCCCCTCATAACGTTAGTTGGTAAAGCTGCTGTTATTCGCCCGTTTCATCAAACACCAACAGTGTAGGGGCTTTGTAAGGATTAATACAGGAATCACCCACACATGCATACATTATGAACAAACATAAATAATGTAAGGACTGAGGCACCTGGCAACAAGACAAAAAAGCAAAAAAATATTTCAGCCTAGTCTGGGGAATAACTATGAAAACCCCCAAGAAACGACACCTTATAAATGTCACAACATAAATACTGCATTGCTTACATGGTAAATGTAAAAGGGTGGACCTTTTTGGAAAAACAAACCAAAAACAATGAAGGTAAGAGGTTATTCAGAGCAAAGGGACTGATGGGATATGCAGCAGATTCTAGCTTAAAATTACATGCATCTCATCACTCATCACTGAGTGTGTGTGTGTGTGTGTGTGTGTGTGTGTGTGTGTGTGTGTGTGTGTGTGTCTGTGTGTGTGTGTGTGTGTGTGTGTGTGTGTGTGTGTGTGTGTGTAAGTGATTGAGTGAGTGAGTGAGTGAGTGAGTGAGTGAGTGAGTGAGTGAGTGAGTGAGTGAGTGAGTGAGTGAGTGAGTGAGTGAGTGAGTGAGTGAGTGAGTGAGTGAGTGAGTGAGTGAGTGAGTGAGTGAGTGAGTGAGTGAGAGAGAGAGAGAATCCCATATGTACTGGGTGAAATACCACAGTGTGCCATCACAGCAGCAAGATTTGTGACCTGTTGCCACAAGAAAGGGCAACCAGTGAAGATCAAACACCATTGGAAATACTATATTTTATGTTCCCTTTTGTACTGTAACTATTTGCACATCGTTACAACACTGTAAATAAACATAATGACATTTGAAATGTCTTTATTCTTTTGGAACTTCTGTGAGTGTAATGTTTACCGTTCATTTTTATTGTTTATTTCACTTTGTTTATTATCTACTTCACTTGCTTTGGCAATGTTAACATGCCAATAAAGCCCTTGAAAAGAGAGAGAGAGAGAGAGAGAGAGCGAGAGAGAGAGAGCGAGAGAGAGAGCGAGAGACAGCGAGAGAGAGAGCGAGAGAGAGAGAGCGAGAGAGAGAGAGCGAGAGAGAGAGAGTGCGAGAGAGAGAGAGAGAGTGCGAGAGAGAGAGAGAGAGCGTGAGAGAGAGTGCGAGTGCGAGAGCGAGAGAGGCGGACAGGAGGGGAGGGAAGAGAATAGAAGAGGGGAGGAGTGGAAGGGGGAGAAGTTGAGACAGAGAGGAGGGGGGCAATGCAGTTATTACTACTCTTTGAGATGGGGGAGGTGGAAACAGCATGGTAAATACAAAGTCCTTCATCTACCCTATGAATGTGTTCTAGCTGTTAATTCTTCCTCCCTGAGATTTTGGCACCGGTGCAAAGCCTTTAGTCTTCTTTACACTGTAACAATAAGAAGTGACTTGGGAGAAGGTGGTTAAGTGTTTATCTGATATTTCATGTTCTGTGTCTGCACCTCTCTGATCGTAAGATTAGCTGTTGACATATTCCTTCATGACAAAGCCAATAGGGAAGTCACATACTGCCACAAAACTCCAATACAAAGTATATATAATTCAACACTGAGTGCTTTCTGACACCTCTATCATCTTCTGAGGGTGTGAACAAATCTGCCTTGGTATGTGCAATCTTGCCAAAGAGGGGCAAGGCTCAATTCTCTAAACCGTGTGTGTGTGTCGAAAAAAACCCCAACCATATTAAAAATAGACATCTCCCTGACGGCACCTGTCAAACCATCAGAGAAAAAGGTCATAAACCGCAGCTCACTTTATCTCCATGGCCACGTGTCAATAGTCAAATACCAGTGGGGCCGGCTGTCCTTCAGAGCTCCACTGCCACGTACGGAGGACAAAGTAAGATAAATGTTTATCTAAATGACCCGTCATTAAAGGACGTGCCTTTTGTGACTGTGTCATCCCGTCTGAGATGCTTTAAGAGGCGATGGAACATTAGGGAAGCAGCGTCTCGGCATCAGACCCTTGTTCTCTCACTGTGGATCTACTGTGTGGTTCGGCATCAGACCCTTGTTCTCTCACTGTGGATCTACTGTGTGGTTCGGCATCAGACCCTTGTTCTCTCACTGTGGATCTACTGTGTGGTTCGGCATCAGATCCTTGTTCTCTCACTGTGGATCTACTGTGTGGTTCCGTGGTAGTCTGGTTACAGCTCGGCATCACACCCCTGTTCTCACACTTCAGGCTCTGCTCCGTGGGTCAGTGGTGGCCTGGTCACTGGAGTGCATACAGCTAACCGCTTATAGTAGCTGTATCTTGGTTCACAGCCTCTCCCACTTTTACATTGACGAGAGTGTGACCCTCATCCCATCCCCCATCCCTTCGACCGCCTTACAGATTGAGGATCAAACATAGCTCTTCCTCAAGGAAAAGCAATGTTCTCTGTTACAAGAGATGGGGAACACAAACGATCTGAGAAAGGGTAAACAGATGTGAAATGTTAATATGAGCTCTCTCAAGTGCTCACTCAGGATGCATATGAGTCTCTGCAGGCCTGTTCCTTCACCACATGTGCCTATGTCCCTGATGCCTGCACTCCTCCCAGGCTGAGAGACTTTAGAAGGGCATCCCCCATCTTCATTCCAGCTGAGCACCAAAAGACTTTGTTTAATCGTTCTCTTTCTCAGCGATTTTTTAATTAATGGGCCTATATTACGACTAATTCTGGATCGTTAGCCATCAGAGATTTTATGTTACCCATAAAAGCCGCAGGATGCCAGCCCTCCAGAGCCAGAAATAACATTTCCCTGCCCTTTAATGTCTGACGGAAAATGTCATGATATCTACTGCTTCCCATTTAAGCAAGTCCTGCTCGCATCGAGGTCATCTCACATATTTTATATCGAAGAGTCATAAATGTAATTTATATTTTTATCTCTAGTCTAAGAAAAGGTGGCTGGGTGCTTCAGTGACTAAAGTGAACAATCGACCGCAGCCTTTTCAGACATAACAAGCTATATTTAAGGGTTCACAGCAAAGCTTTAAAACATATTGTTATTCTCTGAATTACTATATCTACAGGCCTCTCTTGCCACAATCAATGTCGAATTGCATGGGTACACTGTCAGAAAATTAAAAATTACAGACCTCTACATGCTTTGTAAGTAGGAAAACCTGCAAGTAGGAAAACCTGCAAAATCGGCAGTGTATCAAATACTTGTTCTCCCCACTGTATATATATATATATATATATATATATATATATATATATATATATATATATATATATATATATACACACACACACATACACTGGGGGCCAAAAGTTTGGAATATTACTCATTCAAGGTTTTTCTTTATTTGCACTATTTTTTACATTGTAGAATAAAAGTGAAAACTATGACATAACACATGTGATGGCTGAGTTATTGAATTTACGTGTCCATTTAAATCCTTTCTAAATCCAAACTGGTTTTCCAGCAGGCTAAATTTTACAGCAAATAATATGGCTAAACTCAAATGTACTGATGGAGGAAAGACCAATTTTCTTGAAAAAAATGTATGAGGAAGGTATCATGTATATACTACATTGTAAATAAAGATGGTAAAATTATGTCACACAAGTAATTAACAAAGGTGTATGGAGACGTATGCTTAATACAAAAGTATAACCATCTCATCGCAGCTCTGCCACAAAAATTGTTTTGTTAGCCTACAATGAAAAACCATGCATGGCTTAAAATGACTAGTACAAATCGTAAAACATAGCAGTTTCACTTAAGGCCGAGAGGTTTGACAACTTTCCTGCATAAAATTCAAGATAGTCGGGAACATATTTCTGTTGTCCCAATACCGTGGCACCGGGTTTATGAACTGATATACAAAATAACAACTGAATTTAAACTATTTTATCATATTCTCGTCGTAAAATGAATGCTCAATATATGGGGTATTGAACAGTCAGCCCTATGCAGACTACGACAAGGAAACAGAATCAATAGATCATCTCTTTTGATAGTGCCCTTCGGTGGCTCGCTATTGGATTAAGGTCCAGGAGTGGTTGTTATGTCACAATGTCTGTGTTCAGATGGACCTACAAACAAAACTGTTAGGACAATCAATGGGAAATATGATTATACTCTTAGGTAAAGTAGTTATTTTTAGGGTAATCTCTGTAGAAATGGTACAAATACAGAAGTTTGTCGTTACTTTGCCTCATTAAAGTGGTGACTGCTATTTATTGAATAATTACCTACTACGCCTAATTGTTGGATTAAATTAATCCTGCAATAATTAGCTCATTTGGAATCCTGGGGCACCATGGAAAGAAGTTTATTTTTACTGAATTGCCACTTTCCGAATTTAACTCAGATGTAGAGCCTGTAAATCTGCACAAACCCCAGCCCAACTAATCCTTCCATAATACACAAATTGGTTTAATTATTTATTTACTAACTAAATGATACTACAGGATACACACAGTAAGGGTTATAAAATACGGTTTTCATACAATGAAACTTAATATGATAACGGGTCCCTAGCCAACAAACACAATATGAAACTTGTTAAACACGATGGAGAGAGAGAGAGAGATCAAGGAAGAGAAACACCCTTCAATACATTTGGAGACTACGCTTAGTTAGCCCTAATACCTTGCCTGCAGTGCCGCTTTATGGGTTGAAATGTAATGCATGTATTTACTTTCTTGAAGGTCTTCATTGATTATCTCTGTTGGCCCAGTTCAGGTGGCCTGATCTCCAGTTCTCAGGTATAAGTCTCTGATTGTCCACAAGATGTCACAATGTCCTTTCTTCGTTGTCTGCTTCCTAGAACTTGCTCCTGAAGATTGGTCTTCTGAGGACGGCTAATCAGCTGTTGTAGATACTTCCTTTGATGGGGATGAAAGCAGTGTAGACAGCGATGACTTAGAAGAGAGTAAACATGGTGATTCTGCTCGAATCCACCTATTTAGATACAGTTCTCGACCATAGCATTGATTGTTCAGAGGTTCTTTTGTTGGAACATAGTGTTGTCTTTTGGGGGTTGTGACTTATCGTAGACCTTCGGTTGCAGAGCGAGGTCCTCTAGTCAAGAAAGTTTCTTAGAGTCTCATATGCTTTATAGCTTTTGGGCAGAACAGGGCATTTTTGTCTTTTATGACCTGCTCCATGAATTCCCTGAGCATAGCTTGGGCAAGAAAGGCATTAGAATTAACTATGATCTCATGTTAACAGCTAAAATCGCAGTCTTATCATCACAAAAACATTATCTTTAATCTGGATATTTTCTACCAAACATAACGGATGTAGACATCATTTACACAGTATTAAAACTCTTAAAATTACAATGTTTTCGTCATCACGACTTCATTTAACTTTTAATGACATCACAGAATCGACATTCATATTCATATGCCAACAGTCCTCATTTTCCCCACTTCGGATAAAAGTAACAATGTTCCAATGCCTTGTTTCATAGTTTTGGCTCCAAAGTGATAGTCCTAAGGACAAAGGATCATAAACTTGGGCTCTTCTCTTTTCCTGTGGGGGAAAAGGAGGTCTGGTTGTCTTCAGCCATTAAAAGTGTCAAAACTCTCCCTTCCACCACCTCAATCCACTCATATACACACACACAGTACCAGTCAAAAGTTTGGACACACCTACTCATTCAAGGGTTTTTCTTTATTTGTACTATTATCTACATTGTAGAATAATAGTGAAGATATCAAAACTATGAAATAACACATATGGAATCAAGTAGTAACCAAAAAAGTGTTAAACAAATCAAAATATATTTTATATTTGAAGTAGCCACCCTTTACCTTGATGACAGCTTCACACACTCTTGGCATTCTCTCAACCAGCTTCATGAAGAATGATTTTCCAACAGTCTTGAAGGAGTTTCCACATATAATAAATAATAATAATAATACATTATATTTATATAGCGCTTTTCTGAGACCCAAAGACGCTTTACAGAAAATAATGTATAACAAACAACTAACATGAAGAACATTAGACAATAGAAAAATGACAAAACAAAGACAGGGGGGGGGGGGGTCAAACATAACACAGGACAGGTCAGGGGTCAGGGGTAGGCTTGTTTGAACAGATGATGCTTGAAGCGGTGGATGAAGATGGTAAGGGATTCAGAGTCACGGATTAATTGTGGAAGAGCGTTCCAGAGCCTTGGTGCAGCCCTCGAAGAAAGCCCTGTCTCCAAAGCTCCGTAGCTTGGACCGGGGGATGATGAGGTGGCCAGCAGTGGCAGAGTGGAGTGACCTGGTATTTTGGTCCGAGAGATAGACTGGAGCAAGCTGATGGAGGGCTTTGTAGGTGAGCAGAAGAATTGGGGAGCCAGTGGAGTTTCTGAAGGATAGGGGTGATGTGCTGCCAAGATTTGGAGTGTGTGAGAAGTCTGGCAGCTGAATTTTGAACTAGTTGTAGTTTACGGAGAGATGAAGAGTTAATGCCGGAAAGAAGGGAGTTGCAGTAGTCAAGACGGGTAGAGATGAATGCATGTATTAGGGTTTCAGCGGCAGTGCGGGAGAGGCAGGACTGTAATTTAGCAATATTGCGGAGGTGAAAGAATGAAGATTTAACTGTCTGTTTTATGTGTTGTTCAAAGCTGAGGGAGGAGTCCAGTATGACACCTAGGTTACGTGCATGGGGGGAAGGAGAGACAACAGTGCCATCAATAGTGAGATTTAAGGTGACAGCTTTGGCTAGCGTAGATTGTGAACCTAACAGCAATAGGTCCGTCACTGTTAAGCTTGAGGAAGTTCTGCTGCATCCAGATTGTTATTGTTGCCAGGCAGGTTTCAATATGGGACAGAGGAGGGTTGGTGAGGGACTTGGTGCTAAGGTATATCTGAGTGTCATCAGCATAGCAGTGGAAGTCCAGTTTAAGGTGACGGAGGATCTGACCA
This sequence comes from Thymallus thymallus, assembly GCA_023634145.1. Classification (NCBI taxonomy): domain Eukaryota; kingdom Metazoa; phylum Chordata; class Actinopteri; order Salmoniformes; family Salmonidae; genus Thymallus; species Thymallus thymallus. The sequence goes on along the minus strand of CM042391.1, from coordinate 6,916,658 downwards.
AGGGGGAGGATGTAGATGATAAAGAGCAGGGGACCGAGAACAGAACCCTGGGGGACACCCATGTGTAACTACAGCTGAAGCAGAATTATGACCATTTAGGGAAATGTGGTGAGTACGATTTGTGAGGTATGAGTGTAGCGGTTCCCTCAACATATGCTGAGCACTTGTTGGCTACTTTTCCTTCACTCTGCAGTCCAACTCATCCCAAACCATCTCAATTGGGTTGAGGTCGGGTGATTGTGGAGGCCAGGTCATCTGATGCAGCACTCCCTCACTCTCCTTCTTGGTCAAACAGCCCTTACACAGCCTGGAGGTGTGTTTTGGGTCATTGTCCTGGTGAAAAACAAATGATAGTCCCACTAAGCGCAAACCAGATGGGATGGCGTATCGCTGCAGAATTTTGTGGTAGTCATGCTGGTTAAGTGTGCCTTGAATTCAAAATAAATCACTGACAGTATCACCAACAAAGCACCCCCACACCATCACACCTCCTCCATGCTTCACGGTGGGAACCACACATGCGGAGATCATCCGTTGATCTACTCTGCGTCTCACAAAGACACGGCAGTTGGAACAAAATAAATTGCTTCTTTGGACTTCTTTGGATTAAGACCAAAGGACAGATTTCCACTGATCTAATGTCCATTGCTTGTGTTTCTTGGCCCAAGCAAGTCTTTTCATCTTATTGGTGTCCTTTAGTAGTGGTTTCTTTGCAGCAATTCAACCATGTAGGCCTGATTCAAGCAGTCTCCTCTGAACAGTTGATGTTGAGATGTATCTGTTACATTTTTGCGACTGCACTTGAAGACACTTTAAAAGTTCTTTACATTTGCTGGATTGACTGACCATGTCTTAAAGTAACGATGGACTGTCATTTCTCTTTGCTTATTTGAGCTGTTCATGCCATAATATGGACTTGGTCTTTTACCAAATAGGGCTATCTTCTGTATACCACCTATACCTTGTCACAACACAACTGATTAGCTCAAACGCATTAAGAAGGAAAGAAATTCCACAAATTAACAAGTCACACCTGTTAATTGAAATCCATTTCCGGTGACTACCTCATCAAATCACATTATATTGGTCACATACACGTGTTTAGCAGATGTTATTGCGGGTGTAGTTCTTCCCGGCTGTATCTAATGACACAAAACAATTCCTGAGCTAATAACGTACAAAATAGTACATAAACAAACAAAATACTGCAAAAGTGGATCATGAAGCTGGTTGAGAGAATGCCAAGAGTGTGCAAAGCTGTCATCAAAGCAAAGGGTGGCTATCTGAAGAATCTCAAATGTTAAATATATTTTGATTTGTTTACCCCTTTTTTGGTTATTACATGATTTCATATGTGTTATTTCATAGTTTTGATGACTTCACTATTATTCTACAATGTAGATAATAATACAAATAAAGAAAAACCCTTGAATGAGTAGGTGTGTCCAAACTTGTGACTGGCATTACACTTAGAATGGTGTATCTATACACCCAGTCACTACAAAGATACAGGTGCCTTTCCTAACTCAGTAGCCAGAGAGGAAGGAAACCTCTCAGGGATTTTACCATGAGGCCAACTGTGACTTTAGAATACTAACATAAATGACAGAGTGAAAAGAAGGAAGCCTGTTTGCAAAAAGGCACTAAAGTAATACTGCAAAAAATGTCCTGAATATAAAGCATTATGTTTGGGGCAAATCCAACAGAACACATTACTGAGTACCACTCTGCATGGTGGTGGCTGCATCCTGTTATGGGTATGCCTGTCATCGGCATGGAGCAGGGAGTTTTAGGATACAAAGAAAGGAAATAGAGCTAAGCACAGGCAAAATCCTAGAGGAAAACATGGTTCAGTCTGCTTTCCAACAGACACTGGAAGACAAATGCACTTTTCAGCAGGACAATAACCTAAAACAGAAGGCCAAATATACATGGATGTTTGCCAAGACGACATTGACTGTTCCTGAGTGGCCTAGTTAGAGTTTTGACTTAAAGCTGCTTGAAAATCTATGACAAAACTTTAAAAATAAAGATCAACAACCTATTTGACAGAGCTTGACATTTTTTTTAAAGAATAATGGGCAAATATAGTACAATCCAGGTGTGCAAAGCTCTTAGAGACTTACCCAGAAAGACTCACTGCCAAAAGTGATTTTGTGTAGATCGTTGGCCAAAAATTACAATTAAATCAATTTTAATCATACTTTGTAACACAACAAAATGTGGGAAAAGTCAAGGGGTGTGAATACTTTTTGAAGGCACTGTATTGAACTTTTATGTTTCCACCAATTATATCTGCTAATTTCATATCTAATCTACCCTCCGCCCCAAAAAACTATATTTTGTAAATCCAATCCTCAATGGCCTATCAACTTTGTTGGGTCATCAAACACATTACCATGATGAACAATGTGAAGTTTAGCATTGATATCTTAAAAAATAAGGAAACTATTAACCTTATACCTAAGATGCAAAAGCCTGCAAAAGCCTCCTCCACACACATGATTAACATCCTGAAAACTAACAGCCGCTAGTGAGGAGGACAGAGAGCCACATAAAGTGCAATAAGCAGACATTGTCACTGTCACTGGACTACAAGCAAGAAGGAATTGAACCATCCTCTTCTTTCTGAGCTGGTGGCCCCCACAGATTTCATGCCACACATAGTGCCTCTTTAGTAAATGCCCTGTGGACTGAAATTCACCTCTCTATAATGTTTCATGTTAGCCCGGTGGTGTTAGCCTCGTACGACCTTCTGTTTTGCTACCTGAATGTTAGCTCGCACGATCAGGATGGTTGTACGATGCTACTTTACTGTATGTGGCATTTCATAATTTCCTTTATAAGCAAATTGGCATATAGATATTCTCTCCCTTCATCATTCACAAAGTATCAAGCTGACACTACAGTACCCACCAAGCCACCAGCTGTTTGCGTTTGAGGATGGGCAGAGACACCACACCTCAGCAGCTATACCACACTGTGAAAAAATATATTACTTGTTTTATCTAGTCAACTTAATTAGCAAGTTAATTCGTTTGTCGCGTTGACTTTTTAAAAGTTGAGTTGACTTCAACTCACTCAAAAATGTCAAAACATATTAAATCAAGTTCAGTTAACAAAAACGATGTGTTTACTAGGGATGTAACGATTAACTGATACGCATCAAATGTTTAAGATACAAGTGCATCGGTCCATGGACCACAAAACCGATCCAAATGTAGCATGCATCTGCCAGAAAATCCATTCAAATGTTACGAATCGCCAGGTTGTTTTTTTCTAACTTCCAAAAATACCTCTCATCATTTCTGACAACTGATGCATGTTCTCCTTCAGTGTCGAACTGCATGTGACTGTATTGACAGTAATTGATCTACAAATCATTTTCCATGCCGAACAACCCCAGCCAATATCAGTGACCAGCGTGAGGCAGGCGGCTTGTTCCTGATATTGCACATCTGCTTGGCACCTTCATCATTAAAATGCTAAAATGGCTTGCGTGATATAAGCTTTATTAGTTGAGTGACAACCTATGGAATTTGCTAGGTCATTGTTATATGCGCGTTGTTCAAAACTGTGTTTTATTGTAATAAAAGTAAGCTACTGGAGACACAACTCTCATCGGGCTATACCTGCTGAATTTTCTAACAGTGTATGGTGTCATCAGCCTGGGCTGTCTACTCCTGTTTACACACAGACTGGGGGGCTGAGAGGGCACTAACGATTTGACAGCTTTGTCTTTGCAACCCCTAAATCTAACAGTCCAGGACATACAGGACCGGAGCACACTAGTTGGAGGCACAGGTGGCTGACAGGCCAGGTAAATCAGAAGGGAAAAACATTAAGTCACTTCTGACTGCAAGGTGAGACAACTTAATTAAGCTTTTTATTGATGTGATGCTGTGATATTAGTGCTGTAGTTGCAGCACTCCAGGAGCAGACGGCTGAGATCAAACTGACGTTAATAGGCAAGGTCAACAAGGCCTCTCAACAGTCTGGCTCCTCCAAAGCGTCTGCTAAAGGATGACGGACTAGACCATGACCGGGAGCAGAGAGAGGAGATGCCAATAATGTTTATACTGTATCACCTCCATGACTGGGTGAAAACAGCCGACCTCATGAAAAGGGCATGGTTAGTGATTGAGGCTGAGCAAAAAGACCTTGGCCTTCATTTGAATGCGATAAGCATATGTGATGCCGCAGTGGGAAGAGGGCGGGCAGATCTAAGTCTGCTCCTTGGGCTATATAATCCACTTCAAAGCAATGTTTACTCTCCCTTTGGCGAGAGCAGAGAGGGAAACACTGACACGTGTGATGAGGAGTCCTGTCAGAGAAACATATTGTGTTTGACTAAACATCATAACCAATAACATGAACTTAAATACATATTTTCAGAAATCCACTGACAGTTAATTTCTCCACAAATGTCAACTTGGAAAAGGGCGAGATCTATAATGCCCACCCACATGTGTTCAAATAAAGCATGATTGGGCAATTTCTTCTGAGATATTGCTTGTTCTGCAATATCTGACACCCATTTATCAAAATCTGCAAACTATACAATACAGAAATTAACAGCTCTAAAGATACAATAAGTCCCATAGAACTAATACAGTGGGGAGAACAAGTATTTGATACACTGCCGATTTTGCAGGTTTTCCCACTTACAAAGCATGTAGAAGTCTGTCATTTTTATCATAGGTACTCTTCAACTGTGAGTGACGGAATCTAAAACAAAAATCCAGAAAATCACATTGTATGATTTTTAAGTAATTAATTTGCATTTTATTGCATGACATAAGTATTTGATACATCAGAAAAGCAGAAGTTAATATTTGGTACAGAAACCTTTGTTTGCAATTACAGAGATCATACATTTCCTGTAGTTCTTGACCAGGTTTGCACACACTGCAGCAGGGATTTTGACCCACTCCTCCATACAGACCTTCTCCAGATCCTTCAGGTTTCGGGGCTGTCGCTGGGCAATACAGACTTTCAGCTCCCTCCAAAGATGTTCTATTGGGTTCAGGTCTGGAGACTGGCTAGGCCACTCCAGGACCTTGAGATGCTTCTTACGGAGCCACTCCTTAGTTGCCCTGGCTGTGTGTTTCGGGTCGTTGTTATGCTGGAAGACCCACCCATCTTCAATGCTCTTACTGAGGGAAGGAGGTTGTTGGTCAAGATCTCGCGATACATGGCCCCATCCATCCTCCCCTCAATACGGTGCAGTCGTCCTGTCCCCTTTGCAGAAAAGCATCCCCAAAGAATGATGTTTCCACCTCCATGCTTCATGGTTGGGATGGTGTTCTTGGGGTTGTACTCATTCTTCTTCCACCAAACACGGCGAGTGGAGTTTAGACCAAAAATCTCTATTTTTGTCTCATCAGACCACATGACCTTCTCCCATTACTCCTCTGGAACATCCAGATGGTCATTGGCAAACTTCAGACGGGCCTGGACATGCGCTGGCTTGAACAGGGGGACCTTGCGTGCGCTGCAGGATTTTAATCCATGACGGCGTAGTGTGTTACTAATGGTTTTCTTTGAGACTGTGGTCCCAGCTCTCTTCAGGTCATTGACCAGGTCCTGCCGTGTAGTTCTGGGCTGATCCCTCACCTTCCTCATGATCATTGATGCCCCACGAGGTGAGATCTTGCATGGTGCCCCAGACCGAGGGAGATTGACCGTCATCTTGAACTTCTTCCATTTACTAATAATCGCGCCAACAGTTGTTGCCTTCTCACCAAGCTGCTTGCCTATTGTCCTGTAGCCCATCCCAGCCTTGTGCAGGTCTACAATTTTATCCCTGATGTCCTTACACAGCTCTCTGGTCTTGGCCATTGTGGAGAGGTTGGAGTCTGTTTGATTGAGTGTGTGGACACGTGTCTTTTATACAGGTAACGAGTTCAAACAGGTGCAGTTAATACAGGTAATGAGTGGAGAACAGGAGGGCTTCTTAAAGAAAAACTAACAGGTCTGAGAGAGCCGGAATTCTTACTGGTTGGTAGGTGATCAAATACTTATGTCATGCAATAAAATGCAAATTAATTATTTAAAAATCATACAATGTGATTTTCTGGATATTTGTTTTAGATTCCGTCTCTCACAGTTGAAGTGTACCTATGATAAAAATTACAGACTTTCTACATGCTTTGTAAGTGGGAAAACCTGCAAAATCGGCAGTGTATCAAATACTTGTTTTCCCCACTGTATATATATTTCACAATATAGCACAACCCATTAGTCATAATCTGATAGCTGTATGACAATACAAACTGGAATTACATAGCAGACAAGTAGCCTTCAAATAGGTACGTAGTGGTGCAAGATAGATAAGACGTTGAACTATTTGGAATTACCCCATACAGGCACTCATGAGGGGGCATAGAATAATGGCGAGAGCTCCAATATTGTGTACCATATTGAAAATCATACCCTGTGCATCTCTCCAGATACACATCTCAAGCTTCCACAGACACAGTTACTCGGCTAAATAGCTAGATTTGTGAAGATAAAATACTTTTAGAATAATTATGCAAATGAGTGTGACTGTACAATTAGCCTTTCTAGAGACCTGCAGGATAATGCAACAGCGATGGCACAGATTATTACAACAGTAAATGAAATACATATTTTCCCAATTCCAATGGAAAGCAGATGTTAAATGTGGGATTGGAGGCTGCCTCCCAGGCATAATCTGTCTCAGAGAATTTAGGGTTCCCGCAAAAGACCAATCTTTAGCACACCACATGCAATGTAGTATTACCTAATGCTATGGTACACCATGTATTCAGCCCACCTTTTCCACTACTTGGGAAATGTGTCCATGACTTTTACATGTTGCTGTTCTGATTATCTTAACTTAAATCGGTGAACAAATTAAGACAGCAGTTTTTAACTCACACTACTTAAACTCACACTATTTAGACACAAAGGGTTAAATGGGGCAAAGCAAACATCTCACAATAGAATAACGTGATTCACAAGAAAGAAGGAAATTGAACAACCCCAAATTATGCACTCACATCCAACAGCATGTCCTACTAACACAGACATGGTGGATGAAACACTATTGAAGAGATCCACACTGCAGTGCAGAGACATTATAGAAAAAAACTATCCTTTATGGTAAAGTAATGATTCTCTGCAGTAAGGTGCAATATCTTCAAGACAACATTCCTATAACAACGTTTTACAGTTTCCTTTGTAGGAGTTCTTAGATGGAGAAAAGCCTTGGGGTACTGAGGAGGAATAAGAAATTGCTCTGTTTGCTCAAGACAAGGAAGGAGAAGATAAAAATCTCATTATAAGTAGCATTTTCAGTGCCTAAGTACCCAATGGATCATACTCCAGCAGCACTAGACTAGCATTCCCCTCATTGTGTTCCAACTGCAGGATTCCTGCCCCCAACCTGGTCTCAGAGCATTTCATATTATTCTGTACGTAAATCCGTGACACTCCATTCATATAGTATGATATGTTACATTTCGTATGGTATGTATTAATTTGTGGATTTCCATCACCCATTTCGTATGATATGTTAAAAATGGCAATACGGATTGTATGTTACTAATTGCAAAATGTACACTATGTTACGAATTTTCAAAACGTACGAATTCTAGCTAGGTGGCTAACGTTAGCTAGCTCGCTAACATTAGCTAGGCTAGGGGTTAGGAGTTAGGTTAAAGGGTTAAGGTTAGGGTTATCTAAAAGGTTTAAGGTTAGGGGAAGGGTTAGATAACATGCTAAGAAGTTGTAAAGTATCTAAAAAGTAGTAAGTAGTTGAAAAGTTGCCAATTAACTAAAATTATAAAGTTGTAAAGAGATTCGAACTCGCAGCCTTTGTGTTGCTAGACGTTTACATTATATTCCTACCCATCCACCCGATCAACCACCCTACTTAAGTAACTATCTGTCTTATGTAACCATACCAAACGTAACATAACACACTAAAATGTAGCGTCTCGGATTTACGTACAGAATAATACGAAATGCTCTGAGACCAGGTTGCTCCCCCAGCTGACACAAATAGCTGCATTCCCTCAGAACACTACTAGCCAAGCATAGCACAGATGACACTGCTACATTAGCACTTAATGTATTTATTGATACTTTGATTCATCGATTTTTCTATTATCTCACACCAGTAAGGAATACTGTAAAAGCATGTTGCCTAATAGGGCATGTTGGTAAACGTGAAGGGCGATGAGGAGTGATAAACTGATGTGACTAATTAGCCATATTGTTGCTCCTGGTCTGAGAAATAAAAGGATAAAGTTCTTCAACTGAGACAAACCAACTCAAATGAATGGTAATCTTGAAATATACAGGAGCTGAGTCATTAGTTAGTCCTTAGATGGTTAATCGAACGTCCAAACACTCACTCAAATCACACCACGTTAGAGGTGAAGACAGCCTTACAACACTCACGCTGAGGCGAAGAACTGCAATCCCATTAAAAAGAGGGAAGCATGACGAGGCAAAGGTCTCCAAGGGCAACGCTTTAATACAACAGACTCAAATGTACATAGTGGAATGCCATTTCCATCTCGCAGCTTGCCTTTACATTAACCTGCAGCATCAGCGGCTTTAGCAGCAGCTCTGGGCAGCGCCTGCCAGCAAGGGGATGACAGCACGACGGATTGGGGGCAAGAGGCTGGGGGTTAATGCTTTTCGCCTCAAATGTCAACAGGCACATTTATGAAATGCACACTCCATCAGGCATCCTCAGAGGACAGCCTCTACAAAACTGGTGGTGTATCGTAATGTGGAAAACAGAGCAGAGCCTCACTAGAGGGGGCCAATCACTGTACTGGATGTTCTGCTGCTTGGTCTGTAAGGCTGACACCAGACCCAAAGCAACCTGGCAAGAATGGGCATAACTAAACCAATTGTTTAAAAATGATTTCTGTTTTCTTTTACACCAAATAGAATCATACACGTAGGAACGTCAACTTACAGACGCACACAAACAATGACTGCATCTCCTCTGCCGAGACCCAGATGCTCACACCTCTATTGTCAGGTTCTGACGGTGGACAGGACTCTAGACTCCTCTTTGGGAGTGGGGAGTTCACAGTCAGGACCTGACAGGGGAGGTCGGGCTAACTCTATGTTTTGTGTGTGGATCCCCAATTGGAGGCAGCTGCCGTTAGTTGTCTCTAATTGGGGATTCCATTTAAGTTCAGTCAGTGCGCTGTTTCATTGTGGGTTCTTGTGTATGCGCCGTTTGGTTCATGCCAGCGCATGGTGCTGCCGTTTTGTTTGTAGTCTAGGTGCTTATTCAGTGGAGATACATTATAGCTCGTAGGTCTACCTTTGTGTTGTGTAGAGCGAGTGCGTGTATCCTTGTGACTGTATTCCAGCACGTGTAGATACGCTTTTGTTTTGTGTTTGGAGAGACCTTCTCATTAAAGAACATGTCTCATCGCAACTCACGCTCTGTGCCTTGTTCCTTCCAACCCTCGCACCGTGAAATCCATCCCTAGTGCCTTCATTATTGTTTGCCACATGGCCTTAAAATGTACCAATTAGTTTTCTCGGTCACCCATGCTATTTCAATAATAAATCATACGATTTTTCCATTGTGTTAAACATGGCAGATTGATCGATGAGATGAGAATCGTCCAGCAAATTGGGTATCTCACTACAACCCCATTTCTTGAAATATGCAGACAGACGGATTAAAAGTCAGTTTACATTGTAATACTTCTGACAGTCAACATTCTAGCTCCGCACATAACTTTTGGACTTCGTAGCATTCCCAGAAAGATTAAATTATCTAGTCAATATTAGTTTTACAGTTAAGACATGACTCTGCCGTTGTGCTGTAGAATGTGCATTTTGGCTCTTGTATTTACATTCTATGCATTAGTTTATACTGGATTAAACATACTTTTTTATTAATTGTAATTTTGTTTATTAATTGTAATTTCGTTGGCTTTTTCTTTGCAACTCTGCCTAGAAGGCCAGCATCCCGGAGTCCCATCTTCACTGTTGATGTTGAGACTGGTGTTTTGCAGGTACTATTTAATGAAGCTGCCAGTTGAGGACAAGAGGCATCTGTTTCTCAAACTAGACACTCTAATGTACTTGTCCTCTTGCTCAGTTGTGCACTGGGGCCTCCCACTCCACTTTCTATTCTGGTTAGAGCCAGTTTGCTCTGTTCTGTGAAGGGAGTAGTACGTAGCGTTGTACGAGATCTTCAGTTTCTTGGCAATTTCTCGCATGGAATAGGCTTCATTTCTCAGAACAAGAATAGACTGACGAGTTTCAGAATACATTTATTTGTTTCTGGCCATTTTGAGCCTGTAATCGAACCCACAAATGCTGATGCTCCAGATACTCAACTAGTCTAAAGAAGGCCAGTTTTATTGCTTCTTTAATCAGCACAACAGTTTTCAGCTGTGCTAACATAATTGCAAAAGGGTTTTCTAATGATCAATTAGCCTTTTAAAATGATGATCTTGGATTAGCTAACAAAACGTGCCATTGGAACACAGGAGTGATGGTTGCTGATTATGGGCCTCTGTACACCTATGTAGATATTCCATTAAAAAAATCTGGCATTTCCAGCTCCAATAGTCATTTACAACATGAACAATGTCTACACTGTATTTCTTTCAAAAACAAGGACATTTCTAAGTGACCCCAAACTTTTGAACAGTAGTGTAGGTTGAAATGGAACTAGGAGAGAGAGAGAGAGAGAGAGAGAGAGAGAGAGAGAGAGAGAGAGAGAGAGAGAGAGAGAGAGAGAGAGAGAGAGAGAGAGAGAGAGAGAGAGAGAGAGAATCTAGGGAACTAGAGAGCATACAGTTAACAGTCCTCATTCCGTTCCAGAACTGTCATGGCCAGGTCTTATGGATGAGCAGGAGACACCAATGCGAAGAGTATGAGACAAGCTGCCTAGGCTCTGGTGAGACTTCCAACCTATCAATACCATCAATCAGATGCCCCAACACATCACAACGTATTACTACTGTCACTGAGATGTCCTATAAAGGAACATGACAGGTACTCTCCACAGACCTTTGCTCTCATTGATGCCCCCGCTCTGAGTAACAACTTAGGGATTGGAATGAATGCTGCTCCAAGGCAGATTTATTTCTAATCAGAACATCTCTCATTTGAATAAGGCGCATATTGAATAAAAGGCCCACTTGCCGTTTTCTCTCAACTGATAATATCAATGTCTATTTAATATCTCTAATTTGATCACTTTCTGTCTTTTCAAAGTTTGATCATTAGTGTTAGGCAGCTTGTGGCACCATTCTGGCAGATCGTTTGAAATCAGAGTGGTTGATTTAATAAATCATACTGACAAATTGACTCCTCTGTCTGTAAGTGAGAAAATAAGAGTTGAAGAAGAAGTGAACTCGGTTTTAATCACTTTCCTGTAGTTGGAGGGGAAGATCCGAGTTATGACGCTGAACTTGTCGGCTCTTGATTAACAAGATGTAATGTGACCACAGGCGTGCAGAGAGAGGCGTAGAGGAGAGTTGAATGGAGAAAAGGCCCAGGTCTCCACTAATCATTGCACGATGAGCCCTTAAGCCCAAAGTGGACGGTGGGTTAGAGAGAGAGAGAGAGAGAGAGAGAGAGAGAAAAAGAGAGAGAGAGAGAGAGAGAGAGAGAAAGAGATGACATCATGCGGTAAAATTTGACTTTGACTCCATTTTCATAACTACTGTTTTTAACTTTTCTCCCTCTTCTAAAATTCAACATTATCTGCTTGATAAAATGCACCAAATCGAACAGCCTGTACATCGACTTGACAGACAAATTAGGCTGTTCAAAGCTATCTGTGGGAAAACATAGCATATCTTGTCCATCAGGACACTATCTCACTGTGTTGTACTGCATGGACTTCTCTCCTGATGGGAAGCCTAATCCTACAGGCAGACAGTACATTGTTGGAGAGTGCTACCATTCATGCGTGATATCACTGTTTCTTAATCCCAAAAGCACACCACTATTTGACTGAACTACAAACTGTCATTTCACATCTGTCTTTGAGCGACAGGGTACGCTTCACTGGAATATTCTGTGAGTAGCCCTGACCATTTATATAGTGCAAAAGCTAGTTAGTGATGAACGGATACTGTGTGTACACCAAGCTGTTACTAGGAGACACACACACACACACAAAGGAAATACCTTAAAGCCATCGCAACACAAGGAGTGTGCCACAATGTGTTTACGCAGCTATAGCACTTCCAGGGAAAACAAACTGCACATATAATACAATATCAACCGCAGCAGAGACCTAATCCCATGGATCTCATTAGCACACCTGAACCATGTTCTATGATTACATGCTAATTCAAGACGCAAAACAAACAAACAAACAAGTATAACTTAATGTTGTACAGTGTATGCATTGAAATAGAATTACTTTAATTGTATTTATGTGTGACTTCTATGTCCTGCACTGTATTAGATAATGTGTGGCACAAAACAGAGACAGAAAGCAAGGAATGACTGGTTGGTGTATGTCCCTCCAACTGTGAGTCTTATTGGCCCTGGGGCTGCCTTCTCATCTTCCTCCTCCACCTGCACACCCCTCAATCACTCTCCTGAACCCCCCCCCCCCCCCCCCCCCAACAGTCCCCAGGTCTGCATGCATCTGTCCCCTCAGCCTCTGCCATGAGTGACAACCTGAGGGATGAAGCGTCACCGTGCTGAAAGGGCTCACCCAGTTTACCTCCTGTCAAGTGACATCATCATCATATTCTCTTTGTACCATTGCCCCCTCTAGTTAGGCTCTGCCACAGATTTTTGATTCAAGCACACAGTGACATCCCTATCTCCAAAAGGAGCCTATGGAGAAGAGAATATGCGGTGTTCAATTGTTCATTTGGTACTTATGAGTTGTTTACAGTACCGTGACAACAGTGTCAAATAGGCAAGATGTCTTTTGATCCATTGTACATGACTGCTAGATTATGTGGGTTACGCGGTTCAATACCAGACTGAATAATATAATGCTGTGGGCTCTGTAGGAGGCTTCGAGGTCACAAACAGTGTTCTGCCCCTAATACCCTACAGGTGGAGTTTCACAGAAAGAGAATCCGCCTTGGAGAAAGAGAACGGGAGAAACAAAGAGCAGCAACTCAGTTCTAACTCCTCCCTGACTAATTCATTACCCTGTGTAGCTCAGATGGTAGAGCATGGTGCTTGCAATGCCAGGGTTGTGGGTTTGATTCCCACGGGGGACAAGTAATACAATTCCACAGAGACCTCCCAAACATACCACTTCAGTGGGATCCAGCTTGCTGAGTCATGAGGCAGCAGTAAACAGTACCTGTGTCTCAGAGAAAAAGCTTACTCCCTTCACTCCCTGTTCTCTCAAATCTGTCCTCCTCATACAGTTCCATATTCCCTGCTGGACCTGAAAATCTGAATTTCTCACTCCATGACTGCCTAGCTGTGCACTGTGATGGAGGCTCTTTGTGCCATATGTCTGAGCAGATGAAGAAGCTGGCTGAGGAAAGTCAATTTTCCTGTGGTCACACTCAGAGTCCAGGGAGGGAGTCATTGTGTTATGAGCCCTGTTACACGCGGAGGACAGAGAGATGGAAGGGGAAAGTCTGTGTCCAATGAAAGCATGTACTGTCTGAAGCATTGCAGGGGTTTTTCTTTCCTGGGAGGAGACAACATGGGCAGGCAAAGGGGCCTAAATAAGTAGAGTTGATGAAATTGTAAACGAATCCACTAAAGTCAGAGGTATAGCACCTCTTCCTGTGATCTCATAAGGAAAGGACTTTAATAGCATCAGTCCACTCTAACCTTTAGACAATACGAATGGTGTGGAGGAGGAAAAGCTAATAAAGACGTATATAGACATATATTATTTTTTACCCTGCCTTTTCCAAACTGTTGAAACCTTTCCTCTGCTCCGCTGCAGAACCAGACAAATCTCTGAGGTCAGTGTTCTGTCTTAGGTGGCCTGTGGTCGAGGTAAGGCCTGAGTCCTGCTCTGCAGCTGGTCACTCCGGGTGTCGGCTCTTTGATACCTGCCGAGCCATTTCACTCTGCCATTCTGTAGAGCACCTAACCTGCCATGTTCAGTACAGAAGACAACCCCCCATGATCCCCCCCTAGAAAAAACATATGACTCTACTAAGCATTTGACGTCAGGCGGCGTCTTTTGGACGTATTTATTTGGTGTGATCCGGATGGCCTTGATTTCAACGTCCATGGACGTAGATTTTTGGTCGACGGGTCAAAACCGGCCTTCATTTAGCCCAAACATAGACGTTCAGATTTGGTCCGGACTGGCCTTGATTTAGCCCAAACAGAGATGTTTATAATTGATTCAGATCTGTACGAATCATAAACATCTATGTTTCACAAGTTTGGACAGCAAAGTACAGTAGAGCACAGTACAGTAAAAAAAAGTAGAGTATAGTACAGTAGAGCACACTAGAGTACAGTAAAGAGAAGTAAAGTATAGTGTATTGTATTGTATTGTATTGTACCCTACTTTACTCTAACACTGAACTAAATTTCACTGTACTCTACTCTACTGAATTAAACCAAACTGCACTCTGCTGTATTCTACTCTAGACCTCTATGATTCGTTCAGATTTGGATCTGGTCCGCACCGACCAAATGTGTACTTGTTTGGGGCGTAGCTCATTTGAATAATACCCAGCATGTTTTGCAAGTGTTTGTTTTACATATACAGTACATGTTGTTCATTTAGCAGACGCTCTTACCTAGAGTGACTTACAGTCAGTGCATTCAACTAAGGTTAATAAACAACAACATATCACAGTCATAGCAAGAGAAAATCTGTAACAGCTACTTAGAATGTTATTGTAGTGGAAGTGGTCAGTTGATTTATTCTGTATGTTGACTAAAAGACGTCTTTTCAACGTCATTTTGCTTACTGGGAAGTTGTAACTGGAAATCTGTGATTTGTTTTTATCTGCACTGATCAATTTTGGGGGCATTTTTAAGGCTTCAGTTTAGTTAACTACAATGATCACATAGGCCTATTTCTGACCCATTCAATATTGTCTTTTTTGCTTTGTCTTTTTTACAAGACTGTGCACACACACACACACACACACACACACACACACACACACACACAGTATCTGAACTGCATAATTGCCTTGTACGCTGTTTTAAGCGAACTAATCAGCAGAGCATTGTGTTTAGTCACAGTGAGCAGATGCACGTAGGTCCTCGGAATCAAATATTGATGAGAGTGCTTCGATTAAAATCTAAGTTGCATTAAAATGAGATGTTTTCTCTTGACATAACTTATTCATTTCTCTTTTCTTTCGTTAGTGAACAGTTGAGAGCATGATCTATCTTGTATATGCCTTTACAGTAGCTTATTAGTGAATATACCAGTTGATAATGGCGTTTGATTTTGCAGAATTTCATTAAATATAAATCACTGACATCTGAGTAACCCTCGATAACAGTAATATTTTCGATATATTCCAAGGTTATTCGATATGTAGCATATCCTACCTGTTCAGTGATCATGTGTTTCCAATCATATGACAAAATCAGAAGGCTTTCTGGCAAGTCTGGATACATTTAAAAGTATTACAAAGAATAGAGATATGTTTCATTTCTCATTACGATAAGTAGCCTACCATTACAGCCTTCGGGTTGGTGTCGCATTGCCAGTTATTAGACAGTGTCCTGAGTAGGCTAAGTCAATTCAACATATCCCGACGTAAGTGAGTAAATACATCACACATAGGCTAGTCCGCAAGGTAAATGTGCATTTTCCCACTTAAATCAAACTACACCTTTTTCATTTAATGACAGCCCCGCATTCTCTCATCAGCACCACCTCAATACCAAGGCAGCCTACACTTCTTTCCGCTGTCGTTAAGGCGTGTGGAGACCTGTTACCTTAACACAATTATGTGCACAACACAAACAGCAGGTTGTTGCTTGTGAATGAAACATTGCAGTATATCATATCGACGACGGTTTTCCATGCGTGTCAATGATATTAACATTGATACATACACAAAACATTGGACAACAATAGACTGACAACCAGACACACACAAAACACACATTCTCACCAGAAGACAACGTTTCTTCTTGCTGTTATTTTCTTCCGACTTTTGATTCTCTTTGCGTCAATACGCGCTGTTTTGGACCAACTGATTTCTCCGGCAATTCTTATTTGTCCACTGGATTTTCAAGTGTTTTTTTGCTATGGTGAAATTATGAGGCGGAAAGCGCTGTCATCGTGGAAAGCCTGCCCTCTTCAAACTAACCTTCCCGCCCCCTCCTTCTACCCCTCTCAGATTGGTGCTGGCTACCAGCAGATCCCCACACCCGGGAGGTGTGTTTCAAACCCGTCGTCCCTCATCATGTACACCCGGTGAAAGTGGCCATCCGATAAACACTCTCAGGTGGTATGCTGCTCACGGCGGTGGCAGGCTCCGTTTTCTCTCACCTGCTTAGATGCAGACTGATGCTCGACTACAGTAGCAGGTGCGTATTTCCAAGAACACTGTTTGCGTACACGTTCAACTACTGGTCCTACCATACATGTGCCCTAAATGAATATGTAAAACAGTCGCAAACCAACTTTATAATGTATATTGACAAATCTGTTTTGGGGTAAGTAGGTAGGCTACCACCAAACACATCCCACGCGCAATTAGCCTGGAACGAGGTTATAACTGACTTATCATCAGTTTAGAAGCAGCCACCACACACTGCCTATGTCTTCTCCATCAACCCCATGTCGTCCAAACAGGCGTGCACGCTGTTCTGTCCAGTCAATGTTCTGCCCTGGCCCATGTCCCATATTGCTTCACTATGCATAAAATCCAGTTAGGCTACACATGAAGGAGCTGATTTGCCCAAAACAAAGAGTGCCATCTGCTTTGTAGGTTGAAAAAGTTATAGAGCCCTTGACTTATACACAGTATTCAGCCCCTGTGTGTGTCGGTTTGAGACAGCTCTACCTCTATGTGTGTGTGTGTGTGTGTGTGTGTGTGTGTGTGTGTGTGTGTGTGTGTGTGTGTGTGTGTGTGTGTGTGTGTGTGTTGATTTGAAACAGCTGTATGTCCCAAAGTCACAATAAAAAAAAACACCTGGCAGTGTCGGAGAGGCTCTTCTCAGTATTTTTTCCACTGAACAATGATACACTTATTTGGCCTTCCCTGCATTTTAGAGAGGACTGAACTCACTGCTATGGCTACAGTCTGAATCACTTGTATTCAGCTTGTTTTCAAAACTCACCACACTCTAGTGGTTCAACCCATTATGTTGTTCTTTACAATTATACCAATGTACTAGCCTAGATCCCACTATTAATTGCTTTGATAGTGCCAGAGGATGTGCAGTATGTACAGTATGTGATTTAGTGTGGAGTTGTAGAATGCATAGAGTATATACAGTACCAGTCAAAAGTTTGGACACACCTACTCATTCCAGGGTTTGTCATTATTTGTACTATTTTATACATTGTAGAATAATAGTGAAGAAATCAAAACTATGAAATAACACATATGGAATCATGTAGTAACCAGAAAAGTCAAAAAGTCAAAATACATTTTATATTTGAGATTCTTCAAAGTAGCCACCCTTTGCCTTGATGACAGCTTTACACACTCTTGGCATTCTCTCAACCAGCTTCACCTGGAATGCTTTTCCAACAGTCTTGAAGGAGTTCCCAGATATTCTGAGCACTTGATGGCTGCTTTTCCTTCACTCTACGGTCCAACTCATCCCAAACCATCTCAAATTGGGTTGAGG
Organism: Thymallus thymallus; assembly: GCA_023634145.1. Classification (NCBI taxonomy): domain Eukaryota; kingdom Metazoa; phylum Chordata; class Actinopteri; order Salmoniformes; family Salmonidae; genus Thymallus; species Thymallus thymallus. The sequence continues at coordinate 6,898,907 of CM042391.1, read as the reverse complement.
TCAGTGGATTGTGGAGGCCAGGTCATCTGATGCAGCACTCCATCACTCTCCTTTTTGGTCAAATAGCCCTTACACAGCCTGGAGGTGTGTTGGGTCATTGTACTGTTGAATAACAAATGATAGTCCCACTTAGCACAAACCAGATGGGATGGCTGGGGTAGCCATGCTGGTTAAGTGTGCCTTGATTTCTAAATAAATCCCAGACAGTGTCACCAGCAAAGCACCATCACACCTCCTCTGACATGCTTCACGGTGGGAACCATACATGTGGAGTTCATCCGTTCACCTACTCTGCATCTCACAATGACACAACTGACCTTCATGTCTTAAAGTAATGATGGACTGTTGTTTCTCTTTGCTTATTTGAGCTGTTCTTGCCATAATATGGACTTTTACCAAATAGGGCTATCTTCTGTATACCACCCCTACCTTGTTACAACACAACTGATTGGCTCAAATGCATTAAGGAAGGAAATTCCACAAATTAACTTTTAACAAGGCACACCAGTTAATTGAAATGCATTCCAGGTGACTACCTCATGAAGCTGGTTGAGAGAGTGTGCAAAGCTGTCCTCAAGACAAAGGGTGGATAACTTTGAAGAATCTCAAATATAGATATATTTTTATTTGTTTAACACTTTTTTTGCTTACTACATGATTCCATATGTGTTATTTCATAGTTTTGATATCTTCACTATTATTCTACAATGTAGAAAATAGTAAAAAATAAAGAAAAACCCTTGAATGAGTATGTGTGTCCAAACGTTTGACTGGTACAGTAACTGTCAGCACATAATCATACATCATAACACACTTGCATCTGTTGATCTGCCCGTCCTACCATACACAAATAACGCATATACAGCTGCCAGATATTTTCCTTACACATTCCTCCTACAGGTTTACTTCATGTTTTATTGATGTGTCATGTATGTGTGGACACAGCTAAAAAGACCACGGGAAATACAAAGGCCTCAGAACACATCAAAGTAATCATCCTCTCCCCCTCTGGTTTAGAACAGGTGGAGACTTATAAGACATCTAAGAACTCAACTTGTGCTTGCAGAGATTGGAGTGAGGCAGTAAGCAGTTCACTGTATTGTGAGGGTTACAGCAGGGAGGCTTATAGTCCTCTGAAAAGATTCCATGAGTAATTAGTTCAAATGGCAGTTATACAAACTTGAAGAGTGAATAAGTGAATCTGGGTTAAATGAGGGTAACTGAGTTGAACTTTCTAACTAATTAGCCAAATACTTGTATTGTAGCACTATTGTGTTGATATTTCTGTACGCATCCAGTCTGTTTATTTAGACCATTCATTATTTTACTACAAACCATTGAACCCCATCGACTACTTTTGAAATGTATTGCACCTGCCATTACATTTGGTTCAGCAGTCTGATTGTGCTGAAGTTCACCCAAGATGTGCTGTTTCTCTCTCATATTGTTGATTAAACATTGTTTTTTTTAAGATCAGTGCCAGTGCAAATCAACGAGATTGTCACTGGAATGAGAGAGATGCAGGCTTCCAAAAATAAAAGTTATTCCTCTTGACATTGATTTGAAAAGCTAAATCATGTGTTTTGGTCTTGTTTCTCAGCATAATCACAGTTGAAAACCTATCTAGGACAGCAGATAGCATTGGCTTCCAATAGATAGTTATGGCAGAAAGAGCATTAGTTGATAGTACACTTTGAGCCGTGCAGCCGAGGTGACATGAGAGTGAGATTTGAGGATGACTGGGTTGTGTTCTGAAGTGAGTCGACTCACTGACTCGATCCAAACGTCTAATCTTCAAGACTACATTGTTGTCTCAAAGGTCAGAGGAGCTGTTCGTCCTGTGTTTGTCTATGGGCTCTCCGGGCTGTTGTTCATGCTGAACACCTCTGGGCAGGGATCAGAGCTGACCACACGTCCACGGCTAGAGCCAGGTGGCAGGATGGCAGTTAACAGACAGGCAGACAGTGTTTGATTGACCACTTTTAAATCCACAGGGAGCTCCATCGCAGTGTGCTGGAGCATAAATCATTGGCCTTTATAAGAGACTGGTTCCAAAACAAAGTGCTGATTGGCTTGTATAGACACGATGACACACACCCTCATTACATTATACATTGTTGTCTCTCCCTCAAAGTCCAGTCTTATTTTACTTCCTGATAAGGAGTCGGCGCAAAGTATTGATTTATGCATTTTGCGCACGGTGATGTAAGGGAGTCAGCCATAGTCTCTGTGGTGGAGAGAAGTACATTACATGGTGGTTGCTTTGCAATGAACAGGAAGAACACACTGTTCATCAGAATTTGGTATATAGTAAGTAAGCCATATAGTAAGCCACAAAATTAACGTCTCCATCATTAAGACATATTCTGAGTGGATTTTCTGAGATGTAATTAAACAAACATGCCATGATGAGTTGCCAACCAGTGTCCTTGGGTCAAAACTTGTCACTAGAGATATTCAGTTTGCAGATGGATGTGATCTACAGTACACAGAGCCAGGGGGAATAAGACGGTTAGTGAAAATCTTTTTTGTTTATAGCGCATGTCACAGACCTCTGGTGAATTAGTTAAGCCTTTTATAGCTTAGAGACAAAACTAACTGCATGTGTACTGTAGTCATTGATTTTTCAATTATATTTGAGGGCAGTCTTTCCCCAAATGCTGTCAATTTGATTGTATGTTGAGGTCAACTTTAAATTGACCTTGATCAGGCTTTTGTAAGAATTCTATTTTTTGGTTGCACAACTTGCACTCCACTTGAAATCTCTATTGTAATGCTTTAGAGTGTATAACCCTGTCATAGGAGTAACATAACAGATGTGATGAAGAGTCAGCTGAAGTTAAATTGTGACAAACTACATAGAATTGTAATTGTAATTGCCATACAGTATTGAGATTACGTCAGTCCTATGCCAGGGTTATGTAGGTATTATGAAAGCAGGTTCAAATTAAGTGTTATTTTATTTTCCATTTATTTCCTTCACTAGAGGTGCTATCTAGAACCTAAAAGGGTTATTCGGCTGTCCCCATAGGAGAACCCTTTGATGAACCCTTTTGGGTTCCATGTTAAAACCATTTTCACAGATGGTTCTACATGGAACCCAAAAGGGTTATACCTGGAACTGAAAAGGGTTATTCTATGGGGACAGCCAAAGACCCCTTTTGGAACCCTTTTTTCTACGAGTATTGCTGGAACGATATCACAAGTTGATACATAGCAAGTATGTCCCTTAATTATTGTTTATTTCACATCTAAGTGCAGTGCTTGCTTGTTGTATTTTATTTTATTCATATTTCTTCTATCATTAGTGATACCAATCATTACTTTTGAATGTTAGAATACATTGTACATGTCTTCTTTCCTCAAAAGCATCCCTTAACAGATAAAAGTGATGCATAGCACATAGCCTATTTTAATCTCCACTACATTTAAAACAGAATTTATTGGACAATCCCAGTTGTCCTCTCTGCCCATATTTCTTTGTGTTTCCCCACCTTATTCAATATTTATTGCATACATATTGTCTGACCCTTTGTTGCAGATTCAGTTCATGCGTTTCATGATTTATGGGTAAATTCATATTGCCTGCAGTTCACAGCAGAAAGCTTACAGCAAGATAGTAGTGAAGGAAATCAAGTACAACTCTCTACAAGGTTTTCATGATGTAGACTACCAGTGACTGAGACACTGGTGTGATGTCATTGTGTGACGATGTGACTGATTAATCTTCTGTTAACGTTGTGATTTCTGAATCTAGCCTGTAGATTTGTCTCTGTTTAAATGGGCCTCCTTCCCCCCCTCCTTTCCAGATGACTAAATTAAATACATTTCAGGCACCAATTTGACATCTAGTTGAAATTGAGTTGGTACATTTTTACGCCTTATTTAATGGATTTAAATGGCCTGAGTTGACAAAGATCGATGAGGCTTATAAAGTGAGAAACTGAATTCTAGTAAGGACGATATAGGCTAGCACAGGACTAATAGTAAGTGTATGCATAGTACATTGGGGCCAACAGTGAGTGTATGCATATACAATACATGAGAACCTTCTCTGTGCATTAGACTGCTGTTCTTTGAAATGCAGCTGCCCCACAGCGGAGTGTGCAGTAGCACCGTTGGGGGTGAGGCATTGTGCTATGGCTTTTCCTTCTGCCTCCAGCCCTTTCCACCACATCAAGCCATCTTGGCCAGCTTGGCACAGACAAACCCAGAGAGTGGGAAGGATTCGGTCTCATCTCTTTCGCCACACTCAATCTCCACTCTACATTTGCTGTAGTCAGTGCAGCTGTACAGTATTTTTGGCTGCTTTGACAGCTCATATCAACCTGCAAGCTACAGTGAGACTGGCGCTGTCTTACTGTAGCTTGCTAGTAGTCAGCCTAATAAGGTTTGTATGTAGACTCCTCTTCCTCAGACTGGAACCCAGGCAGGTGTTCTTGGTGGCAGGCAGGAAGAGGCTGACAAGGAGGTTCAGCATCAGGGCCCCCAAGTCATCATTAAGAGGGAAGCACACAGGTCAGGATACACTCATCACGTTCATGTTAGCTCTGGGATCTCCTGTATTGGTATGAAACCACAGTACCAATACAGCCTCTGTCAACAGTCACCTGAATGGGTCTGGGTGGGTGGGGGATGGATTGTAGCAGTGAGCCGTAAAGGAGGAGAGTTATTGGTTTGGAGCTACACCTAGGAGCACTCATAATTGTATCTCTCTCCCCTTCTCTCTCTCCCTGTCACTCACACTCACACACACGCTGAACCACCTCAAGGTGCTTGTTCAGCAAGGCATGTACAGCCACAATGATGCACATTCACACAAGAAAGCACAAAGGGAAACGCATGCACTTTCTCATCAAGAATTTTCAGCCGTTCGCCTGCAAGCCTGTGCCAAAAACCATGTGGAGCAGGGCTAGACATTTCTTGGGAAGACTTTGAAGTGCTTGTGTGTGTGCATCAACAGCATAGGGGAGAATGTAACGGGCAGGTTCAGCAGACTGGTAGAGTTGCTTTACCCTGGCATTGGCCAGCCACAATGACAAATGGGCCTGGACTCCTCATTCGATCTAAGTGAGCAGGACTGTGAGATGCTGGGAATTTGTTATAAATCAGCCCAATGAGACTCCCATTGCCTCAGTTAGTGTGCCACAGAAAAAGGTTTAATCATTTAGCTAGGATGCTATTGTATTCTAGCAAAAATAGGTCTTTGGCACAGCAAAATAGTAAATATATAAAGAGGTTCAGAAACTTCTTCCCAGCTTTCAGATGAAAGGAGGCTTATGCAAATCATTTCATACCGCAGCCCTTCAAGATAGCTGGGTTTTGGCTTTTCTCCTGTTGGGTTTGCTGCTGGCTTGTTGTTGGGTTTGCTGCTGACTTGTTGTTGGGTTTGCTGCTGGCTTGTTGTTCGGCATTCACTGCACAACAAAGACATCTGCACACACACACACACACACACACACACACTCTAAAGACACACACAAGAGAACCAGAATATATGAATGTACCTGCATGCTCTAACACATACTGTAATCATGGAGAGTTATAGTAGTTCCATAAGCATTGATGAAGCATTGGTAAAGACAAGGGGGCCCTAGTAAGGTTTTAGTCTAAATATGTTTTCATGTTTAAAGTAGAAAAGGTCCCAAAGGACAGGCAAATATCCTATTATTTTTAGGTTTTCATGGGTAATAGTTAGTTATGCAGTTTCTCCCTCTCCTCCTAATCATAATGTTGGGGATTAGCCTTGGCCTATTTCTTCCTTCTCACATTACTGTACCACTCCTCTTCTACTTCTTCTTCCTCCTCCTCCTCTTCTCGGCCCCGTACTACAGTTTCACCATCTCCAATCGTCTTGCTGGAGCTCAACCCACATGATCATTTAACCATGCGTGCCAATGCAGCCTGAATACTAAGCTGAGATGGGAAGCACTGCAGAGGAGCCAGGAAGCTTTAGTTTATGTGTGTGTGTTACTCCTGACAATTGACAGAGCTTTTCATTTATTGCTGGCACACAGCTCAAATTCACTAATTTGCTAAGTAATGCAATCAAAATTACCAAATAGGTATCGATCCTTGGCCTAAATAGCCTGAGTCAATTATCCTCCCTGATATAAAGACAATGTTCTATGCTGTGAGATTAAGTAAATCACCTGTAAATAGCGCCCACTCACAGAAACTTTTATTCCCCTGGATGGAATTGTTTTCTGATTCATTCACTTCAAAACCTGGGATTCCTCAAAGAGAAATCTCCTGGCTCAGGGATGTATCTTGAAGTTTTACAGTTCTGTACACAGGTAGATTTAGTGAAGTGGCTGTTGGATTTTGAGGAGGAGGAAATACAGGATGTGAGCTCCACAGCCAGGTCATACTCAACTCAAACATTCCCTCTGATCTCAGGTCCCACAACGCCTTATACAGCCTTCACACTGACTCTGAGGGGAGGAGAGCGAGCTCTTTATACTACAATACATTACCACGCTTGTTAGTCACCTAGTAAACTATTCTCATTGTAGACTGGAAAATATATTCAAATTGCACTTTCTGCTTAGAAGGCACTCGGTCGGAGTGAAACTTTCAGTGTTCTGTTTTTCTGTTCTGTTTTTTTTTGTGAGACTTTTATGGAAGATGACAGTTTTATCACTGGAAGCCTTGGGCAGAGTTGCTTACAAGATTTCTCACAAAGACCCTAACATAATGTTAAATCTGGGGCATTAGTCAGTAACATAATGGAAAAGCCTATGCTCACCGTGCCTGACCCCTCGCAAAGGGCTGACCCCAAATGGAGGAGACTGTTAGTGTTTCTGGAGGAGGTGTGAACCTGGAAAACCTCCCTGAGATCATAGACAAATAGAATAATAGTCAATACTTTCCCATGATTCAACAGCAGTGGCAGTAGCAGCAGCATCAATGGTAGAAATCCTGTGATTCATAGCATCAGCTAAACAAATGTAAACAGCTGGGGTCAGGAACTGAGAAGATAAAGGAGGGGATTATGAATATTCATGTCTTTTTAGCAAATTAAACTAATTAAACGTTTTATTTTTTCTTACGGTCTTGTCACTGCAACTCCCCTACGGACCCGGGAGAGGCAAAGGTCGAGAGCCATGCGTCCTCCGAAACACGACCCTGCCAAGACGCACTGCTTCTTGACACACTGCTCGCTTAACCTGGAAGCCAGCCGCACCAATGTGTCAGAGGAAACACCTTCGAGCTGGTGACCGAAGACAGCTTGCAGACGCCCGGCCTGCCACAAGGAGTCGCTATGCGTGATGGGACAAGGAAATCCCGGCCGGGAACCCATGTCTGTAGTGACGCCTCAAGCGATGCAGTGCCTTAGACCACTGCGCCACTTGAGAGGCCCACAAATGAAACTAATTTCATTCATGATCAATTATCCTTTTTATTTCTTGTCAGAGTTCAATCCTGAAACAGCTTTTTACTGTGGGCTGTCTGACAGAAGGAAATAAACATTAAACACTGCATTCGGAAAGTATTCAGATTTTATTTTTTATTTATTTAACCTTTATTTTACTAGGCAAGTCAGTTAAGAACAAATTCTTATTTACAGCGACGGCCTAGGAACAGTGGGTTAACTGCCTTGTTCAGGGGCAGAACGACAGATTTTTACCTTGTCAGCTCGGGGATTCGATCCTCCAACCTTCCAGTTACGGGCCTAACACTCTAACCACTAGGCTACCGCCCCAGGTAACCAGGTAACCAAATGACTTTTTCCACATTTGGTTACCTTATTCAAAAATGTATTAAATAATGTATTTTTTCTCATCGATCTACACAAAACAACCCATAATGCCAAAGCGAAAACAGGTTTTTAGAAATACCTTATTTACATAAGTATTCAGACCCTTTGCTATGAGACTCGAAATTGAGCTCAGGTGCATCGAGGCACAGATTTGGGGAAGGGTACGAAAACATTTCTGCAGCATTGAAGGTCCCCAAGAACCAACAAGACTCTTCCTAGAGCTGACCGCCTGACTAGACTTAGCAATCGACTGACAGAGTTCCAGACTTCCTCTGTGGAGATCGGAGAACCTTCCAGAAGGACAACCATCTCTGCAGCACTCCACCAATCATGCCTTTATGGTAGACGGAAGCCACTCCTCAGTAAAAGGCACATGACAACCCACTTGGAGTTTGCCAAAAGGCACCTATAGACCCTCAGACCATGAGAAACAAGATTCTCTGGTCTGATGAAACTAATATTGAACTCTTTGGCCTGAATGCCAAGCATCACGTCTGGAGGAAACCTGGCACCATCCCTACGGTGAAGCATGGTGGTGGCAGCATTGTGCTGTGGGGATGTTTTTCAGTGGCATGGACTGGTATGCTTTGTCAGGATCGAAGGAAAGATGAATTGAGCAAAGTACAGAGAGATCCTTGATGAAAACTTGCTCCAGAGCGAGGACTTCAGGACCTCAGACTCGGGTGAAGGTTCACCTTCCAACAGGACAAGCACACAACCAAGACAATGCAGGAGTGGCTTCAGGACAAGTCTCTGAATGTCCTTGAGTGGCCCAGCCAGAGTCCGGACTTGAACCTGATCGAACATCTCTGGAGAGACCTGAAAATAGCTGTGCAGCCACCCTCCCCATCCAACCTGACAAAGCTTGAGAGGATCTGCAGAGAAGAATGGAAGAAACTCCCCAAATACAGATGTGCCAAGATTGTAGCATCATACCCAATAAGACTTGAGGCTGTAATCATTGCCAAAGGTGCTTCAACAAGGTACTGAGTATAGGATCTGAATACTTATGTAAATGTGATATTTCCGGTGGTTTTTTTTAATACATGTGCAAAGATTTCTAAAACCCTGTTTTTGTAGCATCTTTATGGGGTATTGTGTTTAGATTGATGAGGGGAAAAACAATTTAATACATTTTAGAATAAGGCTGTAATGTAACAAAATGTGGAAAAAGTCAAGGGGTCAGAATACTTTGAGTGCACTGTATATTAACTTTGTTTTCTGCTTCCTTGACAATGAGGTAACCTACTTTTGTTTTTCTTTTAATAAGATAAGACTATTGCTTCAGGGTTACTTACAAAGCTATAGGCTACATAAGAATGCATCACCATACGAGACCAGCCCCTGTTTCCATTGGCATGTACATCAAACTTGTAATTAAATCCCAAACATTATTTGCTTGCAGTTAAATGTCATTACATCTTTACACTAGTACATACATTGAAATAAAAACACAAGACTACATTTCTAGTTGATTCTCTTTCTCCTTAATAATCAGTATGTCCATACCTAATATCGGACTGTATAATTTGGGTGTTTTGTCCACTTCCTGAATATGCAGCATGGTCCCATGCCTGGACCTAATATTCTGCATCACACTCTTTCTATGTTGTTGTTGTTCCAGTGTGTATACTATAGAACACTCCCTATAGGCACACTATGAGTCTATTTCATCCCACAATGTAAAAAATAAAAATACTTTCCCTGTTGGTCAAGAAACCCTGTGAAAATAATCACTGGCTGGGATTAGAGTCCATTCAGCTCTCTCACTCTCCTCTCACTTAAGGATTTCTCTCTCTCTCTGTCTGTGGGGCTTTAGGGTTTTTCTTCTCTCTCTCTGCAGTTATTTGCGACCACATGGCTGTGGCGGAGAGGAAATAACCTCTAATCAGAGGCCAGCACAATGGGATTGCCCTGCAGTTCTCAAGCTTTATCCACTGAGATAGCGGTGGGCGTACGAGGTTCCAGGCACGAGGGCAGGGGGCGGCCGCAGTGCAGCGCACAGCAGACAGACCTAGCACATGGGGAAGGGAGGATGAGGAAGGGTTAACACAGAGCAACACTTTAAGGGGCATTGCGCTCATAATGGCGCTGACTAGCGAAACGTTACCGCTGTTCTGTGTGCCCGTCTGCACGTTCAAACTAAAACAATGTAACCTAGTGGTGAGGGCGGAGGACAGAGGGTTTGAGACACCCTCCAGAGGAACATGGTGGTATTGCAGGCAGCAGGCATTCAGAGAGACATGGGCTGGATTATTATTTTTCTCGTTTTTTTTGCCACGGCAGTATCCAGCAGGTGGTGCTGCTGAGGCAGGTTTAGTCTATGTTCTGCTCAGCTAAGCAGCATCACGAGGACTCCAGAGGATGGAGGAATGAGGAAGTGCACCCACATCAGGATAATCATCATAACTTGGGGTACAGACAAGGGAGTGATGGCTGCTGAGAAAAGATGCCGTCTTAAAGGCTACAGGGGAGACAGATACTTTATGCTTTTTTACTGCTCTGGGGGAGATACCTTATCAACACAGCAGACAGACAGACAACCAATGCAGTTTGCACTCCTCTGACACAAAGCAACCCCATGGGTTAATTACTGCCTTTGTTTCTCACTTCTGAAAAGAGGAAACAACTATTTGTTCATTACATACAAAGAATACACATCTAGTGTGTAAAATGTTGTTAATTGCACCCTTTTATGTGATTAAATAGAAATTACATACAATTCTGGTTCTCAAATTCTCAATGAGGGGGCTTTAATGAAATGACAACTGGCAATAGTGACGATAATCCATTAAACACCAAACCTCAGAGCATGAGATCCACACCAAGATAATCAGTCAGCCTGTGCTTGGCTGAGTGCTGCTGTGGGCGATACACTGTAGTGCCGTTCATTCTTCACGCTTAGACTCTTCCTAATAAAGTAGGCATAGTGAAAAATGGAGGTGGTGGACTTAGCAGCTTAGACGTGAAGTCTTTCTCCCCCAGCTCTGGCTTCATTAGCCCACTGATATACTCTATCTAACAGCTGGCCATTTTTTAGCAGTGCCTTGTGGCGTATTAGAAGTAAGCAAAGTTATTGGGCATTGTGGATGTGTCCGTAAATAAAACTGTGGTGCAGTAGGAGGGGGCCAAACTGTGGTGGAACTCAGGAATCCCAGTAGCTCAGATGTTGGCACAGGGAGGGGAGGGGGTAGGCAGGGGGAGAGGAATGGAAGGGGTTAGGAAAGGAGACATGATTGGAGGGGAGGGGGGTAGGAAAGGAGACATGATTGGAGGGGAGGGGGGTAGGAAAGGAGACAGGAGTGAAGGGGACGGAGGATAGGAAAGGGTACAGGAGTGAAGGGGACGGGGGGTAGGAAAGGAGACAGGAGTGGAGGGGAGGGGAGGGGGGGTAGGAAAGGAGACAGGAGTGGAGGGGAGGGGGGGTAGGAAAGGGGACAGGAGTGGAGCGGGAGCAGCAGATGGGTTTGGGCGTCCCATTAGCAGTGTCCCGTCAGTCAGAGCCAGCTGCCACTCTGTGTGACCTTGAGAGGGAGGGTCAGCACCCTCAGAGGAGTCCCCCTCAGCCCCCCCAGCGCCAGCCAATCCCAGCCTACACAGACTCTGCCCGTTCAGATGAACACGTCTTCATAGGGGTAAGAAGAACTTTATGGGAATGTTGCTGAATTTGACATTATATTACAGTGGGATTTACAAGTTAAAAGTAAAGTGCTTGATGAGTCATACCACCGAATATGTAATTGAATGTGGGTAGTTTTCTGTATGGTTCTGGCATTATGTGAGGGCTTTGTTGGCCTTCAATACACTGACTGTACAAAACATTAGGAACATGACAGACTGACCAGGTGAATCCAGGTGAAAGCTATGATCCTTTATTGATGTCACTTGTTAAATCCGCTTCAAATCAGAGTAGATAAAGTGGAGGAGACAGGTTAAAGAAGGATTTTTAAGCCTTGAGACAATTGAGACATGCATTGTGTATGTGTGGCATTCAGATGGTGAATGGTCAAGTCAAAATATTTAATTGCCTTTGAACGGGGTGTGGTGTCAAGAACTGCAACGCTGCTGGGTTTTTCACGCTTAATAGTTTCCTGTGTGTATCAAGAATGGTCCACCACCCAAAGGACATTCAGCCAACTTGACACAACTGTGGGACGCATTGGAGTCAATATGGGCCAGCATCCCTCTGGAACGCTTTCGACACCTTGTGGAGTCCATGGCCCGACAAATTAAGGCTGTTCTGAGGGCAAAAGGGGGGTACAACTCAATATTAGGAAGGTGTTCCTAATGATTTGTACACTCAGTGTTTATCAGCTGCATAGTTTAAAGCAGCAGCAGGCTGTCAAACCAAACTCCTGAAGGGACTCAAACCTGCTCATCCTGGCCTTTGAATCAGTGATTTAGACTTTGAAAAAAAAATAGAATCAAATCACATTTATTGGTCACATACACGTGTTTAGCAGATGTTATTGCGGGTGTAGCGGAATGCTTGTGCTTCTAGCTCCGACAGTGCAGTAATATCTAACAAGGAATATCTAACAATTTCACAACATATACCCAATACACACAAATCTAAGTAAGGAATGGAGTATATTAAGAATATAATACATATTAAGAATATATACATATAAGAATATATACATATATGGACGAGCGATGTCAGAGCGGCATGGACTAAGATACAGTAGAATAGTATAGAACACAGTATATACATATGAGATGAATAATGCAAGATATGTAAACATTATTAAAGTGACTAGTGTTCCATTTCTTAAAGTGGCCAGTGATTTGTAGTCTATGTCTATAGGCAGAAGCTTCTAATGTGCTAGTGATGGCTGTTTAATAGTAGGGTTGGCCTTGAGATAGAAGCTGTTTTTCAGTCTCTCGGTCCCAGCTTTGATGCACTTCTACTGATAGCGGGGTGCACAGGCAGTGGCTCGGGTGGATGATGTCCTTGATGATCTTTTTGGCCTTCCTGTGACATCGGGTGCTGTAGGTATCCTGGAGGGCGTTTAGTTTGCGTTTGGCAGACCGCACCACCCTCTGGAGTGCCTTGCAGTTGCAGGTGGTGCAGTTGTCGTACCAGGCGGTGATACAGCTCGACAGGATGCTCTCAATTGTGCATCTGTAAAAGTTTGTGAGGGCTTTAGGTGCCAAGACACATTTCTTCAGCTTCCTGAGGTTGAAGAGGCTCTGTTGCGCCTTCTTCACCACACAGTCTGTGTGGGTGGTCCATTTCAGTTTGTCAGTGATATGTACGCCGAGGTACTTGAAGCTTTCCAAAACATCACAATGCTGTGTATTCATTTTTCAGGACTTGTTTAGGAAGGATCGTACAATCTATGTCACAAATTGTTATGCATAATGACCCTATATATACTGTGTTCGTGACTGTTTGCTTCATACAATAGTCATCATGGACTATATACGTACATGTAGTGATTGTGTTTATGTTATAGGAATGTAGACCCATATCAGTGTCATATTGAGTCCACCCTTCCATCTTAGTGTGTGTGGGCCCAGGAGGCAGTGCTACCCCAGCCAGACCCCAGTGTGTGTGGGCCCAGCTGGAGCCCAGGAGGCAGTGCTACCCCAGCCAGACCCCAGTGTGTGTGGGCCCAGCTGGGGCCCAGGAGGCAGTGCTACCCCAGCCAGACCCAGACGGCTCTGTTGCTTTAATAACTGGAAGGGGTAATGAAGGGATTTCCTTGCCCAGACAAGCAGGCTGCTTCTGTCACTCAATCTGACCCGCCATTTTAAAGCAGAGCATGATTGTGTCACGCTTCCCATACACACCATCACACACACACACACACCTCATGTCCCTTCCCTTTTTCAACCCAATAATTTTTTAACTACTTTTCTCCTTTTTTTTTTAAATAGCTCTTTGTTCTCTGCCCACGTCTATTTTTATCTCTGCGTTCACGGGAGGAGTCAGAGAGATGACGAGGCTTGGGAGATTTTCTCATCTCCATGGCAACTGTATTATAAGCCTTAACTGTCTAATATGGTCCCGTTTTCTGCTTTACATGATTTTTTGGTCCATTCTAATTGTTACTTAGGTGGAGATCAGTATTTTACCACACCGTTTAATTTAGGTGGAGATCAGTATTTTACCACACTGTTTAATTTAGGTGGAGATCAGTATTTTACCACACCGTTTAATTTAGGTGGAGATCAGTATTTTACCACACCGTTTAATTTAGGTGGAGATCAGTATTTTACCACACCGTTTAATTTAGGTGGAGATCAGTATTTTACCACACCGTTTAATTTAGGTGGAGATCAGTATTTTACCACACCGTTTAATTTAGGTGGAGATCAGTATTTTACCACACCGTTTAATTTAGGTGGAGATCAGTATTTTGCTACACCGTTTAATTTTATGATGCTGTCCCCTGCATCTCTCTCCATGCTGTGTCCCCCCTCGTCTCCCTCTTCCCCCCAGGATGGGATTGAGCTGTCTTTTTCTCTCTGAGCCAATGAACGTGATGTTGTAGAGTAAATCTGTGCTATCCCACGCCTCACTCAAGAGAGCTGATTGGATGCCATGCATTTTGCGACCACTGTGAGGCCTTCTTTTGTAAAACGGAAAATCTCTTTGTGTGCTTCAGTGCAGGGGTTTCCCCGGTTTTAGAATGCACTCATGTCTCCTGACACCTCCTCCCTCAGCAGAAACACATCACTGTGCATCCAGTGCCTCTCTTTCTTCTGTGTCGATTCGATCAAATGCGTTGTGCAGTGCACCCCCCACGTCTCTGCTTGGATACCATATCTATGAGAGGAGGTAATGCCACTTCCTCCTCAGGATATTTGTTTAGTCAGGAGTGTTCTCTTCAGCGTGCACACCACTCTACTGCTAGTGCTCAGGCCATTAGTCATCCACTGGTCCATGTCTTGTCTGCCATCTACCGAGTGTGCGTGAGTGTGTGCACGTGTATACGTGTGTGTGGGTGAGTGCATGAGTGAATATGAATGTGCATGAGGGTCTGTATGTGTACCTGCTAGCGGGGATCCTGGCAGTCACATGTTGTGGCCGCTGACTGGCAGTACAAACATGGTATAACTAGAGGCTTCAATGTAGCATTAGTAAGGAGATATTACTGTAAATACACTTTAGAGGGGGAGGTTCAGAGGAGGCGTTCAAATGAAAGGCTAGCAAGCAAGACAGAAATAACTCTGGACCATTGAAGCTTATACTGCATGTGCAGACACACATACACACCCCCCCACGCACTAGCAGGGCCTGCATACCACTGAGTCCTGTGGTAAAAAAGAGTGAACGTTTTAAAAGTCTGTGAGATAATTAATTAAGGTAATTATTAGTTGCATCCTGTGCCAGTCTTCCCATGTGATGGTGAGGTGCTGCTGACGAAGCTCACTACTCCTGGGGTACTAAACGCTCTCCCCCTGCTCTCCCTGTGGTCCTCCAGAATTCCGCCAGGTGGCCCTGTCACTGGCCTTCCGTTCTCCATGGCTACGGCCAGCCCCTACCACGTCACCTGCCAATGAGGGAGCAGGTGGACCCAGCATGGCCAGCTGTGTGGGTAACGGCTTCACCTGCCACACTTCCAGATCTATTACACACACACACACACACACACACACACACACATGAAGGCACACACATAATCGTGCCCAAAAATACGCAAATGTCCGGAAATCTTCATTTAATTCTGAGGTTGCTAAGGTTCACATAACCAGCCTCTGCTTGAACCAGATTGAAACAAGCACTGTTCTCCATAAGAATCTCTCAGAGCATATCTGGGTGTAATGGCTGGCCTAGCTGAGTCCTGTTGGATTTCATAGCTAATTGAGTTTGAGACTACTTGTACTATGTACTTACTGCAACATATTGTATAGTGTACAGAAAATGACCTGTAGGTACCTATTTGTATTTGATTGATTTACTGTTAATTATACAGTAGTATAAACTACAGCATTAGTTGATGTGGGGAGACTACAGTATGTGTTCAATCCATTGTGTAAAGATTGTGTTGGCATTCAGTGTTTGCATAGCTTTCAACAGAAAATACCCACAATGCAATAAAAGCAAAGTGGCTGCAGTCTGTTGTCCAGAGAAAGAGAAAGAGAAAGAGAGAGAGTATGCACCTGAATAATCACAGAGTGCTTCTCATGCGGCTGACATTATGTGCTTCGGTGAGGGGGTACGACCCCAAACTGGAGTGAGTGACAGTCACGCAATCTGTAACAGTGTCTGAGGTCACAGCCGCCCAACCTGAAATACGGGCCAATCAATATCGGCAATGAGAAGCGATGTGACGAGTGGTCTATCAATATCTCTGGCCAGAGGGAGGTAGATTCATTAATCAATCCTGTCCTTCAGGTCCTGCTTGTCCCCCAGCACTTAGAACGGCAAGACAAGCCAGATACTGTATGTTAGCAGCTTGGGGACAAATTAGTTTTGTAAAAATTATGCATCCTGGCTCCAGGGGAAAACATGTTTTTTAAAGACATTGTAAACAGAAGTCAGTAGACCAAGAAAATCATTACTGCTGAATCCGCATGAAACTTCTATTGGGCAGCACTTTATAAACCATTGACGCACCAGACAGAGAGACATATAGACTGCTTTTGAACAGAGAAATGACTTTGATGGAGTGTGGAATGATACCAAACTACTGGACCAATGAACAGCACTTCATGTACTGCTATGTGACAGAATGTATACATTCCATGTGCCGTGAAATTTAAAATTCTTAATTTTTTTCCCTCTCTCTTGGCTTTGCTTGCTATCTCTCAGCTTTTATTGCATGATAAATGTGGAGACAGATAGTTGTGCGTCACTTCTGTGCTGGCAGTTTGTGCGGAATGATTTAGTGGGTTCTGATGCCCTGTACCTGAAGAGAAAAGAGAACCAATGTGAGGATGTGTTCCTCTGTAAACATCCCCATGGGCCATCTCTCATATCTCTCAGATGGCCCATGGATACTTTTCAGTCTCAGAGTCTCCCCTCAGGTTGCCCTGCCGAGGGCAAGTACGTAGAGGACAAATAGAAAACGGCAATTCACTTTCAGCTAACGTCTTGCGGAATAAAAGTGCATAAAAACACAAATGCAGGCACAAACAAGACTTGTAAACGATAAGGATAAGGCATTATTTTTATTTCATACAACATGAAGGTAGACTAGGTACGCTATGGATTTGATTATTTCAGCCACAACCGTCGCTGACAGGTGTATGAAATCGAGCGCACAGCCATGCAATCTCCATAGACAAAACGTTGGCAGTAGAATGGCCTTACTGAAGAGCTCAGTAACTTTCAACGTGGCACCGTCATAGGATGCCATCTTTCCAACAAGTCAGTTCATCAAATTTCGGCCCTGCTAGAGCTACCCCGGTCAACAGTAAGTGCTGTTATTGTGAAGTGGAAACGTCTAGGAGCAACAATGGCTCAGCAGCAAAGTGATTGGCCACACAAGCTCACAGAATGGTGCCGCCGAGTGCTGAAGCGCGTAGTGTGTAATAAACGTCTGTCTTCAGTTGCAACACTCACTACCGAGTCCCAAACTGCCCCTGGAAGCAACGTCAGCACAAGAACTGTTCGTCGGGAGCTTCATGAAATGAGTGTCCATGGCCGAGCAGTCGCACACAAGCCTAAGATCACCATGCGCAATGCCAAGCGTCGACTGGAGGGGTGTAAAGCTCGCCATCACTGGACTCTGGAGCAGTGGAAATGCGTTAACTGTAAAGTTTGGTGGAGGAGGAACAATGTTCTGAGGATGTATTTCATGGTTCGGGCTAGACTCCTTAGTTTCTGTGAAGGGAAATCTTAACGCTACAGCATACATTCTAGATGATTCTGTGCTTCCAACTTTGTGGCAACCGTTTTGGAAAGGCCCTTTACTGTTTCAGCGTGACCTCCGTGCACAAAGCGAGGTCCATACAGAAATGGTTTGTCGAGATTGGTGTGAAAGAACTTGACTGGCCTGCACAGAGCCCTGATATCAACCCCATAAAACACCTTTGGAATGAATTGGAACACTGACTGCGAGCCAAACATCAGTGCCCGACCTCACTAATGCTCTTGTGGCTGAATGGAAGGCAGTCCCCGCAGCAGTGTTCCAACATCTAATGGAAAGCCTTCCCAGAAGAGTGGAGGCTGGTATAGCAGCAAAGGGGGGGCCAACTCCATATTAATTGGAATGAGGTGTTCGACGAGCAGATGTCCACATACTTTTGGTCACGTAGTGTATCATCTGCCTTGAAGTCTTTGAAAAATATGAACTGCTTGTGCTTCGATAGGATGTATTCACTGCACACAAAAACATTTATCACGTTTGCCGTATGTGTCATGTGAACATTGTAATAAATCAGTCAGGGAAAAATCAGAAATGTACACGGTGACAGATCACGTGTGACATGTCTTCCCAGGATGTTGTGTTGCTTCTCTCATCCCAGAAGGACAGAGATCTGTGCAAGGGCACACGCCTCTGACCCCTGGTCCCTGAGGTAACCTCTGTTGGCAAATCAATAGAGCACGTGTGCAGAGGGCTCCCTCAGGACTGTCCTCATCTGCACAAATCAGCACTGTTTTGGCACCGCCGTTTTTTTCAAACTCAGTCAGATGAGATCAGAAGGCACAAATGTGCCACATTTTAAGGAGCCACGTCACAGATCTTCACACACAAATAACCAAGAGGGACCCAGGGGAGTGGTGTGATGGGCTCATGTCACATTCTGTATAAGAGAAGAAGAGAAGAACACAGTGGAAAATAACTTCGGCCTGGAACTTATATATATTTTTTTAACTTTTTATATTTTTACAACTGAACAAATTATAAAAAGCACAGTTTAGTTTTATAATGTTAAAATGTCACATTAATGATAGATTGTGATGGTGATTATGGGAAATGGAGAAGATTGTGTGCTGGGATCAAGGGTAAGGGTAGGAGTGGGATGTGAAATGACATAGGACTATCTGCAGCATGAACAACAGGCTTGTGGGAAATTCATAATAGTCCTGCTGTGGATGAGTAAGATTTCACCCCCTCAGAGCTTACAGGACCTAAGTCTAGGGTCCTTTATGTCTCTCTCTGTCTGTATGTCTCTGTCTGTCTATTTTTGTCTCTCTGTCTGTACAGTGTCTCGCTCTGTTTATTTCTGACTCTGTCTGTCTTTCCATCTGTCTCTGTTTCTGTCTGTCTTTGACTGTCTCTCGTCTGTGTGTCTCTGCTTGTACATACGGTATTAATTCCTTTTAAATTTGTTTTCACGAACCTTGAGTAGACTGTCATCTCCACTCTGCTTTATATACTGTATAAGTAGCTCCCCCCTGGTCTTCCATGCATGCAGAATACTGAGCTATGCACATTTAGCTTGATAGATTACTTTATATTTGGTTTTGACACCACTAGAGAAAGGGTTTCCTGCATTGAGGAGTGCTGCATGCATTCTGGTTTGGTTTGTTCTGTGTAAAAGAATGCCTTGCTAACAGGAAGAGGAAAGTCGGCAGGACCTGCCCATGGGTTCAGAACCCAAGTCTCTGAAATTGTGAGTGTATATATATATATATATACCAAGTAAAGCATAAATAAGCCCTAGGGAAAGTGCTGCTACTAAATTAGTGGCCACTGAAGGCTGCATTACGGAAGAACGAATAATCGGCCTTCAAGAGCACCTAATTCAACTGACCATCTCTGAGAGGAATCTCTCTCTCTGTCTGTGTTTGTGTGTATATATTTATCTGTGAGTATGCAAGTATGTACAGTCCCAGCTAGCACATTTGGTTCCTTGGATATTGTGTGGACGTTGTACATGTTTGGTTTCCCATTGGTTCTGGGAACGAAGCCATAATTTTTCTGACCGATAAAACTGAACGTTTATTTGAAACTATCTGAGAGTGGAAGTAAAAATGTCACCTTTTCTTGGAACGCACATTTTTAGGTTGCAGGGACTCTGAGAACGTTGTACTGAAAGTTTTCCTGGGAGGTTTTGTGAACGGAAACTACAGGTTATTTTAAGGTAATTTAAAACGTTCTGAGAACATGTTTCTTATTTATGTTGTTTTTTGCCCCTTTTTCTCCCCAATTTCGATCTCATCGCTGCAACTCCCCAATGGGCTCGGGAGAGGCGAAGACCGAGTCAAAACAAAAGTTGACCCGCCTAACCGTGCTCCTTAACACCCGCCAGCTTTACCTGGAAGCCAGCCACACCAATGTGTTGGAGGAAACGCTGTTCGACTGACGACCAGGGTCAGCCTGCAGGCACCCGGTCCGCCACAAGTAGTCGCAAGGGCGAAATGAGCCAAGTAAAGCCCCCCCCAGGCCAAACGATGCAGTGCCTTAGACAGCTGAGCCACTCGGGAGGCCCCCTGAGAACATCTTTCAATAAGACTTTTAATAACACAGATAGTCAGTCAATCAATAATATAATAATAATCTTAGCAAATTTGCAATCTGTAGAAACTATGAGAATAGAAAGGTTCAGAACCTTTGTGAAACATCACGGCACAGTGGAAAAATATATGGCAGCTAGAAAACTGGATTGTCTTCAGAGATAGATAGGAGAGGTTGAAGTTAGCTGAAGGCTGGGACAAAAAAGAAACAAAAGATAACGAATGTTACTATCCATGAAATGTATGTACTATGTATAAGCTGAAAGTGGAAGCCTAAGTATTGTTGTCCATTAGTTACTCCAATTAGGGGAGGGGTGGTAGGGTTAGGGGGAAATAATAAAGAAGGAATATACACCGTTTCTGTTTTTTACATTGGATTCAAGTAGCGACTCAGAGCTAGAAAATGGTATATCATACACTGCAGTTGAGGAACAATGAGAAAGTCATTCTGCTTTGAAAGTTGATCAACTTGTAAACCCACTTTTGAAAAAATGGCCCTTAAATGTTTTGGTACACCTACTGGAGAGCTCTTTGTCTACGCCCATTCAGGTCAGTTCACACCCCCTTAAGCCTTAGCTCCACCCATCACTAAGGATTCACATGTGAGGCCATGTGATAAACAAATGCTATGTCAAATAACATTTGTCACATGCACAGGATACAGAAAGTATAAACGGTACAGTGAAGTGGTTACTTACATAGTAGCAATATCAAAAACAAAAAGTCCAGATAAAAATACTTTATAACATTTTTATTTTTATTAGATTATGCTTACCCGACACAAAGCAAAGGGTGGCTACTTCAAAGAATCTCAAATATAAAATATATTTTAATTAGTTTAACACTTTTTTGTGTTACTACATGATTCCATATGAGTTATTTTTGATGTCTTCACTATTATTCTACAATGTGTCCAAACTTTTGACTGGTACTATATATATATGGGGGACTGGGAAATGATGCAGACAGTTACACTGATAGAAGCCACAATATATCTGAAATATTAAAGCTGATCTACTCCCTAAACAAAAAACAAACAAGCTTAGTTTTAGTTAACTATTTTAAACGCGAAGCACAGATAGGACACATTAAATTAATTTGCTTAGGCATTAAACATGCAAACACATTTCTTTTTTATTATGGCACAGCATCAGCGAGATTCAAACCTATGATCTTCTGTTCTCTATCCATGGAATTAGAAAGCTCTTACAAAGCTGTTCATTTTAGTCTATTCAAACAGACTCCATTTCAAAGAAACAAACACTCATTAAGATCAGGTGTGGTCAATTAGTTATGGCGGACAACACGCCCGAACACACTTAATAAATGTAATGGCAAAAATGTAGATTTCCGCCTAAATAGACATACCCAAAAGTAACTGCTATTCATGTGTAATTACATGATTCTGACATGGTATATTTGTAAAGAGGACATCTGGGAGATGTAGGAAATGAACAGAAGATAGATAGGATTTACATAGTTCAGAATACACACAAAATATTTGTTTTATTTTGAAAGTCGTCTTTCATTGACAATCTATAAGTATATTATTGATTGCTAGAGCTGGAAACACATCCGATGGCTTCCACAACATGTGACCAATATCAGGAAAAAAATAGGATTGATAGACCTAACAACTAGAAATGGACAGATGTTTTAGTAAGTGGTGTCAGGTGTGGTCACGGGACATTTCCAAGTGTCTAAAACTTCTCAAAAGTGGCATATGTCTTTAAATTTGATAATTCCAGTGCTATTATATATTTGCAGTCCCTAAATGCTATTTGTTCAGTATAAAAACACCATTTATACCATATAAACCTCACTAAACCATTGTGGTGGTGTTATGGGGTATCCAGGGCACATTCAAGTGTCCTTTCAACCTCTCCAAAGTGTCCGAATATGGTAATTGCACTGTTTTTGCACACTGGATGTGCCTAAAAGTTATTGTTCACTATAAAAACTAAATTTATAAAAACTAAAATTTTCAACACCAACCTCTCTACAACATTGTGGTGGTGTCAGGGGATATGGATTCCTACAGCGTGTGAGCAGGCATCATATTGTTGATGTGCAAAGATAGTCACTCGGTGGACATTCGATGTTGCCATTAAGTCATACATAATCAGATAACATTGGCAACAGGCTAGATTTGTTCCTACCAATCTAAGGATTGATTTGATAAACCCCCATGTAGTTATAGCTCAAACACAGACCATATCAAAGCTTACCTTGTAAACGTTGTGTAAAATAAACATTTTGGTGATCAATAACGGGAGGTCACAGGCAGACAGGCAGTTTTTTTTAGTTTATGCTTCACAACGCTAACCGGAATGTAGATAGCAGCCATCTTGAAATTAGGTCATCGTCTCGGCCTGCCCTTATAAATCCGTATTCCCATATATGGTAGTAAGTCATACCAAATATTTGAAGGCACCGATCAATAGCCAAGATGCTCAGCTTTACGCAGACACCCTGCTTTTGCAGATAGAGGCTACCGTTCTCATACCAGACTGATTTGAATAAAACACATCTAATAGGGTCCTCAAATATGAGATCAGGTGTGGCCAATTAGTTTGAGAACATTACTTTAAATAGAACGATGAGGAGACCTGCTGAAAATGTTGTGCTGAAGTAATGAAATTCCAACAGAAGAACATTGTTTCCTAACGTACTCTGGACGTTGTGAGAACATTACTTTAAATATAATCATGAGGAAACCTGTAGAAAACATTATGCTGAAGTACTGAAATTCCCACAGAAGAACGTTGTTTCTTAACGTTCTTCTGAACAATTTGATAACATTACTTTAAATAGAACCATGAGGAAACATGTAGGAAACGTTATGCTTAAGTACTGAAATTCCCACCAGGAAACATATGGTTTTCAGAACATTATGTGTTAGCTGGGTAACCTGCACCATTCCCAGGGAAGGTTGTATGCAAAATAACCATACGACAACCACGCTCTCACCAAGCTGTAAGAAACATATGGTTCTCAGAACGTTATGTGCTCCTGCATTACAATCCCATGAGCCATTTAAAACCAGAAAACCTCTCAGTCCAAGTTCTTGTTCCAAAATATATGATGACATTCATACAGAGATTATTTTCCAAATCAGTGATTCCTATCTGCAACATATTGTTATTTGATTTCGTAACTGGAAAACCTGAGTGAAGGCTCACTCCCAAATGAGTCTATACTTGACTCAAACAGGAGCTCCCTGGGGATGACAAACCAGAAGGAATGCAACATTAGGCCCTATATCCTAATAAACTAGGAATATCTAGCTGGAGGTACCACAACATCTCTTTCCTGCATCTACTTTGAGGTAATAGGAACTCAGTAAAGTCTAGAGTTCCTGTACTTTAGTATTTTGTTCGTAATTGCAGAGAATCCAAGAAGCTGCTTGAATTTAACCATTGGTTCATACATACCAAAGATTGCCCCTCTAAATTACTATGATCACTGCTATGGCCACAAATCTGACATGTAAGAATGTGTATGATTAAAGTTATACACATTTTTGAAAAATGTGAGATGAAAATGTATGCAATAGAAGCAGGCAGAGCATTTTTGTCTAAATTGAGTTATTGACATAGCCTTGTTCTGTTCAATGTTCTCTGCCTATATAGTATTGCTGACACAATTCAAACCAATGAGGGTTTGGAAGTTTAATGCCAATTATCTCAGAATCATCTATTTTCAGAAAGAACCTTATAGTCCCAAGTTCTCGATATGTCAACTATGCTTAATAGGCTATTTTGCCTTTTTGACTTAACTGGAAGGCAAAACAAAGAACATACAACAGCCAATGTTTCATCACTTTCATCACCAAATAAGGATTTTTAATTGAAATAATAACTGTGTCTTTCAAACTTTGCTTTCGTCAAAGAATTCTCCATTTGCAGCAATTACAGCCTTGCATTCTAGTTGTCAATTTGTTGAGGTAATCTGAAGAGATTTCACCCCATGCTTCCTGAAGCACCTCCCACAAGTTGGATTGGCTTGATGGGCACTTCTTACGTACCATACGGTCAAGCTACTCCCACAAGAGCTCAGTAGGGTTGAGATCTGGTGACTGTGCTGGCTACTCCATTATGGACAGAATACCAGCTTACTGCTTCTTCCCTAAATAGTTCTTACATAGTTTGGAGCTGTGCTTTGGGTAATTGTCCTGTTGTGGCATTGCAAAATGGAGCCTTCCTTCTTCAAGATCCCTTTTACCCTGTACAAATCTCCCACTTTACCACCACCAAAGCACCCCCAGACCATCACATTGCCTCCACCATGCTTGACAGATGGCGTCAATGTGTCCTTGAGCAAGGCACTTAACCCTAATTTGCTCCAGGGGCACTGTACTACTATGTCTGACCCTGTAGGTAGGCCGTCATTGTAAATAAGAATTTGTTCTTAACTGACTTGCCTAGTTAAATAAAGGTTAAATAAAAAATAATAAATAATTAATTAGCCTTTTAAAATGATAAACTTGGATTAGCTAACACAGCGTGCCATTGGAACACAGGAGTGATGGTTGCTGATAATACGCCTATGTAGATATTCCATTACAAATCAGCCGTTTACAGCTACAATAGTCATTTACAACATTAACAATGTCTACACTGTATTTATGATCAATTTGATGTTATTTTAATGGACAAGTGACCCCAAACTTTTGAACGGTAGTGTACCTGTGTAACGCGAACTGTAACCAAACAACCCTCTCCTGATCCTATCCCAGGTCTCTCCACCCCCATCCCCCCTTTCTATTTTCATAACAATATTATGCAGAGTGATTTATCTTGAGGACTTTAATTGTTGACCTTTGTCCCAGGACAAAGCAGCAGTAAGATTAATGTGGCAGAGCACTTGATGGGCCAGTGTGTGTCGAGGATTCTCAGAGGACTCCACACGCTGAGTCTATACATCGGAACTTCTTGCCTCACACACACACATGGCAAAGCCTGGCAGGGTGTCACTGTCACTCTCATCTAGGCCCCCGGTGCTGCTGTGCTGGACTTGGACACTGGGGTGCCTCCTCCACTCCTTTTCACTTCTGTGAGCAAAGTTGGTGGTTACTACTGGTTACAGGTACTAGGCGTGGGAAAAGTCCACTTGTTTTTTGTTTTTGTCACTCAGAACCAGGAGTTGGCATATGGGTAGACATATCCCTCGCTTTGTATCTGTAATCACCAACATCAATGTAATTCATCTTAAAATTAAAAGACTAATCTAACATTCCCTTGCATCGCCGCAGATGCGAGCTCTGCTAGTTGCGGTGACATTTTTCTCAGATGTTTTCAAGTAAAACAGCTTAGCTAGCCTATGTTAAATGCCAAGATGTGATGCTAGGAAACTAGCTAGACTTGGAACTTATAGGTACATTAGGCTAAGCATGATCAGCCCAACATTGGAAGAGACACTGAAATTACATTTGCCCTGCTAATATACTGTATCATTCCTGCACCTTACTCACATAACCACCTAACGTATGCTGACTTGCTAGCTAATTGAGGTTTTGAGTAATCGCAGCCATTTTCTAATAAAATGCTAGCTAGCTAATTCCTGTTAGCACACAGACAAATAGCTTATGGGCACATTACTCTTCAGAAGCCAGCTGGTTAGCCAGGATTTCACCATAGGCAACAACATCTGGCGATTACTTAATATTCAGACATGTTCAACTCATAGCTAGTTTATCCACTGACCACAGCATTAAGGAGGATCAATGACGGAAATGTAGCTAGCTAGAAATTATAGTAAAACCATCATTGTACCAGACAGTATCACATGTAGGGGCAATGATGTGCATATAATCCTCTTGCATTCTGCTAGAATGACACTTAGGCACAGTGTGATCACTGAGCAGGTGTGGACTTAGACCACCTTGTATTCCGCCTCCAATAATCACTGAATATCACACCTTTGGAAATACATAGATGGATTAAGAAATTCCATCTGCTCCAGTGTATGGAGTTATTATATGATGTTGTTATTACAGTAGGATTTCAATCCCATCATCATCGATATGTGAACACTGTACGGCGACATTTGGAAAGCCGTTAGTTTCATTGAGTATGAATATGTCGCTCGTTCACTTTATTTGTTTGTCATTTTACTCTGCGCTTGAGGGCTGCTTCAAGGAAGATGGGGTCCACTCTCTCCTCATTGGTATGCTAGTTGTGCCCAACACAGACTGTGATTGTTTTGTGTAATCCAGTCGTGCTCTGCATGGCCTGTCAAATTAATGAATCATCAGTAATCAGGTATTATGGGAGAAGAGGAGGCCTGTTTAACTGCCACATCCCCCCAATCTAACCCCCTCCCCTATCAAAGTATTGATCCAACCGCCACGAACGTGGCCAATGAGGCATAGACAGTACAGTATATAGGCCAGGTTAAAATGACATCCATCTCAATTCATTTAGGAGCCTTACTGACAAAATAAGGCATTGTAGCAGCACAGGGATGAACACAGTGACTCTGACCATTCTGCTGTCCACCAAGACTAGCCGTGGTGGATAGCCACTGCCCTCCATCTCACACCCCCACCTCCACATCCACAGCGCCTGAGGAGAAATGTGAAAAGCGTGTCATCCCTGAGAAACATCTCCAAATATAACTGAGCTCACAGTGGAAGCAGATGCATGGATGGATATACAGGACTGTGCTTTCCAATGATAAGATGAGATGCCCCATAGGATTGACAGTCTTTACATTCTGATCTCATGTCTAGCGCACCAATGGAGCAGTTTCCTTTCTAGAGAGAATGTAGACATGGTGACCACATCACCTTGGAATGACACATTTGCTGTCCTTTTTCATTGCCCGTTTTGATTAAGCTATAAAGCAAAGTTATTGTGCATTACTGTAGAAGAGGACATTATATTTGAGACCAATGGTGCCTGTATCATCCTGATTTAATTGGATAATTGGATAAGCTTTAATTTCTACACTAAAACACTGCTCACTGCACTCCTGCCCAATAGAATGTTTACATTCATCTGCCCTTGTTATAAAAGACCACATCTCAAATCTAGACATACAGCGCATTTGGGCACAACGATAATTATGTAAAAAAGTATTTAATTATGATGTCATTCATCTACCAACAAATAAGTCCAGATGGATATTTTATGATTATGGCAAGCCTTCCACAGCCTTTGTGGAAGAAAATGAAATATTGTCCTGATCTACGATTTCTGGCAAAGTCATAACACATTATGAGATTCCTTTTGTATCGAGGTCGCCTTGCTGGGCATTACCTTTACAAGGTGAATCATGAATAAAAAAATACAAGGCTGCTTTTGGTAAACAGCTACTACGGTGGTTAAGTGTCCATTTAAATGTATGGCTAGGACACCCCTACCCCTCTGGTATTTTATTCCATCCCAATTATCTTGTCATAAATCATTTTACAAGCACTATGATGTTTGTGGATATATACTGTATGATGGTGATTCCTGTTGACCTCTGTGACCAGGGATGCCTGCCCTGATGGATGACCGTGTGTAGCACGACAGATGTCTGATCAGGTGATGAATGCTGGTCTTGATTGCACATACAACAATGTAATGTCCCTCTCCTACTGTACCACGACCGTAGCACCGTCAGACATCAAATTAACGACTGTTCATCGTGCTGAGGCCGCATCCTACCTCTACCTTCCCCTAACGACCATCCCCCAACTGTCCCATAAAGGTTTTCACAGATGAAACACAGTCATACATCATCATCACAGTACGAGCGTCTGTATGACCTCTGCAACCTAAAGTAGACTGTCTGCGGTCTCTACAGACTAACAGGAGGATCCTCGGGTCCCCTGGTTTCTCTGGGCCTTGTGATAATGGCTAGTGGTTATCACATTATACTGTACCTGGCCAACGTCACCGAGCATCTCTCTCATTTGCTGCACGGCTCTGTTCACAGCACCTCTGCGATAAGCCGCGATGGCCACCTAATCGTGTAACACAGGGTAGAGTTGAGCGATCTCGTTAATTAGAAATTCCCACATGAGGATGGGATCCCAAAACAAACTCTAGCAAATGATTAACCCATTGTGGCCTGCTTGCAGCGCCTGTAATTATGCCTTTCCCAGAGTTCGCCCCCCCATGTGTGTTGGAGGCAGATGCTAAAATCCATCCCTTCCTAATTAACCTCTGCTGACACGGCTCACAAATGGATATAATGGACCATTTCACAGCTGACGCGGTGGCCTGGGCTCAAGTCATGAATCGACTGATCCACAGTGAAATTGTGACATTTCTTTGCTGATTGCAATCAATACGTGATACTTTCTTTCTAAAGAAAGAGAGATGAACAACAAACATGATAGCTAAGTCCTTTGTGTTATTTCTGTGTGTGTGTGTGTGTGTGTGTGTGTGTGTGTGTGTGTGTGTGTGCATGTATGTGTTCAGACCTCATTTTGACATACTGTAGGCAAAGCAGGCTTCATTTTCACACAGAATCAGGTGGAAGGTTAGGAATATGGGTTGGGCTGTAGAGTGGATTCCCTGGGTCAGGGTTGCAATAGGAGGGAATGGAGAGGTGAGGACAGAAAGCCCTGTCTATGGAGGTCTGTGAGTCACCAGAGGGAAGGGTTTGTACACAGAACACACTGTGCTATGTCCCCTCTCTCTCACCCACAAACCCATGCTTTGCCAAACAGTACTAGTCCCTATGGACGTAAAAAAGCTTTTAAATGCATCTCAAAATATTTATGAATCTAAAAAATACATTTATTGCTGCAGTGTCTAAATTCTGTACCGATGGTGAATACTGTAAAACCTATAGGGCCAGATTTGCAGACTGAAGCATAAAAGTACATTTGGGAAGCACTAGATATTATTAACTTGCCATTGGCATGGAGGGTACTTAATGGCATTGGCATGGAGGGTACTTAATGGCATTGGCATGGAGGGTACTTAATGGCATTGGCATGGAGGGTACTTAATGGCATTGGCATGGAGGGTACTTAATGGCATTGGCATGGAGGGTACTTAATGGCATTGGCATGGAGGGTACTTAATGGCATTGGCATGGAGGGTACTTAATGGCATTGGCATGGAGGGTACTTAATGGCACGGAAAAAACATATGTTCTTCTGCCTAGAGAGGGTACCAGGTTATGTCTGATTCCTATCTTGCATCTCCATATTACTGTCATGGCTCTTTTTTGAATTTGCTTTATGTGAAGAATGGCAATGTATGGCACAGGAAAGACTTTCAAAATCCACTCAGGACTGTGAACTCTGGACTCTTTTTACTCAGATGATATATACAGTGGGGAGAACAAGTATTTGATACACTGCCGATTTTGCAGGTTTTCCCACTTACAAAGCATGTAGAAGTCTGTCATTTTTATCATAGGTACTCTTCAACTGTGAGTGACGGAATCTAAAACAAAAATCCAGAAAATCACATTGTATGATTTTTAAGTAATTAATTTGCATTTTATTGCATGACATAAGTATTTGATACATCAGAAAAGCAGAACTTAATATTTGGTACAGAAACCTTTGTTTGCAATTACAGAGATCATACGTTTCCTGTAGTTCTTGACCAGGTTTGTACACACTGCAGCAGGGATTTTGACCCACTCCTCCATACAGACCTTCTCCAGATCCTTCAGGTTTCGAGGCTGTCGCTGGGCAATACGGACTTTCAGCTCCCTCCAAATATTTTCTATTGGGTTCAGGTCTGGAGACTGGCTAGGCCACTCCAGGACCTTGAGATGCTTCTTATGGAGCCACTCCTTAGAGGCCCTGGCTGTGTGTTTCAGGTCGTTGTCATGCTGGAAGACCCAGCCACGACCCATCTTCAATGCTCTTACTGAGGGATCTCGCGATACATGGCCCCATCCATCCTCCCCTCAATACGGTGCAGTCGTCCTGTGCCCTTTGCAGAAAATGTTTCCACCTCCATGCTTCACGGTTGGGATGGTGTTCTTGGGGTTGTACTCATCCTTCTTCTTCCTCCAAACACGGCGAGTGGAGTTTAGACCAAAAAGCTCTATTTTTGTCTCATCAGACCACATGACCTTCTCCCATTCCTCCTCTGGATCATCCAGATGGTCATTGGCAAACTTCAGACGGGCCTGGGCATGCGCTGGCTTGAGCAGGGGGACCTTGCATGCGCTGCAGGATTTTAATCCATGACGGCGTAGTGTGTTACTAATGGTTTTCTTTGAGACTGTGGTCCCAGCTCTCTTCAGGTCATTGACCAGGTCCTGCCGTGTAGTTCTGGGCTGATCCCTCACCTTCCCTCACCTTGCATGGTGCCCCAGACCGAGGGAGATTGACCATCATCTTGAACTTCTTCCATTTTCTAATAATTGCGGCAACAGTTATTGCCTTCTCACCAAGCTGCTTGCCTATTGTCCTGTAGCCCATCCCAGCCTTGTGCAGGTCTACAATTTTATCCCTGATGTCCTTACACAGCTCTCTGGTCTTGGCCATTGTGGAGAGGTTGGAGTCTGTTTGATTGAGTGTGTGGACAGATGTCTTTTATACAGGTAACGAGTTCAAGTCTGTGAGAGCCGGAATTCTTACTGGTTGGTAGGTGATCAAATACTTATGTCATGCAATAAAATGCAAATTAATTATTTAAAAATCATACAATGTGATTTTCTGGATTTTTGAAGTGTACCTATGATAAAAATGACAGACCTCTACATGCTTTGTAAGTAGGAAAACCTGCAAAATCGGCAGTGTATCAAATACTTGTTCTCCCCACTGTATGTAGCTACTATTGTGTATTCATAATGGAACCATTAGGAGTATGTATCCATCAAAGTAAAGAATAACAAACATTATTGTGCGTGTGCATGCATGCTCCTTCATAGCCTGTGAGGAATGAATCAATCAAGTATTCTGTTATTATTGGGCATGTGTATGAACGCTGTAATTCCACAGCGTAAAGTGTGCCCACAGAATATAGAACAAAGCATTATGTCCCGCCTACTTCCCTACTGCCTGGACAATCATATTTCCTTGGTTATCCCCACATGCTGCTCGAGTCCCAGTCGCACTCCTCTGAATCCGAAAGAGACAGAGATGGAGAGGGGGAGGACAGGAGGAGGTGGGGGGTGGAGGGGCTGCAAGGTGGCTACTCCTCACTCTTTGTGGTAATGTTTTTAAATGCAGCTATGTATGCTGGAAAGCCTATGCTCACTGAATTTTAAAATACCTCCAGCACCATTGTTTTTTTCCTTCTGTGTGTACCGAATACAAGCTGCAAGCAGTCACGCAGCTGTTTCCATGGCAATATCTATCTGTGAGAGGAATTCATTAACCCTTTCTCACAGGGGTTCCGCACAGAAATCCCACGTAGAATACATATAGGCAAACAGGCAGGGATGCTTCTATTTACGGAAGCCTTCTCACATTTGATACATTATAGGAAATCCATGCAGGCCTTATTTTTGGTCATTGCACATTTTGCTGACTTCTATAGTTTTCATCAATTTACATTATATCAGTATAGACAAGCCTTGATGAATTTGTTCACTTTCAAATGATCTAGAAAGAGAGCCTGTTAGGTGTTTCTTGAGTCTACATTTGAGGGAAAGGAAATCCATTAGAATTGTCTTAATTTCCAATGGCCGATACATCAACATTACCAGTGTGTTAAACATGCCAGCTGTGAACAGAGGGTTAAGAGGATGTCCTGATGTAACTCCTTGCCTCTTTAAGTCAGGTTCACATCACAGGTAGAGTCAGGTCCACATCGCAGGTAGAGTCAGGTCCACATCGCAGGTAGAGTCAGGTCCACATCGCAGGTAGAGTCAGGTCCACATCGCAGGTAGAGTCAGGTCCACATCGCAGGTAGAGTCAGGTCCACATCGCAGGTAGAGAGAGAGAGAGAGAGAGAGAGAGAGAGAGAGAGAGAGAGAGAGAGAGAGAGAGAGAGAGAGAGAGAGAGACCCGCCCAAGCACCATCCTGCGACCTAAGAGGCATGTATTAGATGCTCAACATGCTCTGCTACTACTACCTACTGTGATGTTCCGGGCCAAAACAACACTAGACACTATGGAACACAAAGCTTTTACTATCTCATCCTGGAATATACAAGGTCTGAGATCATCTGCCTTTGGCCTAAAGAGCAGGAACCCAGACTTCATCAAAGAAATTGGAAATACAGACATTGTCATCCTACAAGAAACATGGTATAAAGGAAACGGACCCACTGGTTGCCCTCTAGGTTTCAGAGAGCTGGTAGTCCCATCCACCCAACTACCAGGTGTGAAATTATCTCAACAGAGAAAAATGTCCTTGTGTGCTACCTATATATATCCCCACACTTTAACGATGACAGCTTCTACATCCTTGAGGGGGAGATCAACCATCTCCAGGCCCAGGGACATGTAGTAGTCTGTGGCGACCTAAATGCCAGAACTGGACAAGAACCTGACACCCTCAGCACACATGGGGACAAACACCTACCTGGAGGTGACAGCATTCCCTCCCCCATATGCCGCTAGTCACAACTACGACAACATAACCAACAAAAATGGGTCACAACTCCTGCAGCTTTGTCGGACGCTGGGTATGTACATAGTCAATGGTAGGCTTCGAAGGGACTCCTACGGTAGGTACACATATAGCTCATGTCTTGGCAGTAGTACCGTAGACTACTTTATCACTGACCTCAACCCAGAGTCTCTTAGAGCGTCCAGTCAGTCCACTGACACCCCTATCAGATCACAGCTAAATTCCACTCAAAGAAATGCTATAGATGGAAGGAAAGTAGTGTTGAAATCTACCAAAAAACTATTTGGCAACAACAAGTTCAATCCCTTCTAGACAATTTCCTGGACAAAACATTTCACTGTAATAGTGAAGGTGAAAACTTGGCAGTAGAAAACCTAAACTATCAGCGTACAGGTGAGACCCAGGCGCAGACAATAACAAATGTTTATTATACCAACAGGGGGCAGGCAAAAGGCAGGTCAGGGGCAAGCAGAGTTCCTTAATCCAGAGTAGTGGGACAAAGGTACAAAACGTCAGGCAGGCACAGGGTCAGGGCAGGCAGAGTTTGGTAATCCAGAGTAGTGGGGCAAAGGTACAAAACGGCAGGCAGGCTCAGGGTCGGGGCAGGCAGAGTTCCTTAATACAGAGTAGTGGGGCAAAGGTACAAAATGGCAGGCAGGCTCAGGGTCGGCGCAGGCAAGGAAAAGTCGAAACCAGGAAACCAAGAAAACAGGCACTTTAGAGAGAGAGGAGTAAAGGTGGGAAACGCTGGTAGGCTTGAAGAAGAAAATGAACTGGCAACAGCCAAACATAGAACAGGGATAAATACACTGGGCCTAACGAGAAAGATGGGTGACACCTGGAGGGGGGTGGAGACAATCACAAAGACAGGTGAAATAGATCAGGGTGTGACACTAAACAGTATATTTGCCCTCTCAGCTTCCCTATCAAACCTAAAAATTTCAAACAGAAAACCGAAGAAAATTAACAACAATGACAAATGGTTTGATGAAGAATGCAAAAACCTAAGAAAGAAATTGAGAAACCTATCCAACCAAAAACATAGAGATCCAGAAAACCTGAGCCTACACCTTCACTATGGTGAATCACTAAAACAATACAGAAATTCACTACGTAAAAAGAAGGAAAGCATGTAAAAAACCAGCTCAATGTAATTGAAGAATCCACTTCTGGGAAAATTGGAAAACACTAAACAAACAACAACAAGAGCTATCTATCCAAAACGGAAATGTATGGGTAAACCACTTCTCCAATCTTTTTGGTCCTATAACAAAGAACAAAGAGCAAATAAATATACTTGATCAAATGCAAATCCTAGAATCAACTATTAAAGACTACCAGAACCCACTGGATTCTCCAATTACATTGAATAAACTACAGGACAAAATACAAACCCTCCAACCCAAAAAGGCCCGAGGTGTTGATGCTATCCTCAATGAAATGATAAAATATACAGACCACATATTCTAATTGGCTATAATTAAACTCTTTAACATCATCCTTAGCTCTGGCATCTTCCCCAATATTTGGAGCCAATCCATAATCCACAAAAGGGGAGACAAATTTGACCCCAATAACTACTTGTCACGAGAGGGTGCATTCACAGACCAAGACGCAGCGCAGGGATTGTAGTTCGACATATTTTCTTTATTTTATACTATGTATAATATTGAATATCATACTATGTATAACAACCAAAAATCTGAACTACTAAACAAACAAAACACGAATGAACGAACGTAATAAATGACGCACACTTACTGTCACTGTGACTTGCGAAATATATTACGACAACGACCCACATCCCCGGTGTGGAACATACAAACCTATGTAGGATCCCTAATTAGAGACGATGCACTACAGCTGCCTCTAATTAGGGATCCAACACAAATCACCACCAGAAACAGAAAGAAAATAACTGTCAGACTCTGACCATGGCTACATAGAGAAGCAAATAGGTTTCTCTATGGCCAGAGCCTGACAGTACCACCCCCCCCAAGGCGCGGACTCCCGGACGCCAACAAAAAAACCACAAATACAAGGGGGGGGGGTTAATAGGGAGGGAAGACTAGTCCGTCAGGGGCGGCTCTAGCTCCGGCGAAGTGGACAGTTTTCTCCCGTGCCCCCCCCTTATGACTGGGCCCGGACTGGGTACCGGTGGAGTAAACGGCTCCGGGCCATGGAGTTGGGCAATTAACCGGCACAGGAAGCACCTGGCTAGGTGCACGTACTGGAGGTCGGGTGCAACATTATAAAATCCATGTACACAAACAACAAGTGTGCGTTTAAAATTGGCAAAAAAACACACACATTTCTTTCCACAGGGCCGTTGGGTGAGACAGGGATGCAGTTTAAGCCCCACCCTCTTCAACATAGAATTGAAGTCGGAAGTTTACATACACCTTAGCCAAATACATTTAAACTCAGTTTTTCACAATTCCTGATATTTAATCCTAGTAAAAAGTCCCTGTCTTAGGTCAGTTAGGATCCCTACTTTTTTTTAAGAATGTGAAATGTCAGAATAATAGTAGACAGAATTATTTATTTCAGCTTTTATTTCTTTCATCACATTCCCAGTGTGTCAGAAGTTTACATACTCTCAATTAGTATTTGGTAGCATTGTCTTTAAATTGTTTAACTTGTTTCAAACGTTTCGGGTAGCCTTCCACAAGCTTCCCACAATAAGTTGGGTGAATTTTGGCCCATTCCTCCTGACAGAACTGGTGTAACTGAGTCAGGTTTGTAGGCCTCCTTGCTCGCACACTTTTCAGTTCTGCCCACAAATTGTCTATAGTATTGAGGTCAGGGCTTTGTGATGGCCACTCCAATACCTTGACTTTATTGTCCTTAAGCCATTTTGCCACAACTTTGGAAGTATGCTTGGGGTCATTGTCCATTTGGAAGATCCATTTGCGACCAAGCTTTAACTTCCTGACTGATGTCTTGATATGTTGCTTCAGTATATCCACTTAATTTTCCTTCCTCATGATGCCAACTATTTTGTGAAGTGCACCAGTCCCTCCTGCAGCAAAGCAACCCCACAACATGATGCTGCCACCCCTGTGCTTCACGGTTGGGATGGTGTTCTTCGGCTTGCAAGCATCCCCCTTTTTCCTCCAAACATAGCGATGGTCATTATGGCCAAACAGTTCTATTTTTGTTTCAACAGACCAGACCAGTCCCCATGCGCAGTTGCAAACTGTAGTCTGGCTTTTTTATGGCGGTTTTGGAGCAGTGGCTTCTTCCTTGCTGAGCGGCCATTCAGGTTATGTCGATATAGGACGTGTTTTACTGTGGATATAGATACTTGTGTATCTGTTTCCTCCAGCATCTTCACAAGGTCCTTTGCTGTTGTTCTGGGATTGATTTACACTTTTCGCACCAAATTATGTTAATGTCTAGGAGACAGAACGCGTCTCCTTCCTGAGCGGTATGGTCCCATGGTGTTTATACGTGCGTACTATTGTTTGTACAGATGAACATGGTACCTTCAGGCGTTTGGAAATTGCTCACAAGGATGAACCAGACTTGTGGAGGTCTACAATTTTTTTTCTGAGGTCTTGGCTGATTTCTTTTGTTTTTCCCATGATGTCGAGCAAAGAGGCACTGAGTTTGAAGGTAGGCCTTGAAATATATCCACAGGTACACCTCCAATTGACTCATTATGTCAATTAGCCTATCAAAAGCTTCTAAAGCCATGACATCATTTTCTGGACTTCTGACTCACTGGAATTGTGATATAGTGAATTATAAATTAAATAATCTGTCTGTAAACAATTGTTGGAAGTATTACTTGTGTCATGCACAATGTATATGTCCTAACCGACTTGCCAAAACTATAGTTTATTAACATGAAATCTGTGGAGTGGTTGAAAAATTAGTTTTAATGACTTCAATCTAAGTGTATGTAAACTTCCGACTTCAACTGTATATATCAACGAATTGGCAAGGGCGCTAGAACAGTCTTCAGCACCCGAGCTCACCCTACTAGAATCTGAAGTCAAATGTCTACTGTTTGCTGATGATCTAGTGCTTCTGTCACCAATCAAGGAGGGCCTACAGCAGCACCTAGATCTTTTGCACAGATTCTGTCAGACTTGGGCACAAATATAAATTCCATCTAGACACCGTGGCTCTAGAGCACACAAAAAACTATACATACCTCTGCCT
The DNA here is from genome assembly GCA_023634145.1 of Thymallus thymallus. Lineage (NCBI taxonomy): Eukaryota > Metazoa > Chordata > Actinopteri > Salmoniformes > Salmonidae > Thymallus > Thymallus thymallus. The sequence goes on along the minus strand of CM042391.1, from coordinate 6,862,129 downwards.
AAACATCAGCGCCACAGGTAACTTCCACAAAGCTGTGAACGATCTCAGAGACAAGGCAAGAATGGACTTCTATGCCATCAAAAGGAACATAAAATTAGACATACCAATTAGGATCTGGATAAAGATACTTGAATAAGTTACAGAACCCATTGCCCTTTATGGTTGTGAGGTCTGGGGTCCACTCACCAAACAAGAATTCACAAAATGGGACAAACACCAAATTGAGACTCTGCATGCAGAATTCTGCTAAAATATCCTGTGTACAACAAAAAACACCAAATAATGCATGCAGACAGAAAAGAGCCGTTCATTTCTACCTAAAACGAAGTGATTCCCAAACCTTCCATAACAAAGTTAAGGAAAGCTTTCACTATGTACAGACTTAGTGAGCACATAGCCTTGCTATTGAGAAAGGCTGCCGTAGGCAGACCTGGCTCTCAAGAGAAGACTGGCTATGTGCACACTGCCCACAAAATGAGGTGGAAACTGAGCTGCACTTCCTAACCACCACATATTTCCCTCAGATTACACAGATCCACAAGGAATTCGAAAACAAACCCAATTTTTATAAACTCCCATATCTTCTGGGTGAAATACCACAGTGTGCCATCACAGCAGCAATAGTTTTTATTGTTTACTATCTACTTCACTTGCTTAACATATGTTTCCCATACCAAGAAAGCCCTTAAATTTAATTTAATTGAGAGAGAGAGAGAGAGTGAGAGAGAGAGAGAGATTAGAGAGAGAGAGAGAGAGAAAAAAAATATATATCCACACAAAGCACAGGCACCCATGCAGATAGGTGTGTACACACACACACACACACACACACCTGACACCTCACTGATGATTATCCAGCAGATTGCTTAAGACACGGGGGCGTAAGTGAACACAACAGCTGAGGTTTCACAGACATCCGTCCCCTGTCTGTTCATCTGGCTCAAATCCACTCTTATGTGTGTGTGTGTGTGTGTGTGTGTGTGTGTGTGTGTGTGTGTTTGTGTGTGTGTATGTACAGTAGGTGTGTATGTGTGTGTGTGCGCCTGTGTGCCTGTGTGTGTATGTATGCATTTACATGTGTATATGTGTGTGTGTATGTACAGTAGGTGTGTATGTGTGTATGTGTGCACCTGTGTGCATGTGTGTGTATGTATGCGTTTACATGTCTGGAAGGAGCTGGGCCTGTGGGTCAAACAGGTATGGGTAAAGAGTGTGGTGTCTTGAAGGAGGTGGTTCTATTTATGGGGAGTACAGTGTGGTGTCTGGAGGGAGGTGGTTCTATACATGGGGAGTACAGCGTGGTGTCTGGAAGGAGGTGGTTCTATATATGGAGAGTACAGCGTGGTGTCTGGAAGGAGGTGGTTCTATATATGGGGAATACAGCGTGGTGTCTGGAGGGAGGTGGTTCTATATATGGGGAATACAGTGTGGTGTCTGGAGGGAGGTGGTTCTATATATGGGGAATACAGTGTGGTGTCTGGAGGGAGGTGGTTCTATATATGGGGAATACAGTGTGGTGTCTGGAGGGAGGTGGTTCTATATATGGGGAGTACAGCGTGGTGTCTGGAGGGAGGTGGTTCTATATATGGAGAATACAGTGTGGTGTCTGGAGGGAGGTGGTTCTATATGTGGGGAATACAGTGTGGTGTCTGGAGGGAGGTGGTTCTATATATGGAGAATACAGTGTGGTGTCTGGAGGGAGGTGGTTCTATATATGGGGAATACAGCGTGGTGTCTGGAGGGAGGTGGTTCTATATATGGAGAATACAGTGTGGTGTCTGGAGGGAGGTGGTTCTATATATGGGGAATACAGTGTGGTGTCTGGAGGGAGGTGGTTCTATATATGGGGAATACAGTGTGGCAGTTTGGGAGTTAATGATGGCAACACAATAAGAACATTGGTGTGTGATGTGGGGAAGGGTGAGTAGTGACAGCATCAGCACAAACTGCAGCTCTTCTATGTGCCTTGCAATTTATTGGCCTCATTGCTGTTCCAGTATTTGTATACATTCAATACCCTTTTTAATGACTGCATTGTTTTCCTGCTGCCATTCGGAGCCTATTGAAATTAGTGAGCATGGTAGTTGAACAAACTAGTGCTGTGGGATCTGAAGGCCTCATAACGCATGATTGGCTGCACCTAGCATTTGTCTTAGTTGTTTTTCTCCCCAACTATTTTGTTCATTATCCTTTCTGTTTATGCTTTGTCAAGACTCTCTCATCCATTTGGTTCAGATCTACTGTATTTCTTCATCCGCCCCTTAACCTTCTCTCTCTCTCTTTCTCTGACCAATATAAGCCTAACATAATGACAATAACAACGTACAGACTATAACTATATGTAATGCAATTATGTAGCCTAAAATGGCTGTGTTAAAATGCCCTCGTCTGTAAACACAGCTTTTAATGGCAGTTGTGGATCCACATGGATGGGAACCCCCAAACCGTGAGTGACATTGTTTGGCTCATTAAGACTATTCACAGTACTGTACATGACGCTTGACGCCCAAGTAGCATCCCATAGCATATATTATATAACACTGTTATAATACACTGTGGAAATGTGTCACTGTGGTAATTTATTTTGAATTGTCATGTTGTTATTATGAAGTCTAAAGTAATTCTCTCTGGATCATTTTGCTTTATTAGCGCTATACATTTTGGCATACCAGATTCTCTTCAAAGCAAATTTGAGGGTTACAGTAACAATGAACTCCCCTTTAGAACCTACTGCACAACACACAGTTTATTACTGGCCTTTACGATTTGTGTTCTGTCTAAATATAGTGAGCTGAACCCTTCATGTCCGATCAGGCCTTGCGAAAGTGACCAGAGAGAGAGTAGCAGTGTGAGTGAGTGCATGTGGAAACTCATCAGTGAGATGGTACCCTTAGCAGAAAGCCCAGAGCATACATCAGTTATACAACCATTGATTTTCACATTCCTTTCTTCCTTCAGCCCAGGCGCTAGTTGTCAGGTGTGACTTGAGAAAAGGCAGTATTTTTCAATCCCTGGAGGTCTACTGGAACTCTCTGTTCCCTACGGAGGGTGAAAACAGGAAGACAATTGATGGTCCAGGGGAGATGGATTGGACCCCTTCACCCAACACGGTCCCTATCCCTCTATTGGGCCAATATGACCCTCCAAATCAGATGTGTCATAGCAATCACTGATTGGCTTGAACGAGAGCATTACCTAAAGTTAGTCTGTGCTGTTTAGTAGGAAAGAGAAGCACATGATTACAAAAAGAAGACAGTCATAAGAAATGTCCACTATCATTCATCAAGCAAAACCAAAGCACCTCGTTTTAAAGGACGAGTTGTATGTAGATGTAGCCTAGTTTCAAAAAATCCCAGAAGAAATGTATTCTCTATTTTTTACAATTCTAAAGATTAATGTTGGAAAGCAATATATGGCTGACACAGGCTAGCAAACAGATCAAAGTTCATGGGAAGCCTTCCCCTTCCGGCTTCTAGCTTCTTCGTTCCTGTATTTATTTCCAGGGATTCTTGGCTGCGCCTGAAAGGTTGCTGACCATTGTCTTCTGGTGCTGAACTACAGGATTCCTATTCTGACGCTGTCCTTGGTGCTGAATCTCCAATCGCTGCTATACATTATTTGTTTCCTTCAGCACCATCTGACCTTGTGACAGTCACCAAAGCTAATCCTGCAGAAACATTGCAATTTCATAGTTTATAAATGAACACACCACAGTAAGGGAGATGTTGAGAGAGAAGTGCAACATGGTTTTATATACAGTTGAAGTCGGAAGTTTACATACACTTACATTGAAGTTATTAAAACTCATTTTTTAACCATTCCACAGATTTCATGTTAACAAACTATAGTATTGGCAAGTCTGTTAGGATATCTACTTTGTGCATGACACAAGTAATACTTCCAACAAATGTTTACAGAGAGATTATTTCACTTATAATTCACTATATCACAATTCCAGTGGGTCAGAGGTTTACATACACTAAGTTGACTGTGCCTTTAAACAGCTTGGAAAATTCCAGAAAATTATGTCATGGCTTTAAAAGCTTCTGATAGGCTAATCGACATCATTTGAGTCAATTGGAGGTGTACCTGTTTATGTATTTCAAGGCCTACCTTCAAACTAAGTGCCTCTTTGCTCGACATCATGGGAAAATCAAAAGCCAAGACAAAAAATTGTAGACCTCCACAAATCTGGTTCATCCTTGGGAACACAAAATAGCCAGACTACGGTTTGCCATTGCACATGGGGACAACGATCGTACTTTTTGGAGAAATGTCCTCTGGTCTGATGAAACAAAAATGTAACTGTTTGGCCATAATGACCATCGTTATGTTTGGAGGAAAAAGGGGGAGGCTTGCAAGCCGAAGAACACCATCCCAACCGTGAAGCACGGGGGTGGCAGCATCATGTTGTGGGGGTGCTTTTCTGCAGGAGGGGCTGGTGCACTTCACAAAATAGATGGCGTCATGAGGAAGGAAAATATATATATTGTAGCAACATCTCAAGACATCAGTGAGGAAGTTAAAGCTTGGTCGCAAATGGGTCTTCCAAATGGACAATGACCACAAGCATACTTCCAAAGTTGTGGCAAAATGGCTTAAGGACAACAAAGTCCAGGTATTGGAGTGGCCATCACAAAGCCCTGACCTCAATCCTATAGAAGATTTGTGGGCAGAACTGAAAAAGCTTGTGCGCGCAAGGAGGCCTACAAACCTGACTCAGTAACACAATTCCTGTCAGGAGGAATGGGCCAAAATTCACCCAACTTATTGTGGGAAGCTTGTAGAAGGCTACCCAAAACATTTGACTCAAGTTAAACAATTTATAGGCAATGCTACAAAATACTAATTGAGTGTATATAAACTTCTGACCCACTGCGAATGTGATGAAAGAAATAAAAGCTTAAATAAATCACTCTACTATTATTCTGACATTTCACATTCTTAAAATAAAGTGGTGATCCTTACTGACCTAAGACAATGAATTTTTACTAGGATTAATTATCAAGAATTGTGAAAAACTGATTTTAAATGTATTTGGCTAAGGTGTATGTAAACTTCCGACTTCAACTGTATGTCATCATGCCCAGGTTATATGTTAAGCGCAATTAGCAAAACAGAGAGAGAGGAATACTATGTTCACTGTCTCCACAGGGTGATAAAGCAGAAAACAGCACACAATCTACAATAGTTATCTGATTCGAAAGCTTCAATATTTCATTAAGATGTTGTCTGTGTTATTTGGTGTAATTTGAATGTTTGGTAAAGGTGAAGAAATATTGTTATTTTTAAAGATTTTTCATTGTCACATACACTGTATATGTGCAGTGAAATGTGTTGTTTTACAGGATCGCTCCATGGTAGTAAAGCCCCCTGGAGCAAGGAAATATTGACAGATTTTCAGGTTACTGGCCCAATGCTCTAACCGCTAGGCTACCTGAAGCCCATAGCTAGAGAAAAAAAATCAAAAGAATGACTGGAAGGCAGCAATGCATTAAGCATGTGATACTATTTATATCAGAGGAGTAAGTGACCCAATAACTCACATGCGTTATGCAACATGTGAGCGAAGGAAAAGGAGCATACACATCTCAGGGGCTTGGATGGCCCTGCCACAGAAGCCAATTAGAGCCAGGTCCTGTGGTCAGGTGACCCCGGAGCCTAGGGTTCCAGCATGCATGGATGGGCTTGGGGGGAAAGGCAATGTGGACAGAGGCGTCGATTTTGTGTCCCTTAGAGACGGTGCTAAGAGGGACCCATCTGGCACACTGTCTGAGACGCTCTGTCTCTCTCCCCACAGCTAGCTAGTGCTCCAGCTAATCTGACCCTCAATCTTCCTCTGACACAACCCACCCTGGTGAAGACCTATAGCTAAGGGTTGTCTAAAAAGGAAATGAATGGGAAATATCTAGGTATTTTCAACCTTTTCATCCTTTTCTGTTGGTACAGGAACAATATCAATGAACTAATCATCCTTTTGCAAGATATCGTGGAATATACAATAATTTTACATTTTTAACGTGTATACTGTATGCCAGCACTAACCATATACCAGCACATACAGTAGTAAGAAACTCATAAATATAATAGAACAGTTGTTGAAAATGTTTGAGATAAACAATTTTGTGATTCAACAACCAAAATGTGTGATATTTACCAAGTAAAAGTGTGTTGCCATCAATCCATTGCAGTGTTGCATTTCCAAACAGTAGGCTTGGCTGTGTTCATTGAGTCAGCAAAAAGAAGTGCCTTGGCTTCAGTGAGATGTAATTTGATCTCTTCTATCTCTATCTCTCTCTCTCTTTCTCTTTCTCTTCAAGAATGCATCTTAAGTTTGTCTTTTTACAATCATACAGGAAAATGAATTAATTAAATGATAATTATAACAAAAATACATATTCAACATCTTGCCCTCTACAACACTGTATATTTGAATTCAATTATTCATGCAACAAACATAATTAACTCTTAAAATGTAAATTTAGAGAAATTTAATAAAAGTTAATTAAATGTTTCCAGGCATATTGCTGTGGATTTAGGTGGCTTAAGTGTAGAAAGGCTTGCTGCCGATTATGATCGGCATCAGCTATTGACACATCTGACAATGCGCTGTCCACTGATATAGATGAGCTGTTTTAACACTTGTTTGTGTAAATGTGTACTTTATCATCACCAATTAAGTTCAGGATACAGAGAAAAACCCAAATAGTTGCTGGTTTTACCTCAATATCAATCAGTCCAGCAACTCTGACAGAGTGGCTGGCTCTCTAGCACAGACATTCAATACAAACTCACCACTCTCGGTCACACTTTATTTGGATAGACCAGATTTTTTTATCTGTAGATGCTCTGCAGATGGTCATATTATCAGCAAACTATCTGTTGATTAGCAACTGCTAAGGTTATGGTTAGGGTTAGAATAAGGGTTATGTTTAGGGTTAGAATAAGGGTTAAGGTTAGGGTTAGAGTAAGGGTTAAGTTTAGGTTTAGAATAAGGGTTAAGGTTAGGGTTAGTAGATAGTTAGTTGAAATGTCACTGATAGCATCTACAGATGGACTATCCAAATAAAGTGTTACCAAACTCTCTTCCTACTTGGTGTGTACAGTAGTAAATTACAGTAAGTTTGTTCTATTCTGTTTGTTCTATTTGCATGGGAGGCCAACTAAGTGAATTACTATGCAGTGGGAAAACGAGTTTATATTTTATAACACTGACAAAACACAACACTGTGGTAAGGTTTGAAAACAAGCTGAGACAATAAGGCGATTCAAACTGTAGCCACACAGTAGCAGTGTGTTCAGTTCTATCTAAAAGGCAGGGGAGGCCAAATTATTTTATTATTATGCAGTGGGAAAACACGTTTGTCTCTGTTAAAACACTGACAGAGAACAAGATTTAATGAAATGAAAATATAATTCATAAGGTATTCCTGACCCATCATGTCACTGAACCATAATTACATGTTAACATTTGGAAGTATGGTTCACACATGGACCTATACATCAGAATGTCTGCTCCTCTGTCCCACAGATGATGCCACAGTAGTGGCAGTGGTCCTTTCAATGAGCCTTTGCACATAGCCTTCGAAACACCATAACTGCATCAGTGCTCGCTGGGTTGCTTAGCAACTGGACAGCACATAGATCCCTACAGAAAGCCTCCTCTTCTGTATGAAACACATCTTGTCTGATTGTAGCATGTGATGTGCATATGAGTAATAATGTGATTATCATTCAAATAAATACTTGAATAATGTTTTATGCTATTAAAATGATTGATCTAATATGCTCAAGTGGCTGCAGGAGTGCGTTCTTTGCATACTTAGGCCTACACAACTGTAAGGATGTAACATGAACTGCATTTAGCTGCGTTTCAATATTGTGTGTGTGTGTGGTGTGGTGTGGTGTGGTGTGTGTTGTCTTCAGTGAGTACCCTATGAGTGTTGCTGTGTGTTCAAATAGGCTATGTGCTAAAGTGGTAATGCATGAAAACGCACCTGAACGTACTAGCGACAGTCTAATGTGTTGCAGGGAAAATAGACTCATATGGGCATCGTTTCACTTCATTCCTCGGCGATTCAGTGCATGGATAGGCTGCTGTTGAAATTTCTCCTTAGATTACAGATTTGTTTTTATTTCAATTAACATTGGCATTTTATACAGTGCATTAGGTTGAACTTATTCCCCACGAAATCTTGTACAAGGGAATTGCAACACTTGTTTTCACCCTCAATGCTCTTGCGGGTGTTCCTCAATCTTTGTCATTATTTGCTCAGTGCTTGGAGAAGAAGATGAACGAAACATGTAAGGTATTCAATCAAGAGGTAAGGTTGGACAACGGATACGACTGGGCTTTTCAGTAGGTTATCCTCTTGGACATTAAATACAATGTTGTGATAGGTACACTTGTCGATATATATATGACGGGTCATCCATATTTCGCTGTGTCTTAATTTTTCACTAGAGGGGTGATATAGCCTGCTCTGACGTCTGCATCAGATATTGTCCATAGCATTTTTTTTATGGGCATTTTTTCCTCACTGACTTTGAGAGAAGCAAATCTACATCATCATCAGCAACAAAAGTGGAATTATTTTTTATTTTTTACCCACTCCTCCCCTTTCACCCCCCAACATTTACAGCTAAAACTAATTCTTAAACACATCTAGCCTACATTGTGGAACAATATCTAGCGCTGGAGCATCGTTGGAACCATGCCTCTTCTGCAGGTTTGGACTGGGAAATTGCAACAGCAAATTTAATCAACAAGACGCTGCTGTTCTTTATCAGACGTCTCTCGCTTTTGCTGGACTTTTTCGTTTGTAAAAAAGAAGGCTTGTTATCACTTTTTGAAAGTCTTGTGTAGGCTGTTATAAGCAAGATGTCGGATCTTCTGGTGTTGGTTGAGGGGGTCTGTGACCTGCACGGATTTCCATAGCTTGGGAAAACAGCTTGGACCAATTACGAGGTTTAAACACACGCATTTTGTATAAAGCCATTACATGACTAAATGTATCATATATTTTTTTCCAGCAATTTATTTTAATTGCTTTTTTTTACTTTCTTTTCACAATTTTCTTTGGACCACAGGCGGTTGGATTATTGAAACTATATAAGGATTTGTGGAAATGTTGGGTCCTCAAGAAGATAAATTATGTGGAATTGTCTCTGCTTTGGCGGCTCTGTCCTTCGTTTGCTTTGCTCAAAGGTAAGACACTATTCTTAGATATATTTCCATGAGAGCAAAAGCTTATCATAAAGCTCAGAAGGCTATAGGAAGGGAAAAAAGCACTGAAATCTGATTTTGTCTGCACCGACATTAAGGCGACGTTACTACTCATATTGCGTTTGCATTCTAATACGAAACCATTTTCTGCGGCGCACGCGCCTGTGTGCGAGCAAGAGGCGCGCGTTCGTGTTGTCTATTGTAAAACGCACTCCTATCCTAATTGTAAATAGCGGCTAATTGGCTGGGGCGAGTATCAATCATATTAAATACATTCAAACCGTACATACCCGATAATTAGGCAGTAACAAGGCTGGGTCTATTGAATTTGCCATACCATTGATCAATCAGCACGACTAGTTTTTTAATCGATGTTAGCCAGAGAAATGTAGCCAAAGCCTCATCCTTACCTTATTTTTAAGACATTAACTATAGACGTATATCTGCGCAATGTTTATGGAAAGAAAAAAAATCATAAATCCACCAAAATGCTAAAATGATCATGGCAAGTCTTGCTTCCACCCCCACCCCTATCAACAACACCATGTCGCGAACCTACTACCGATTCATCATTGATCAGGGAGAAAATTAAACCCAATCGCCTGTCAGTCGTTTAAAGTAGGTCATCATCACTACACCGCATGTGATTTTGAATTTGATTAAACCTTTTTTTATTCAATATTCACACTACTCTTTAAGTCTTCAGTCCTCTCCAGTATTGCGTATTTTGAGCACCTGTAACCGCCTATTTGAGATGGTGAATTAGGCATAGCTATAGAAGGATGATTTCTTGACTAATATGTTTTGTCATGTCCAGTATAAATGAAGACGTACTGACAAAATAAGGTCTATATTCCCCACGTTCCCATGGCTTATTCCCCGCTGGTTACATTGCTTTTAGGCTGCTGGGCTACATTGCATTTAGCCTACTGAGCCTGACAACATTCGCCTGCTAATCAAACAGCGGTGGCCCCAAACTGGGTCTTCCATTTTGACATTTCAATTTCATTCTAGTGGCCTATAATGACAGGAAATATACGGGGGTGATCGCTACACTTCTCACGCGCCCACAAGCATCAACACATTCATCAGCTCTTTGATTTCATACTTGTTTATGCCTCATGATTTATGTAGTTAATGGCATTGTTATTCAGTGATAATAACCAACATATTTAAATACTTCCGGTTTTCTCAATGTCCTTCTGACACTGACATGTATCTTTAGATGTAAGAGGTGAGTCTTTAGGATGCCAGGTTTAGCCTAATTCAGATCACCTCAAGAAAGCAGGATCCCAACCCCATCCCCCCCCCCCCCCAATCAGTGGTTATTGCCATATACTTACCAATTAGAAATATTGAAATGCCATATTTTAGGTTTGCTATGGAATATTAAGCAAGTTGAAGGCTACAAGTGTAATGTGAAACATATTCAAAAGTAGACTAACTGAGCTTCAAGTTTAGTTTCCACTCATGGCTCCTGACAGGGTCTTAAAACTTTGCTTTCTTTCCACAGCATCTCCACTGGACAAACTGGAATATCTGTGGCCAAGGCCACCGTGGACAAGTTGCTGAAGGGCTATGATATCCGTCTAAGGCCTGATTTTGGAGGTATGTGAGATATATTGTACCTGTGCTATTGGTTGTTATTTTTCTGAAGCCATTTTAAATGTTAGCCTTTGGAACACCAAAGGTAGAGGCTTTTAAGTGACTGCTACCATCTCATTGCTATGCATCTATTCACATTGAAGGATTGTTAACCAAGGGTTGTGCTAGTACACAAAGTATTTTGTAATAGAAAATGACATGAAGCTTTTACCTACCGAAGCAATTAATAGTGGGAATCTAGGCTAGTACATTGGTATAATTGTAGAGAACAACATAATGGGTTGAACCACTAGAGTTTGGTGAGGTTTGAAAAAAAGCTGAAGACATGTGATTCAAACTGTAGCCATAGCAGTGAGTTCAGTCCTCTCTAAAATGTAGAGGAGGCCAAAAGGGTGTATTATTGTCCAGTTTGACAAAAATAGAAAGTTAAGATCATTTAAAAGGTTTAAATGTTGCTTCAATAGTAATAGGAAAGCAACAGCATTATCTTGAAATATAATTCTGTCTTATAACTGAATGGGGTTGGTTTGTATGATCTTATGCATTCAAGACATAAATAAGAGCACATCAAGTCGAATGAGTGATCAAGTCAAGCACACCTGGTGGAACATCTGATTATATAATGTTATATACCGTGTATCTGTCTTTTGTGTACTTTCGTTGTGGCATTTTGCACCTGCCCTGTGTTTTTTGTTGTAGCTGCTTGACAATGTAATTTCCCCCCCGGGGATCAATAAAGTATCTATCTATCTATCTATCTATCTATCTATCTATCTATCTATCTATCTATCTATCTATCTATCTATCTATCTATCTATCTATCTATCTATCTAATAATAATATATACAGTACCGGTCAAAAGTTTGGACACACCTACTCATTCAAGGATTTTTCTTTATTTTTTCAACATTGTAGAATAATAGATTATTCGAAGTAGCCACCCTTTGCCTTGATGACAGCTTGGCACACTCTTGGCATTCTCTCAACCAGCTTCACCTGGAATGCTTTTCCAACTGTTTTGAAGGAGTTCCCACATATGCTGAGCACTTGTTGGCTGCTTTTCCTTCACTCTGCGATCCCAAACCATCTCAATTGGGTTGAGGTCGGGTGATTGTGGAGGCCAGGTCATCTGATGCAAATGAAAGTCCCACTAAGTGGCCCAAGCAAGTCTCTTTTTATTAGTGGTGTCCTTTAGTAGTGGTTTCCTTACAGGCCTGATTCACGCAGTCTCCTCTGAACAGTTGCTGTTGAGATGTGTCTGTTACTTCAGCTCTGTGGGCCGCAATTTCTGAGGCTGTTAACTCTAATGAACTTGTCCTCTGCAGTAGAGGTAACTCTGGGTCTTCCTTTCCTATGGAAGTCCTCATGAGAGCCAGTTTTATCATAGTGCTTGATGGTTTTTGCAACTGCACTTGAAGAAACTCCCAATCACAGCCAGTTATGATACAGTCTGGATTCAAACCAGGCTGTCTGTAGTGACGTCTCTAGCACTGAGATGCAGTGTCTTAGACCACTGCGCCACTTGGGAGACCACCTTATTTGAGCTGTTCTTGCCATAATATGGACTTGGTCTTTTACCAAATAGGGTTATCTTCTGTATACCACCCTTACCTTGTCACAACACAACTGATTGGCTCAAACGCATTAAGAAGGAAAGAAATTCCCCAAATTAACTTTTAACAAGGCACACCTGTTGATTGAAATGCATTCCAGGTGACTACCTCATGATGCTGGTTGAGAGAATGCCAATAATGTGCAAAGCTGTCATCAAGGCAAAGGGTGGCTACTTTGAAGAATCTCAAATATAAAATATATTTTGATTTGTTTAACACTTTTTTGGTTACTAAATAATTCCATATGTGTTATTTCATAGTTTTGATGTCTTCACTATTTTTCTACAATGTAGAAACTATTACAAATTAAGAAAAACCCTTGAATAAGTAGGTGTCCAAACTTTTGACTGGTACTGTATATATACATATAATCCTAATATAATCTTAGTACCTTAGAATACACACATTTTAATCACTTACATGTTATCCCCAAAACATATTCTTTCTGCTTTAACATTTGAAGCAGCCAATCTGTGTTGTTGTAGAAGCACAGTAACAACCATGATCAGGTACCTGTTAGAGTGTTGGGCCGGTAACCGAAAGATCGCTGGTTCGAATCCCGAGCCAAAAAGGTGAAAAACCTGTCGATGTGTCCTTGAGCAAGGCACTTAACCCTAATTTGCTCCAGGGGCTGACCCTGTAGGTAGGCCATCATTGTAAATAAGAATGCGTTCTTAACTGATTTGCCTAGTTAAATAAAGGTTAAAAAACTGGTTTTCAACCACAAAAACATAATTCAGCCATTATGTTTTTATTTGCTGTACTTTCCCCTCCTCTTTTTTCTCACTCAGTGGTTAATGTCAAGATATAAAATACCTCCTCTGACAGAGCTGTGTTATTGTGTCTTTGGGATGTCTCTCTCTCTCTCTCTCTCTCTCTCTCTCTCTCTCTCTCTCTCTCTCTCTCTCTCTCTCTCTCTCTCTCTCTCTCTCTCTCTCTCTCTCTCTCTCTCTCTCTCTCTCTCTCTCTCTCTCTCTCTCTCTCTCTTTCCCTCTCTCTTGCTCTCTCTCTCTCTCTCTCTCTCTCTCTCTTTCCCTCTCTCTTGATCTCTCTCTCTCTCTATCTCTCTCTCTCTCTCTATCTCTCTCTCTCTCTCTCTCTCTCTCTCTCTCTCGCCTTTGAATGATGCTTTGCTTAACGGTCTACACTTGAGGTCACCATAAAAACATTGCATTAAGCTTTTTCTCGTCCAGCTCTCTCCTTGCTTTTCAGCCCTAGTCAGTTCCCATTGCTCCTCCACACTGCAGCACGCTAAGTTGTTAGTCTGTGTCCCGGGCAGGCAGCGGCAGCGCCTCTTCCTCCAGCCACGGCTGCCTCAGGCCTGGGAGCTGTAGTCCATCACATCCTGATAACTCCATCATCAATCAGCCACTTCTGTCCTGACACAACTGCTGACCAACTTCATCTCCGGAGAGCACAAAGAACGAGGGAGGCCTTTTAATTGGTGCCCCATGCTGGACTCAGACATTGAAGCTATTGTGCTGTAAGCCCGAACCAGAATAGAGAAAACTGACCCAAAACGCTATACTTGTCGATGATAGAGCCTGTGGTTTAAATGGTTGAATCCTGGCTTGCCCAGGGTGCTGCTGTGGGAACCAGTTGATGTGTGGTGGACTTAACACTGGTAGATCCGCAAGAAAACCCAGGCTGCACTCACTCCACACAGCCCCCTGTCTTCTCTCCTCTTCATTGATCTCTGAGCCAAACTGGAATTCAACTGACAGAGACCTAAAACGGTCAACACAACCCAGCGCCAGGCTTTCACCCACTATCTCCCCACCCCCACCCCAACATTCACCTACCTCCACTACTCAGGGGGATCTCACACACTAACCCCCCACCCCCACCCCAACATCCACCTACCTCCACTACTCAGGGGGATCTCACACACTATCCCCCCACCCCCACCCCAACATCCACCTACCTCCACTACTAAGGAGATCATATCAATGGGATTTATTTCTTAATGCTTTAGTAAACCTTTACTTTGTAGCGTGAATGACTTTTCTCTAAGCGTATCTGGGTCTAACTTTGCAGTTTATTTACATATAGTCCAGAGTATGATCAGCGAGGTAGGCAAAATGGGGAGTCTACAGTATGTTAAGATAGTATTGTGAAACAATAAAGACAGCTTTTCCATCTCACTGTACTCTGCTCTGCTATGTTCCTGTAGTATTCAGTGTTGCGTTAGTTGCCGATGGTGAGGCCTTGTATTTTCTTACCTTTTTTACTCCGTTCATATTTGTGTAGATTATTGTCTTTGGCTCTTACTTCTCAACAAATAGCCCATGGATGTAGTGAGTGTACTGTCTGACTGAGAAAGAGCCTGTGCTAAGCACAATCCAAACCACCCAGGTACTCTGTTGATTCTGATTATGCATTGCGGTAAATAAACAGACAAACAAGACCAGGTTCTGGCTGGGCCACTCAAGAACATTCAGAGACTTTCCCCGAAGCCACTCTTGCATTGTCTTGGCTGTGTGCTTAGGGTTGTTGTCCTGTTGGAAGTGGAACCTTTGTCCCAATCTGAAGTCCTGAGCGCTCTGGAGCAGGTTTTCATCAAGGATCTCTCTGTACTTTGCTCCGTTCATCTTTCCCTCGATCCTGACTAGTCTCCCAGTCCTTGCAGCTGAAAACAACCCCATAACATGATGCTGCCAAGTAAAAAAGAAAAAAAAGAAAATCGTGCCGTCTGGTTTGCTTATTAGCAATTCCATTTACTTTGATACTTAAGTATATTTACAGTTTTTCTCGATTGCTAATTACTACGTTTTCTCAAAACCCTAAACACACGTCTTGATACTCACACCATTTTGGCCAAACCCTTGACTTTTGACCCAAAAGTAAACATTGTAGTCAAATCCATATTATCTGTCGTAGAAACCAAACAAGCATTCAAATTACACACAAAACCATCAAATACAATAAACCTTCTGAATACCCTTTACACACTGCTGGGAGGAATTGAAAAAACTATTATAAAAAGGTTTTCATGAACCAATAACTATAACGTGTCCCTGAATTTGAGAAATGTTTGATACGATGTGAATCATACAATCACACAAATACTACAGTTGTCCTTCTTACAGGATGTTTATTTTCCTTTCAAACATTCTACAGTACAGTACTGCAATTGCTTGTTGAACAATCATGGTTGTCACGGCAATGTCACCAACACAAATTTGCCAAAATGGAAATTGCGGGAAACAAAGAAGGCTTAGAAAACAAGGAAAGAAACAGAGCATTTTCAAATAGGTAAGAGGGTTAGAGTACGCTACAGTACTGTAATAGCAATAACAGTTAATTCTGGGTCAGCATCCTGTCTCCGAACAGGGTCAGATCAGAGATTTTCATCAACATCACAGGCTATGTTTTCCCTAGCCAAACAGAGGGGGAAAAATGCCCTGGAATGCCTGAGCCATCCCTGACAGGACTCCACAGCAATGTCCCCACAAGCTTCCTCCATGGCTTGGAGAAGGTTATTCTGTACATAGGGATTTCTGTCATAGACCTTCCACCGCCACGCTGAGAATAACTCCTCTATCGGATTGAGGAAAGGGGAGTATGATGGGAGGAACACATTTGTGAATCTTGGATCTTTCATGAACCAGTTCCGGACCAGAACAGCATGGTGGAAACGTACGTTGTCCCAAACAACATAACAAGGCTGCACTTCTCTCTGGGCATGTTGGAAAAGAGCTTCCTGTAGGCCATCCAGAAAAGTCAGAAGACGTTGAGTGTTATATGGGCCAAGAGTAGCATGGCGGTGAAGGAGTCCATGGTTGCTGATGGCTGCACAAAGTGTAACATTACTCCAACGCTGGCCAGGGACGTCCACGAGAGCACGTTGGCCAATAATGTTGCGCCCTCTTTGTCTTCGCTTTGTGAGGTTGAATCCTGCCTCATTCACAACGATGAACTCATGCAAGGTGTCACTGGCATCAAGCTGGAGTATTGTCTGTATGAGATTTCATTACATTACAGTACAGCCAAATCCAGTATTGTTACAGTAAGCAAAGAAAACTATATCACAACATGTAAGTTATCTGTAGCCTACACAGTACAATTGTTGATAAGTTAGAGTAGCTACAGTTGAAGTCGGAAGTTTACATACACCTTAGCCAAATACATTTATGCTTTTTCAGTTCTGCCCACAAATTTCCTATAGGATTGAGATCAAGGCTTTGTGATAGCCACTCCAATACCTTGGCTTTGTAGTCCTTAACACATTTTGCCACAACTTTTGAAGTATGCATGGGGTCATTGTCCATTTGGAAGACCCAGTTGCAACCAAGCTTTAACTTCCTGACTGATGTCTTGAGATGTTGCATCAATATATCCACATAATTTTCCTTCCTTATAATGCCATCTATGTTGTGAAGTGCACCAGTCCCTTCTGCAGCAAAGCATGATGCTACCACCCTTGTGCTTCACGGTTGGGATGGTGTTCTTCGGCTTGCAAGCCTCCCCCTTTTTCCTCCAAACATAACGATGGTCATTATGGCCAAACAGTTCTATTTTTGTTTCATCAGACCAGACGACATTTATTCAAAAAGTACGATCTTTGTCCCCATTTGCACTTGCAAACCGTAGTCTGGCTTTTTTATGGTGGTTTTGGAGCAGTGGCTTCTTCCTTGCTGATCGGCCTTTCAGGTTATGTTGATATAGGATTAGTTTTACTGTGGATATAGATACTTTTGTACCTGTTTCCTCCAGCATCTTCACAAGGTCCTTTGCTGTTGTTCTTTGATTGATTTGCACTTTTCGCACCAAAGTACGTTCATCTCTATGAGACAGAACGCGTCTCCTTCCTGAGTGGTATGACGGCTCTGTGGTCCCATGGTGTTTATACTTGCATACTATTGTTTGTATAGATGAACGTGGTACCTTCAGGCGTTTAAAAATGCTCCCAAGGATGAACCAGACTTGTGGAGGTCAACCATTTGTTTTCTGAGGTCTTGGCTGATTTCTTTAGATTTACCCATGATGTCGAACAATTGTTGGAAGTATTACTTGTGTCATGCACAAAGTAGATGTCCTAACCGACTTGCTAAAACTATAGTTTGTTAACATGAAATCTGTGGAGTGGTTGAAAAAGGAGTTTTAATGACTTAAACTGTAGCTTGTCTAACTACTCTGCTGTCCACGTCGGTAGACTTTTAGCAAGAAAAACAAGCAATAACTAAATATGCTGAATAAGACTCACATTTCTTTCAATATTTTATCCAGATTTTAGCAGAGATGTAGAGAAGCATATTTATTTTTGTATTTTTTGGAACCACCAGTCAGTAGGATACACACAGCTTAGACATGCAGAAAAATAAACACATTTTTTTATATAGAATTAAGCATAATGATTATGGCTCTAAATTGCAGGACAAATCTGTTTCAGGTGTTTGAAAAATGCTAAGTTCTCCAACCACCCTTAAGCCATCCTCACGTACTTTGTGTCCCCTCAGATTTTTGGGGTGCATGACGCCCCAGCTAGCACACACGCCGTCACACACGCAGGCAGACACACACACACACACACACACACACACACACACACACACACACACACACACACACACACACACACACACACACACACACACACACACACACACACACACACACACGCAGACATGATTACTATCTGCCACTTTATTCCTACTTACAGTATATGTACTATACATATTTACCTCAATTACCTCGTACCACTGCACATTGACTCTGTACTGGCACCCCTTGTACATAGCCAAGTTATCGTTACTCATTGTGTATCTATTATTACGTGTTTTACTTTTCTGTCATTTTATTAAATTTGATTTGATTTGATTTGACACACACATACACAAGCATGCTCAGACTGCATGAGATGCTGCCTATCTCTTTGCATCAGAGGATCCTTTTGTACTGAGATCCCTATCCTAGTCACCATGATTAGAATCTAAAGTGCACATCCCAGACGGCTATAACTCACTTTTCAGTCCACCTTAATCGGGGATAGAATGCTAGCTGCTGAAATGCAGTACATGTTGTCTTTGGTTGGTTTTAAGATATGCTATGATAAGACGCACAATGCAAATTCATTACTGTAAGACGGCCATGACTTCTGCCAAACCAAACTATAGTATATATATCGTTGAGGATAGGACAATTTTGGGATCGAAGTCCATCTAAATTCCAAGCTTGATATTGTCACTTGTTAGTACAGAAATAATTTTGTGTTACACATTTCTCCAAACAAGGTTGTCCGCCAAACCATCATGTGATTGCGGTGGTCAGGTGGTCATATCAGTCAATAAGTGCTGATCCCATAGAAATGAAACCGTGAACTGAAAGCCTCTAATTACATTATCTTTGAGCAGCTCACCATTTGGAGTTTTACGTGGCCTCAAAGGACTGTGGGAAATCTAATAAAAACCAGTGGTCTGTAAATTGTTTCAGTAAGTGTTTTTCTCCTCTGTCTCCATCTACATCTTCCAACATTTGACCGCCATTGGCAGTTACTTTTAAAAGCTTTGTCAAATTATTTATTGGCAAATTTGTTTTAAAAAGGGAAATTAGCACAATTGTATCTCACTCTGTCTATATGTCCGTCTTCAATATCATTACATGCAGACAGCCTTCTGTGGAATGTAATGTATGAATTGATATGAAATTCCTTTACTGTAGTAAGTTTTCTCAACTTGAATTTGCTGCTGGGTTTAGTTGGAGGTTGTTGAATATCATAGTTTACTTAGTAATATGGGTGTGTTTATAGCATTGTGTTGTCGTACTATACTCCAACCTGCTGTAGAGTACTCAGACTACATTCACAAGGTTGAACTACGAACTTAAACGAGGTGTGGCCATACACATCTGATTTATATGGCAATTTACATTGCAGGGCCAAATATTAGTGGAATGGACAGCATATCTCAGACAAATTACAGCATAGAGCAGCCTGAGGGGAGCAGAACTCGTTAGTGATGTAATTTAATAGCCCCAGCCACAGACAGGGACGGCCAGCCCAAAGAACAACACTGACCCAGGGCTTCTGGTTCCTCCTGGTTCTGACTGGCCCCTTCCCATCATGCATCTGTAACACATATGAGAGGCCTTTGTAAAGCATGAATCATTTAAAAGGCATTATAAAGCACATTCATGTATTTGTATTGAATTAATATTTATTATGCATTATAAACTGGGGGGTTTGAGCCCTGAATGCTGATTGGCTGACAGCCGTAGTATATCAGACCGTATAACACGGGTATGATAAAACATTTATTTATACTGCTCTAATTATGTTGATAATCAATTTTTAATAGCAATAAGCACCTCGGGGTTGGTGGTACAGTGGGGAGAACAAGTATTTGATACACTGCCGATTTTGCAGGTTTTCCCACTTACAAAGCATGTAGAAGTCTGTAATTTTTATCATAAGTACTCTTCAACTGTGAGTGACGGAATCTAAAACAAAAATCCAGAAAATCACATTGTATGATTTTTAAGTAATTCATTTGCATTTTATTGCATGACATAAGTATTTGATACATCAGAAAAGCAGAACTTAATATTTGGTACAGAAACCTTTGTTTGCAATTACAGAGATCATACGTTTCCTGGAGTTCTTGACCAGGTTTGCACACACTGCAGCAGGGATTTTGGCCCACTCCTCCATCCAGATCCTTCAGGTTTCGGGGCTGTCCCTGGGCAATACGGACTTTCAGCTCCCTCCAAAGATTTTCTATTGGGTTCAGGTCTGGAGACTGGCTAGGCCACTCCAGGACCTTGAGATGCTTCTTACGGAGCCACTCCTTAGTTGCCCTGGCTGTGTGTTTCGGGTCGTTGTCATGCTGGAAGACCCAGCCACGACCCATCCTCAATGCTCTTACTGAGGGAAGGAGGTTGTTGGCCAAGATCTCGCGATACATGGCCCCATCCATCCTCCCCTCAATACGGTGCAGTCGTCCTGTCCCCTTTGCAGAAAAGCATCCCCAAAGAATGATGTTTCCATCTCCATGCTTCACGGTTGGGATGGTGTTCTTGGGGTTGTACTCATCCTTCTTCTTCCTCCAAACACGGCGAGTGGTGTTTAGACCAAAAAGCTCTATTTTTGTCTCATCAGACCACATGACCTTCTCCCATTCCGCCTCTGGATCATCCAGATGGTCATTGGCAAACTTCAGACGGGCCTGGACATGCGCTGGCTTGAGCAGGGGGACCAGCGTGCGCTGCAGGATTTTAATCCATGATGGCGTAGTGTGTTACTAATGGTTTTCTTTGAGACTGTGGTCCCAGCTCTCTTCAGGTCATTGACCAGGTCCTGCCGTGTAGTTCTGGGCTGATCCCTCACCTTCCTCATTATCATTGATGCCCCACGAGGTGAGATCTTGCATGGTGCCCCAGACCGAGGGAGATTGACCGTCATCTTGAACTTCTTCCATTTTCTAATAATTGCGCCAACAGTTGTTGCCTTCTCACCAAGCTGCTTGTCTATTGTCCTGTAGCCCATCCCAGCCTTGTGCAGGTCTACAATTTTATCCCTATGTCCTTACACAGCTCTCTGGTCTTGGCCATTGTGGAGAGGTTGGAGTCTGTTTGATTGAGTGTGTGGACAGGTGTCTTTTATACAGGTAACGAGTTCAAACAGGTGCAGTTAATACAGGTAATGAGTGGAGAACTAACAGGTCTGTAAGAGCCGGAATTCTTACTGGTTGGTAGGTGATCAAATACTTATGTCATGCAATAAAATGCAAATTAATTATTTAAAAATCATACAATGTGATTTTCTGGATTTTTGTTTTAGATTCCGTCTCTCACAGTTGAAGTGTACCTATGATAAAAATTACAGACTTCTACATGCTTTGTAAGTAGGAAAACCTGCAAAATCGGCAGTGTATCAAATACTTGTTCTCCCCACTGTATATGGCCAATATACCACGGCTAAAGGCTGTATCCAGGAACAGCCCTTAGCCGTGGTACATTGGCCATATACCACACCCCCTCGGGCCTTATTGCTTAACTATACGTGCCAAATGATTAAGAGCTCAGAACATATTTTTTATTTATTTTACAAAATGGAGGGTATTGTGTATGGCTGTCATAGTTAGGGACATAACTGCTACATTTACATCCTTTAGCAGATGCTCTTATCCAGAGCGACTTACAGGAGAAATTAGGGTTAAGTGCCTTGCTAAAGAGCACATTGACAGATTTTTCACCTAGTTGACTCAGGGATTCGAACCAGCAACATTTTGGTTACTGGCCCAACACTCTTAACCGCTGTGACAGTGTGTTATATAATCAAACCGCTAGGCTACCTGCCACCTGCTACAATGAGCCCTGCTTTGTAGTATGAAGTTCTTCCAATACCGTACTTCCAAGTAGTAATTTATTTTAATGCATTTGCTAAATGCCAGTTGACCTCTCAGTGAATACTTCAATTGTCAAAGACCATTCTGCTAAGCTGACAAAAACATTGATATATTGTGGGTTGCTTTGAGATCAAATGTTTCTCTCATGTTGCGTTATGTCATTGTGTTGTAAATCTCTGTTGAGATTGCTAGTCTGTTCTCTACATCTGTGTATTATTGCTGCTGGATGTCCTGGGCTGCTGCTGTCTTCTC
The DNA here is from genome assembly GCA_023634145.1 of Thymallus thymallus. Lineage (NCBI taxonomy): Eukaryota > Metazoa > Chordata > Actinopteri > Salmoniformes > Salmonidae > Thymallus > Thymallus thymallus. The sequence continues at coordinate 6,840,089 of CM042391.1, read as the reverse complement.
TGTGGGCTGAGTTGGTGCTTGGCTGTGGGTGGAGAGACTGGAGCACGTCTCTGCCTGTGTGCTGCGGTGCTCTGGATCCTACCAAGGGGAATTCAGTATAATGATCTCGCACAAGAGTCGCAAAACAAAAAGCAAAGCCTCAGCCGAGTCCGTGCCAAGTGGCGAGAGATTCAGGCTTAGTCGTCACCTCCATCCCACACCCCTCCCCCTGGAGAACGCACTTTAAATCTAGCTGTCATTACCGCTGAAATGTGTTTTATGGTCTCAGCTTCCACTGTTAACAAAGCTTGAAATGTGGGTGACATATCACTGGTGCTGCGAACATGCCCCTCTTACCCCTGGGCTCAGAGCTAGGCAGAGCTAGGACTCTCCTCAATGCTGTCTTCCTACTTTGCCGTGTGTGTTTGTGTGTGTGAGTGGTGGGAGGTAGGTTAACTTCATATAAGAGTGGACATTGAAATTAAAGTTATGCCAAATAGAGAGACATTGTCTCTAGACAAATAATGACATGAAAGACAATGATATTTGGTGGAAGTTCAGTACAGGCCCAAGGCAGTTACTATGTCTTATTTCTCAGCATGCCCATCATGCGTGTTTATCCCTACAACGAAAAGGTTGACACGCTCTCTTCCTGTGTAGGTGCCTCTGGTACGTCCCATTGCCTGGCTGGCAATTCAGAAGCTGGCATGTAGCAAACATTCTTTGATGATTCCCCTAAGCCTGGCCTGGGGCTTGGTCATAGTCTACTGTAAAGGTCCTGTCCTGGGGGTTGGTCCCAGTCTACTCTATAGCTCCTGGCCTTGGGGTTGGTCCCAGTCTACTGTAAAGCTCCTGGCCTGGGTGTTGGTTCCAGTCTACTGTAAAGCTCCAGGCCATTTGTGTTATTGGTTCCAGTCAAAGGACCAGGGACATTCTAATGTTCCAGGATCCTGTACAGTGTGGAGCGCGGTGAGGGGCCGCAGCCATGTGGAGCAGGAGGCAGAGAAGTCAGCCTGGCTTTGCCACGCATCATTCAGCCACAACCGTAAGGAACCTAATCTCCTACTAAGGGTGGCACAGGCCCACACTCTAACAGTCTAATGTTTGTTTCAGTGCCAGTTCACCCCTCAGCCATAGTGTCAGAGCACGGCCACCAGTCCCCCTCCACACACAGCCCTCTTTTTACTCATTCCCCATTGAGCTCAAATGAGTCCCAGCTGCAGCTTGATCTTATTTGTAAAAGCAGAGCAGTAAATGTAGTCATGAAACAGCACAGTCATTGCAGTGACATTGATGCTCAGTACAGTACAGTATGTGCATCTCACTGACCGAATGCACAAGTTGTTTATGGGATTCAAGCGTGTCTTCCATCTGAGAAGGCGAGGGCTAGCTTTATTCATGCCATCATAATAGCATTGTTCATCTTCTATATTATCTACACAGTATCCAATGAAACGCGCCCCCTCAAGTCTGTTTAGGAGAGCGGATTGGCTCACACAGAAAATGTACTCTATACGTACTGTATGTAGAGAGAATGATTCCCATGCTGTGAAATGTGTCCTTTCTTAACATGACTCGTAATTTATGCATACAAGCCCATCTGTACAAGACTGCATATATCAGAAACAGCCCTTATGATGCGCCAATCTAAATTTCACCCCACACCTTTAGCATTTTGGAGACAATCTGTTCTTGGTGTGTCGCCACATGTTAAATGATTTTAGCTGTTTTGCACGTGGGCTCATTACATGACCCACTGTAACGCAGTGCAAAAGTAATGCTCATTCAGCATAAAACAGGAGTGTGTTGTCAGAACAGCAGGATGGATGCTCTGGTGTGCAGGACTGATATCTATCCTGATGAAGAGAGAACAGCAAATGATTTATTGTAGAGAGAGCAGAAGGCCAAAATGCTTAAGGAGGGAGCACCACACTTTCCCTTTTCTTAGTGCTCTGATTTTAAATGAGGTGTGTGGGGGCAGGGATGGCGTGCAGGGGATGGGAGGGGCTTCAACTTTGAACTAAAGGAGAGAAAACAAAGCTCTGATGGGAATTAGACCCAGATGTATCCCAGCGGTCTGTGAAGTACAGAAACCACAGGTCGCACACCTTTCAACTTCCCTCCTCATGCCCCGAGTCACGCCCTTTTTGCAATCCTAGTGATTGATGGGAGATGTGTCCTTGAGCGGGGCAGAGAGGGACCGGCCAAGGGCGGGATGCGGCGATCCAATTGTTCAGATAGATAAACAAGGAAATAAATGTCATTTACGGCACATAGTGATCGATGCCAACATCCCCAATCCCAGGATGCATGCTTAAAAGCCCATCTCATTACTTAACCTCAGCTTTCTGGAGCCACTGGATGGTTTTGTTGGGCCACCTTTCTATTTTTCCTGTCTCTATGTCTTCCCTTAATTTACTACTTCTGCATGCTCTGTTCCTCTATCTCCCTTTCTCATGAACGCTCTTGTCACTGTGTCCTCAACGTCTGACATCAATTTATAACTAGTGAAATGATCTCCCTTCATTCATCCACGATTGTTAAGTGTCAGAACTCAGAAGGCTATTTCATTAGCATGACTTACTTTAATTGGATGGCTGATCTCAGTGCCTATGATAAGAAGATATTGTATTTTGGTTTACTGGATGCACTCATATGTCTGCTTTCATTAGCCTGTGGCTTCTCAACCACAGGCGTGTCGCAGGTGGAGGTTCTGTTACCACAAATGGTTGAGGAAAGCAATGAATATCGTATGAGGGGGCGTCCAGCATGCAAACAGGGATACATGAAGTAACTAAATGTACAGTTGAAGTCGGAAGTTTACATACACCTTAGCCAAATACATTTAAACTCAGTTTTTCCTAATTCCTGACATTTAATCCTAGTAACAATTCCCTGTTTTAGGTCAGTTAGGATCACCACTTTATTTTAAGAATGTGAAATGTCAGAATAATAGTAGAGAGAATGATTTATTTCAGCTTTTATTTCTTTCATCACATTCCCAGTGGGTCAGAAGTTTACATACAGTATTTGGTAGCATTGCCTATAAATTGTTTAACTTGGGTCAAACGTTTTGGGTAGCCTTCCACAAACTTCCCACAATAAGTTGGGTGAATTTTGGCCCATTCCTCCTGACAGAACTGGTGTAACTGAGTCAGGTTTGTAGGCCTCCTTGCTCGCACACGCTTTTTCAGATCTGCCCACAAATTTGCTATAGGCTTGAGGTCAGGGCTTTGTGATGGCCACTCCAATACCTTGACTTTGTTGTCCTTAAGCCATTTTGCCACAACTTTGGAAGTATGCTTGGGGTCATCGACCAAGCTTTAACTTCCTGACTGATGTCTTGAGATGTTGCTTCAATATATCCACATAATTTTCCTTCCTCATGATGCCATCTATTTTGTGAAGTGCACTAGTCCCTCCTGCAGCAAAGCACCCCCACAACATGATGCTGCCAACCCCGTGCTTCACGGTTGGGATGGTGTCTTCAGCTTGCAATCCTCCCCCTTTTTCTTCCAAACATAACGATGGTCATTATGGCCAAACAGTTCTATTTTTGTTTCATCAGACCAGAGGACATTTATTCAAAAAGTACGATCTTTGTCCCCATGTGCATTTGGAAACCGTAGTCTGGCTTTTTTATGGCGGTTTTGGAGCAGTGGCTTCTTCCTTGCTGAGCGGCCTTTCAGGTTATTTCGATATAGGACTCGTTTTACTGTGGATATAGATACTGTTGTTCCTGTTTCCTCCAGCATCTTCACAAGGTCCTTTGCTGTTGTTCTGGGATTGATTTGCACTTTTCGAACCAAAGTACGTTCATCTCTATGAGACAGAACGCATCTCCTTCCTGAGTGGTATGACGGCTGTGTGGTCCCATGGTGTTTATACTTGCGTACTATTGTTTGTACAGATGAACGTGGTACCTTCAGGCGTTTGGAAATTGCTCCCAAGGATGAATCAGACTTGTTTTTGAGGTCTTGGCTGATTTCTTTTGATTTTCTCATGATGTCGAGCAAAGAGTCACTGAGTTTGAAGGTAGGCCTTGAACTACATCCACAGGTACACCTCAATTTTTATTTTCTGTAATTTTCCAAGCTGTTTAAAGGCACAGTCAACTTATTGAATGTAAACTTCTGACCCACTGGAATTGTGATATAGTGAATTATAAGTGAAATAATCTGTCAGTAAACAATTGTTGAAAGAATTTCTTGCGTCAATCACTCGACTTGCCAAAACTATAGTTTGTTAACATGAAACCTTTAATGACCTCAACCTAAGTGTATGTAAACTTCCGACTTCAACTGTATGTAGCACAGCTACTGCTACTACTGCATCAACCGTCACGGCTACTACTATTAGTAGTCCTATTAACAAATGTATCATGATGATAACGACAATGTGATTCCTTTGTTCGTCTCCAAAGTGCTCTTAATAGTGGAGGTGTTTCCAATGACTGTTCAAGCATAACGGGCCAGCCCTTATTTATGACTCATAGCTTCCAGCTACACATGTTGGAAATGTCAACAATCTATTGATGATGACACATGTCAGTTATGAGGGATATAAAAATAGTCTAGTTACTTCCAGAGACATTCAATCCCTTGTCTCAAATTAGATATGCATATTGGCACTTGTGACTATAAGGTCATACGTTTGATAAATAGGAAGTATTGCAAGGCTACACATCAGTTTTTTGGGTTTATTGTCTCAAGAAGGAGCTTTCATGACAGCAGTGGCCATTGAATACAAAAATGAGTGCAGATTCAACACAATGTATGTAAAGCACCGTGCTTCACTTGTAATGTTATAGTGAGAATGCTCCGCAGTTGCCATGGAACCCTTTGTTGCTAAGCAATGAGTCGATTATTAGATTTTTTATATCAGAGGCAGAGTGGTATTTTCTGTGCAATGGCGTTATCCAGCAAATTTGTTTTCAGTTTGCAATTGACTGCATCCATGGACACAAACCTCACAAACAATTCAATTACACAAGTGTAACATGAAATGGGCACAAATCAAAGTACAACAGCATCAACTTCCTTATCATCTACAAAGAATACTACTGCTGTCACCACTGAGAAATAGCGGTGTGATATGACATCTTACCATTCTGTATCTATGTATTTTTGTGTTCTTTGTAAGGCATTATAACGCACAGTCATTTTTCTGGTGATCCACAGCAAATCAGAGGGTAGAGTTAGTGAAAAGCCAGTAGAGGGCACTTCATGGGGTGTACTGTGTACATACACTACATGACCAAAAGTATGTGGACACCTGCCTGTCCACATACATCTCATTCCAAAATGGTCCCCCCTTTGCTGTTATAACAGCCTCCACTCTTTTGGGAAGGCTTTCCACTAGATGTTGGAACATTGCTGCAGGGACTTGCTTCCATATAGCCACAAGAGCATTAGTGAGGTCAGACACTGATGTAGGGCGATTATGCCTGGCTCGCAGTCAGCGTTCCAAATCATTCCAAAGGTGTTCGATGGTCAGGGCTCTAAGGTCAGGGCTCTGTGCAGGCTAGTCAAGTTTTTCCAGACCAATCTCGACTAACCATTTCTGTATGGACCTCACTTTGTGCACAGGGCGTTGTCATGCTGAAAGAGGAAAGGAACTTCCCCAAGCTGTTGCCACAAATTGGAAGCACAGAATTGTCTAGAATGCCATTGTATGCTGTAGCGTTAAGATATCCCTTCACTGGAACTAAGGGGCCTAGCCTGAACCATGAAAAACAGCCCCAGACCATCATTCCTCAGATTCGTCTGTCGGACAGCCAGATGGTAAAGCGTGATTCATGACTCCAGAGTCCAATGGCGGCGAGCTTTACACCACTCCAGCCGACGCTTGGCATGGTGCATGGTGACCTTAGCCTTGTGTGCGGCTGCTCGGCCATGGAAACCCATTTCATGAAGCTGCTGACGAACAGTTCTTGTGCTGACGTTGCTTCCAGAGGCAGTTTGGAACTCGGTAGTAAGTGTTGCAACCGCTACACGCTTCAGCACTCGGCAGTCCCGTTCTGTGAGCTTGTGTGGCCTACCACTTCACAATAACAGCCCTTACAGTTGACCGGGGCAGCTCTAGCAGGGCAGACATTTGATGAACTGACTTGTTGGAAAGGTGGCATCCTATGACGGTGCCACATTGAAAGTCATTGAGCTCTTCAGTAAGGCCATTCTACTGCCAATGCTTGTCTTAGGAGATTGCATGGCTGTGTTCTCGATTTTATACACAACGGCTATGGCTGAAATAGTTGAGTTGACTAATTTGAAGGGGTGTCCACATACTTTTGTATATGTAGTGTACATATCAAACCGGATAGAACTGCCTCTGTGAGCATATTCATGGCGTAGTGGGAGGTGTGGGCTTCATCCTGACACGTTTAGGTTCTGATGTTCTAATGTCACGATATCTGATCACCAGCATGCATCCCAACACCAGTTCCACCATCAGCACCAACCCTACTTAAATAATTAGGATCATAAATCGAACCCAATCCACTGCGAAACCAGCACATTCTCTGGAGTGCAGAAATACTGTATCTACTGCGAGTGATTCCCTCTCAGTCCCCAACCTCCTACTGTAAAGCAATTTGACATCATTATTATCGTCTTTACCTGTACGACAGAAAACACTGCCAGAGATGAAAACATGCTGAGGGGGGATTGTTGCCCCTGAAGAGGGAGCCAGTCTAAACGGCCCCATCCACCTGAGGTATTCCTGAAAACACTGGCTGCGTGTTTCATGGAGCATCTCCCAGGCTTCCAGGGACGGGGCCCTCTGTTTAATAAAATCCAAACCTAGGCACTCCAGAGATGCCACCTGCTTTGCATTTGTCATTTAAATATGGACACAGATGATGGGGCCATCTGGCTGCTGAGTGTAAAAATTGTGGAAAATAACACAAGTTTTAGGAAGCAGTGGACCAGCTCAGAGAAGCCCGAAGGCATGACATACAGTAAGTAGAGGGAGTAGAGGCAAAATGTCAAACAAAGAAAGGCAGAGAGGAGTGAGGCATCTGTGTGCTATGGCTTGGAGGGGTCTAGAATGCAGCTCTATTGACAAACAAACTCGTTTTTCTCATTCACTTGAACTGTCCATAGATGATTATTTTTCAATGGCAGACACAGGAATTTAGTGCTAACGTTTTCTGCCCTATTTTACAATTGTATATTAGTGAACTGTGGTTGTGTTATTGAAAGTACTCATGCTTTTTTCAATGTTGCTCTCAGGATTGGTAAACATTTAAAGGGAAACACTAGGATTTAGAACGCCAGCTAACTGTTGCGTCACTGGCAGGAGAGAGAATTTATTTCATTCTTTATTACAGAGAATGAATTAATGTTAGTTAGGGAGCCAATAAACCTGCTGAAGCCGTTCATGTTTGAGCCGATCGTTGCCGCAGATCAAATAGTTTGTTCTCGTAGCAGTAACAACACAGACATGCCGCCTGAAACACCTCAGTTAAAGGGTCGGCGAAGCCAAACACAAACTGGTGTGAGTGGGGATGCTGCCAGATAATGGCTAGAGTATGAGAGTGTGTGTGTGTGTTGTAGAAACTGGTTGTAGAGAAATGGTGGCGATACAGCACAAAATCCCAGTGGGCGGTGGCTGTATTACACCCAGTCAGAGGTTCCTGTCAATCTGTCTGGATGGCGATGTATTTATTGGACGTGTCACTAATCCTTATAAAGGACTTCTTGGCAGAAGAGGTTTCTCGACCAGTCAGCAGCCGATATGCCAGTTAAATAATTGGAGAAATGTTGCTTGATTATACATTTTTTAAAGTTAATATCAGTATTGGGTAGGTGCTCTATATATATAATTAGTATCGTCTAACAACATGTTATCACCTGCGCTGTGTGGCGCAATGTTAGCACATTTACCTTTTGATTAGACGACCGGAGTTAGAGTCGCAGACAGCGTCATGATTCATGAAATCTCATTCTAACCAATAATGGGGCGTGCTCATTATAAATACATAGTTTTTTTAGTTTCGGAATCAGACTAACTTTTCTTATGATTTTGTTTGCAGAGCATACAGGCTGGCAATTTATTTTCCTATGGGAACAAGGGAGAATTGGAATAGGTGTACGGCGTCTCATCCCTGCGTGCATCGTTTCCTACATAAAGCGTGCATTTATTTAAGCTTTATTTACAGTTGAAGTCGGAAGTTTACATACACTTAGGTTAAAGTCATTAAAACTCATTTTTCAACCACTCCACAGATTTCATGTTAACAAACTATAGTTTTGGCAAGTTGGTTAGGACATATACTTTGTGCATGACACAAGTAATTCTTCCAACAATTGTTTATAGACAGATTATTTCACTTATAATTCACTATAATCACAATTCCAGTGGGTCAGAAGTTTACATACACCAAGTTGACTGTGCCTTTAAACAGGAAGAACCTTTGGAGAAGTCCGTCAACAAAAGGTTTTTCTGTGAGCGTTTGGTCATTGTTTTTGTGGTCACAATTCCTTTCTCCTTCACCTGATCATCACGATTCAGTGGTCTGCTAACTGGGAAATGACTAATTTATCCCTTGTGGGGGTGACACAATTCCCTTGTGCAGAAATGTTGCAGTTGTTACAAATCAAGGAGTGAACATTTGGGGTGAGGGGAGAGGGGCGTCCTTGCTTTGAGCTCCAAAGTTGGCGCTGCATGAATTATCACCAGATGTTGTGAAGGTGAAAACACCTACAGTATGAAAAAGCCCAACTTCTAGAATGTTCAAAATATCAAAGGTTGTGAATGAAACGTGTATCCATTGTAACATCAGTTTACGGATTCAGGCACGTTCTATTATTCTGACATTTCACATTCTTAAAATAAAGTGGTGATCCTTTTATTTTATTATTTTTTTATTTCACCTTTATTTAACCAGGTAGGTCAGTTGAGAACAAGTTCTCATTTGCAACTGCGACCTGGCCAAGACAAAGCAAAGCAGTGCGACAAAAACAACACAGAGTTACACAGTAAACAAACATAGTCAGAAACACAATAGAAAATCTATATACAGAGTGCAAAATGTAGTGCAAAATGCAGTAAGGTTAGGAGGTAGGACAATAAATAGACCATAGTGGTGAAATAAATTACAGATTATCATCATTAACACAGGAATGAAGGATGTGCAAATTATGATGTGCAAATAGAGATACTGGAGTGCAAGATTTGTGAAAATAACAAAAATAAATATGGGGATGAGGTAGTAGTGTGGGCTATTTACAGAAGGGCTATATACAGGTGCAGTGATCGATAAGCAGCTTTGACAGCTGATGCTTAAAGTTATTGAGGGAGATAGGAACCTCTAGCTTCAATGATTTTTGCAATTCGTTCCAGTCATTGGCAGCAGCGAACTGGAAGGAATGGCGGCCAAAGGAGGTGTTGGCTTTGGGGGTGACCAGTGAGATATACCTGCTGGAGCGCATGCTACGTGTGGGTGTTGCTATAGTGACCAGTGAGCTGAGATAGGGCGGGGATTTACCTAATAAAGACTTATAGATGACCTGGAGCCAGTGGGTTTGGCGACGAATATATAATGAAGGCCAGCCAACGAGAGCATACAGGTCGCAGTGATGGGTAGTGTATGGGGCTTTGGTGACAAAACGGATGGCACTGTGATAGACTACATCCAATTTGCTAAGTAGAGTATCCTAACTGACCTAAGACAGGGACTTTTTACTAGGATTAAATGTCAGGAATTGTGAAAAACTGAGTTTAAATGTATTTGGCTAAGGTGTATGTAAACTTCCGACTTCAACTGTAACTAGGCAAGTCAGTTAAGAACAAATTCTTATCGGACGACGCTGGGCCAATTGTGCGCCGCCCTATGAGACTCCCAATCACGGCCGGTTGTGATACAGCCTGGAATCGAACCAGGGTCTGTAATGACACTCCTTACTCCTGCTGTAATTCTTTTCTAGACATAGACCTAATGCCTGCACCTTATGTAAAAATAGTATTAGTTAGATTGTCCACTATAACATCAGGTTCGAGCATAACCAGATAAACTTGCTTTGAATATAAAGATACTTTCAACGTGCACTAATCCCGTGTCCCTGTCGCTAGTGTAGTGACTTCAACTAGCTTTGGCTGCCATCACTCTACAAGCGGAAACCTCAATACGCACCCGATTCAATACCACAGACAATTTGCTGATTCCTGTCAGTGACGCGCTGGCGTCAGTCGTTACCATGGCAATTCAAAATGGCGCCGACCATACTTCAAATAAACCTTGTTGACGATCAAAATACTAAATATAGAGATGTTTTTATGTTAAATGCACATGTTTAGTAATAGTGAATTGAATACATCTCTTTGCATAGATCTTCTTCCTAAAGTGTTTCCATTCCTCTTTAATGTTGATGTTTGTGTCTGCATTGGCGTTGATACTAACCTCAGTGGTGATGAATTGCAGGTTGTGCACTTACTATGCTTCTTGGCATAGGGACCACACCCACTTTTGCCAATAGATGCATCAGATACTTACAGCCTTTATCAAAGGCACTGAGATGAACAACTGTAAACTGCGGATTAAGAACATCCATTATTCTTCTGTTAAATTAAAACTGTGGTAAAGTGGTAGAATTGGTTTGGTTCCTTGAGGGCTGTGCCCTCCTTGGCAGGGGGGAATGTGCTGAGATCAGAGAGGAGAGAGGAGACTGGCAGACAATCAAAGATCAGAAGATGAAGTTCCTGGATGCTGGACGCGGAGTTGGATCCAAGCCTGACTTTATTAAAGACTATTTTCTATACTCCACGCTCCTTTAATGTGCCACATCAATACCTGCCGAGTTATGGGACTCAGTTGGAAGTAGTCCCAGTCCAGAAGATCAGGTCAGAGTTTGTCGGCAAACAGCATCAGGTCACGCATGTCAGTGGCTTAGATGTGGCTTATTTGAGAAAGCAGTGGAAAGTGCTGACACTGTGATGTGATAATTGCTAATAGTCGTTGGGGTTTGGCATTGGGCATCGATATTCCCCAATCTCTTTCTCTCTCTCTCTCACACACACACACACACACACACACACACACACACACACACACACACACACACACACACACACACACACACACACACACACACACACAAAAAGTATCCAATTGTCATACTTGAGAAGAAGTAAAGATACCTTAATAGTTGGGGTTTGGCATTGGGCATCGATATTCCCCAATCTCTTTCTCTCTCTCTCTCTCACACACACACACACACACACACACACACACACACACACACACACATACACACACACACACACACACACACACACACAGTGGTGGAAAAAGTATCCAATTGTCATACTTGAGAAGAAGTAAAGATACCTTAATAGAAAATGACTCAAGTAAAAGTGAAAGTCCCCCAGTAAAATACTACTTGAGTAAAAGTCTAAAAGTATTTGGTTTTAAATATACAGTATTTAAGTATCAAAAGTACATGTCATTTCCAAAAAATACTTAAGTATCAAAAGTAAAAGTATAAATCATTTTACATTTCTTATATTAAGCATAACAGACAGAACCATTTTCTTGTTTATTTTATTTAAGGATAGCCAACATTCAGACATCCTTTACAAACGAAGCATTTGTGTTTAGTGAGTCTGTCAGATCAGAGGCAGTAGAGATGACCAGGGAGGTTCTCTAGATAGGTGTGTGAATTAGACCATTTTCCTGTCCTGCTAAACATTCAAAATGTAACAAGTACTTTTGGGTGTCAGGGAAAATTCATGGAGTAAAAAGTACATTATTATCATTAGGAATGTAGTGAAGTAAAAGTAAAATTAGTAAAAAAATATACATAGTAAAGTAAAGAACATATCACCCCCCCCCCCCCCCCCCCCCCCCCACACACACACACATATACACAATAGCACACAATAGCATACACACAAGCACGCACAATGCATGCGCGTACACACTAGCACACAATTACACTGGGGAGAACAAGTATTTGATACACTGCCGATTTTGCAGGTTTTCCCACTTACAAAGCATGTAGAAGTCTGTAATTTTTATCATAGGTAATCTTCAACTGTGAGTGACGGAATCTATAACAAAAATCCAGAAAATCATATTGTATGATTTTTAAGTAATTAATTTGCATTTTATTGCATGACATAAGTATTTGATACATCAGAAAAGCAGAACTTTATATTTGGTACAGAAACCTTTGTTTGCAATTACAGAGATCATACGTTTCCTGTAGTTCTTGACCAGGTTTGCACACACTGCAGCAGGGATTTTGGCCCACTCCTCCATACAGACCTTCTCCAGATCCTTCAGGTTTCGGGGCTGTCGCTGGGCAATACGGACTTTCAGCTCCCTCCAAAGATTTTCTATTGGGTTCAGGTCTGGAGACTGGCTAGGCCACTCCAGGACCTTGAAATGCTTCTTACGGAGCCACTCCTTAGTTGCCATGGCTGTGTGTTTCGGGTCGTTGTCATGCTGGAAGACCCAGCCACGACCCATCTTCAATGCTCTTACTGAGGGAAGGAGTTTGTTGGCCAAGATCTCGCGATACATGGCCCCATCCATCCTCCCCTCAATACGGTGCAGTCGTCCTGTCCCCTTTGCAGAAAAGCATCCCCAAAGAATGATGTTTCCACCTCCATGCTTCACGGTTGGGATGGTGTTCTTGGGGTTGTACTCATCCTTCTTCTTCCTCCAAACACGGCGAGTGGAGTTTAGACCAAAAAGCTCTATTTTTGTCTCATCAGACCACATGACCTTCTCCCATTCCTCCTCTGGATCATCCAGATGGTCATTGGCAAACTTCAGACGGGCCTGGACATGCGCTGGCTTGAGCAGGGGGACCTTGCGTGCGCTGCAGGATTTTAATCCATGACGGCGTAGTGTGTTACTAATGGTTTTCTTTGAGACTGTGGTCCCAGCTCTCTTCAGGTCATTGACCAGGTCCTGCCGTGTAGTTCTGGGCTGATCCCTCACCTTCCTCATGATCATTGATGCCCCACGAGGTGAGATCTTGCATGGTGCCCAGACCGAGGGAGATTGACCGTCATCTTGAACTTCTTCCATTTTCTAATAATTGCGCCAAGAATTGTTGCCTTCTCACCAAGCTGCTTGCCTATTGTCCTGTAGCCCATCCCAGCCTTGTGCAGGTCTACAATTTTATCCCTGATGTCCTTACACAGCTCTCTGGTCTTGGCCATTGTGGAGAGGTTGGAGTCTGTTTGATTGAGCGTGTGGACAGGTGTCTTTTATACAGGTAACGAGTTCAAACAGGTGCAGTTAATACAGGTAATGAGTGGAGAACAGGAGGGCTTCTTAAAGAAAAACTAACAGGTCTGTGAGAGCCGGAATTCTTACTGGTTGGTAGGTGATCAAATACTTATGCAATAAAATGCAAATTAATTATTTAAAAATCATACAATGTGATTTTCTGGATTTTTATTTTAGATTCCGTCCCTCACAGTTGAAGTGTACCTATGATAAAAATTACAGACCTCTACATGCTTTGTAAGTAGGAAAACCTGCAAAATCGGCAGTGTATCAAATACTTGTTCTCCCCACTGTATCTGATTTGAGATCCTTCTTCTTCCATTTTCAGATGCCACTTATGTACAAATATTTACTAAAAAAAATCTAAAATATGTTCCAATGTGAACATGAATTGATAGAAGCAGTATATCTGAGGATCTCAGGCTACTGTTGTCGAGGCAATATTTTGTTTCAGCTCACGAAAGTACTGCTGCAGGTAAGTGCTTTTATTTTGAGAAAGCCATGCTGGCAAAGTGGATCCCTCTGTTTCATTGAAGCAGGGTCAAAAATATGCAGTGAGAGAGAGAGAGAGAGAGAGAGAGAGAGATCTTTGTGCTTTCTGTTTACAACCACGAACGAATGTACTTTGACATCTCTGGGGAATATTGTTACTGGTTGCCTTCACAAAGCGCAATGGAAAATGGCCATACTTTTTCCTTATTTAAAAAAAAAAAAAAGATGGGTCAGGGAATATCACAAAGCTGCAGGGCATTTAAGAGAGAGGTGGTCTGCCGTGGCAACATGGCAGCTAGAGTTGGAGGAGAGGGGGGAAAGAAAATAGGATTACAAAAAAAGGAGAGAGAGGAGAGATGTGCACTCTCAGTCAAGTGCTGTGCTGCTTAATATTTCAGGGCCAGTATTAGGAGTAAAATGGTAATTGTCAGATCTTTCCAGAGTAGGCCGGAGCAAGAGTCCTTTGCAGATTATTTGAAGGAAGGAACGAGAGTACACATAAACAATGGTAATGGATTTGAGACAATCTCAGAAAAATCACTGTTTTCGAGATTCATTTTACTCCCTTGAAAAATTAGCACAAGTTGAAAGGCATTCTGAGATGCAGTTACAGAACCCATACTCTCAAGATCCTCTCTCTCTCTGTTTCTTTGTCTGTGTGTTGTGTCTCTGGGGGGGAAGGTGGAACACCTTTGACTGGATGAGTGACAGGGCCTTATTTTTCCTGGCGTGGTTTGAGAGATCTTTTGTTCATTGCCCAACGTTGCAGTACTTTACAAAATGTCCCGTTGTGTGTTTTGTGGGTAAACCACCTCTGAAATATTAATGCAACTAAGAAAACATTGCTGTTGGCAAGCAAGCCATTTCAAAAGCCAACAGGCAGTATGTTTCTCATAAGCAAATCTGTGATTCACACCTGATAATGTAGACAATGCCCAGGTAACTGTTCAAGCCACTCTACCAAGCTCTGGTCTGTGCAGATAAAGTATGAACTTACTGGACCATAATGGCTACTTTGGAAGCTCTCAGATGTATGAAAGATAATTGAAACAGATGTTGTAGTTAGACAATGCTTCAATACATTTTTTTTAGATCCTTACTTTAACATCTTATCTGTAACTGCACAGTACATTACATTACAGTACATACAGTACATACCCTAGCTGTATGGAAGTGCCTTTGTTACTTACGCCACTCTTAGCTGAAGGGAATTGTAGTTCACCTAAAACATACTGCTGTAATAAACCTGCATTGAACCCAGTGGTTGAGATGGTTCTTCCCCTGCCACTGCTAAAAACAGGAAGAACCTTTGGAGAAGTCCTGCAACAAACGGTTGGATGTTACTCTCAGCCTTTTCTGTGAGCGTTTGGTCATTGTTCTTGTGGTCACAATTCCTTTCTCCTTCACCTGATCATCACGATTCAGTGGTCTGCTAACTGGGAAATGACTAATTTATCCCTTGTGGGGGTGACACAATTCCCTTGTGCAGAAATGTTGCAGTTGTTACAAATCAAGGAGTGAACATTTGGGGTGAGGGGAGAGGGGCGTCCTTGCTTTGAGCTCCAAAGTTGGCGCTGCATGAATTATCACCACATGTTGTGAAGGTGAAAACACCTACAGTATGAAAAGCCCAACTTCTAGAACATTCAAAATATCAAAGGTTGTGAATGAAACATGTGTATCCATTGTAACATCAGCTTACAGATTCAGCCACGTTATATTTCTATCACTGACATACTGTATGCAGGTACACTGTATACTCCTCATTGATTGAACAGATACACTGTATCCTCCTCATTGATTGAGCAGATATATTGTATCCTCCTCATTGATTGAGCAGATATATTGTATCCTCCTCATTGATTGAGCAGATATATTGTATCCTCCTCATTGATTGAACAGATACACTGTATCCTCCTCATTGATTGAGCAGATATATTGTATCCTCCTCATTGATTGAGCAGATATATTGTATCCTCCTCATTGATTGAGTAGATAAATTGTATCCTCCTCATTGATTGAACAGATACACTGTATCCTCCTCATTGATTGAGCAGATATATTGTATCCTCCTCATTGATTGAGCAGATATATTGTATCCTCCTCATTGATTAAACAGATACACTGTATCCTCCTCATTGATTGAGCAGATATATTGTATCCTCCTCATTGATTAAGCAGATATATTGTATCCTCCTCATTGATTGAGCAGATATATTGTATACTCCTCATTGATTGAGCAGAAATATTGTATCCTCCTCATTGATTAAACAGATACACTGTATCCTCCTCATTGATTGAGCAGATATATTGTATCCTCCTCATTGATTAAGCAGATATATTGTATCCTCCTCATTGATTGAGCAGATATATTGTATCCTCCTCATTGATTGAGCAGATATATTGTATCCTCCTCATTGATTAAACAGATACACTGTATCCTCCTCATTGATTGAGCAGATATATTGTATCCTCCTCATTGATTGAGCAGATATATTGTATCCTCCTCATTGATTGAGCAGATATATTGTATCCTCCTCATTGATTGAGCAGATATATTGTATCCTCCTCATTGATTAAACAGATACACTGTATCCTCCTCATTGATTGAGCAGATATATTGTATCCTCCTCATTGATTGAGCAGATATATTGTATCCTCCTCATTGATTGAGCAGATATATTGTATCCTCCTCATTGATTGAGCAGATATATTGTATCCTCCTCATTGATTGAACAGATACACTGTATCCTCCTCATTGATTGAACATATATATTGTATCCTCCTCATTGATTGAGCAGATATATTGTATCCTCCTCATTGATTGAGCAGATATATTGTATCCTCCTCATTGATTGAGCTGATATATTTTATCCTTCTCATTGATTGAACAGATACACTGTATCCTCCTCATTGATTGAGCAGATATATTGTATCCTCCTCATTGATTAAGCAGATATATTGTATCCTCCTCATTGATTAAGCAGATATATTGTATCCTCCTCATTGATTAAGCAGATATATTGTATCCTCCTCATTGATTAAGCAGATATATTGTATCCTCCTCATTGATTAAGCAGATATATTGTATCCTCCTCATTGATTAAGCAGATATATTGTATCCTCCTCATTGATTAAGCAGATATATTGTATCCTCCTCAGTGATTGATCAGATGCACCTATCCATAGAAATTCACAAGTTAAGTGACATTCAGAGTAGATTATTTAAGTCAGTACTGTCAGTATATTTCTGTTGTTTTCCAAAACAAATGCCTGCACTTACCCTCATCTTCTATACAGTGAACTCTTAAAGTACAATCTCTGGCACTTTGACCATTCCACTATTTCAACATCATTCTTTGACACAACATCTCAACCTTTTAGATGATGGATAAACCATATATACAGTTGAAGTCAGAAGTTTACATACACCTTAGCCAAATACATTCAAACTCAGTTTTTCACAATTCCTGACATTTAATCCTAGTAAAAATTCCTTGTTTTAGGTCAGTTAGGATCACCACTTTATTTTAAGAATGTGAAATGTCAAAATATTAGTAGACAGAATTATTTATTTCAGCTTTTATTTCTTTCCTCACATTCCCAGTGGATCAGAAGTTTACATACACTCAATTAGTATTTGGTAGCATTGCCTTTAAATTGTTTAACTTGGGTCAAATGTTTCTGGTAGCCTTCCACAAGTGTCCCACAATAAGTTAGTTGAATTTTGGCCCATTCCTCCTGACAAAACTGGTGTAACTGACTCAGGTTTCTAGGCCTCCTTATTCGCACATGCTTTTTCAGTTCTTCCCACAAACTTTCTATAGGATTGAGGTCAGGGCTTTGTGATGGCCACTCCAATACCTTGGCTTTGTTGTCCTTAAGCCATTTTCCCACAACTTTGGAAGTATGCTTGGGGTCATCGTCCATTTGGAATACCCATTTGCGACCAAGCTTTAACTTCCTGACTGATATATATAAACATAATTTTCCTTCCTCATGATGCCATCTATTTTGTGAAGTGCACCAGTCCCTCCTGCAGCAAAGCACCCCCACAACATGATGCTGCCACCCCCGTGCTTCACGGTTGGGATGGTGTTTTTCGGCTTGCAAGCCTCCCCCTTTTTCCTCCAAACATAACTATGGTCATTATGGCCAAACAGTTCTATTTTTGTTTCATCAGACCAGAGGACATTTCTCCAAAAAGTACGATCTTTGTCCCCATGTGCAGTTGCAAACTGTAGTTTGGCTATTTTATGGCGCTTTTGGAGCAGTGGCTTCTTCCTTGCTGAGCGGCCTTTCAGGTTATGTCGATATAGGACTTGTTTTACTGTGGATATAGATACTTTTGTACCTGTTTCCTACAGCATCTTCACAAGGTCCTTTTCTGTTGTTCTGGGATTGATTTACACTTTTTGCAAAAAAGTACATTCATCTCTAGGAGACAGAACGTGTCTCCTTCTTGAGCAGTATGACGGCTGTGTGGTCCCATGGTGTTTATACTTGCGTACTATTGTTTGTACAGATGAACGTGGCACCTTCAGGCATTTGGAAATTGCTCCCAAGGATGAACCAGACTTGTCTGATTTATTTTGATTTGCCCATGATGATGAGCAAAGAGGCACTAAGTTTTCAAGGTAGGCCTTGAAATACATCCACAGGTACACCTCCAGTTGACTCAAATGATGTCAATTACCCTATCAGAAGCATCTAAAACCATGACATAATTTTCTGGAATTTTCCAAGCTGTTTAAAGGCACAGTCAACTTACTGTATGTAAACTTCTGACCCACTGGAATTGTGATATAGTGAATTATAAGTGAAATAATCTGTCTGTAAACAATTGTTGGAAGAATTACTTGTGCCATGCACAAAGTAGATGTCCTAACTGACTTGCCAAAACTATAGTTTGTTAACATGAAATCTGTGGAGTGGTTGAAAAATGAGTTTTAATGACTAAACTTCCAACTTCAACTGTATGGACAGGTGCAATTATGTTAAATATGAAATTACTAATTGAACTCTGATACGCAGTCTCTCGCGCCCTGCAGTCACATGTTCAGCACAGCACTTCTTAAAACCAAAGATTCAGCATTAACTTTGAACAATACAAAATAACAACTGCTATTTCTTATGGAGGTAAAGGTCAACCGGTATATTCTAATATCCTTGATTTTAACAATGGTTAAAGCACTCCCCGGGGCAAGGATCTGTAGTGGGCTGACTAACTCCACACTAAGAAGGCAAAGGCCACATTTTTTAAATTTGTCATACACAGTACTTGAGAATATTTGTGGTTAGTTTGAAACCTTTTTTTAACTGCCATTTGATATGACTTTGATCATAGGCCCACACACAAAATATTGTTTTATTTGTTATTTTAACTGACTCAACACAGATCCAGAGTCCGTTATAAAATCCAGGCCACTCTATATTGAATGGCAACTATATCTGAATAGAACCAAAACTGTAGGAATATTTCCTTCAAAGGTCCAATGCATTTCTGGGTAACGATTAAGTACCTTACAGTGATTGTTTTCAATTAAAATGGTCAAAAAGAACACAAAATTGCTTCTTAGCAAAGGGCAGTTTCTCAAGCAAGGATTTTGCTAGGACTGTATGGGAGTGGTCTTAGTGGGGAAAACAGAACAATAGCTGGCAGAGGGGTTTGTATTCTTTCTTATTGGTCTATTAACTAATTTACCGAATGGTGATGTCCATGGCAGTAACCAGGGTATCTGATACTGTTTCTGAGTGAGAGTGACTAACAAAATCAATGGTGGCCCCCTTTGAGGTCAGTGCCCTTGGGCATGTGCCCTGCGTCTCCGGTCGGTAATTCGGCCATGATTACTACAAGTTTATATAGCTGGCAAGACTAACTAGACTAATTTACCTATCTAAAAAATGTTCACTGACATTTTGATTGACTGTCAGTGAGTGACATATAACAAGAGGAAAACTGCTGATGCACAGTTGAGTTTTGAAATCGCACCTTGTGTTTTCTACTATTCTCACTCTCAACAGTAAGTTGAGACCTCGACTGAGTTCCTCCCGAAAGATTTGTCAAAAATTTAAAAATTTAAAAAATTATAATATGGCATCCTCTTATGTAGTTATGGCCCTGGTGATGTCACCATGGAAGGCCAAAACTCCATCGCACTAACAGGCTGAAAGTTCAGGAGGTCTTTTCAAACAGCTCATAATTTTCACAATTTCACAGTATTATTCCAACCTCATAGTGTGGAAATATATATAAAACACAGGAAAATCACGTGTTTGACTGCACTGGGCCTTTAATTATTCACTTGGTCATTGCTAAATATTTAAATTTCTTGTAAGGAGAAAGAGGTAGAATGAGATAATCAAAGATTACATGATTTGGGAGAGAGAATATTGACCGTGAAATTAGCATGATGTACCTGAATCTCATATGGATTACAATTTTATGAAGATTAAAGAAAGATTTAGTCCGATTTTATATGACTGTTTAAACACAGTGATCATAATAAAGAGAGGCACTACTCTAGCCTCCAGTAATTGGATTTGACTGTTCATAAGCCTCTGGGTTTTTATTCTTTTTGTTCCCCCAATATGTTCTTACTTTAAAGTCTGCCGCCCTTTTTGGTCACTTTCTACATACTGTATGATAAGGTCAATGGGTTTAAGTTACGCTGGTCTGTTTTCTTCATGCCTATCTCGCTACCATCAGTGGTCTCCTCCTGCTCATACTAGGCTTGTTCCCACAGTGACACATTTCTGACAGTTTTCCCAAGAATGTCTGATTCACTCTCCCACATCAGAAATGTCCCGGTCCAGTCTAATGCATAATGCATACAAATAAAGAGTTACAGTGCATTCAGAAAGTATTCAGACCCCTAGACTTTTCAACATTTTGTTACGTTACAGCATTATTCAAAAATTTATTGAATACACATTTTTCCTCAGCAATCTACACACAATACCCCATAATGACAAACTGAAAACAGGTTTTTAGAAATGTTTGCAAATTTATTAGAAATAAAAAACAGAAATACCTTATTTACATAAATATTCAGGCCCTTTGCTATGAGACTATACATTTAGCTCAGGTACATCCTGTTTCCATTGATCATCCTTGAAATCTTTCTACAACTTGATTGGAGTCCACCTGTGGTAAATTCAATTGATTGGACATGATTTGGAAAGGCAAACACCTGTCTACATAATGTCCCACAGTTGACAGTGCATGTCAGAGCAAAAACCAAGCCATGAGGTCGAAGGAATTGTCCGTAGAGGTCAGAGACAGGATTGTGTCGAGGCACAGATCTGGGGAATGGTACCAAAAAAAATCTGCAGCATTGAAGGTCCCCAAGAATACAGTGGCCTCCATCTGTGGAGATGGAAGAACCTTCCAGAAGGACAACCATCTCTGCAGCACTCCACCATTCAGGCATTTGTGGTAGAGTGGCTCAGTAAAAGGCACATGACAGCCTGCTTGGAGTTTTCCAAAAGGCACCTAGATTCTCTGGTCTGATGAAACCAAAATTGAACTATTTGGCCTGAATGCCAAGCGTCACATCTGGAGGAAACCTAGAGGAAGCATGGTGGTGGCAGCATCATGCTGTGGGGATGTTTTTCAGCGGCAGTGACTGGGAGACTAGTCAGGATGGAGGGAAAGATGAACGGAGCAAAGTACAGAGCGTTCTGGACCTCAGACTGGGGAGAAGGTTCACCTTTCAACAGGACAACAATCTTAAGCACACAGCCAAGATAACGCTGGAGTGGCTTCGGGACAAGTCTCTGAATGTGCTTGAGTGGCCCAACCAGAACTCGGACTTGAACCTGTTCGATCATCTCTGGAGAGACCTGAAAATAGCTGTGCAGCAACTCGCTCCATCCAACCTGACAGAAATGCAAAAATGTCTAAAAACCTGTTTTTGCTTTGTTGTTATGGGATTGATGAGCGGGGAAAAAACAATTTAATCAATTTTAGAATAAGGCTGTAACGTAACAAAATGTGGAGAAAGTCAAGGGATCTGAATGCTTTCCGAATGCACTGTATATCATGGTACATACAGTAATATCATGACCATTATTGACCAGCAACATTAATAATAATAATAATTTATTTAATTTATAAAGCATTATATACAACTTATTGCGTACTACTTTTGCAAATAAAGTACATTATCATGTGTGTACGTGTTGTCTTGTGTTATGTTAGAAGTGTATTTATGGCCCAGTGTGAATAATAGGTGTGAATTTGGTGTGTGACTGTACCGGCCCTTTTGTTCCCTCAGGTGCCCCAGTCATTGTAGGAATGAGCATCAACATCGCTAGCATTGACTCCATCTCAGAAGTGAACATGGTGAGTTAAAAAAAAAATACCTTCTCTTACAGTAGCACTGTCCATATAGTACATTGACAAAATGTGTCCATTTTTATTTATTAGGGTTTGTCTTTAAAGCATGATGCACCCATTTTATAAAACACAATTTTGATAATTTAATTAGTTTCATTTAAGTATACTTAAGAAAAATATATGCAACATGCAACAATTTAAAAGATTTTACTGGGTTGCAGTTCATATATGGAAATCAGTCAATTGAAATAAATTCATTAGGACATAATCCATGGATTTCACATGAATACCTAATGGGAATACAGATATGCATCTGTTGGTCACAGATACCTTAAAAAAAAAAGGTAGGGGCGTGGATCAGAAAACCAGTCAGTATCTGGTGTGACTGTGGCCTGTGGAATGTTGTCCCACTTGTCTTCTGTGTGAAATTGCTGGATATTGGGAGGAACTGGAACAACGCTGTCTAACACGTCAATCCAGAGCCTCCCAAACATGCTCAATGGGTAAAATGTCTTGTGAGTATGCAGACAATGGAAGAACTGGGACATTTTCAGCTTCCAGGAATTGTGTACAGATCCTTGCGACATGGGGTTGTGCATTATCATGCTAAAACATGAGGTGATTGCGGCGGATGAATGGCACGACAATGGGCCTCAGGATCTCATCACGGTATCTCTGTACATTCAAAGTGCCATCGATAAAATGCAATTGTGTTCGTTGTCCATAGCTTATGCCTGCCCATACCATAACCCCACCGCCACCATGGGGCACTCTGTTCACAACGTTGACATCAGCAAACCGCTCGCCCACACAACGCCATACACATGGTCTGTGGTTGTGAGGCCGGTTGGATGTACTGCCAAATTCTCTAAAACAACGTTGGAGGTGGCTTAAGGTAGAGAAAGGAACATTCAATTCTCTGGTAACAGCTCTGGTGGACATTCCGCATGCCACTCCGTCAAAACTTGTTGTGTAACAAAGCTGCACATTTTAGAGTGGCCTTTTATTGTCCCCAGCACAGGATGCACCTGTGTAATTATCATGCTGTTTAATCATCTTCTTGATAAGCCACACCTGTCAGGTGGATAGATTATCTTGGCAAAGGAGAAATGCTCATTAACAGTAATGTACACAAATCTGTACACAACATTTGACCAACATGGGACCAACACTTTACATGTTGCGATTATATTGTTGTTCATTATAGTATTGACTCAGGGGTTTTAATACATTTGCAAAAAACTTCTTATGTTTAGATGGGTGACAAAACAATCTATTTTGAATTCAGACTGTAACACAACAAAATGTGAAATAAGTCAAGGGGTATGAATACTTTCTGAAGGCACTCTATGACCTCCACATAACACACCTTGATGTGTTTCAGGTGTTATATTTTTTGTTCAGTGTATTTGCAATGCAATACCATTTCAATCAGTCATATTTGCCCTCGCAGACATTGCATAACCATAGATATGTTGTACATCTGTTTTGCCTGATTATATTACGTATGTAACTTCTGTTTATTAGAGAGCAGTGAGAAATCAGGCTCAGTCTTGCTCTTTAAAGCAGACAATATGGCTGGTGTCTCTGCAATGACATCATTCTGTCTCTCTGCTTGTATTTTATTTCATTTAACGTGACACAGTCACACTCAACAGTTCACTCCCCCACAAGCCAGAGGAGCTTTGTTATTTTGTTTTGAGTTTGTTCTCCCTGCAATATTGTCATTTGGAATCACTATTGTTATTTTCATCCAGTTTCAAGCAGTAACAGATTTTATTTTTAATTTGTTCGAGGTAGAGGTAAAGCTGCTTTCTTTATTTTTAAGAGCAAACACGTGAGGCGCTTTGATGTATTCATTTTGAAGTTATTTCAGAGATTTATTTTGTACTCCTGTGTTTTTGAAGACACAGCAAGTTTTTTCTTATGTTTTATGTTATTTTTGTTTCCCTGGACATTTGAGAAGGTAGCATCAGGTGCAGGGTTGAAAAGGTTGGAAAAAGTTCCTTTGAACAAAGTAAGACACAAAACAAAATGACTAGCTTGGTTTCCATCCAATTGGAAACAGATATCTATGCGAATTTTCAAAGATCTGCATTAAAAAAAATATGCGCATTTACCCACCAGAGATGTGTTTGCATTAAATTGACTTGGTGGGGATTTTCAAACCTACAGATGTTTTTTTCACAAAAGATATTGCGGCACTTGCGCTCTAGTCAACAGCTCGCAGATACAGTGCGGGTATAGCCTACATTATGAGATTATTATGGACAAAATAGCGAGATTATTTATATTTGTCAAACGGCAGCCAAGCATCGATGATCATGTCACCAGAATAAGACCCTCAAAATGTATTGGAAAGGCACATTAAACTCATCACTATGCACTTTCACCACCCTTTGAAGTTTATCATAACTTATTTAAACTGCATGCTTTCCTGAAAAATCGTAGTAGGAGGATCACACATGTAATCGCGTATTATTTGCGCATTAAAAGCATTTCCACCAACATTTATCGCATAATTAATTTTAACGACACGAAAAAGATCCATCCTTAGTTTTGTCGACATTTTGAAAGTTTACAGACAAAGGCCTGTCATTAATTTTTCTGGTCCGACATGTACTTTACTCGAATAAAAAGGTTGGATGGAAACGTAGTCATTGTCAGCTTGGATAAAGCTTGATCATCTCAACATGTATGTAATGTCTAACGCCATAACTAGTCTATTTTAGCTGTTCATTTTTGTATTTTGTCAGCCAGCCAACATAGTCATAGCTAAAGAAAACCACATAATTAAAAATGTTTTTGTTGCAATCAGACGAAAGCCATGTAAATCACAATTACGTTGTGTTAGTATTTAATTTCATTTAAAAAATTCACAATGCCGCAAATATTTTTTTAAATGGAAAATCTGGAATATTCTTCTCTTCTGTAGGTCATTTTATGTCCAGCTGAATAACCACTAAGATTAGCTGTCAGTCCGCTTATAAAATGTGAGGTATATTATATTGCGATTTCAGGACACTGAGGTTTCCAGAATAATTGGCAGCATTTGTCATGCGAAATTCAGAAAAACTGTACTGTCATCGGAGGACGTACTAAACTTAACTTGACCTTTAAATCACTTCCCTGTAAGTCTCTCATCACTGTTAATGCATTCTGATATACTCTGCACCTAATGACTATGATACATTTAGATGTGCATACATTTATGCACATTAGGTATTATGTGAATGGTGTAGGATAGGGCAAGAAGGGTAACTTCCCATAGTTGAAGCTTTTGTTCGTGCATACAATGGTTCCAAAGGGTGATTCGGCTGTCCCCACCTTACTGGAACACAAAAGGGTTCTACCTGGAACCAGAAGGATTGTACCTGGAAAGGTTCTTCAAAGGGTTCTCCCATGGAGACAGCCACATAACTCTTTTAGGTTCTTTTTAAGAGTGTAGCAACTAGTTATTTTCAATCTCACAGTGCTGTGTCCCCTTTTTCAACAGGATTACACCATCACAATGTATTTCCAGCAAAGTTGGCGAGACAAGCGGTTGGCATACGCTGAGCTGCCCCTCAACCTGACTCTGGATAACCGCGTGGCGGACCAGCTGTGGCTCCCAGACACCTACTTCCTCAACGACAAGAAGTCCTTCCTGCATGGCGTGACAGTGAAGAACCGAATGATTCGACTGCATCCAGATGGCACCGTGTTATATGGGCTCAGGTAAAGCTAACTTTCATTGGAATTCTACTGTAACTAAACTGGTTAAGGCCTGTAAGACAGGACTGGAAGAGACCTTGGGAACAGTGAGGCATGGGAGAAACTAGGTCTGTGTCTAAATAGTATCACGGCACTTTCGCTTTCCTTACTTCCATTAACAAAAAAAATATGAGTCCAGAGAATCACTGAATTTCTGATGACAGGATTCAATTGTAAGTAGTTATAGCCTACCTTGACAATTACATGACATGCTAATACCTGACATATGCATTGAGTATACACCCTCCCCCCCCCCCCCCCGTTCAGAACAGCCTCAATACCTCAGGGCATAGACTCTACAAGGTGTCGAAAGCGTTCCACAAGGATGCTGGAATCCAATGCGTTGCACAGGGATGCTGGAATCCAAAGCTTCCCACAGTTGTGTCAAGTTGGCTGGATGTCCTTTGGGTGGAGGACCATTCTTCATACCCATGGGAAACTGTTGAGTGTGAAAAACCCAGCAGCTTTGCAGTTCTTGACACAAACCGGTGTGCCTGGCACCTACTCTACTAACATACCCCGTTCAAAGGCACTTAAATCTTTTGCCTTACCCATTCACCCTCTGAATGACACATACACAATCCATGTTTCAAATGTCTCAAGGCTTAAAAATCCTTCTTTAACCTGTCTTCTCCACTTCATCTACACTGATTGAAGTGGATTTAACAAGTGACATCAATAATAGATCATAGCTTATACCTGGATTCACCTGGTCAGTCTATGTCATGGAAGAAGCTGTATACTCAGTGTACAGTCAGGTCCAAAATGATTGGCACCCTTGATAAAGAGGAGCAAGAATTACTGTAAAATAAATAATACAAATACTGAGCTGTATTGTATGCTAAAAAAAAGAGAACTATATTATTTTTACACTAATACAATTGCTCAGAGAAATATATTTTGTTTAACAAGTAATACTATTTTTTGTCAGAAATATGTAGTACGGGACAAAATGATTGACACCCCTGTTTAATATACCTTTCAGTACCCCACCTTGCGAGGATAACAGCACTGAGTCTTTTTCTAATGTTTTATGAGATTGGAAGACATATTGGGAGGGATCTTAGACCATTCCTCCATACATAATCTTTCCAAATCCTTTATATCCTTTGTCCTTTGCCTATGGACTGACCCTCTTCAATTCAAACCACAGGTTTCAAATCAAAATATAGATTTTGTGGTCAATTAACCATTTCTTTGTGGATTTTGATGTTTGCTTGGGGTCATTGTCTTGCTGGAAGATACACTTGCTGCCAAGTTTGTCTGCATAAGCTTCTTTCTTTCGACGCCAAACCCACCATTTGTGTGCGTGGCCAAAGAGCTGTCATCCAACAAATGTAAATAGAGTTTGCTTAACGACATTGACACTTGGATTGGAACTGGTGCATTGGTCAGATGACCGTGGTACCTTCAGGCGTTTGTAAATTGCTCCCAAGGATGAACCAGACTTGTGGAGGCCTACAATTTGATTTCTTTAGATTTTCCCATGATGTCGAGCAAAGAGGCACTGAGTTTGAAGGTAGGCCTTGAACTACATCCACAGGTACAGCTCCAATTGACTCAAATTATGTAAATCAGAAGCTTCTAAAGCTATGACATCATTTTCTGGAATTTTCCAAGCTGTTCAAAGGCACAGACAACTTAATGTATGTAAACTTCTGACCTACTGGAATTGTGATAGAGTGAATTATAAGTGAAATAATCCGTCTATAAACAATTGTTGGAAGAATTGCTTGCGTCATGCACAAAGTAGATGTCCTAACCGACTTGCCAAAACTATAGTTTGTTAACATGAAATCTGTGGAGTGGTTGAAAAATGAGTTTTAATGACTTCAACCTAAGTGTATGTAAACTTCCGACTTCAATTGTATCTTCCAATAAGACAAAGACCCCAAGCACACATTACAATCCAAAAAGAAGGTTAAACGACCATAATGGCCATCTCAGTCTCCGGACTTGAACCCCATTGAAAACCTGTGGTTTGAATTGACGAAGGCAGTCCATAAGCGCAGACAAAGTATATTAAGGATCTGGACAGATTATATGTGTAAGAATGGTCTAAGATCCCTCCCAATGTGTTCTCCAATCTCATAAAACATTTTAGAAAAAGGCTCAGTGCCACTATCCTCTCAAAATGAGGTATTGAAAGGTACTGATAACTGGATAGTCCATCAGTAGATGCTATATAGATGGTCATACTATTAACAAAGATCTGTTGATAATCAACTGAATATATGTTGATAAGCAACTGATGGCTAAGTTTACGGTTAGGGTTAGGGTAGTTGAAATTTGGTCAGTCCACCCTGGCCTTGAAAATCAAATCAAATCAAATCATATTGGTCACATACACATGGTTAGCAGATGTTATTGCGGGTGTCGTGAAATGCTTGTGCTTCTAGTTCCGACAGTGCAGTATATCTAACAGTAAGAATGAATTAGGCCTATATACATAAGGACTAGCGGCATGGACTAAGATACAGTAGAATAGTATTGAACACAGTATATACAAATGAGATGGGGAACGCAAGATATGTAAACGTTGTTTAAATGACTGTGATACCGAAGGATAGTATAGAATACAGTATATACATATGAGATGAGTGATGCCAGATATGCAAATATCATAAACATTATTAAAGTGGCTAGTGTTCCATACCTTAAAGTGATCAGTGGTTTCTAGTCTGTGCCTCTATGCAGCAGCCTCTAATGTGCTAGTGGTGGCTGTTTAGGATGACCTTGAGGTAGAAGCTGTTTTTCAGTCTCTCGGTCCCAGCTTTGATGCACCTGTACTGACCTCGCCTTCTGGATGACAGCGGGGTGAACAGGCAGTGGCTTGGGTGGTTGATGTCCTTGATGATATTTTTGGCCTTCCTGTGATATCGGGTGCTGTAGGTGTCCTGGAGGGCGGGTAGTTTGCCCCCGGTAATGCGTTGGGAAGACCGCACCACCCTCTGGAGAGCCTTGTGGTTGTGGGCGGTGCAGTTGCCGTACCAGGCGGTGATACAGCCCGACAGGATGCTTTAAATTTTGCATCTGTAAAGGTTTGTGAGGGTTTTAGGTGTTAAGCCAAATTTCTTTAGCCTCCTGAGGTTGAAAGCGCTGTTGTGCCTTCTTCACCACACTGTCTGTGTGGGTGGACCATTTCAGTTTATCAGTGATGTGTACGTCAAGGAACTTTAAGTTTTCCACCTTCTCCACTGCGGTCCCGTAGATGTGGATAGGGGGTGCACCTTCTGCTGTTTCCTTTTTTACGTTGAGTGAGAGGTTGTTTTCCTGGCACCATACTCCCAGAGCCCTCACCTCCTCCCTGTAGGCTGTCTCGTCATTGTTGGTAATCAAGCCTACTACTGTTGTGTCGTCTGCAAACTTGATGATTGAGTTGGAGGCGTGCTTGGCCATGCAGTCATGGGTGAACAGGGAGTACAGGAGTGGGCTGAGTAAGCACCCTTGTGGGGCCCCAGTGTTGAGGATCAGTGAAGTGGAGGTGTTGTTTCCTACCTTCACCACCTGGGGGCGGCCCGTCAGGAAGTCCAGGACCCAGTTGCACAGGGTGGGGTTCAGACCCAGCGCCTCAACCTTAATGATGAGTTTGGAAGGTACTATGGTGTTGAATGCTGAGCTTTAGTCAATAAAAAGTATTCTTACATAGGCATTCCTCTTGTCCAGTTGGGAAAGGGCAGTGTGCAGGGTGATGGCGATTGCATCATCTGTGGATCTATTGGGGCGGTAAGCAAATTGAAGTGGGTCTAAGGTGGCAGGTAAGATAGAGGTGATATGATCCTTGACTAGTCTCTCAAAGCACTTCATGATGACAGAGGTGAGTGCTACGGGGCGATAGTCATTACGTTCAGTTACCTTTGCCTTCTTGGGTACAGGAGCAATGGTGGCCATCTTGAAGCATGTGGGGACAGCAGACAGGGATGGGGATAGATTGAATATACTTGTAAACACACCAGCCAGCTGGTCTGCGCATGCTCTGAGGACGCATGCTCTAACGTCCACAGACGGAGCAGAGTGGACCAAATCTGAACCTATCATAGACGTATGTTCAGATAGCACAGTACTGGGCCAGGTTTCCCAAAAGCATATTTAGGCAAAGTTCATCGTTAGAACGTTCGTAGGTGCATTGTTAAATCTCCAAGCTTTTTCCCAAAACCGTTGTTATTAACGTTGCTCTTGAAAACGCTCGTTATCTAACGCCTGCCTCAGACTACATGTAGAACTGCGTTGTTAAAGCCTCCCGAGTCACTTTATACACAGAAGATCTCCGCTAAACATAGAATCACATGGTTTATCCGTCTCTAACCGGCGATAACTTAAAACAAAGTTTACTACAAAATACGAAGTTGCCAATGTGCAATTGATACAGGCAACGTATAAAAAACATTATTCAAATTAAAACCGATAGGACTGCATTAAAATATAAATACAGTAGGCTGACGGCCTAGTTCAATCATATTGAAATACATACGTTCAATCAATTTTCATTCAAACTATTTTGCTACATGTAGGCTACTATCTGTATTTGTCTCAGTATATTTCATAATGTGTAACTTAACATGTGTGCAACGATGTGCCAAATCTGTGATTTTGTGCACTTTTATTGGCTAAGCATTACAATTAGCCGCCTCAATATTTGCAGCCATAGGTGGTAATATCTCTGTAGGAGCTGATCTGTCGTCAGTATTGTGAAATAATTATAATGTTAAGATAAGATTTGAATGGAGAAAGCTGATGCTCCAACGACACATTTAGCAACCGACTGCGTGGTTTTGGGAAACACGTTACGTCTTCGTCGGTTGCAGGAAAGATGCATCGTTAAAGCACTCGTAAGCCTAAATTCCATCGCTATCGGGAAACTGGGCCCAGTACAGTACAGTACAACGAGAAGAGCACAGCAGAGTCCAGTACACTATAGTATAGTATAGTATAGTATAGTATAGTATAGTATAGTATAGTATAGTATAGTATAGTATAGTATAGTATAGTAGTGTACAGTATACTCTAGTTTACTATACTGTACTGTACTCTGCTGGGATGTCCAAACTTGACATTTATATCCACAATTATACATTTCTGTGAGAAAAGGGACCCTTGATGTAAATCCATTACCGTAATTCTGTTACTGGGTGTAAATCCACTTCACTTACTGTAGTTCAATAACTAAAATAGTTATTTTTCAAACTCAAGGTATCATGTCATAGCTGACACAACCCATTCTTTCTGCAGACATGTTTGAATCTTAGTTCGAAGCAGATATTAACGTTTAACGTTTTTGGAAAACATTGTCGCATAAAAACCTGAGGGAGAATTTTCCATAATTGCGTTACAAAGGTTTGCATCTGCACAGTTCTTCCACTAAATTTGTTTTGGTACATTCTTCTGTGGAAATGGTTAAAAGTAGTCCTTGTGCATAAATCAAATAAAACCTAATTTTATTGGTCACATACACATATTTAGCAGATGTTATTGCGGGTGTAGCGAAATGCTAGTGTTTCTAGCTCCAACAGTGCAGTAATATATAACAATTCACAACAATACACACAAATCTAAAAGTAAAAGAATATAATTAAGAAATATATAAATATTAGGACGAGCAATGTCTGAGTGGCATTGACTAAAATACAGTATATACATATGAGATGAGTAAAGCAGTATGTAAACATTATTAAAGTGACCAGTGATTTCATGTCTATGTATATAGAGCAGCAGCCTCTAAGGTGCAGGATTGAGTATCCGGATGGTAGCCAGCTAGTGATGACTATTTAACACCTTCTCCACTGCGGTTCTTTTCGATATGGATAGGAACGTGCTCGCTCTGCTGTTTCCTGAAGTCCACGATCAGCTCCTTCGTTTTGTTGACGTTGAGGGAGAGGTTATTTACCTGGCACCACTCCGCCAGGGCCCTCACCTCCTCCCTGTAGGCTGTCTCTTCATTGTTGTGTTACCCGAAAAATATGACTTGCTAAACAAAATATCTTTCTCTGTATTAGTATAAAATGTAGCATACAATATAGGTCAGTATTTGTATTATTTATTTTATACAGTCTTTTTTTCTCTCTTTATCAAGGGGCCAATCATTTTGGACATTACTGTACATATGGTACACATGTATTTGCTTTTAAATAAATTCATTTGAATTAACTTTATTTGTTTAACATCACGTGTCTCTGGTGATTGGAGGCCTCAGAGGACAAGACAGAGAATCACTGCTCCTTGGATTATATAATGCTGATGTGCTTCGGCCAATGATGTTTCTTTCTTTGTTCCACAGGGCAGTCCCATTTTGAAGTGTTTCAAAGCAAAAAACGAATTCAACTGCAAATGTTAATTATAGGAAGCTTACAGCTAAATGCAAAGATGCTGCTGTAATGGCTATTTCTATCTTACACAGCTCTATTATGAGGCTCTATTACCTCATTCCACTCCACAATCAGTTTGCTCTTGTCATGTCCATATTGTCTGGAAGATTAAATATAGCTTAGGTAAGCCTCTGGAAAAGTATTGTGTTATTTTCAAGAATGGGGGACTTTGCGCATGCCCTTGCTCATTGACATGAGATATCATGATAGCATTACCAGTGTCTGCAAGAGAATGGCAGTCTTCTCCATTCTTTGGTGGTTTTTCAGCCAGTCAGCATACACTTTGTTAACACTGCCTCATTGAATCACTCTGAGATTGTTCATATCAACAAGGCCCTCATCCCCATTCCACACCACCAAACACAGGGACATCTTGGTGTCTGTCTCAGAGGGGTAGATGTTTTAGGATCTGTCAGACAGACTGTGGTATTAATGAGGGTTTGATGATGTTTGGAAGTGAGACGGGAAACTAATGGTCTGGTAAATACTTACTTAATATGTCTCTTGGTGGAATCAGCTGTGGGTGCAGGGGAAGGAGCGAGGGAGGGATGGAATTGGAAGCAGCATCTCTTACTACCCAGAGGGAGTTGATGAAAAGGTGGAAGGATGAAGTGAGGCCTATGTAGAGTACAGGTTGCCTGTAGGGTATGTATTCATGATTCTAACAAATATGCCTCTGTGACTTATCTTAAAGACCATGACCCCTTTACCATTCACGGGAAGACATAATGTTTTCATGTACCTGCTCATTTGATTGACATGTGAGCTTCTCTTACAGAAGATACCTACAGTATAAGCCTGGAGTGTTTTCAGTAGGCATGACACGGGAACACAACATTGTTTTGATTGTGCAACAGAATGAATGTAGCAGTCATCATTGTCTGTATCAGTCACTATTGTATGTAGCAGTCATCATTGTCTGTAGCAGTCACTATTGTATGTAGCAGTCACCATTGTATGTAGCAGTCACTATTGTATGTAGCAGTCACTATTGTATGTAGGAGTCACTATTGTATGTAGCAATCCCCATTTTATGTAGCAGTCCCCATTGTATGTAGCAGTCCCCATTGTATGTAGCAGTCACTATTGTATGTAGCAGTCACTATTGTATGTAGCAATCACCATTTTATGTAGCAATCCCCATTGTATGTAGCAGTCCCCATTGTATGTAGCAGTCACCATTGTATGTAGCAGTCACTATTGTATGTAGCAGTCCCCATTGTATGTAGCAGTCACTATTGTATGTAGCAGTCCCCATTGTATGTAGCAGTCACCATTGTATGTAGCAGTCATCATTGTCTGTAGCAGTCATCATTGTATGTAGCAGTCACTATTTTATGTAGCAGTCAACTTTGTATGTAGCAGTCACTATTGTATGTAGCAGTCACTATTGTATGTAGCAGTCACTATTGTATGTAGCAGTCACCTTTGTATGTAGCAGTCACTATTGTATGTAGCAGTCACCTTTGTATGTAGCAGTCACCATTGTATGTAGCAGTCACCATTGTATGTAGCAGTCACCATTGTATGTAGCAATCACTATTGTATGTAGCAGTCACCTTTGTAGGTAGCAGTCACCTTTGTATGTAGCAGTCACCATTGTATGTAGCAGTCACCTTTGTATGTAGCAGTCACCATTGTATGTAGCAGTCACCATTGTATGTAGCAGTCACCATTGTATGTAGCAGTCACCATTGTATGTAGCAGTCCCCATTGTATGTAGCAGTCACTATTGTATGTAGCAGTCACCTTTGTATGTAGCAGTCACCATTGTATGTAGCAGTCACCATTGTATGTAGCAGTCACTATTGTATGTAGCAGTCACCATTGTATGTAGCAGTCACCATTGTATGTAGCAGTCACCATTGTATGTAGCAGTCACCATTGTATGTAGCCGTCACCATTGTATGTAGCAGTCACCATTGTATGTAGCAGTCACCTTTGTATGTAGCAGTCACCTTTGTATGTAGCAGTCACCATTGTATGTAGCAGTCACCATTGTATGTAGCAGTCACCTTTGTATGTAGCAGTCACCATTGTATGTAGCAGTCACCATTGTATGTAGCAGTCACCATTGTACTGCACAAGACCAACAAATATAGTGCACCACTTATTTCTGTTTATTTGTATTACTGGAAGAGTGTGAGGAGGAGGAGGAGGAGGAGGAGGAGGAGGAGGAGGAGGAGGAGGAGGAGGAGGAGGTGCACTTCCCATCCAGAATTCTGTGCCCCAGAAAAAAGCCACAAAACACCCTCCTAATCCCTCATCACCACAATGTCCCAGTTTCATCAATGAACAAGCCCAGACAGTGAGTCTGCTGTGCGGTGCCGACAGGGACCCACCCAGAGGACTGGGGGGCTGCTGGGGGGAGAGGAGCATCCTGGGGCCCTTTCAAAGTAACACAGCAGCCAGAGCCCCAGGGGACACAGGCTTTGTTTCTTCCCCCAACATTTTGCAGCTTTGCTTTACATTAGTCATGTACAGTAAAGTTGTGAGATAGAAAACAATGTGCAATGCAGAGTGAAATGCCCTTGGTCTATGATAAAGCCGGAGGGGAGGGATAATGAGGTTGTGTTGGGCCATGGGGAGAATCAGAATACATTTGCTACGGCATTATGTCCCAACGCACCAAAGAAGAGGGAGTCAAAAAGTATATCATCTCAAACGGTGACTCACTGTATGGAAATGGTTTCTGTTTTCATCATGGTTGTATAGCCCCTGCTAACACTCCACATTGTTGTCCTACTGCACTCTATACACTTCACCAGTAACTGTGCATGTGTTTGACAATAGTTGTGGTGGCTTGTATTAGCCTGCACACTGCGAACCTCTTGCAATGTGCTGAATTGTCCAGCAGCCTGGACTCAGGCATCCTAAATTATGCATCCCAAATGTAAAATATGCTGTTGTGAAGTGTAAACTTCCCCACCACTCTCTCCCACCCCCTAACACACACAAATTGTTTACCTTTCAAACTCTCCCCATGAATGTGTCGGTGCTTCTGACACACAGGGGTGATGAGTTGAAATTCAATTAGTTTTCCCATTCAGGAAAACCAGTGAGCTCCCTAGTTCATTTACACAAGAAACCTGAAAGCACATATGTAATTACTAAAACGTGCTGCACTAGTTAATATCTCAGTTCAATGCCATAGACTCCCACACAAATAGTCTGTAAACAGTGCACTTTTCCTGGGTTTCTGGATTTATTTAACTGGAATATAATGAATATGCACCCCTCATAAACACACCTGGCAGAAACATATATATATATATATATATATATATATATATACAGTATATATACAGCATTCAATCACAATGTTGTGTGACATTAAAGAACATCCTCGATGTATAGGTGCTAACATTTTAACTGATTCAATGAATCCCAAGGAAATAAAACAAGCTTGGTAAATTTACATATGATTGTTGGCTTTCGGGCTTGAATGAATTAGATGTTTACATTAAGCGTTATAGATGTACCGATGGTTTTGTTTGAAGTTTTAACAGCTTGAATTCATTCACGATGTTTCTATAGGTAGAACTGTAAATATGAAGCGAACAGCTCCAGTTGCGTGTGAGGTTGCAGTCACAACATAGATCAGGGCTGTCATGAGGCCTATCTTTGAGCACTAAAATGCTGCTATCTAAAACACATTTGTTTTTTTATTCCAGCCTCTCTCCATTTGGAATCGACTTGCCTCAGTCAGAACACATTCCCAACAACCTCACCTTTTGCCATTTAATTCGTTCAAAATTCATAAAGAGCTGACCACGGCTATTATGGAAGATCACAAACAGTGGGCCATGAGAAACAGACCTAAATGTCTCTTCCTCTTCTTCCCCCATCCCTTCTCATCCCTCGCTCCTAAAAATCACACCTCAGACAGGTTGTATGCAACACTAGTCTACCAATGATTGCATTTCCGTTTTTATTTTATTTTTTGACACGAGACAACTGCCTAACATTACTCAATTAAAGATTCACATCGTGCAGTGAAGTCTAAGCTACGATATCGTATAGGTTACCAAGGTAACAGCAGTTCTCTCTACCCTCCCAGGTCTCTCACCCTCTATGTCTCTGCTCTTTATTTTTTCCAGAATAACCACCACAGCAGCTTGCATGATGGACTTGAGGAGGTACCCCCTCGACGAACAAAACTGCACCCTGGAAATTGAAAGCTGTAGGTGGACTTAATACAAACGTCTTCTCCCCCATTCCTCTCCACTCTAGCTAAGTAACCCTCCCCCAACTGCCTGCCTGGGCTTCTCAAGCATCTCAGCAGGAATGTCTTCCTGCCATTTCCACTGGGTGTCACAGCGTTTTAAAAACACAGCAAGGGACTGCCCATGATTGCAGGCAGTTGGTGTTTTTTTTCGTAATTCAGCTCACGTCTCTCTACATTTAAGGCAAAAGTAAACTTTTAGACCTGTCATACTGAATGTCTCTAGAAGAAAAATACAAAAGGAGCCTTTTGCATTTCAAGTTGTTTCTGTCAATATTCACAAAACAATATTGACAACCTTACTGAAAGATGAAGCCCAAGTCCTTAGGCCAAAATTCTCCATACAGTCTTACTTCACCCTATAGCTTTGACTCCCGGGTGGTTCTGATATATCTTTAGATGGTTCTGATGTATCTTTGACTCCCGGGTGGTTCTGATATATCTTTAGGTGGTTCTGATATATCTTTAGATGGTTCTGATGTATCTTTAGGTGGTTCTGATGTATCTTTGACTCCCGGGTGGTTCTGATATATCTTTAGGTGGTTCTGATGTATCTTTGACTCCCGAGTGGTTCTGATATATCTTTAGTTGGTTCTGATGCATCTTTGACTCTGGAGTGGTTCTGATGTAGCTTTGACTCCCGGGTGGTTCTGATATATCTTTAGGTGGTTCTGATGTATCTTTGACTCCCGGGTGGTTCTGATATATCTTTAGGTGGTTCTGATGTATCTTTGACTCCCGGGTGGTTCTGATATATCTTTAGTTTGTTCTGATGTATCTTTGACTCTGGAGTGGTTCTGATGTAGCTTTGACTCTGGGGTGGTTCTGATGTATCTTTGACTCCTGGGCGGTTCTGATGTATCTTTAGGTGGTTCTGATGTCTCTTTGGGTGGTTCTGATGTATCTTTGACTCCTGGGTGGTTCTGATGTATCTTTGGGTGGTTCTGATGTATCATTGACTCCCAGGTGGTTCTGATGTATCTTTGACTCTCGGGCAGTTCTGATGTATCTTTGACTCCAGGTTTGTCTGATGTATCTTTGACTCCCGGGTGGTTCTGATGTATCTTTGACTCCAGGTTGGTTCTGATGTATCATTGACTCCCAGGTGGTTCTGATGTATCTTTGACTCTCTGGCAGTTCTGATGTATCTTTGACTCCAGGTTTGTTCTGATGTATCTTTGACTCCCGGGTGGTTCTGATGTATCTTTGACTCCAGGGTGGTTCTGATGTATCTTTGACTCCAGGTTGGTTCTGATGTATCTTTGACTCTGGGGTGGTTTAGGTCTGGGCTGGGCTGATGTTTGCAGTCTGCAGAGGCCTGCTGTCAGCAGATGTGATCATTATGGATCATTTAAAGCAGCTATCCTGGCCAACGTTATTGGCATCTCTGACTCTGAGTTCCATTTCTTATAGATGCGTTAACTCAGAGGGCAATGATTGCATTGACAGAAGCAGGTGACATTTTAAATGCTTGCTTGTATTTCAATTATAAGCCGTTACGTATTGACCACTGAATGCAACTTGAGCGGGCATATGGACCCCCTCTGTCATAACAACATCAATGCTCCTTTCATGGCAAAGCAGCACAGAGGCATGGCGTTGGATGGATATCTTTCATCAACCCCAAAACACGATTCCCTTGATTTTACAGCCAGAGTGAAAAAGGTTTGTCACATCCTAACATATGCAAATGTAAAATATGCAATGCATACAGAGAAGTCACAGCTACAGTATTCCTCTCCAAACTAACGATGTCATGTCATTGATTTTGCCACTAGTGACAGCCAAGTAACGTGACATGTCCATGGTTTGGCCCTACCTAGGTCCCCGTAGACATAAAGTGTAATTATGGATAGACCTAGCACATCCATAACCCTACACCCTCAATAACATATTTTTCCACTACATGTCGATAAGGGTGGAAATCTGGACATGCTGTGAGATTCATGTATTCTATATCCTGCTACATAGGGGAGGCAGAATGCCATGGGGGATAGTATTCATTAACAGTCGTTTAATACCATAGATCAATAAAGAGCATCCACTTATGAAAACATGCCAAATTCATTGGACAAAGTCACAGTTCCTGGACTTCTAACTTTAGAAAAATATTAAAAGTGGATGAATGGTGCTCCGGTGCTGGCTGGTATATAACCATCGACAGAGAGCTGGCACAGCCAGGAGGCAGAAGAGGGGTAATTAAATGTAAAATACAGTAAAAGCACCTATATCCAGGAAATGTAATTGCAATGAGGTTTAACAGTGAATCTGTAAGGCAGCATGAACTGCACTACATAAATCTACCTCAGACTTCTCGCTTTGATTCCACTGGCATTTTGATGGAGCCCCGGAGAGTCAACATGAATCATGAACAGAAGCATAACTTGACACACGTGATAAATATTCATGTTTGTCTGACATAACTTAGCCATGTCATTATGCATGCTCTTATACAGTTCAGTTTAGCTAAGTGGGGGACACATACTGTACATAAGCTTAGACCATATTCTATACAGTACCAATGGAATTAAGGCCTATTTTCCTCTGCTTTGGTCCATTCGGATTTCCCTATTGTGTAAGGTGAGAGGTTCTACCAATACTGAACCTGTTCATTGTCCTCTCATCCCCTCCACCCATTTTCTGAAACCTGAGACAGATGGGTATACCACAGACGACATTGTGTTCTACTGGCACGGAGGGGACAATGCGGTGACGGGGGTGGACAAGCTGGAGCTTCCCCAGTTCTCCATCGTGGCGCTTCGCCTGGTGTCCAGGGAGGTCAGGTTTACCACAGGTAGGGCCTCCACTCCAACACCTCATATCTGTGCTGAAGGGGTATAGTATGGCGTAAGAATACATTCTCAGAAATACGTTTTAATGGTCCTATATGTACATATTTTTCAACATAACAATGATCGAATGTAGGCTTGCTTTTAGGATGAGTTAAATTGTCAGTCCAGTTCCACTCACTCTTTTGTGTTATTAATGTTGTTCCAATGGGTAGCACTTCTAACTAGCTGCTTAACAATTCTGAGAAGATGGCCTGCAGAAGATTTAGAGTCATCTCTATGTGACGGTTAACTTGAGTTAATTTAGAAAATGTTGC
The DNA here is from genome assembly GCA_023634145.1 of Thymallus thymallus. Taxonomy (NCBI): domain Eukaryota; kingdom Metazoa; phylum Chordata; class Actinopteri; order Salmoniformes; family Salmonidae; genus Thymallus; species Thymallus thymallus. Next base: position 6,800,588 of record CM042391.1, on the reverse strand, counting down.
CATGATTTAAGTAGTCTTGCCCTTGTGTGTGCACTTGTTTATTTAGATTCACGAGGTATAGCAGGAAGGATAAAATATGTATGCCTGGATATTGATTAATTTAAATATTTACCGGACCAGGGAGATGATAGGGTCATTTCTCACTCTGTGCATCTCACAGTCGATTTCCATTTAAATGAAAACCATCATCTTATCCCCTTTCTCTCGTTTTGATAAAGTGATCATACAAACTCCCTTGATGGAATTAGCTATGCATGCATAGCGGTAAACATTTCTCTCTCTCTGAAGTAGGGGAAAGTCAAAGCCACAGGGGAATATCCTGAGATGTATTTCTCTTTAACAACTTGTTGTTAATCTTGTTTGAATAATCAATACATTCAATGCAACCAATTAATGTCTCATCACAACGAGCTGGCATTTTTCTCTGCAACATGAATAAATGTTAAGCGCCATAGGTTCACCCCACTGGTTAGAGCACAGTCTCATGTGGGTTCCTCCTCCTCACTTGAGTAGTGAGAAGACATGCTCTCCAATTACGGACCTTTTGAAATCCCCTTTTGGTGCTATTTAGAGGACAGAGTAAGTGCTAAACAGAGGAAAGCACAGCAGCTTTCCGTGACAATTCTCAGAGGGACACTGGAGCTGCCTGCTGAGATTGGGGGGGGCGGGGGGGGGGGTTGAGGAAAAATCTGCCTTGTTTGCGACTTTCTGCCATGTTTAATTGGAATCGAACTTGGAAAGTTCCTGGAAAGGAATTCTTTGCTTTGGGGAAATTAAGTGATCCGTCTGAACAAATGGAGAAATGACTACCACGCGCATTGTCAAAGTGCAGACTTTGGAACTCATACGTTGTACCAGCTTTCTTTTTCTTCACTGATGTGTTTCCTCTGCTCCATCACTCCATCACTCCATCCTCGTTCCTCTTTCCTTCTCTTTTGTTCTCTGTGAAAGGTTCCTATCCCAGGCTATCACTGAGTTTCAGGATTAAGAGGAACATCGGCTACTTCATCCTGCAGACATACATGCCCTCCATTCTGATCACCATCCTCTCCTGGGTCTCCTTCTGGATCAATTACGATGCCTCTGCAGCTCGGGTGGCCCTTGGTAAGACTCCACTTCCACTGCAGTGTTACAACACAGAGTATTCCCAGTGAACACAGTGGGCAAGGTTGTCTCGTAGGTTGCTCTAACATTGAGGTGACTTATGTTGCTGTTGCAGCACAAAAATGCTACGCACAGCACAATTGGGAATTGCCATAAACAGATTAGTGGCCAACTCCCACTTTCACAAAGGAACCATTACAACCACTAATAATGTGCACTTTCTGTTGAATAATTCTCTACCCAGCAGGAACGACTTGTCAAACAACGTTTAGAGACACACACTTCCCACTCAAAATGAATACTAATAATAATTTCTCTATGTTTGTGTTTGCAATTTCCAGGTGTTACAACGGTGCTCACCATGACAACCATTAACACCCACCTTAGGGAGACCCTCCCAAAGATCCCGTATGTGAAAGCCATCGACGTCTACCTCATGGGCTGTTTTGTGTTTGTGTTCCTGGCCCTGCTCGAATACGCCTTCGTAAACTACGTGTTCTTTGGCCGGGGCCCCCAGCAACAGAAGAAAATCCACGAGCGGCTGAACAAAACCAACAACGAGCGCCCGAGATACGAAGAGAATCGCCTGAGGGAACAGGTTTGCATCTTCAGCTGCCTTCTCTCTCTGGCGATTTTACACACTCCCTCTCTATGTCAGTCAGAGTCGTAGCGTAAAACAATCATTGTTTTTTTTGTGTTTTTTTTTAGAGAATCACAACGACTCCAAAACACGTATTCCCCTATGTTAGACAGTACTTTCACAAGCGTATAGATGCCAACTCCACCAGATACACATCCAACAACCATCCTCCATTGCTTTTCCTCCAGCACTGACTCTTTGATTTGAATGAGAGTATTATTATCATAGTATTTTGGCTTTGAGATATACTGTGGCTGTTTATTTAACTCTGGAGATCCTCATTGTCCTCTCAGGTGTTGTCTATGTTTTAACTGTGGACTTGATTCAGTCTTAACTCTGTGCTGTCCTGGGAGTTGCGTTTTTACCAACATTAACCCGCTTCCGTCTAAAATTGTACAAATCTCAAAGCCAGAAACATTAGTATTCAAAGGAAAATGCTAAAACGATCCGTCTGAATGAAGCCCCTTGTCTCTGTGTCTGAAATATAACATGTCATGTTTATGCAAAGTTGTTCTTGTTAACCTTATGTTTATGCATTCTGTATTTTTAAGAAATTGTACTTAATTGTCAGTGTTTTATAGGCGTTTAATGTTCTCTTCATTTTTCTTTTTCCATTGCAAGGACTCCATCGCCACGCCGTTTCAAACCAACACCCTCAGGTCATATACACAGAGAAGAAATCTGTACCTCGAGGAGCAAAGAAAAGTTGGGGTATATGCATTTAGAAATCATATGAGCTGTGGGACTGTAGCCTAATAGAGGTCTGATAAAATGGTTGATAGAGTGATGGCAATTAATTTGTGTCAATTTACTTTCAGTGAAAAAGCACTAAGGCACTAGCTATAAGGGAGAAAATGGGAAATGTGCATAAATTCAGAATTCTTTAAAGAGGCATGAAAAGATTCAATGTCCTTCCACATCATCATTACATTTGCTTTAGCTTGAAAGTTGGAAATGGAAATGAAACGCTGGGTGGGTGTGGAGTATCAGTAGGACAGTTTGGGGTAGTGTCACCGTTTGCTGCTTCTCCCTGACGTTCTCTCTCCCCTCCTCTGTCCTCCAAGGTGGACGCGTACGGGAACATCCTGCTCACCACGCTGGAGATGAATAACGAGGTGATGCCATCCGATGTGGGAAGTAGCGTCAGTGACTCCCGGAATTCTGTGATGTCATTCGACAGCTCCGGGGTCCAGTTCAGGAAGCCCATGGCTCCCCGGGACGGCTTCAGCCACCATTCACTGGACCGCAGTGCTATGCGCAGCAGGGCCAACTGTCGGCTACGGCGGCGCTCCTCCAAGCTCAAGCTGAAAATTCCCAACCTGGCAGACGTCAGCACCATTGACAAATGGTCCCGGGTCCTTTTCCCCATCATGTTTGGATTTTTCAACCTAATCTACTGGCTGTACTATGTGAATTGATGTGCATCCCACCAGGAATCATGGGCCATATTTTGAGAGCACATTAAATTGGCTTTGATACAGTTGGAAAATATGTATACACATATACAAGTTGATACATAAAGTATGTATATGCATATTTCTATATATTATATTTATATATACACGTGTGTGTGTGTGTGTGTAAATCTGAAGGACTTTTCTCCTGTATAAAGTATTATTAGAATGACTTGAATGTTTAAGAATAATTTCAAGCCTTTGAGTTTCCTTTTCCTTGTGAAACAAACAAACTAACAACCATCAGATCCCTTTGGGGGATTTTTGGAACTAAAGACTGCATGATATTTTTGCTAAAAAAGAAAGCGAAAGCTCTTGAGAGAAGAGATGTCTCAGAGTCTCGTTGGCTTTTTATTGATACTCTGTAATCGGCGTCCTCTACTGCAGCTCATCAAATCAGGTGGCTCTTGTGTTCAGGCATCGGCTGAGTCAAGTCCCTAATGTCCAGCCCCCCCCCACCCCCACCCCCCCCCCCCCATCTCCCATGGATAACACCATACACGGAATTCTTCGGTTCTACTCTGTACAGCAAACTTATTTGGATTATGTGTCGTTCCTTGGCTTTTTCCGAGTGGCATTGTTCTCTTTATGGGACATCAGCTCTGGTACAATGCTGGTCTGCATTGGGGCCCATCACGATTGGATGTTAGACCACAGCGTTCCTGCTCAGAGTCAGTACAAACTTCTCTTCATTTCTCTTCTCATGTTTGTTTTTAGAGCAGTTCCTTGGGGTATTTTCATTATGGTTATAAAGATGATGATTATTGTAATTATTATTTTGTCTTGAAAATACTGTGCTTTTGGGAGAGTATCACTTAAATATGTTCTAGTTTAGTGCATTACTAGAAAAAGTGTCACAGGTATGAATTATTCATTTTGATTGTTTAAAAAAATAGACATATACTGTACATTTTGTCATTCGGTATTCTCATGGACATAGTTGGCAAATACAATTTTTCTTTAACTTCTTCCTAGTGCTTCACATGCTCTGTAGATAAGTATTCATTGCCTCATATCCAGCGTTGTGTTCTGTAAAGAAGAAGCGATACCTACAGTGAACGATTTGAAGTAATTCCACTTTAAAAAATGTGAGAAAAGAATTGTGTATTAAAAAAAGGGATATCGCCATTGTTTATTTGTTTGATAGTGACCTCAACATATCAGCCCATAGTTTGACCTGTAGTTGAATGTAATACTCTCTAACTGTAAAACAGTTTTTACCCTGAGAATGTTGGGTACTGAAATTAGAGATCCTATGAAACGTGCCTGTCGTAAATTCTAATGGGCGTGTACTCAAATGTACTGTTTAGTAACGGTTGTAGTGGGGGGCGGGATTAGAAGAAGAAAAAAACTCAACCTCTCACACCCATTTGCTCTGAAAACACTGCAGACCTACTCACCCTTCAAATGGTACGTCTCTGAGGATAAAAACCCAAAGAAACATCAGCAGAATCTGGAAAAATGGGTTTTAGGTTTCTAGGGGCAAGACAAGATGTGTGATAAATATAGCCATGAACTGAAGTGACAACCAAAAAGGCCTATATAATCCCTTTCTTATTTTGGGGTTTTGCTCTTAAAGTCACTGCATTCCATCTGCTCAAATCCCCTCACTAATGAGATGTCCACTGCAGAGTTGATGCCATGCCATGTTGATCCACACTGTACCTATAAATGAGGACCTTGTTTTTCATTATTTGGTTCTGCCTAGCGTGAAGAGAAGAGCAAATGCATTCATACATTTAAACTGGCATTTACAGGCTATTAATGCTAAGGAATGCGAAATGAGGCTGTGATTGAAACGTCTAGAGCATTGTTGAATCTACTGGGTTTGCATGGTTCAAATGGCATGGGATGACAGAGGGAGGCAAAGTCACAGGTCAGATACAAAGGTAGCCAAAAAAAGAGATGGGGTCCTTTGGGCGTCCCAGAGGAGAGGATGTTGAGGGCATCCCATTTACCGCCTTGCACATTGCAGTGACCAATCTCCTCAGAGCTCACTGATGGGCTCCCCTAAATTCCAAGAGCTTCTCTCTCAAACTGAGAGAGAGAGAGAGAGAGAGAGAGAGAGAGAGAGAGAGAGAGAGAGAGAGAGCATAGTATGGAGCAAAAAAGAGATCTTGGATTCTGATGCTTTTCACCCCAGTAAATTGGATCCCACTCCAATGTTCTACCTGTAGTTGACTGTAAAGGGAACTGTATCTGGGATACTGTAGCATACTGTTGTCACTGGTTACAATGTTACGCCACCAATGATGGCTAGTCTCTGCAACACATTTGAGAGCAATCCAACCTGCAATGCCAGGTTATACTACAGCAGAAAATGAAGCAGTACAGTGTAGCTATTGAGACTAAAGGTTGAAAAGGGGAGTTTTTGTTTAGTCTAAAACAGAATCAGTGGATGATACTAATCTGTAGGGGGAAGAAGTACTGTTTGACGTCACTTGATGTTACTCAGGAACTTGGTATCAGATTTTAAGGACCTTCCGCTTCTGCTCCCTATTGATCTGTCAGACTAGCCTACATAATACCTCATAAACATGACATAACTCTTGTTGTAACCAAATAAAATCAAATACAATTTTGTTGGTCACATACACGTGGTTAGCAGATGTTATTGCGGGTGTAGCGAAATGCTTGTAGCAGAGTTTCCTAAGAGCTAGTCGCGGTGCTGCCATCTTGTCGGCGCAACAATGCATCTCCTTCTGGCAAACGACCCCTGTGGTGTCACATATAAGGACTTAGGCTTGCTAGTGTCATCAGGATTTCTATAAATGGTTTTGATATGGATTGTGTCATGGTATAGATGACATTATATGGGCTTTAGCCTTCAGAATTCATAAGTAACCCAGTGCCATGTTGTATTTACTTTAAGCTATCACTCACTCAGTCACCGTCCTTAATTTCCCATCGGAGACACTCATGAGCTGATCATATTGTCAGAGTAGCACTAGATGTCCAACCAGATCTCAGACAGAAAACAACAAGATCTGGCATCATCTTGCAGTTTTGGTTATTAAAAGTTGAGCTTCATGAGTTTCATCTCTTAGTGATCCAACGTTCACTACACAGGTTCCCCGCCTATGATCTGTTAGGGTTGGGCTGGATGGATAGAGCCCACTGGATATCAAACTCCCCACCCCCAATTAGCCAGGTCTTGAGCAAAATTAGATATGACGAAATAGCAAATCACCCTGGCTTACATAGCCTCAAGATGGTGGGCACAAAACATTTTGTGAAAATGTTCAATGGCACTACCTACAATGAATTTAATTATTTAATGTGCAAAGCAAGTCTTACAAAAGCATACTATACAAAGCTTTGAGAAACAAGGAGAAAATACATAAAGCCATCCAACTCAACAAACAACTTGGGGCCAGATGTACTAGTTAAGCATTTGCATTTAAACAGCGTAGTGAAAGTATGAAGTAAAGGTAAGAGATGGATTACAACCTTTGACCTTTTGGAAATAATCCATCTGATCTGAATTTCACTATGCACTTAATAGATTATACATGTTTTTTTGGGGGGTTTTTTTCACACAACGACAGGTATTTTCATATAACATACAGTGAACAACTATTTCCTTTTCACCAGAAATAACTTATGATTGGTCTGTATGGAAACCCTTGCATGTTTGCAGTAAATATATTAATTTCATTGAACTCACACCTACTCTATGTGCAAATGTAAACCACTTTCATATCTCCAAAGCTGTGAGGAAATACCAGCTTCATGTTTTTCATGTTATGATTTATTTTGGTTATGCCACATATGTTTTGTTGATACATTCATTTACAAGGAGTAGTGGAGGTAAAAAAAAACGTTTAAAAAAACTGTTGAACTGATTTCAATGTGAATTTTCTTGCCTCTTGTGTATATGTGTAATTATATGTGAATTGTACTGTAAATATGATATCTTTCACTGAATATTTCTTAATGCATGAACAAAACAGGGCAGTTCGTAATAGCAGCTAGCTTCACTGCTAATGGCATGGACAGCTTCTATAGCATTGTCATACTTCTGCAAAGAAAACCTAAAAAAAAAAATGTTAAGAAGAGAAGAAAAAGGTTTTGTTTTGCATGACCTAAGTTTGGAAAGGTTTATTTTCATATTTTTCTATTCCACACTGTTCATCAGTTTCATTCTCACAGCCAGGAAAGGAAGGCTCTAGTGTTTACATGCTCTGGTTGCACTTGTTTTACAGCCAGCTCGACAAAACACTGTAAAACAAACTGTACATTCAATAAAACTGAAAAATAGAATGTACATTATATGATTCGTGGTCAACATGAATAATATGTACCTCTCAATCATATTCAATGTAGGTGAAGCACATTCAATTTGGAATCGATGCACCAAGTACATACTGTAGTTTTATCAGGTTTAGCTTTAGCACTAACATCAATCGCCCTTCAACTACAAAGGATGTAAAGGATGCTCGCCAGTAGCATCTGAACTTAAGCCATGAGATTGCATTCTGAGTGGGTTTTCCCAGCCGTTTCTCTTAAATGAGTTGCCTCTGGACTGGGGGGTTCTGGTCTGTTGCTGGTTACGATGATACTTGCAGGAGGCTATGCTGAGTCCCAATTATACATCAGTATAGCTCCCTCTTTCAATAAGCTTTTACCATGGAAAACACTACTTGTAAAACAAGTAGCTAGGGAAAAATAAATCTGTACAAATTTGCTACAAAAAATGTAAAGGCCAACAACCCATATCGACTTTAAAGATTTCATTCAGTATTTTATATTTATTTGGATTTGGATATTTTTTTCCCGTAATTGGCTGTATTTGTTGCATTTTGTTATGGATTGTTATTATTACTGTTGCTTTCTCATAAAAAGGAAATGTACTTACAACCTGCCCTGGAAGTAAAATTAATATCGTTTTTGTACTGTAATTGTTTATTTCACATTGGGCGCTTTATTTGATTCATTTATCTAATGAGGTGTTTTATTTCATTCGGGGTATGAGTTCTACTCATGGAATCAACATTTGTATAGTATGAAGTTGTATTTCCTTTTTTTGTCAGTGCCAATTAATGTTATAGTGTCAATCAGCTTTTTTAGGTGTTTGAGCAAAATGTGTTTTTTACAAATACAAGGTGTTAAAGTATGTGGTATAAAAAGGGTTATCGTTCAAACAACTGACTTTTTACTAATAAAGGCTTATACAGTAAAGAATGACTGTCTTTTTGTTTGCCCTTTGAGGACTAATATATATTATTCAATTAACATTTTGATGAGTTCATTTTAATGTGTTAGTCCCCAAAAGGTAAATAACATACTCTGTTGCAAAAAAATAAATAATTAAAAACTAAACAAGTTCTTTACCATTGCAATTCCAAGCTGTCGTGGGAGATTTCACTTATTTGTTGGTGCGTTGCTTTCTCATAAGGGCTGTTGGGCTATCAGCCATGAGTACAAAAGAGAGAAAAGACAAGAGAGTGTCTTCCTGTTACAGATTTTAATTTGATTACAACCATGAGAGTATACCTCCTTTCATGCCCTATTTCCTGAATAAAGACACAAAGTGATTCCTGCTGAAAAGTTTAACGTTTGCCCCTTATTCAACTCGAGCCATAGCACTGCTTACCCCTTACCCAATGTTGGCCAAACATCAAACATCTGCATGAAGAGAGATGAATACCATAATATAGACACCTAGCACTAACTGTTATCTATTAGCCTTAAGATCATTTTGCGGGAACACTCAGTCCTCTGGCTCACATTGAATCTGTTCCCTGTTTTGGTGTTTCTAGAGTGGTGAAGGTATTTGGAGAGATGACAGAGGACAAAGAGCATGTGGCCGGAGTCATCTATCTGGTCTTGTGAAGTTAGCACATTGTTACTTACTTCTCATTCAGATTCTGTTATTAAAGAGCCTCTGTGGATCCTAATTTAGTTCCATACATGTTTTCCCTTACCTTTGGTGTGGGACATGCTAGACAGATCCAGGAGCAACTCTTACCAGGATACCATGGGTAGCCAGACATCTTTGCTTTTTTTTTTTTACCCCTTTTCTCTCTGTCTTTCTTTCTATGGTAAACTTTGAAAATGGCCCCAGTGGAGGAGAAGCACTCACAGGATTGGAGTGCATTGCTCTGTTAAGAAGATGGATGCAGAGCCATTGAACTAGATCGGAAAAATGTGCCCTCCATTTCCGTGTTCTATTATCAGCACTCCATATAAAAACATCAAATATTGAAAGGGTGCATTAACATGGGCCAGAAATTGATGGCTGCTCCACTGAGGAAAAAGGAGTAGAAATTGTCATAAGGAAGACGATGCTTTAGCTTCACGGCTTACACTTTCTACTGCAGTGATGTATTTTGATCTAGTGTGTCACAAGCAAAGCTAACCCTAACCCTGCACTGGCAAAATAATATGTAAAAAGTGTTCTTCAATCATCAATACAATTATCTGCCAAAATAAAGGAAACACTTGACTGAACGAGGGATACAAAGTATATTGAAAGCAGGTTCTTCCATACAGGTGTGGTTCTTGAGTTAATGCTTAGGGTCATGTATACAAATTCCCAGTTCACCATTATTCTGGCTACCATGACTAGAAAAATAGATCCCAGTGGCTTTGAAAGAGGGGTCTCAAAGGAGCATAGGGGGTTTAAAGGGGTGTGTGTGTGTCTCAGTCACCAGATCTCAACCCAATTAACAAAACACCAAATTATGGAATTTCTCATGGAAGAATGGTGTCACATCCACCCAATATAGTTCCAGACACTTTATAATATGCCAGGGTGCATTGAAGCTGTTCTGGCAGCTCATGGTGGCCCAACACCTTATTAAGACACTTTATGTTGATGTTTCCTTTATTTTGACAGTTACCTGTACATAGCTGAATACATTATGATGATATCAAAACTGTGATCATCATAAGCCTGACAGCACCATGCCATCTTATGCAATGAATGGCGTTGTTTAGTTCAAACACAGCTTTTGGCAATGTAAAGCACAAGGCAGTGGTTCTCTTGTGCTTGATAAAAGCCACCGAGCATCATCTATTCAAATATCTCATGTAGACAGATATTTGGTGTTGTTTGAGTTGATTTTTAAATAGACTTGGAAAACTGCTTAAGGGAATGAAATGTCTTATTAGAGGCCAGACTTCCAAAGGACTCCTCGTGATTCTCTGGAATGTGTTTTAGTAGTGGGAGAGAGAATGATGACTTCCCATCAGCAGTCGCATCCCCAAGTGATGGTCTTTTAATAATCTTAGTATCAAATTAGAGATCAAAAAGTTACTCGTAGAAACCTTTATTTCTTACTGGTGAATTTATGAATACGTGTCCTTGTTGCTTTTAGCTTTAGAGAATCCATGTTCTGACTTTGGCCGAGGTGTGCCTTGTCTCTCTAAGCGAGAGGTCACTTCACTACCGAGATGTCCATCCATTTTGAGATGTTTTGCCTTTGGAGTTCCTGTTTTGGGGTTGAGCAGAAAGAGTGGAGAGATGAGGGGGAGTGGAGACGGAATGCGTCTAATAAAATATTAAGACCCAGCTCTTTTATCCAATACAATGTGACCATCGCTGCACTGATGGATCTATGTCTCTCTCTCCCCTATATCTATCTATCTATCTATCTATCTATCTATCTATCTATCTATCTATCTATCTATCTATCTATCTATCTATCTATCTATCTATCTATCTATCTATCTATCTATCTATCTATCTATCTATCTATCTATCTATCTATCTATCTATCTATCTATCTATCTATCTATCTATCTATCTATCTATCTATCTATCTATCTATCTATCTATCTATCTATCTATCTATCTATCTATCTATCTAACTATCTATATTTCTCTCTATCTCTCTCTCTCTCTCTCTCTCTCTCTATTTATCCTCTCTCACTCTCTATCTCTATCTCTTTCTCTATCTCTCTCTCTCTCTATATTTCTCTCTCTATTTCTCATTCTCTATATCTAGCTCATTCTCTGTTCCAGCACATTCAAAGAAACCTCTACAAATGTCTGCCAAATACACTTGTAATAGCAGAGATGGGAAAAAGACGAGAGACGCTGACTGTATCTGTTTAGGCTATCTCTTATTTTATCTTGCTTCAAACGAAATGACTACAACAATTCCACTAAAACAATATTGCATCCCTGCAGTTGACGCCAATGCAGGACGATGATTCATTGGCATTGCATTTGCCTATGAGTAAGGAGGGGAGAATCCTGAATGTTTATTTTTAACAATCTAGTGAGAGTTTTTACATGGTTGTGTGTTGTCACACATGTGAATTTGGATTGTGTCCCCTCCCTATTTTGTGTTGGTATTTTCAGTGGCTGTGGGGACTGTGTGAAGTCACGCTAAATGTCTGGCCTGTTATCCCCAGGCTGCTGGGAGAATGGGACGAAGGTCAAGGAGTGAGCCATGTTGAGGACAGAGAGGAGGTCTTGTCTCTGTTGTCATCGCTCGCCTCAAACTCCCCTCACCTCCATCTCCCAAATGGCCTTCCCTCCCACTCATCACTCGGCAGCCAACACTGCTCTCTGTTGGCAGATGGTCTAACTACACCTCTGCTAAATCACATCTCTTATGAGCCAGTCTGGCTGAACAACAACAGCAGCCAAAACCAACGTCTTTGTTAACTAATCGAATCTAATATGAGATGATTATATGTAATTACAGGCAGACCTGCACACTATGTCCTCCAGGCTAATATTCTCATCAAAGCACAGTACGAGTGAGGCCCTTCTGCTCTCTGCATTTCAGGGAGCTAGCATAGTTTATCATATCACTAAACATTGACACTTAGTTGATTGGGATCGTTTTAAGAGACCATAAAAATCAATGAGTGCAAGAGAGCAGTTTAAAATATGAGAGCCACGTTGGAATTTAAGACCATGTCAGGACTCCTGGAAGAGTTACAAAGGCCTCTTTTTATGGCGTGATTAACGGACAGAGAGAGAGAGGACAGGTCACAAGCAGAGTGTTAATAGATAGCTTTATTAAACTTGGTAAATATTCTGCATCAATCAGACAGGGCCTCTCTCCAGCGTTCCTTGGGAAGCAGGGCCAGCATGCAGGGGTCTTCCTCAGGATCTACATTGGCTGGTATCACTAGTATGGACATCTTCACAACCAGGGTCAGCATGACAGGACGACTGTGATAAATATGACTACAGTCGTTCTCTGCATCCATCACTGATTGGGCAAGGCGCCGGACTCTTTTCAGGATTTGGTGACTGATTGGTCCACTTCTCTCGACACGAGTGAAGAAAAAGAGATAGTTTTATCTTCTTTTATACGTCTGCACGTCATTTACAGGGACCTCAGTCCGGCTTGCTTGGTTGAACTAAGTACCTGTGAGGAATTCAGAGGGTGTTGTCTTTGAAATGTTTCCTCTACATCATCAGACTCATCGTGGTGTCTTTTGATTGGTGGCCTGTCGATCACCTTATACCCAGGCACAAAGTTGTAGGATAATATATGCCATAGGAGAGGTTCTGGATGCCCTGGATGGGCTGGGAGGCCCCAGCAGTCTCAGTCTTTATCTCAAGGTCACCCTGTCCGTGTCCATGCCCATCGCTGGAGGAGACGACTTGGGTCTCATGCATGATAAACTCCTGTTCAAAACAGTTTCTGAAGAGAATTCCAAATGGAGTACTCATGATTAATCTAGGCCTTAAAGTAATGTCAAATATTAAACTTCTGTGTAATGTCAAACTACAAACTACTGTGAGCCTTTCCTGTAATACAAATGTTGATATATTGTAGTTGTAATTTCAAATCCAGATGTAAAATAAAAATGTTTTTAACATTTAACTTATCCATCGCCTAACGTTGTTGGGAGTCTTTTCAAGTACTTTTTGGTTAAAACTTCACAAAAAAGGCAGGCTAATAATGTTTTCCAATGTGCTTCAAATATCAGAAGTTGTCTTTCTGAATGCTGAGGATAACTTTGGAACGGACAAGAATGCAGGAGTTCCATTGACCAGATTGGTGCACATTCAACAAATATGATCTAACAAAGTGGATATTCGTAAATTCCGTCATTATGATTTATGTATTGTAATAGGCCTACAATGCGGTTACTTAAGTCTGATTTGGATATATTTTGCTAAAGTTGTCCCTTTTCAGCGTTAGAAGAACTGACTACTAAATGCTAACTCTTGTTTGTTTAAGATGGTAAGCATTGCTACCATACAGAAATTGATGGTGGTATTCAAAGTTGTTTTTAACTGTAATGCAGTTGGTTGGTAACGATGACATGAACATGTGTTGGCGTTGACATCCATACAAGCATTATACTCCAATTTGTACCTCAACATAGTGTGAAATACACATGTAAACAATAGCTTAAATGTAGGCGAGTTTTGCTGGGGGGCAATGAGGAGACTTAGGATCTTTTCCCCCACGGCCCTTTCCCTAACACGTTTCCATGGCAATTCCATTGTTTTGGTCAAGTTCGACTGACCTCTTTACCGCATCTGTGGCCTATGTGAATTACTCGCATTCTCAAATTTAGAATTCTCTCAGGTTCCATTGGAATCATTACCATGTCCTGGAAAGAAAAATAACAATGATAACCAAAGAGAGAAGTCAGACAACAGATAATGTTGGGAAGGATGTAGTTCTGAGTTCTTTGATTTAATTGGTGGCTAAATCTTATTGTAATTATAACAGGGATTCATTTTTTGTTGGGCATTAAAATGTAACCTCCAACAAGAACATTGTCTTCATTCCTCTCTCCCTGCCTATGCAGGTAATCATGGTGTATGTCACATTCAGTGCAAAGCACCACCCCAGTATGGTTGCCGTGGATGCATACTCTTGAGTTTGAGGAGGAGCTAGCAGGGCCACACCAGTAAGGCCCTAGAGATTTCAATGATTAACCTGTATGCTTTCTTTCTCTTTTGTGTGGTGTGTTTAGTCATGCTGTTTGATAAGGCTTTACTCACAATGGTCACATTCCGTTTTAATAAACCCAGCAGAACTGTAACATGGACATGCTTTGCTCTGACATTTCTGATGATCTTTTTCATACATCCTAGTGATGGTCATGGTATGACACCTTGGCAGACGTATATGAGCTCTGTGCCCATTGACTTGATTCCCTCCCGCTCCCCTTCCTCAACACCACCTCCATTCTCCACAGCTCCCTCTACATACCCTTTCCCTGTTTTCCCTCCGACAGTTTAGTCAATGCTAATCAACATTTCCACATCGTTAATTTCTTATGTCACTTTATTGTAATTATGCACAATTAATTATACGTGATTCATTGTCCCCCCTACCGCCGTGTCGAGCACTTAGCAGGAGCAGAGTGACACAGGCAAAACTGGCTTTTATAACTCAGCGGCAGTGCCAGGGAGTGAACTCCACAAAGATAAGCATAGTATTGTGGTACTCTGGCTCACACTTCCTCAGGGCAGGTGATAAAGACCAGGTAGAGATTACATTACATGAATTCCTTTTTCAGAATCCCTGACCCAGAATGAATTACAAGGTACATTTAGAGCACAGAAGATGGAGAGATGAGCATCACCCGAAATACTGTCAGTACATAGTGGGCCGCTGGAATAATGTTAACAGACAGTATGAATCAAAAAAGGAAAAAAGGGAAAAGATATACTGTACTCTGTAGAGTACAACTGATAGTGTAAAGATATACTGTACTGTGTAGAGTACAACTGATAGTGTAAAGATATACTGTACTGTGTAGAGTACAACTGATAGTGTAAAGATATACTGTACTGTGTAGAGTACAACTGATAGTGTAAAGATATACTGTACTGTGTAGAGTACAACTGATAGTGTAAAGATATACTGTACTGTGTAGAGCACAACTGATAGTGTAAATATATACTGTACTGTGTAGAGTACAACTGATAGTGTAAAGATATACTGTACTGTGTAGAGTACAACTGATAGTGTAAAGACATACTGTACTGTGTAGAGCACAACTGATAGTGTAAAGATATACTGCACTGTGTAGAGCACAACTGATAGTGTAAAGATATACTGCACTGTGTAGAGCACAACTGATAGTGTAAAGATATACTGCACTGTGTAGAGCACAACTGATAGTGTAAAGATATACTGCACTGTGTAGAGTACAACTGATAGTGTAAAGATATACTGTACTGTGTAGAGCACAACTGATAGTGTAAAGATATACTGTACTGTGTAGAGCACAACTGATAGTGTAAAGATATACTGTACTGTGTAGAGCACAACTGATAGTGTAAAGATATACTGTACTGTGTAGAGTACAACTGATAGTGTAAAGATATACTGTACTGTGTAGAGCACAACTGATAGTGTAAAGATATACTGTACTGTGTAGATCACAACTGATAGTGTAAAGATATACTGTACTGAGTAGAGTACAACTGATAGTGTAAAGATATACTGCACTGTGTAGAGTACAACTGATAGTGTAAATATATACTGTACTGTGTAGAGTACAACTGATAATGTAAAGATATACTGTACTGTGTAGAGTACAACTGATAGTGTAAAGATATACTGTACTGTGTAGAGTACAACTGATAGTGTAAAGATATACTGTACTGTGTAGAGTACAACTGATAGTGTAAAGATATACTGTACTGTGTAGAGTACAACTGATAGTGTAAAGATATACTGTACTGTGTCGAGTACAACTGATAGTGTAAAGATATACTGTACTGTGTAGAGTACAACTGATAGTGTAAAGATATACTGTACTGTGTAGAGTACAGCTGATAGTGTAAAGATATACTGTACTGTGTAGAGTACAGCTGATAGTGTAAAGATATACTGCACTGTGTAGAGTACAACTGATAGTGTAAAGATATACTGCACTGTGTAGAGTACAACTGATAGTGTAAAGATATACTGCACTGTGTAGAGTACAACTGATAGTGTAAAGATATACTGCACTGTGTAGAGTACAACTGATAGTGTAAAGATATACTGCACTGAGTAGAGTACAACTGATAGTGTGAAGATATACTGTACTGTGTAGAGTACAACTGATAGTGTAAAGATATACTGCACTGTGTAGAGTACAACTGATAGTGTGAAGATATACTGCACTGTGTAGAGTACAACTGCTAGTGTAAAGATATACTGCACTGTGTAGAGTACAACTGCTAGTGTAAAGATATACTGTACTGTGTAGAGTACAACTGATAGTGTAAAGATATACTGTACTGTGTAGAGCACAACTGATAGTGTAAAGATATACTGTACTGTGTAGAGCACAACTGATAGTGTAAAGATATACTGTACTGTGTAGAGCACAACTGATAGTGTAAAGTGCAATAACATATATATTCTAAATAAAAAATAAATATATTCTTTAGCACAGACATCATGGCCTGCCTGTAAGTCTAAAGATTGAAGTATGAACAAATGGCGCTAATTTGGAAATTCAAATCCACATTTTGAAAGATAACAGTCGGGGAGTATTCCCGCCCAGTCTAGGTGATATGGCAAACAAGGCTGTGCAAACACGTTGAACACCCCCATGATATCTACAGGCACAAAATCAGCCTGATTACTACTACAGAGTGTCACCACGGGCTGATACAGTACACTCTACCTGGCCGATGCCCATTACTCTTTAGTTGATAGGTAAGGACTGAGAAAGGTGAGGGATTTTCAGGTACGCTCTCGACTGGCTTATTGAACGACGCATGACCATTTCCCTTTAAAATGTCGTCTACACTGAGAATGGCGATGCTGTTCAGCATGATGGGTGAGTAACTATGTGTTTCTGTATTATACAGTAATGAGGAAGGATTTTGTACCTACTGTATATATCTTGGCCTTTGGAGTGTTACATACTTGAGATTAAAGGATCATGTTCAAGCAGAGGAAAATACTCATAAAAGTAAAAAATATTATAATTGTTTTTAACAGTCTTCTTTTTTTCTAGGATGTGGGCATTTAATCACAGTGATGGTTCCCCAGAAATTTGTGAATGTGACAAATGGTGAAAGTGCTCTTCTCCAATGCACGTTTGTTACAACCGTGCAGAACACCAGCAACATCATCATCCAGTGGAGTTTTGTTGCCAAAACCTCCATTGTGCTACAGCAGGTATGTAGAGTGACGTTACCACGTCTTACGTTGCCACATTGTCACACTCCCTCTGTGTCCTCAAAGTCACCTGAACCATTCTACACACCCAGTGCTCCAAAGGATATTGTTCTGTTCATGGACAAAAGTGCTAAAGGCAATGTTATTGTACTTACAGGGTGAGCAAACTGCTTTCAGGTATACATGGAAAATTCAGGAGAGTCCTTGCAGTTGTTGTGCATGCTATTGAATCATATGAGGTCCCACAAATATTTGATGATTTGATATGGTTTGATGGTTTTATTATTATAGTGTCATGTGCTGTAGTTGCTGTGGCAAAATAAAATAATAATGTCTATACATACATATACAGTATAGAAACATACGTTCATACAGCGGTGGAAAACTATTGAGAGAACAAAACAAAAACACTTCAAATATACAACTGATCTTGTCAAACATATTCCAAGCTGGAGATACAATTTGCAACCAGGAATACTTCTTTACTAAATCAAGTTTTTCCTTTCTAGAATAGTTCCTGTTATCTTTGCAATATTTTATCAGACAGTATAGCTCTCAAATCATCATATGAAGTACAATAAAATTGTTCATTCTGGACCTCCCTTAAATTACAGAGAGTACATATTCGCTCTTGATGGTTGTGCTTCAGTATTTTCTTCAAAACCGAGGCAGGTACTATTCAATATGGTGGTTGCTCTTGAGCGCCCATTTTGTGACACACCCTGGCAAGACAACAAAGAGCACAGTCACCAGAGCACAAGTGGCTCCCTGCCCTCTTGCCAGAGGCAGTGTTACAGTAGAGCAGAACCTCTGACCTCAGAATTCTCATGTTACACAGTCTCACTAACACTTGGGGTTGCTCCAACTTTTCTTGCATATTGTAACCTTCTTCGATAGAATGAGTAGTCTCAGAAATATCAACACAAAATATGTCAGTGCACAAATTGTTGTGGTTTTAGTAAGAAATGGTTTTCCAGTGGTTGTTTTTATGTAGGCTCTAAGACATTCTTCTTTCTAGGTGTATTACTCTCAGTCAGGAGAGGATGTTATTTCTAAACCGTATGAAGGCAGGTTGAACCCTCCCACCTATCCAACTACAAGTAATGCCTCAATAACAATAAGCAATATGCAAGTGTCAGATGCAGGGGCCTACACCTGCGAAGTCCACAACTTCCCTGATGTCAATGGGAAGACTGAGGCCACTATCATTGTCAACGTTCTTGGTAAGTTCTGTTTTTACATTTGGTAAAATTCTTTGAAATTAGTAAAGGTTTACTTCATCAATTAATACAATGAAGTCACATATAATAATGGGATAGTAACATAAATCTTCTTCCTATTTCAGTGACAACACAACACACAAGCAGATCTATGAAATAGTTAACCTGTTTTTCCTAGTCTGAGTTTTGTGATCATTGAATGACATGCCTTCTCATCCACAGAGTTACCAGGCCAACCTTGCAGGCCTCAGTGTCCACAGTAGTTTCCATGGGAACTGGAGCAGACTAGTCTCTTCATTGTCAGTGTCAGAAATTAGAACAGGAACACAGGAGTACAAGACCGCCTCCCGAAATGTCTCGTACTCCTCAGGAATATACTGGAGAGACACATGACTATTTTAGATTCAATGAATGATTCCCAGTTCGATAGAGCAGAGAGGTTGTAGTGAGGCACTATGGTGAAGTTAATACACTATATTCAGTCCTACCATGGAAATGGTCTTGGACTTTTATTTTTGATCCTGTGTATATACAGTATATACACATTTGATTGTACCAACCCATAGTGGCTGCTCATCTTACAAATTTGTAATTGTCTTAGTTGGTAATGTCTGTTGTAGAAATTATTCATTTTAGTCACTGTAAACACTGCCAGTATCATGGTGTGCAGTACAGCGTCACCTTTGTCACCATAGCAAAGCATAAGAGACACTCAGAGGGATGACATCATCTTTACTAGACTGCTCATGTTTGAATGTACCACTGTAACGACTCGTATCAAGCCTTGGCATTCAGTGTTCTGCATTCCAACATCAACAGTACCCAATACTAGACTAAATCCTGAATGTTTAAAATCACAGTTGGCCTACAGTTGATTTTGTAGTTGACAGAGTGTTCTCCTGTGTATAGTCTATCATGTACAGATGAATAATTGATCGCTCATGAACTGCACTTTTCTACCTGTATTTATTGTTTATGTTCTTTGTCAATGTTTGATTATGTTTTTATCTATGCATAGAGCCGCAACCAAAATGTCCGCACGGGGATAATAAAGTTATTATTTTAAATAGCTAGCTACTGGTCCAGGGCAAAGTGTTGACTTTTATGTCTAACTTGGCTATACCCTTTGGGCACTTTCTCTGATTGCCGGTAGTTGGATCAACTGGGTCCAGCTTGCAGCATATTACGTAAGGTTAACACTTGCTCGCTCTCTATCACATGGTCTGTAAGAGAGTCCATCTGCGCCCTTCTGTGCTGTCCATGGTGATGTGGAGTCTGGTCACCTGGTTACCCTCACCTGCCACAGTGAGCGGGGAAGCCCCAACCCCACCTATACCTGGACCAGACTGGATCAGGACAAGACCAAGAAACCTGTAATGGGTTACACTGGTGGGTTGTCATGCTGTTCCTCTGCAACACACATTCCCCAACACTCTGATGTTCTCTGATTCATTAGAATACTTTTGCTAGACTTCTGTTCTTTCTTTTTCTTTTCAGATCCGAAAATAGGATCCTTGTATATCCGAAACATATCCCAGTTTGAGTTTGGAGTTTATCATTGCACTGCCTCTAACGCTGTAGGATCTGCTACTTGCACTGTGGAGCTCCAGCATGGTATGGGCAACATACAGTGGGGAGAACAAGTATTTGATACACTGCCGATTTTGCAGGTTTTCCCACTTACAAAGCATGTAGAGGTCTGTAATTTTTATCATAGGTACACTTCAACTGTGAGAGACGGAATCTAAAACAAAAATCCAGAAAATCACATTGTATGATTTTTTAATAATTAATTTGCATTTTATTGCATGACATAAGTATTTGATACATCAGAAAAGCAGAACTTAATATTTGGTACAGAAACCTTTGTTTGCAATTACAGAGATCGTATGTTTCCTGTAGTTCTTGACCAGGTTTGCACACACTGCAGCAGGGATTTTGGCCCACTCCTCCATCCAGATCCTTCAGGTTTCGGGGCTGTCGCTGGGCAATACAGACTTTCAGCTCCCTCCAAAGATTTTCTATTGGGTTCAAGTCTGGAGACTGGCTAGGCCACTCCAGGACCTTGAGATGCTTCTTACGGAGCCACTCCTTAGTTGCCCTGGCTGTGTGTTTCGGGTCGTTGTCATGCTGGAAGACCCAGCCACGATCCATCTTCAATGCTCTTACTGAGGGAAGGAGGTTGTTGGCCAAGATCTCGCGATACATGGCCCCATCCATCCTCCCCTCAATACGTTGCAGTCGTCCTGTCCCCTTTGCAGAAAAGCATCCCCAAAGAATGATGTTTCCACTTCCATGCTTCACGGTTGGGATGGTGTTCTTGGGGTTGTACTCATCCTACTTCTTCCTGCAAACACGGCGAGTGGAGTTTAGACCAAAAAGCTCTATTTTTGTCTCATCAGACCACATGACCTTCTCCCATTCCTCCTCTGGATCATCCAGATGGTCATTGGCAAACTTCAGACGGGCCTGGACATGCGCTGGCTTGAGCAGGGGGACCTTGCGTGCGCTGCAGGATTTTAATCCATGACGGAGTAGTGTTTTACTAATGGTTTTCTTTGAGACTGTGGTCCCAGCTCTCTTCAGGTCATTGACCAGGTCCTGCCGTGTAGTTCTGGGCTGATCCCTCACCTTCCTCATGATTATTGATGCCCTACAAGGTGAGATCTTGCGTGGTGCCCCAGACCGAGGGAGATTGACCGTCATCTTGAACTTCTTCCATTTTCGAATAATTGCGCCAACAGTTGTTGCCTTCTCACCAAGCTGCTTGCCTATTGTCCTGTAGCCATCCCAGCCTTGTGCAGGTCTACAATTTTATCCCTGATGTCCTTACACAGCTCTCTGGTCTTGGCCATTGTGGAGAGGTTGGAGTCTGTTTGATTGAGTGTGTGGACAGGTGTCTTTTATACAGGTAACAAGTTCAAACGGGTGCAGTTAATACAGGTAATGAGTGGAGAACGGGAGGGCTTCTTAAAGAAAAACTAACAGGTCTGTGAGAGCCGGAATTCTTACTGGTTGGTAGGTGATCAAATACTTATGTCATGCAATAAAATGCAAATTAATTATTTAAAAATCATACAATGTGATTTTCTGGATTTTTGTTTTAAATTCCGTCTCTCACAGTTGAAGTGTACCTATGATAAAAATTACAGACCTCTACATGCATTGTAAGTAGGAAAACCTGCAAAATCGGCAGTGTATCAAATACTTGTTCTCCCCACTGTATGTGTTTTCTGTTGTATTTACTTTGAATGAAAGTGGCTATATAGTCTTTAAACACAGTGCTGTAACAAATCTTACCAATAACCCACCATTAACAGAGTTACGAGACGGGACCATTGCTGGTGCAGTCATTGGAGCACTTCTCGGAGCTGTCCTAATCATCCTTATCATCTGGTACATGACACACTACATGAAGAAGCAGAAGGCTGCAAAGACAAAAGGGACGCAGTGAGTGATTATGATTTGTGCTGTACTTTTAACTCACTGACAATAATACAATTAAAATGTGTGGTGCAGTGTTTTGCCAAGTGTTTCCCTTTTCTTCCGCCAGAGCCATCCCTAAGAGTTCGGCCACAGTGGCATATGAAGGTGTCCCTATCAGAGGGAGTGGCCATCAAGCCTATGTGACCTCTGGAGGAGGAGTTCCCATGGCAACAAACAGCCACGTCCAATCTGACGCTGAGGGAGAAAAGGCCGAAGCTTAGAAGAGGCCTGACACAAACGTCTGGGGTGACTTCACTGCTCTGAAAAACAATGCTACACTGGAATTTTATAATGTTTATTTTTTATTCACAATTTAAATAATGCTTCATATATTTGTTTTATGTGATTCCAAATATATTGATTTCACACAAAAAATATGCTAATCACTCTACACCCTGATTCATTCTAATGCAGTTGAAGTCGGAAGTTTACATGCACCTTAGCCAAATACATTTAAACTCAGTTCTTCACAATTTAATCCTAGTAAAAAGTCCCTGTTTTAGGTCAGATAGGATCACCACTTTATTTTAAGAATGTGAAATGTCATAACAATAGTAGAGAGAATGATTTATTTCAGCTTTCATTTCTTTCATCACATTCCCAGTGGGTCAGAAGTTTACATACACTCAATTAATAATTGGTAGCATTGCCTTTAAATTGTTTAACTTGGGTCAAATGTTTCATTTAGCCTTCCACAAGCGTCCCACAATAAGTTGGGTGAATTTTGGCCCATTCCTCCTGACAGAACTGGTGTAACTGAGTCAGGTTTGTAGGCCTCCTTGCTCGCACACACTTTTTCAGTTCTGCCCACAAACGTTCTATAGGATTGAGGTCAGGGCTTTGTGATGGCCACTCCAATACCTTGACTTTGTTGTCCTTAAGCCATTTTGCCACAACTTTGGAAGTATGCTTGGGGTCATTGTTCATTTGGAAGACCCGTTTGCGACTAAGCTTTAACTTCCTGACTGATGTCTTGAAATGTTGCTTCAATATATCAACATAATTTTCCTTCCTCATGATGACAACTATTTTGTGAAGTGCACCAGTCCATCCAGCAGCAAAGCACCCCCACAACATGATGCTGCCACCCCCGTGCTTCACGGTTGGGATGGTGTTCTGCGGCTTGCAAGCATCCCCCTTTTTCCTCCAAACATAACGATGATCATTATGGCCAAACAGTTCTATTTTTGTTTCATCAGACCAGAGAACATTTCTCCAAAAAGTACGACCTTTGTCCCCATGTGCAGTTGCAAACTGTAGTCTGGCTTTTTTATGGCGCTTTTGGAGCAGTGGCTTCTTCCTTGCGGAGTGGCCTTTCAGGTCATGTCGATATAGGACTTGTTTTACTGTGGATATAGATACTTTTGTACCTGTTTCCTCCAGCATCTTCACAGGGTCCTTTGCTGTTGTTCTGGGATTGATTTGCACTTTTTGCAACAAAGTACGTTAATCTCTAGGAGACAGAACGCGTCTCCTTCTTGAGCGGTATGACGGCTGCGAGGTCCCTTGGTGTTTATACTTGCGTACTATTGTTTGTGCAGATGAACGTGGTACCTTCAGGCGTTTGGAAATTGCTCCCAAGAATGAACCAGACTTGTGGAGGTCTACAATTTGAGGTCTTGGCTGATTTCTTTTGATTTTCTCATGATGTCGAGAAAAGAGGCACTTAGTTTGAAGGTAGGCCTTGAAATACATCCACAGGTACACCTCCAATTGACTCAAATGGTGTCAATTAGCCTATCAGAAGCTTCTAAAGCCTTGACATCATTTTCTGGAATTTTTCAAGATGTTTAAAGGAACAGTCAACTTAGTGTATGTAAACTTCTGACATAATAATTTGTCTGGAAACAATTGTTGGAAGAATTACTTGTGTGATGCACAAACTATAGTTTGTTAACATGAAATCTGTGGAGTGGTTGAAAAATGAGTTTTAATGACTTCAACCTAGGTATATGTAAACTTCCGACTTCAACTGTATGTGGTAATCCATCCATTCCCTGACAAAATTTTAATTCCCATTTCATATTCATTGTGACATTCTAACCAATGCTCATCCATGCTTTCTGGAAAAAATAAAGACAAATGTAATTTTGCATATGAGAGTTTCATTACTAATGTGGATATACACATGGCCTGGTATAACATGAGGTAAATCCTGAGGAGAGCTCTAATATGTTTGGTCTGCAATGACTGTGATTCCTTGTGGCCTTTCCAGGCACCCTGAGGAGAGCAACATGAGAGGAGCACAGCCAATCAGAGGTGGGCTCTGCCACTTGACCTTAACACCTCGCTGCTGTCTCCAATAAATACATTTCTAAGAATGAGCCCATGGAGAAAAATAATGGTGTAAAAGATTAGAATAGAGCTCTGTGTTAATGTTGGGTTAATCCCTCACCTTTTTCATTATCAGAAGAGGAAGAGAGCTATGTGAGTACAGAGTCCATCTGATCCCACAGCCCGAACAGAACAGAAAAACATTGTTGTCAAATATTATGCCCCATACTGATTCAAATACAGTATTAATGACCACTAGTGGGCGCTGAAAGCCCAGAACTGGTATTACTGTTAACAAAAATCACAGGCAATGTAACTGACATTAGAGACTGGTACATGCACAAATAAAGGTCACATTTTTGTTAAAGCTGCCCCTTTGCCCTCCCACTCACCAAGTGCCCTTTTGGGTGGTAGTATATATATAGTGCCTTCAGAAAGTATTCACACCCCTTGACATTTTCAACATTTTGTTGTGTTACAGCCTGAATTCAACATTTATTACACAATACTCCATAATGTCAAAGTCGAATGATGTTTTAGGACATTTTTTTACTAATTAATACAAACTGATAAGCTGAAATGTCTTGAATCAATAAGTATTCAACCCCTTTTGTTATGGCAAGCCTAAATAAGTTCAGGAGTAAAGATGTGCTTAACAAGTCACATAATAAGTTGCATGGACTCACTCTGTGTGCAAATATAGAGTTTAAAATAATATTTTAATGACTACCTCATCTCTTTACCCCACACATATAATTATCTGTAAGGTCCTTCAGTCGAACAGTGAATTTAAAGCACAGATTCAACCACAAAGACCAGGGAGGTTTTCCAATGGGAGGTTTTCCAATGGGAGGTTTTCCAATGGGAGGTTTTCCAAGAAGTGCACCTATTGGATAGATGGGTAAAAATAAAAAAAAGCAGATATTGAATATCCCTTTGAGCATGGTTGTAAGTTATTAATTACACTTTGGCTGGTGGATCAATACACTCAGTCACAACAAAGTTACAAGTGTCCATCCTAACTCAGTTGCTGGAGAGGAAGGAAAGCGCTCAGGCGTTTCACCGTGAGGCCAATGGTGACTTTAAAACAGTTACAGAGTTTAATGGCTGTGAAAACTGAGGATGGATCAACAACAGTGTATTTACTCCACAATACTAACCTAATTGACAGAGAGAAAAGAAGGAAGCCTGTACAGAATAAAACATATTCTGTTTGCAACAAGGCACTAAAGTAATACTGCAAAAATGTGGCAAAGAAATTAACTTTATGTCCTGCATACAAAGTGTTATGTTTGGGGCAAATCCAATACAACACATTACAGAGCGCCACTCTCCATATTTTCAAGCATGGTGATGTTGGCTGCATCATGTTATTGGTATACTTGTAATTCTTTAAAAAAGAAACGTAATGGAGCTAAACACAGCCAAAATCCTAGAGGAAAACCTGGTTCAGTCTGCTTTCCACCAGACACTGGGAGATTAATTCACCTTTCAGCAGGACAATAACCTTAAACACAAAGCCAAATCTACATTGGAGATGCTTACCAAGAAGACAGTGAATTTCCTGAGTGGCCGAGGTAGTTTCGGTTCAAATCTACTTGAAAATCTATGGCAAGATTTTGTCTAGCAATGATCAACAACCAATTAGACAGCGCTTGAAGAATTTCAAAAAGAATAATAGACAAATGATGCACAATCCAGGTGTGGAAAGCTCTTAGAAAGACTCACAGCTGTAATCACTGCCAATGGCGCTTCTACAAAGCATTGACTCAGGGGTGTGAATACTTACGTAAATGAAATATTTCCGTATTTAATTTTCAATAAATTCGCAATAATGTCAAAAAACATATTTTCACTTTGTCATTATGGTATTGTGTGTAGATGGGTGAGAAAAAATACATTTTGAATTCAGGCTGTAACAACAGTATAATTGTACATATTAGTAAATACAAGTTTAAATTGAGAATAGTCCGATGGGTGGAAAAAGTCAATGGGTATGAATACTTTCTGAAGGCACTGTATGTTTTTTGTATACCGTTTTTGTTGTTCTGAACCCACTGCTCTGCCACACTCCATCCCCACGTGGGGGCTTCCATTGGTTGCACCTGTTGTACAGAGCTCGCACGCACGCCAGGCTTGCCTCTATTTTCCAGTCTGCCTTGTACAGAGATTGCGCATGCCCGGTATCCAAACGTGTAGGCTTGAGATGCTGTCAGCAGTCGAGTGTGTGTAGCTAGCTACCTAGTTTAAATATCAAATGTACTGCCATAGCAGCATAACATTTGATTAACACTTGATAACATGAAATTTATAGCATCATCAATACGGAAGAAGGGTGTTGAGGATCAGTCCAGGGGGAGCAGGGGTGGAGGTGGGGTCACTGATTGTCTCAGCAGGTGTGTGGCCTGGGGAGCTGGAAGGGCGGTGGACAGGGCCAGTATCAAACCTGTTAAAAAATTGGTTCAGCTCATTGGCTCTGTCGTGGGTCCCCTCCGTCTGCCCACTGTTTGACTTTTTGAAGCCAGTGATATTTCTCATACCCTTCCACACCTCTCTCACCTGGCTCTGCCTCAGCTTGTCCTAACCTCGCGATAACAGAGTGGATGACGTCACATGTGTGTGTTTGCGTCCGCGGAGGGCGGAGGGCGGGATGTAAACAATAACAGCAATGGCCGCCGTGAATTCCCTCAGCAAATAGTAGGGTCTCAGGCTAACGGCTAACAGCTCAATGTCCGGCTAAAAAACTCTTCCTTAAGAGTGATATGGCTCGGATTACACTATCTTTTGTTAACTAATAAAGCCAGCCCACCACCCTTGCTCTTACCGGAAGAGACGCTATCTCTGTCAGCTCTGATGGTCTGGAAACCGCCGATAGTGACGTTCTCTATGGGGATGTTACCGTTCAGTCTTAGTAAAAAACATTAGGCTCGCTTCACGATAGTCCCTTTGCCCATGGACAAGAGCCTCAAGCTCATCCATTTTGTTATGTAGTGATCTCACGTTGCCCATAATGATAGACGGTATAGCCGGCTTGTACTTCCTCAACTTCGCCTTACACTTCAATCCCGCCTTACGTCCACGCCGTCGCCTTTTCAACTCGTCCGGAATATCAAACTTTTCCCTGGGGTGCAGCAGCGCTGCGTGTGCTAAATCCAGGAGCTGGGCTCTGTTGTAAATAATAATAATTGACGACTCCTGTCGACGTTCACCTGCGAGAAAATCCATAATCCTGAACTATTATAGTTCAACTGTAGCAAAAAAAACTAAAGAAAAGAGACGAAAAAACGAACTAAAACGAACTAGAACAACAATTTATGCACGAACAACGGGAGCTGCTTAACAGGCGACCACTCAGGGCAGCGCCAATCTCTAAATAGTGGAGTGGAGTAAGGTGGACAAACAAAAAGAGAAAAAACTTAAAGGTGGTGCTGAAAAGCAGAGAGAGAATAGTCCCTTGGCTGATGCAGCTAAATGTTTTAAAATAACAAATTTTAAAACATGGCACTGGCAGCAGAGAGGACAGTGAGCAGAGAGAGCAGCCCATTTTTCATGCACAAGGATTTAATGACGGATCAAAATATACAAAAATTATAAATGTTGGTTGTGTATTTCTTAAACTGCTGAATTGTCCAATTGGAATTAATATTATACTAGTGGTATATAGTATACTATTATATGAAATTATATAAATATACTAACATTATATAATTAATATATTAATATAATACTAACATTATACTATTATATTAACATCATACTTTTTATATAATAAGTATATTATTTTAGTATAATATGTATAATATTATACTAATATACTAATTTATACTAATTACTCATCCAGGTTGAGGATAGTGCATCTGCAGTGGACAGATGTAGATTGAGCCAGAGCCAGGATGCCACTGCCACTCCAATTTTTGATTATTTCAAGAGGCCGAAGTCAGGCAACCTACTGGAAGTGGCTGTCATGCAGTAAAGAGAACCATGCTTTATTCTGCTTCATTTGTATGGCATTTTCAAAGCCAACAGAGAACAGCCCTTTCATGAATGGAATGGCAGACTGGAAGCATATCCATCAGAGAGTGGAAGAGCATGAGAAGAGCATTATGCATAGAGGTTATGCTGAGGACTACTTTCTAAGGTCCTCCAAAGGTAACATTGAGAGCCTGTTCATCGGCAGTCAGATGCCTTCTTCTGCGCACTTGCTCTCTATGAGCAGACAAGTGCTAAAATCTGGGTCAAGATGGGGCAGAGGCTCTCTAATCACTCTATTATTAAAGACTACCATCGATAACGTCATTACCACAATCCAACACACCATACAGGCCACCATAGCAAGTGAAATCCAGGAAGCTGGTATGTTTTCAGTCCAGATTGACACTACGCAGGACATTACAACACAAGATCAATGCTGTCCACCTCCCTTCCAGCTCCCCAGGCCACACACCCTCACGGCTGTCCCACCCCCACTTTTCTCACAACAACTCTGCTGAGACAATCAGTGACCCCACCTCCACCTCTGCTCCCCCTGGACTGATCCTCAACACCCCCCTTCCCCCCACCTACCCACCGGGGCTGGCTTTCACCACCAACCAAGTGAAGAGAGAGCTGGAGAGACTACATCAGTGGAAAGCGGCGGGCCCTGATGGCATCAGCCCAAGGGTGCTTAGGGTCTGTGCTGACCAACTGTGTGGAATACTCTAGCGTTGCTTCAACCTTAGCCTGAGCCTAGAAAGGGTCCCTGTGCTGTGGAAAACATCCTGCCTCGTCCCAGTGCCCAAGAAGGCACACCCCACTGTCCTGAATGACTTCAGACCTGCAGCGCTAACATCCCACATCATGAAGACCCTGGAAAGGTTAGTCCTCGCTCACCTCAGACCCCCGGTGTGTACATCACTGGACCCCCTGCAGTTTGCATACCAGCGCAACATCTGGGTGGATGATGCAATCATCTACCTTCTGCAGAGGGCCTACTCTCACCTGGACAACGCAGGTTGCACTGTGAGGGTTATGTTTTTTGACTTCTCCAGTGCCTTCAATACCATTCAGCCCCTGCTACTGGGTGAGAAGATGAAGAGGATGAAAGTGGAAGCACCCTTAGTCTCCTGGGTCACGGACTACCTGACCGGTAGGCCACAATTTGTGCGACTACAGAGCTGTGTGTCAGAACGGGCAGTGAGCAACACAGAGGCCCCCCAGGGAACGGTCCTGTCCCCCTTCCTGTTCACCCTCTACACCTCGGACTTCAGATATAACTCTGAAACATGCCACCTACAGAAGTTCTCGGATGACTCTGCAATTGTAGGGTGCATCAGGGGTGGGCAGGAGGAGGAGTACAGGAGCACAATCAGTGACTTTGTGTTGAGGTGTGAGCAGAACCACCTTCAGCTCAACATCAGCAAAACAAAGGAGATGGTGGTGGACTTCAGGAGAACCAAGGCACAACTGACTGCAGTCCCTATACAGGGGATGGATGTGGAAATGGTTGGGTCATACAAGTTCCTGGGAGTCCATATGGACAATAGGCTGGAATGGGCTGGTAACACCGGGGCCCTATACAAAAAGGGCCAGAGCCGACTCTACTTTCTGAGGAGGCTCAGGTCCTTCAACGTGTGCAGTAAACTGCTGCATACCTTCTACCAGTCTGTGGTGGCCAGTGCCATCTTTTTTGCAGTGGTGTGCTGGGGAGCCAACATAAAAGCCGGTGATGCTTCTCGGGTAAATAAGCTGATCAGGAAGGCTAGCTCTGTCCTGGGGATGGGCCTTGACACTCTAGAGGAGGTGGCGGAGAGACGGATCCTGGCCAAACTGCTGGCCATCATGGACAACGTCACCCACCCTCTGCATGCCATAGTTATGACGCAGAGGAGCACCTTCAGTCACAGACTGATCCCACCACGGTGTGCCAGAGAGCGCTACAGGAGGTCCTTCCTGCCGGCGGCTATTAGACAATATAATGCCTCACCCGGGGTGTCGTGCCGTCGGCAACATAGATCTGGAACTGTTGGGGTGCTAGGACCTAGTTTAACAATTATGCATCCATCCGTGAGTAACTCTGGTCGGTAATCACTCATTCACTCAGGACCTATTTATTCATTCAGGTCTGTATATACATACTCATGTACAGTTGTTATATCATATCACGTGCAATATTGCAAGAAATTCTTGGACTTAACTTACGTAGTAATTCACTCAAGAATGCATATTAGTATCCTGTCAGTTGCATCTTTTCTCATTGCTTTTAGTATATCGAATGTGCAATACGTGCAGTTATCTGTAATTAAACCCTGCGCACTATGGACTGTATTTTAAGGGAATTACTATTATTACCCCAAATTATATCATACACACATTTAGCTATTTAAGTATCTCTTCCTGTCATTTACCTGTACAGTTTATGTAACCATGAAAGTATTCACTTATCTGTAAATATAACTGTATATTTACCTGTACAGCTAATTTAACCATGCAAAATAGTCACTTACCTGTTCAACTAACCAGTCTGTCTATTAAGTAAACTATTATTACCCTCGCTCATATCATATGCATTTTTATCTACTGAAGTATTTCTCTGGCATCGACCTGTATAGTATAGTTAACCATCCAACATCCACCAATGTATAGTGTACATATTCAGCCAACCACCTATACTATGCAATGTCTTTTTATAGCTTTTTTTGCACTCCAGATATCTTGTATTTCTATAGTTTTTCATACTGCCGCTCTATGTTTCATGTACCGGGTATCTGTCTTTTGTGTACTTTCGTTGTGGCATTTTGCACCTGCCCTGTGTTTTGTTGTAGCTGCTTGACAAAGAAATTTCCCCCTCGGGGATCAATAAAGTATCTATCTATCTATCTATCTATCTATCTATCTATCTGTCTGTCTGTCTGTCTGTCTGTCTGTCTGTCTGTCTGTCTGTCTGTCTGTCTGTCTGTCTGTCTGTCTGTCTGTCTGTCTGTCTGTCTGTCTGTCTGTCTGTCTGTCTGTCTGTCTGTCTGTCTGTCTGTCTGTCTGTCTGTCTGTCTGTCTGTCTGTCTGTCTGTCTGTCTGTCTGTCGGTCTGTCGGTCGGTCGGTCTGTCTTTCCGTCCGTCTGGAAAACAAGAAGCTTGACATTGGCAATTCCACTGATGGAGCCTCCAGTATGCAAGGCCAGTATAAAGGCTTCTCTGCCCTGCTCTCTGCAAAGTCCACCAATCAATTGCATATGTGGTGCTATGCACACATTTTGAACCTTGTTTTGGCAGACACAACAGAGAGTGTCTTGGCAAGTGGGTCACTTAGTGGGTCACATAGCTGTGTTTTTCCGTGAATCCTACCTGAGGATGAACATTTGGGAGAAGGAGAGCAAGGACCCAAGACACAGACGTCTTGCTCCAATTGGAGTGAAACGCTGGTGGGCTAAAGAAAGTGCCTTAAAGAAGGTATTTGGAGCTTTTGGAAATCCAGATGAGGGTCTGTATGTTGATGTCCTTCTCACTCTTTCAACCATACAAGATCAGAAAAATATCAACACTACTGCATGGGTCAAGGCACAAGGATACATTTAGGGGTTGCTGAAGTACGAAACAATACTCAAAATATCTTCAAACAAGTGGAATGGACATTCTGTCTGCACATCGTATGGTTGTGTCTACAGAGGAGCAGCTGAAAGGAATGGCAAGAGATTTTGAAAAAGTCAAGGCAGCTGCAGACACATTTGTTCCATGGGCCAACAGGAAGTTGCAGGAATGGGATGAGTGAACAGAGCTGGAGTTAGAGACCACTCTGCCAACGAAAAGGGCTCGAAAGAAGAAAACCATGCCTGGAGAGATGGCACAAGATGAGACATTTACTGAGGCAGAGAGTGCATACAGGATTGGTGTCCATAATCAAATTCTGGATTCAGTTATAGATAGCATCCATCAGCGATTTCTGAGTAATGGCACTTTGTTTGCCGACATGGCTCTTCTGGACCCTAAAAACTTTAGTCAGCTAACATCCAGTGCCAGTGGCCTTCCGCAGACAGCTCTTCAAGAACTAAGCAAACAAGTTCCTACTTACCCTGTCAGTAACCCAGGTAGCATGCGAGTGGATCTTCTCTACTCTGAAATTCATCAAGGATCACACTATCTCAACAGCACCTGGAGGCTTTTATGCTCATGGCTACTGAGCAAGATGTTTTAATGGCCCTGGACATTGACCTGGTTATTTATAGATAGATAGATAGATAGATAGATAGATAGATAGATAGATAGATAGATAGATAGATAGATAGATAGATAGATAGATAGATAGATAGATAGATAGATAGATAGATAGATAGATAGATAGATAGATAGATAGATAGATAGATAGATAGATAGATAGATAGATAGATAGATAGATAGATAGATAGATAGATAGATAGATAGATAGATAGATAGATACTTTATTGATCCCCCGGGGGGGAAATTTCATTGTCAAGCAGCTACAACAAAACACAGGGCAGGTGCAAAATGCCACAACGAAAGTACACAAAAGACAGATACACGGTACATGATACATAGAGCGGCAGTATGAAAAGGTATAGAAATACGTGGGCAGCGTTGAAGAGAGAGATGCATGGTTAAAATCCCCCGAAATGGCAAAAAAAGCACTGGGATGCGCTGTCTGTAACCTCGCGATAACAGAGTGGATGACGTCACACGCTGCGTTTGCGTCAGCAGAGGGCGGGATGTAAACAATAACAGCAATGGCCGCCGTGAATTCCCTCTGCAAATAGTAGGGTCTCAGGCTAACGGCTAGCAGTTCAATGTCCGGGCTACAAAACTGTTCCTTAAGAGTAATATGTTTCGGATGACACCATCTGTTGTTAACTAATAAAGCCAGCCCACCACCCTTACTCTTACCGGAAGTGACGCGATCCCTGTCCGCTGTGATGGTCTGGAAACCGTCGATAGTGACGTTCTGTATGGGGATGTTATCGTTCAGCCAAGTCTCAGTAAAACACATTAGGCTAGCTTCCCGATAAATCCTTTGTCCACGAACAAGTCCCGCCAACTCATCCATCTTGTTATGTAGACACCTAACATTGCCCATAATAATAGATGGTATAGCCGGCTTGTACTTGAACCTCCTCCGCTTTGCCTTACATTTCAATCCCGCCCTGCATCCACGGCGTCGTCTTTTCAATTCGTCCGGAATATCAAACTTTTCCCCGGGGAGCAGCAGCGCTGCGTGGGCTAAATCCAGGAGCTGGGCTCTGTTGTAAACAATAACAGTTGACGACTCCTGTCGACGTTCAGCTGCGATAAAATCCATAAAATCCATAATCCTGAACTGTTATAGTTCGACTGTAGCAAAATAAAAAATAAAACTAAAGAAAATAGACGAAAGAAAACGAACTAAAACAACAATTAATGCACGAACAACGGGAGCTGCTTAACAGGCGACCACTCAGGGCGGCGCCAAACTTACAAACTTAGATGGCATTGCTGAGAGAAGTGAGCTGCTTCTCTCAGCAATGCCATGCTAATTTTTACGAGGTAGGAAATATGTTTATTTTCATTTTATTATATGACTTGCCTACTCACCAGTCTTTTCACCAACACATTTCTTCCTGTATTATTTATTTTACTGGTCAGATGGTTCCAGAGATTCTTGCCACCTTGCTGCCAGTGCAATTGTGCCAATATGTGCTCCTTTTATTCAGCCTCCTCCTAAGAGCAACACGTTCCCCTTGTTCTATTTTACTCAAGTTATTGTTATAAATATTGTTCAGTAATCTTGTTTACATAAAGTGTGGCGTGGGTTGTGTGGGTCCAGGAGTCCAGGGCCATTTTTCTTTCCCAGTCCGCCCCTGACTCCATGCCTTCTTCAGTCCATCCTTCTTCAGTCGGGAGTTGCACTGTGTGTCAGGGCTTCAGCAACACAGGTAGTCTAGACTCTAGCTAACCACCATAATACTCAAATATCCACACAAGCCACTTTCCAGCTAGACATATATCATGAGTTAGAAGATTATGAATACTACATTATGAAGTTATTATTTAAGTATTTAAGAACATTGAAGATAAATCACAATCAGTAAAAAAAAATATATTCAAGCTAGATAACTAGCAGATAAACATCAATTATCAACAAAGACAAGCTGAAAGCCAACCCTCTTTTCCCTATGTCAATCATCTAATTAGGAGGCTTGCAATTTGTAACGAGTGTGTTGTTGTAGAAATAAATAGGAATTTTCATTTTTTTTTAAATACATCGCTACAGAGGCAGTTTATATGTTAGGAATATCAAGATGTGAATTATGAAAGTGTTTTTATTTTGAGCACCTGCCCCCAGAAAGGTCTGTGGACAGCCCTGATTAAAAACATAAGAATGGGTTAAAAACATAAGAATGGGTTAAAAACATAAGAATGGGTTAAAAACATAAGAATTGGTTTGAAAAGGATAATTTAAAGGTTATTATACAAATGACAGAAAATATGTTTGTAAGCAATGGACATTATAACTTCAGGTATTGTACTGCAAGATCAACTCATCCAAATGCAAATAGCCTAAATATGCACCAATCAGTATTTATCCAAGATAAAGACTGGAAATGGCTTTGTTCTCTGTAATGAAAGGCTGCTGACCATCCATCAGAGACAGTGATATCATCAAAGTGAGCATCTGGCTTTGAACAACAGGTAATATCACTCTTTCCTCTTCTCCTCCGTTTTAACTGATGAGTCTCTGTGATCGATCTATGCTGTCAGTCGAAGCCGAGCCTGTTTTTGTGCAGTAGGTGATAAAACTAAATAATTCAACCCATAATTTACTTGATAAATCAGTGAATAACTGAGTGAATCCTGACAGTGATTGGATTAGACTACTTAAAATGTAT
Organism: Thymallus thymallus; assembly: GCA_023634145.1. NCBI lineage: Eukaryota > Metazoa > Chordata > Actinopteri > Salmoniformes > Salmonidae > Thymallus > Thymallus thymallus. The sequence continues at coordinate 6,765,500 of CM042391.1, read as the reverse complement.
ATAATATACTGCCTCTACTATACAGACTACTCACATACTTACTTATTTGATCAGTGTTATCATTTAATATCAATTTAATAGAAATGTTTTGAAAGCAAGATCCTATTATGATAAAAGGCTCAAAGTATTATCATGAGATAATCCCTCATGGACATCAAATGAATGTAACTTTGGGGAACTTAATTAATCAGTAACTTTAGTGAACTTATGCAACTGTAAAAGGCGGAAGTTGTGTGGAAATATACATTTATTGATCCCATGGCAGAAAAAACTATTTAAAAAATTGTACAAGCCTGACACAACATGGCCTTAACAGCCTTTGTCAGTAATTCAATGAATGAATACATTTTCAGACAACAAAGGTTTTGTGACAGTAAAACATTTTTTTTGCTTTCAGCCAATCAGCATTCAGGGCTCGAACCACCCAGTTTATAATGCCCTTTTAACCATGACAAACTAAGGTCACCATTAGTGTGAGTAATATACTCAAATAATTCAGACTGTAATGGACCAACAATTATATCTATAAAGTCCTGTAAGAACTTGATAACAAGAATATATATATTAATATATATATTTTAATCTACATTCAAGAATACCCTTCTATACTTTATTTTATAGAGACAATAGTATCAACAGTATTAACACATATTACACATTATTATATACTGTATGTCCATTATCTAAATTGATTTCTAACCCCATTGTGTAAAATGTTAAAAACTCCCTGCCTTAGATAGCTCTATATCTCTGTAATAGATAGGTTAATACTGATACGTCTTCGGATAACAGCGTTCCTGAACTTCCCCTGCAGGGCACTGAGGATGGTCCTCCTGTAGGTGCAGGACAGGAAGTAGTAGATGATGGGGTCCAGACAGCTGTTGAGGGCAGACAGGAGCAGAGTGAGCTCGTTGAGGATGTGGAGAATCTGCTTACTGTCCAGGGCCTGAATCAGATCCATTTGGGCCAGCACATAGGGCACTCGGACCAGGTGGTATGGCAGGAAGCACAGCGTGAAAATCACCGGTACCACAAAAGTTTTTAGGACCACCCTGCTCTTCCTCCGCTGGACCTTGGGGTCACATTTGCCTAGGTACATGGTCCTCAGCTTGGTGGTTATTCTGGCGTAGAAGCAGATGACGAGGAGGAAGGTGGCACAGAAGAAGGCCACCGCGGTGAGGTTGGCCACGCCCCCCAGGAGACCTTTGTGGTGGAAGTGGAAGCAGATCCTGTCACAGGGGTGCTGCCTGTCATTCCTGAGGAAGAACAGAGACATGCCCAGGACAAGGCCTGCCCACACTGAGAAGGACGCCCGGTGGCTCCACCGCACCCTGTGGATTCTCAAGACCCACACAGGCTTCATTATCTTCAGGTAGCGGTCCAGGCTGATCAGGCTGAGGAACAGGATGCTGGCGTACATGTTGACGTAGAAGAAGATGCCCAGCACCTTGCAGAGGTAGAAGGGGCCCTGTCTCTTGTGGTAGTAGACCCGCAGGGGCAGACACAGCACCAACAGGAAGTCAGCTATGGTCAGGTGTCTCATGTACACAGCCATGGATGAGTCGGAGTGCTTCCTCAGGAAGAACACAAATATGGTCATGGTGTTGCTGACCAGGCCGAAGAAGCAGATTATTGAGTAGAGAATGGGTAAGGCAGGAGACAGAATGCCGTCATGGATCTCACAGCTTTCGTTTACACCAAGCCCACTGGAGTTTACTCCTAGTACCTTCATCGTCCCACTAACGGTAGTATTCAGTCTAGTCCCACCGGCTGAATCACTCGGACGACACACTCTGATCAATCAACTTTCAATGCAAAAAAAGTATGATCAAATCAAATTAACAAGAAGTGATGAAAGTTGCAATATTTGTTATATTATGCTGTGTTGATTGAAGACAGAACTAAATAAATAAATCATCAAGCCATGTTATTACAACCAGAAATGTAAGTGAGAACTTACCTGGGTAGCTGTTCTGCCCTCCACTCCACTCCACTCCACTCTCAGTCTCAGACTGAAATTAATGAGTTCCTGTGCATGAGCAGTGCTTTTGACAGAATCATGTCTTATCAAGGAAATACTGAGGTGTGACGTGAGTCAACCGCCAAATCGTCCCTGTCACGGCAGCTTATGTTGCTTCCTCTATCGCAAAGCTTTCACAAAGGGAAAATTAGACTGAGCAAGTTCTGAGGGCCCTGTCAGGACATTGATCTAGATAGATGTTCATGAGTAATATTTGAGGAAAACCCAACATTGTCTTGACTTCATTATTTTGGGGACTATAATAGGTTATGATATACTGCTCCTGGGTCTATGGAGTACAAGTATTGTGAAGCAGATTCCTTTGCTTGTCACATTTGAATACGATTATTAAATAATATTACACGTATTAACACGTTAGTGGAATACAGGTTATGTTTCACCAAGGGAAATACTATAGAAGCAGGTTTTGCGAGTAACCTGATTACAAAACAAAATGTAACTAATCAGTTACGTTACCAGCTAAAATGTTGTAATCTGATTACAGATACTTTTGAAAAACTAGATGATTACTTCTTGGATTACTTTTAATTTGCCAACGCTATTAGGGTACTGGGAAAAGTATATGGAAAGGGAAACGTCACAGAATTACAATTACTACACTCCAGCAACCCAAAGGTTTTGGGGTTCGAGGTTTACTCAACTTCAAGTTATATGCTTTGTCTCTAGTGCTCCGCCCACTTAAAAACGTTTTGCTGTACTAAGTTTGGACCAATCATCGCCCACTCAATACAGATCTGGAAACCTATTATTTTAAAACAATGGCCTGAACAAGAAATTCGTAAACTTTTGGACATAATTAATGATGACGGTTTATTATCCTTTCATGACCAAAAAATATGTATAATATGTATAGTGCTATGCGCACATATGGAGTCCCATGGAGTCAACCACTCCCATTCTATCCACTCCCTGAGTTTTTAGGTAGCCAGAACACAAGTTTTGTGTTCAATCTATATATAAAAAACTGCTAGATGCCCTCTGTAAACCAATGGGAATAGTTATGGTATGGAATACAGATCTTAAAGACTACAAACAAAATACTGATCGGAAAAGAGTCTGGAACAATATCCCAATGTCCTCCCGAAATTTGAGTCATCAACTAATACATTTTGTTTGTAGTTTTGTAAGTTTCGCCCAAACTTAGCTTGGCGATGCTGTCTTCGTCCTCGATTTGTAGATACAGGAGTCTCATAAAATGTCTGTGTCCAGTTGCAGGGAGTCAGTTTGTTAAAATTTATTAAAATAAATACTTTCTTTGCTCCATGAAGTAATGCAACAATGTCTACGCTGCCATATTTTTGCAGACATCTTTGTGTTGTGTTTTGAGAATCTGCAGAGAAGAATGAGGTGGTTGCGTCATTACTGTTGTATGTCTTGATATACCTTTCAGTGTCCCTTGCTGGTCTTTGTCCCACAATCTTGTTATTCTACATAACCGCAAGGTGTATCCCCTCCCCCATGCTTGTGTACCCATATTTGCGCCGCTTTGGGATATTTTTCAGCAGGGCCTGTGGAAGGACTCCAAAGAGAAAAGGACTCCAAAGTTTTACAAAGAGAAAATGTAAAAGGGGTAGACTAAATTGATTACATGGTCTGGAAGATACTCTGTGGTCTTCAGACTACATCTAACCACCTGTAAACCCATAACTCAAACACAAATACATACATACAAACACTAGCCAATTCATGTTTATGCCAGGCTTACTGTAAACTGAGCTACCTTAGACGTCAGATTGTAAATATTGTCATGTCCCGAGCTGGGACAAAGAAGGCGAGTCAGAAACAACGTTAGGGTGAAGACAGGTTTAATCACCTAAACTAGACTGTTGTTATGGCCACAGCCCACGCCACTAAACATGGATGGTTACGGTACAAAGGATTCACAGCTCTGCGCTCAGGTGCACGACAAGAACAGAAAGAGAACACTGAAAAGACACTAGCCCCTATTTATCCCCTTAAACCCCCGCGAGATTACCCACAGAACGGAAGAACAACTATAACACACACATCTACATCTTGCTACAGGATGTAGCAGCAGGATGTGTTCAAGATACATTCTCACTTCCTGTCAACACAAAACCTCAGACCCTTCACCACACTAACCATACAGAATAAACAGTCTTGGTCAAAAGTTATTTGGCAGAATTGTGAGTGAGCCCACTCCCTTGGCTGAGAAGCAACCCCACACATGAATGGTCTGAGGATGCTTTACTGTTGGCATGACACAGGACTGATGGTAGCGCTCACCTTGTCTTCTCCGGACAAGGTGTTTTCCGGATGGCCCAAACAATCGGAAAGGGGATTCATCAGAGAAAATGACTTTACCCCAGTCCTCAGCAGTCCAATCCCTGCACCTTTTGCAGAATATCAGTCTGTCCCTGATGTTTTTCCTGTAGAGAAGTGGCTTCTTTGCTGTCCTTCTTGACACCAGGCCATCCTCCAAAAGTCTTTGCCTCACTGTGCGTGCAGATGCACTCACACCTGCCTGCTGCCATTCCTGAGCAAGCTCTGCACTGGTGGTGCCCCGATCCCGCAGCTGAATCAACTTTAGGAGACGGTCCTGGCGCTTGCTGGACTTTCTTGGGTGCCCTGACGCCTTCTTCACAACAATTGAACCTCTCTCCTTGAAGTTCTTGATGATCCGATAAATGGTTGATTTAGGTGCAGTCTTACCAGCAGCAATATCCTTGCCTGTGAAGCCCTTTTTGTGCAAAGCAATGATGACGGCACGTGTTTCCTTGCAGGTAACCATGGTTGACAGAGGAAGAACAATGATTTCAAGCATCACCCTCCTTTTAAAGCTTCCAGTCTGTTATTCTGACTCAATGAGCATGACAGAGTGATCTCCAGCCTTGTCCTCGTCAACACTCTCACCTGTGTTAACGAGACAATCACTGACATGATGGCAGCTGGTCCTTTTGTGGCAGGGCTGAAATGCAGTGGAAATGTCTTTTTTGGGATTAAGTTCATTTTCATGGCAAAGAAGGACTTTGCAATTAATTGCAATTCATCTGATCACTCTTCATGACATTCTGGAGTATATGCAAATTGCCATCCTCAACACTGAGGCAGCAAACTTTGTGGAGACCAATACTTGTGTCATTCTCAAAACTTTTGACCACGACTGTATATAGGGCAGGCTAGGCCTCTCTTATTGCATGACCCAATTATCTGTGCCATCTTGTCAGGAAAAACTCTTCACTACAGTAACCATCCTGGAAACAAAGCTTGTTTTATAAGGAGGATGGCATCCACGCAAATCATTTGGGTTCCTGGATCCTTTCACAGCATTATAAGGCTGCGTTGAGACAATGATTTATCAATGACCCGAGCCCAGCTCAGTTAATCCCTACCATTGCGTTGCTGAGTTGTCATAATGCTTCAGCAAATGTACATTATCCCAGGGGTGTTGGTAGACACAATGTAAGTAACCAGAGAAACTTCTGTTTGACACCAGTCAGTTTCTGTGGTGCGAAGCCAGTAAACAATCTTTTGAATATTTGCTGGCCAGTAATAATACATAAAGTTAGGAAGGGCTAGTCCTCCGTGAAGGAATGCTTTACGTATTCTTGGATTCCCACAGCCACATAAAAAAAATCTATAAGCTCATCCACTAAAGTGAAAAAATATTTTGGTAGACATTGGAACAAATCCAGACATCTGGTCAATACATTCATCTGGATACAATTCACTTTACCAGCTAAAGTAAAATGGAGAATACTCCATCTCTGAAAGTTCAGTTTAAGTTTGCTAATAAGGGGAATAAAGTTATCATCATGCATCGAAGACAAGGTACGGGTGATATCGATCCCTAAATATTTAAAGCCAGACTTGTACAAACGAAATGGAGTAGTATTTATAACCCGAAAACACACCAAACCTACACAGTAGGTCCACTACCTCAGGCACACACGCTTCAGGGTCTGAGATACAATATATAAAAGCAAGTCATCTGCATACAAGGAAACTTTGTGCTCCAGATAACATGTATTGAGGGTGTGGTCGCCAGGGAAAATAACAGAGGGGACATTGGACATTCCTGACCAGTGGCCCTTGATAATGGGAAATACTGTGAACAAAGTTTGTTTGTAAGTATTGGCCTTGGGTGATGAGTACAACAGTCAGACCCAGGAAAAGCCACATTTTCCTGTACAGAGAATAAATATTACCATTCTACCCTGTCAAATACCTTCTCCGCATCTAAAGAGATAACTATTTCAGGAATGTCCGAAGATGCAGGAGAGTGTATGACATTAAGCAGTCATTGAATGTTAGAAAAGGAATGGTGACTCTTAATAAACCTATTTCAAACATTTCAAGCAGGAGGTGGGCCAGTTTGGCAGAAAACTTATTGTAGATTTTGATTGGGTAGCCATCTGCGACAGGGGATTTCCCAATTTGTTTTGCTGTAATTGAATTAATAATCTCCTCTAACTGCAAGGATTGATCAATTTCCTCTCTCTTCTCCGTACTAATGGTAGGAGTTTCCAGATAGTCAAGAAAATCATTCATAATTGAAAGTATTATTGATTTCAGTGGGACTAACTGTTAAGACACCTGAGCTGTTGTGAATTTGAGGGATCAGCTGAGGCAGATTTGCACTTGAGTTGATGAGCTAGAAGTCGACCAGCCTTTTCTCCATGTTCGTAAACAAAACCGTGTGCGCGGAGTAGCTGCTGCTCAGCGTTTTCTGTGGATAGGAAATTGTACTGAGTTTGAAGACAGCCTTTCTTTGTAAAGTTCTGGTGATGGAAAGGCGGAGTATTGTTGGACGAATTCCAGAATTGCGTCGATCAGCTGTTGTTGTTTCATTTTCCATTGTTTAGTGAGAAGAGAGGATTAGGAAATTATTTATTATTATTTTAACAAAGTCGAGCGACAGAGGAGCATGGTCACTAATAACAATGGCAGAGTATTCTACTTCCTTCTTTGTTACTGGGAAAAAGGAATCTCCATGGATCTACACATCCTGCTGGCTCATAAATGCAGACAAAGTGCTGGACATTTTTGAGGGAGATAATGATCACACAATTCAGTCGCCTCCAAACATTTTACGGTGTGAGCTGAGATTGGGCAGCAAAGAAATACATTTGTTAATAAAATCAACATCATCCCAATTGGGAGCATAAACATTTACAAGCAAAACAGAGGTGTGAAAGAAAGAACCAGATACCATGAAAAAACGCCCCTGTGGATCTCAGATTGTCAGCAGTGGTAAATTGTACTTTCATTTGAATAAGTATTGCTGTTCCCACTGCCTTAGCATTGAATTTTGAATGGAATATTTGTCCTACCCAAGCTTTACGGAGTCTACCATGATCTGCTGTACACAGATGTGTTTCTTGTAAGAATGCTATATCGGTTTTTAAATTCATAAGATGAGCAAAAACTCATTTTAAGCCCGTTTCACCAGGCCGTTCATTGCCTTGATGTTCCAGCTTGTAAACCTAATAGCTGACCCCCCAACTCCCACCCCAATATCTGAATTGTCAGTCATTAAATGTTGAGATTACTCAATTATAACTGGAATAGAGATGAAAACCCTGTATAAGACCACCGATCATGTCTTGTGACAAAAGAAAAGGCAACTACCGAAACGTTAGGCAAAATACTGTTGAAGTAGAATGTGTAACAATCAAATGGTTAATGAAGGCAAACAACTTCCCCCCACCCCTCTGACATGAAACCCTCAAAATAACACAACAAAATAAACACAGTACAGAATAACACTGTCCAATGCTTGCCTCTAAGGTGGACTGCAGGCTTCCCCAAATAGGGTCAAACCCCCGGTTAACTTAACCCTACACAAGAGGGCTCACAATTATTAACATAATTATTTACAATGCCAGTTTTAAATTGATTAAACTAAAATATTAACAGTGTCACTCAATAGTCGATCATTTACATATTCCATTGGCTTTAACAAACACAAATAGCCAAATAAAATGCTTCTGTTGGTCAAGACTTCGGCCCATGGGTTGTGTTAGGGGCACGCTCCACGCCACGCTTCTGCAGCCGCACAGCACAACTGTGTCCACAACCACAGGGAGTAAAATATGATACTCAGGCACAGTGCAACCACAAACACTACAGCAGGGAACACTTCCCACAAACACAAAGGCCAAAATACTCCAACGTCAGTGAATCTCGGTAGAGGCGAAAGCTAAATACTGTATAGCCAAACACCCACTCAATCAAACAAAGGCATTGCAGTCACGTGAAAGCAAATGCAAACAACAAATTAACCCTGAGATTGTAGCATTAGTAAATAGTCTTTAGAGAGGTAAATGACTAGCTAATGCCAACTTAGCTCAAACAAAAACAACAAACCCACATTGGATATTTAACATGTGTTACTAGCGCCAGCTAAGCTATTCAGCTAGCCAATATTACAGGTCTTCGCTCAGTCTATTCTAGATGTAGCTAGCTAGGTAGTTGTCCATATGTCAAGCTATATCTCAGCTAGCTAGCCGCTAGAAATGGTGGAGAAGTGCTTAGCTAAATCCACCGCCACATTCAAATACCCCAGTCGGTGCTTGAGCACTCCGGTTTTTGTTGTGTGTAGCTAGCCATGCTAGCAAGTCAGCCAAATGTCCCTGTTGTCCAAAATCTTCTCAGCCAAGTATAGACATAATAAAGATATCCCTGGTTGCTCCTGGGGTTAACAAATCACCTTGTTGCCATATAAAAATATGTTTCAAAATAAATGTTGCGTTAGCTAGCCAGACAGATAGTAAACAGTCAAGTGTGTCCAGCCAGCTCCCGCTAGCCAGCCAATTTGATTGTGGTGTATTATAGCTAACGTTGCCAATGATCTCTGTCAAATAAAACAAAATAAACTAAAGATGTCATTGGGTGCTCCCGGAATGAGAAAAAAAACATTGCTTTTATGTGAAAAGTAATATCCAAGTGGATGTCATGAAAATCAGCGACATATTCCTCCCACCATGGCTAGCCAGCCAGGCCGCTTCCTCTATCAACTTTACTCTATTTTTTAATTTATTTTTTATTTCACCTTTATTTAACCAGGTAGGCCAGTTGAGAACAAGTTCTCATTTACAACTGCGACCTGGCCAAGACAAAGCAAAGCAGTGCGACAAAAACAACACAGAGTTACACATGAGAATAAACAAATGTACAGTCAATAACACAATAGAGACTCTATATACAGTGTGCAAATGTAGTGCAAAATGCAGTAAGGTTAGGAAGGTAGGACAATAAATAGGCCATAGTGGCGAAATAAATTCCCCCGGGGGATCAATAAAGTACCTATCTATCTATCTATCTATCTATCTATCTATCTATCTATCTATCTATCTATCTATCTATCTATCTATCTATCTATCTATCTATCTATCTATCTATCTATCTATCTATCTATCTATCTATCTATCTATCTATCTATCTATCTATCTATCTATCTTAACACTGGACTGATAGATGTGCAAATGATGATGTGCAAATAGAGATACTGTGGAGTGCAAATGAGCAAAAAAATATGTGGATGAGGTAGTAGGGTGGGCTATTTACAGAAAGGCTATATACAGGTGCAGTGATTGATAAGCTGCTCTGACAGCTGATGCTTAAAGTTAGTGAGGGAGATGGGAACCTCTAGTTTCAAGGATTTTTGCAATTCGTTCCAGTCATTGGCAGCAGAGAACTGGAAGGAATGGCGGCCAAAGGAGGTGTTGGCTTTGGGGGTGGCCAGTGAAATATACCTGCTGGAGCGCATGCTATGGGTGGGTGTTGCTATGGTGACCAGCGAGCTGAGATATTGCTCTATGCGCCGGACATAGAATGCTTTACTCTCGGCCAGTGTGTCTCCCTCATAAAAGTCACAAGGACGGGCAGGGTGTAAGAGCTAAAACCTGATCCCCTTCTTGTAGAGACATGTTTTGATGTCCTTGAATTCAGCTTTTTTCTTCACGAGATTGGCACTCAGTTCCGGGTAGAATCGTATATATTTTGACCACAGAATTTTGGTTGATGCTCCCTCGCCCAGTGCATTGCTCGTTCCTTGTCTTGGAAATGATGAAGGCGGGCAATGATCGCCCTAGGACGCGGCAACCATTTTCGGTGTTTGAGTAGTTGGTTCAGCCTTCGACGATGTGTTGGTCGTAGCCAGGGACGGACTGAGAATGAAAAATGGCCCTGGACTTTTTGACTCAGACCAGCCCACCAAAACCCCCCCAGCGATACACCACCACCCACACAACCCACTCCACACTTCATGTAAACAAGATTACTGAAAAATATTTATAACAATAACTTTAGTAAAATAGATGTAAAATAGAACAAGGGGAACGTGTCACTCTTAGGAGGAGGCTGGCTAGAAGGAGCACATATTGGCACAATGGCACTGGCAGCAAGAATCTCTGGAACCATCTGACCAGTAAAATAAATAATACAAGAAGGTGAAAAGACTGGTGAGTAGGCAATCCATAGAATAAAATAAAAATAAACATATTTCCTTAAATTAGCAATTTTAGCAGCAGCTCACTTCTCTCAGCAATACCATCTATAACCAGGTCACTGTCCAGGGCCATTAAAACATCTCGCTCAGTAGCCATGAGCATAAAAGCCTCCAGGTGCTGTTGAGATAGAGTGCTCCAAGAGCCTACTCTTGATGAATTTCAAAGTAGTGAAGCTCCACTCTCTAGCTACCTGGGTTACTGACAGGGTAAGTAGGAACTTGTAAGCAAGGCCCAAGATGTGGTATGTGTCGGTCAATAGGTTGTACTGACTAAGAATACGGTAGCAACACACTGGACAGTACTTAAAAGATGAACAGCTCTTGTTCACCATCACCACCTCGTCTTCATTTCTTTCAGGTCCATGATCCTCCAGAGTCCTGGTTGTGTATTCTTCAAATCCCGATTGTTTTAACCTAGTCCACTGTTCTGCCAGACTCATGATCTCACTCTGTAAATTGGCCACCGTTGCTCTGCTGTCAAATTTGAACAAACATTTGCTTAGTTCTTGAAGGGCTGTCTGCGGAAGGCCTCTGGCACTGGATGTTAGCTGACTAAAGTTTTTAGGGTCCAGAAGAGCCATGTCGGCAAACAAAGTGCCATTACTCAGAAATCGCTGATGGATGCTATCTATAACTGTATCCAGAATTTGATTATGGACACCAATCCTGTATGCACTCTCTGCCCCAGTAAAAGTCTCATCTTGTGCCATCTCTCCAGGCATGGTTTTCTTCTTTCGAGCCCTTTTCATTGGCAGAGTGATCTCTAACTCCAGCTCTGTTTACTCATCCCGTTCCTGCAACTTCCTGTTGGCCCATGGAACAAATGTGTCTGCAGCTGCCTTGACTTTTTCAAAATCTCTTGCCATTCCGTTCAGCTGCTCCTCTGTAGACACAACCATACAATGTGCAGACAGAATGTCCATTCCACTTGTTTGAAGATATTTTGAGTATTGTTTCGTACTTCAGCAACCCCTAAATGTATCCTTGTGCCTTGACCCATGCAGTAGTGTTGATGTTTTTCTGATCTTGTATGGTTGACCCTCATCTGGATTTTTAAAAGCTCTAAAGACCTTCTTTAAGGCACTGTCAGCGTGTCTCTCCAATTGGAGCAAGACATCTGTGTCTTGGGTCCTTGCTCTCCTTCTCCCAAATGTTCATCCTCAGGTAGCATTTACGCAAAAACACAGTTATGTTGTTAATGAGAGAAAAAAGTGACCCACTTGCCAAGACACTCTCTGTTGTGTCTGCCAAAACAAGGTTCAAAATGTGTGCATAGCACCACACTTGCACTTGATTGGTGGACTTTGCAGAGAGCAGGGCAGAGAATCCCTTATACTGGCCTTGCTGATGTCAAGCTTAATGTTTTCCAGTACTTCACTCAGTACCTGGACAAAGTATTGTCCAGTGGATGCCTCGCATTTCACCACAGCGACAAGTCTCTCATGGATGACGTTCGTCACATATCTGACTATGACAGAGCATTGATCTTGTGTTGTAATGTCCTGCATAGTGTCAATCTGGACTGAAAACATACCAGCTTCCTGGACTTCACTTGCTATGGTGACCTGCATTGTGTGTTGGATGGTGGTAATGACGTTATCGATGGTAGTCTTTGATAATAGAGTGATTAGAGAGCCTCTGCCCCATCTTGACCCAGACTTTTTTGCTTTTCTCTATGAAGGCAGTGAGATGCTCTTTCATAAACAGGTCATACTTTCCCAGCAGGATGATCATCTCTAAAAAGGCGCCATGGTCAATGCTGCTGTCATCTAGCGTATAAACTGCTTCAGACTGCATGCCTCTGTAGCTCAGACCCCTCTTTCCTATGACTTTAAAAACATCTATAATGTGCTCTAGCACTTGTCTTACTGCGTACTTGCTCTCTATGAGCAGACATCTGACTGCCAATGAACAGGCTCTCAATGTTACCTTTGGAGGACCTTAAAAAGTAGTCCTCAGCATAACCTCTATGCTTAATGCTCTTCTAATGCTCTTCCACTCTCTGATGGATATGCTTCCAGTCTGCCATTCCATTCATGAAAGGGCTGTTCTCTGTTGGCTTTGCAAATGACATACAAATGAAGCAGAATAAAGCATGGTTCTCTATACTGTATGACAGCCACTTCCTGTTGGTCCCATCTTCAAAAGAAAACCTTCTGCACCACAGACTTTTCACACTGTTGTTGGGGGTGGAAACTAAAAAACATATCTGGGTAACCTGACTTCGGCCTCTTAAAATAATAAAACATTGGGGTGGCAGTGGCATCCTGGCTCTGGCTCTGGCTCAATCTATATCTGTCCACTGCAGATGCACTATCCTCAACCTGGATGAGTAATTAGTATAAATTAGTATATTAGTATAATATTATAACATTAAATAAAAGTATGATGTTAATATAATAGTATATCGTTAGTATAATATTAATATATTAATTATATAATGTTAGTATATTCATATAATTTCGTATAATAGTATACTATCTACCACTAGTATAATATTAATTCCAATTGGACAATTCAGCAGTTTAAGAAATACACGTCCAACATTAATTATTTTTGTAGGTTTTGATCCGTCATTAAATCCTTGTGCAAGAAAAATGGTCTACATTGGTGTTTAGTCACTAATTTGTTAATGCTAAGTACTAACTTATCAATAATCATAACCATTCATGAATAACAATGAGTTAAACTCTCTCTGCTCTCTCTCCTCTCTGCTGCCAGTGCCTTCAGGCTCACTATGCTGAGATGATTGACTGGTAACGACGCCAAATTAATAATTTGTTATTTTAAAACGTTTGGCTGCATCAGCCTGAAGGGACTTCAACCTCTTCTCTCTCCGCTTTTCAGCACCACCTTTAAGTTTTTTCTCTTTTTGTTTGTCCACCTTGCTCCACTACACTATTTATCCAAATGTCACCACTTAACAGAGATGGGAAAGGGGCGGGGCCCAGGTAAAGTTAGAATGGACTAGACCAAAGGTAATTGGCTGGTAGAGAGAGGCTGACAGATGTAATACCCAACCTCAATGGCAGTGGGCCGGCAGCCCACTCGCCTGTGGCAGTCAGACACAGAGCACTTGGTTATTTTTATTTAAGCGGGGGCTGGGGTTATTTATATTTTGCATTGCATCGGCCCCAATTGTCAAGCGGCCCAATCCGTCATTGGTCGTAGCAGTTCTCTTCGGGTTGATCTTACTCATGGTAAATAATATAAGTAATACATCTACATAAAAACTAACATCAGCGTGTAAAAAAACTTTAAATTAAGGTTTAATTGGGGACCTCAAACACGTCTTCTTACATCGCCCAACCGGAAGTCTGCCCCTATCCCACAGCTATTGTATGCAGTAATCATGTGCCTATGAACCAAAGTTATACTGTTAGCACTGAGGTGGTGTGACCTAGTAGGAAGTCCACTGTGTGCAGCTCACCCTGCACAAACATGAATAGCATGAGCATGTCTTTTCTGCTAAGCTTCCCAGTAAAGCAATGGAAACAATTAAGTATCCCAAAAAAGTGCTAAAAATAGCCCACGTTAACATATTTAGCCTAAGAAAAAGGTTCATGAAGTCATTAACTTGTTAGTAAGAGATGACATTCATATTCTAACTATTTCTAATACCTTTGATGATACAGTGGTAGCAATCCATGGTTATAACATCTACAGAAAAGGCAGAAATGCCAATGTGGGTGGTGTTGTAGTCTACATGTATATTAAGAACTGCATTCCTGTAAAGCTTAGAGAGGATTTCACGTTAAATACTGTTAAAGTAATATGGCTACAGGTTCATCTGCCTCACCTAAAGCCCATTCTTGTGGGAAGCTGCTATAGACCACCAAGTGCTAACAGTCAGTATGTGGATAATATGTGTGAAATGTTTGATAATGTATGTAATATCAACAGAGAGGTATATTTTCTAGTTGATTTCAATATTGACTGGCTTTCATCAAGGCTGCCCACTCAAGAAAATGCTTTAAACTGTTACCAGTTCCTGCAACTGGGTTCAGGTTATCAGTCAACCTACCAGGGTATTTACAAACAGTAGTAATAGTTACAAACAGAACAGGAATGAAATAATCAACATGTATTGATTACATCTTTACTAATGCTGCAGAAATTTGCTTTAAAGCAGTATCCAAATCCATTGGATGTAGTGATCACAATATAGTAGCCATATCTAGGAAAACCAAAGTTCCAAAGGCTATTTCTAATATAGAGTATAATAGATCATACAATACATTTTGTAGTGAATCTTATGTTGATGATGTAAAGAATATTTGCAGGTGATCTTTAATGTAATCCTCTGCAATATAATCCAGGTAGAATCAGGATTTCCCCAGGGCAGCTGTCTAGGCCCCTTACCTTTTTCAATCTTTAATGACATGCCACTGTATGCGGATGACTCAACACTATACACGTCATCTACTACAGCGACTGAAATTACTGCAACACTTAACAAAGAGCTGCAGTTAGTTTCAGAATGGGTGGCAAGGATTAAGTTAGGAATAAGTTAGGGCTGGCCCTTAAATGTACACAGGGCGCTAAGATTAATAATATGCATGTCAATCTCTCATGGCTCAAAGTGAGATTGACTTCATCAGTACTTGTTTTTGTAAGAAATGTTGACAAGCTCGGACACCCATGCATACCCCACAAGACATGCCACCAGAGGTCTCTTCACAATCCCCAGTAGCTGGCAGCAGCTACTGGGGATCTTAAAAAATACAAATACCCTATAGGATCTGAGGTGATGCTGCCATGCACTCTACCTGGAACCAAAAGGATTCTCCTATGGGAACAGTCGAAGAACCCTTTTAGGATCTAGATAGCACCTACTTTTGTGTGGACTCTCTCCAGTGTTAACTACTGACACAAGTCAGAGCGCCAACAACCTGTGTGGTGGGCTTGATTCTGCTGACGGTGCATCACTTTATTAGTGACATACAGATTTCCTGTTAAAGAGGATGTTAAATGGAAGTCTTCAGTGTTTAGCTTTTCCAGTAAAGCAGCTTGAACCTTATACTGAATTATCAAACCACAACAACAACTGTAGAACAGGAAAGTAAATTAAATGAGAGAGCAAGCACACTTTCACCACGCACATGCTAAAACTCCCAAACCACGTATCGCAGATTTAACTAATCAGATAAGTCTATGTTTTCTGTGGTGCCTTGCAACTTTGCTTCTCAGTGCATTCAGAAGAGATGAAGCCACCTCATATATCAAGATATTTTAAGAAAGATTTCTTTGCACATTAGTCTTCTGTAATTCTGGAAGCATTGGCATCTGGAGGCATTTATCATTTGTCATCTGATACAATGGAGCAGGCTGCATCTGTGCTCCTGTGTAGTCCAGTGTAGCATCCATATGGACTGTGGCTGGGGATTCAACCTGTTCACAGCTCCAGCTACACACCAAAGCTCAGCACTACATCTCCCAGGTGCAGCTAGAAAACCTGTCTGTACTGATACACCAACAGCGGATGACATTGGGATTGTTTGTGATATCAAATCAACACCCCAAACCAATAACTAATTTAACTGTACTTTGTGCATTGTGTCTGTTTATTGTCTATCATTATTACCACTCTCCTGTGTCAATCTGTGGTACCTGTAGTGTTTATTATTGATCATATTTACAGCTGTTCATGGTACCCCCTCCTTCAGCTCATTTACTAGTATCACATGTACGTGTCAACAATCGTCTGCAACCCTTTTGGGTTTCACAAACATAAAAAGGAACAGTAAATGTCTGAGGTGGGCCTGGTTTCATGTAACAGGACATGCAGCTGTGCAAAAACGCCATCCTGTGAAAAACCAGAGCTGTGGCCACAGAGCACAGCTGTGTTAGTCAGGCCGAGAGTGACGTGTTTATCTCATAAGGTCACACAAATTATGTCAAACAGCTTACTCAAACAAGAAGCAGAAGACATCCACTGAAGTTAATGTACACTGTAAAAAATAAAGTGCTTTGTAACACAAACTAGTGGCGACTGAGCTGCCACCACCTTAAAGGAGACACAACCTTAACTTTGCTCAAGTATTGAAACACATGGCTGTGCAGGTATTGGGACAGATGTAAGGTGTACTGAAACATTTATCTTGAGGTGTTGTGAAACATGGCATTGGTATTTATCATTCATGGTACTTATCTTTCTTCAAAATCAACATGGGAAAAAATGACTGCTAATGTTAGCAGTAGCACTCATGCAAAATGTTTTTTTAAAAACTTCAGCAATCCACTAATAATCCTTTATGCTAATGTCCTAACCTGAGTCTCAGTGGCGACCCCCCATATGTGTGTGTGTGTGTGTGTGTGTCACATATCAGTTTGCAAACAACGTAAACAATATATATATATATATATATATATATATATATATATATATATATATATATATATAATTGAGTTAATAAAGCCACATACAAACATGGTCTCTTTTTTGTTTTCTTGAGTAAGGCAGCTCCAAAATGCAGGTGTTTCAGCTTAGCTCAGTGCTTTCTGTGGTGGTGGGGCGGGCCAGCAGAAAATAGGAGCATTGCACCGTGATTGGCTCAGTGTTCTGTCACTCATGGGGACATTGCGAAATCGCCAATTTTAAGTCCTTAGTAAAGTTGGACATCCAACATTTCAGCCCTTTGGGTCCAGCCATAGAGTTATATTACAAGTGCACTTCCAAGAAGGCTCAAGGTCATTGGCCACAGAAATTACGTCAAATCACGTTATATGTAAAGTAGCTATGATTGGACTGATCATGTCAACATCTTACTTTCACAATCTTAGCTAGCAGTCATCATCTTGAATCAAGTCTACGGGCTAATCCTTGTCATATGAAGATAAATAATGAAGAGAAAATATAGATAAAACGTATCGGTGATCATCGGCCATTGGACATAAACATTACACAACAATTTGGAGATCGCAAATTCAACAATGAGTGGTTTCTTCGAGGGTGACTGTTGTTGAATGTATGCAGAGGGTCCCTGGCTCGAGCCCAGGTAGGGGCTAGGAGAGGGACTGAAGCAAAACTGTTACACTGCTTCATAAATTATGTAGGATGCGAGATAGATATGTATACTGTAGCTAAGAAATTAATTCTAAGTGAATGTTGTGTAGTAAGCTGTTAGTAGCCCTCATCCTAATAATTTGGTCTATTTTCACCTCTAAATTTTGCCTACTTTTCTGACTTGGTGGTGCACATGTAGCCTATAACCTGTTTTAGAGAAATGTAAACATTGAATATTGTAAGAGCTTTCATTGTCTGCTTATATGCCCCCTTTATTTATCCTACGGTTCTGACTTGGGAGTACACTGTAAGAACGGCCCATGTTCTGAATTCTGTCACTGTACATTTCAAAAGTTTTGAATAAATAGTTATATTGACTATGTCCGTCGTAATCGAAATTCCGAATTGCCTCTTATCCGCTTGTCGTCCCCTTATGCCACAATTTGTACAGCTCAATTGTCAGTAGAAACCACAGTTGTTTAAGCAAGTCAGCCATATCAGCTATGTTTTGAGGCTGAATTAACTATTTCGCTTCCAGACAAGGCTCCGCTGATAGCCAGGTGTAGCAATGGTAAGGTGTTGGGACTGCTGTTGGGACTCCAGTACGCGGCAGGTAGCCTAGCGGTTAGAGTGTTGGGCCAGGAACTGAAAGGTTGCTGATTCGAATACCTGAGCCGACAAGGTGAAAAACCTGCTGATGTGCCCTTGAGAAAGGGGTGCTGTACTACTATGGCTAACCATGTAGAACAATGTAGGCTGTCATTGTAAGAATTTGTTCTTAACTGACTTGCCTAGTTAAATAAAGGTTAAAAATAATAATTGAACTCTGCTGTTGGGACAGCTTTATGTAGGCCCTAACAGTTTGTGGGCACCGTTTGTCACCGTTACAGTGCAATTCATGTGTTGTGGCTTTGCTGGCATGCATCTAAAAAAAAGAAAATGTGTTTGCCCCACCAAGATTTACATGCTAAAATCGCCACTGCTGAGTCTTGATATTCAGATGATAAGTACATGGCATGGAAGATTGTTCAGATGAATTTAAGTACCGTACAGTTGACTTAGATGATATGATTGACCATTGACATTAGCATGTGATCTTGGTCTTGGTTGGCTTTGGTTAGGATTGGCCAGCAGGCGAGTAATGTAGTATGCATGTATGATTTTCTACAGGGAGAGATAAATAGCCAATAATAACAAGCAGTAATGATATTTTGCTAATAATAACAAGCTATAATGATACTACATAAATGCATAATTAGGTTATCAAATGCCAGAGCTGCCAATTCTCACACAATGGCAATGAGACACACTCATTTGACTTTTATTTTAGTCCAGTGTGTTAACTTTCAACTAAGTTCCAAATCGTTTTGAAATCGTATGTAGCACACACTAATAGAAAATACAATGTCAGCATGTAAAGCAGCCAGTCAGCTGTAAAATCGCATAAACAAACTGCAATATGCATTTAGGTGTCTACAATGTCACCATGTTCAACCTGCAGATCGATGTGCCTCATTGTGGAGTATTACATTCGCAACGGCAGATATACTTGAGGCAATGGGAAACGTTGCACATTCTACGTCAATGGTCCGCGCGGAGCATTCTGGGCGATTCTGGGGCAAGGAGCGCCCCTGCAAAGAATGAATGGGAGTCTATTGGGCGCTAGCTCAAAACCCCAACGGATTTTGTCAACAAGTATAACATTACAAATATTTTCCGAGATGTGAGATAATTAATTTGCTCTATGTAATATCGGATAGCTTTTGAATCGTGACATTACCTACTTTCGAGAAAATAGGCACGTGACGATTAGTTTAACGATCACTTGACGCAACGTGAACGCGATTGGTCGACAGTCTGCTGGGTGGGGCGTTACACGTTCCTTCATTCATTGTAATCTTTATATAATATAAATTAAGTTAATGGCATGGGAAACATATGTTGACATTGCCAAAGTAAGTGAAATAGATAATAAACAAAAATTTAATTAACTTTTTTTTTTTATGACAGTAAACATTACACGCACAAACGTTTCAAAAGACAAAAAAACATTTCAAATGTCATAGTATGTCTGTATACAGTGTTATTATTTAAATAAATAAACATAAATATGGGTTGTATATCTCTGGCAACGGCACCATTCAATGCACCCTGGACTTAAAGAGGCAGACAAATATGAAAAATGTGCTGGACCCTCCGTTAAATTTCATATTTCTAGAGGAAGGAATATCGCAAAAATATGATCAATGGCTTATTCCAGAGAAGACAGCCTCTCGAGTTATGAAATCAGACATTGGATGCATGTTTTAAAGAAACGCCCAGCAAGATTAGAGTGTAGTTTATTGGAGAAAAAGAGAACGTTCTCCGCTGTTTATACCGTCCCTATTGCAGAATGCAGCCTTTTGATAGCATGTACTAAAGTCGATATAATACACATTTACAGTCTCCTCGTTTTGTGATTGACATTTAGACTGTGACAACGAAAAGCATGGAGGTTTGGTAGGATTAACTGATTTGAAACTATTACATTTTTTTTAACTGTGTGAACCCAAAAGTGTACGTTTGAACAGTTATTTGGTTAGGGTGTAGTCTAGTCATCAGGATATTTTATTATCTATTTACTTTATTTACCTGATCAGTGAAACAATTATAATTCTTAACAATGGACTAAAATATATGGTAATTAGTGTACTTATTTTATTATTCCGCTTCTTCACAATTCTCACAGGTTGGGTGATTTTGAGAAATGAATTGTTATAACAAGAACATTTTCAAAAACCCAGCACTTGGGAAACAGATCAAAGGTGGCCAATCCTCCTGGAGAGCAAGCAGGATTTTCTTCCATCCTTATTTTAAAGAGACAGTTCACCCAAATGACCTTTTACAAAATGTTTGTGTTCTTACTTTGAAAGAACTCTATGGACAAGGAGACTGCAATCCATGATTTGGTTACCCACTGCCACCCTCCATTAATATTAGTATTTTCTGTGCAGAGTCTTGGTATAGTTGTAACACTCCCTGGCACTTGTCACATGCACATTTCCGACCTGAGACAAGGATTTAATCCCGCTTACAACCTTCCCACTGTTTCTCCCCATTTCATTACCGTCTGAAAAAACAGTGTCAAACCACCCCAAAAATATATAAAAAAAGATATTTGCATACTTGAAATTTCATCCCCCCAAAATCTCACAGTAACAAAGTAATCAAAGTTTGGGTGTTAATTTAAGGTGCAGGGTTACGTAAGCTAGTGGACGCCTAGTGATGGCTATTTAACAGTCTCTCGGTCCCAGCTTTGATGCACCTGTACTGACCTTGCCTTCTGGATGATGGATGATGTCCTTGATGATCTTTTTGGCCTTCCTGTGACATCGGGTGCTGTAGGTGTCCTGGAGGGCAGGTAGTTTGCCCCCGGTGATGTGTTGGGTAGAGCGCACCAGCCTCTGGATAGCCCTGCGGTTGCGGGTGGTGCAGTTGCCGTACCAGGCGTGATCTCAATTGTGCATCTGTAAAAGTTTGTGAGAGTTTTAGGTGCCAAACCACATTTCTTCAGCCTCCTGAGGTTGAAGAGGCACTGTAGCGCCTTCTTCACCAAACTGTCTGTGTGGGTGGACCATTTCAGATCGTCAGTGACGTGTACGCCAAGGAACTTGAAGCTTTCCACCTGAAGTCCACGATCAGCTCCTTTGTTTTGTTGACATTGAGTGAGAGGCTGCCTCTACAATTGTCTTCTGATTTGAGATAAGTAGATTTAATGTGGACTTAAATGATGACTGTATAAAATGTTTTCTTGAGTCCATGTTAAGTCTACAGTACTTTTATCAAATCTGAATCGGGCCCCATGTGTTCAGTGTAACAAGGGTGGTTCCGCAGGACAGTTTACTCATGAAGACTGGCTGAGTGGACTAAGTCAGTGTTTTGACAAGCAAGAGACCTGAGTTCACATCCACCATCTCACATGAACACCACTTTATACATTTTACTTCTGCTATAACTTACAAAGCCCTAAACGTTTTGATTGTAACATTATTTACAATCTCACAAAGCTGAATGGCAACTTAAGCCTATAATTAGTGTCTAGGAAAATTATTCAAACATTTGATTATATGAGAGATACAGTCAGCCAAAACATGTTGTGTTTGGATGCTGCCTTTGACATGACCTGAAACACCAGAAACATCCCAACACTCTCTTAAAAACACAATTATTCCGATTGAAAAAACACTTTGGGTGTTTCAGAATACTTCCATTCTGTTTTGAAATACATTCAGCGTATCATAACACTTACTTTGCTTTACATTCAAACACCCTCCAAACACCAGATCTCTGCTTAGGTGCACTACTTTTCATGGTTTTACAAGGACGCCAAGTGGCCTGGAGGGTAGGAGTGTTGGGTCAGCAACTGGAACTGAAAGGTTACTGCATTTAATCCCCAAGCTGACAAGGTATAAATCTGTCGTCCTACCCCTGTACATGGCAGTTAACCTACTATTCCCTGGGCGCCGAAGACATGGATGTCGATTAAGGCATGCGGAAGTCACATTTCAGTTGAATGCATTCAGTTGTGTCTGTTCAACTGACTAGTACTTCCCTTTTCCTACACAAAGATGTTGTTTTGAGTGGTTCTATTTTAACAGTCTAGCTATGAAGGAGTGCTGCGTATCATGTTTGAACTGGTTATCCTTGCAGAAGTTTAAGGACAAGGGATGGAACT
This sequence comes from Thymallus thymallus, assembly GCA_023634145.1. Classification (NCBI taxonomy): domain Eukaryota; kingdom Metazoa; phylum Chordata; class Actinopteri; order Salmoniformes; family Salmonidae; genus Thymallus; species Thymallus thymallus. Next base: position 6,743,266 of record CM042391.1, on the reverse strand, counting down.
ATAGCTAGTGATTTAGCAAATTAGGTAAATGAGGTAAAACCAATAGTACAACATTCATATTAATCCTCATACTAACAACATATTTTACATACATGGGTTACCAACTGGGGTCATTTTGACCCCAAGAAGAAACAATTGTAAAAAGCTACAACATAGCAAAACATGAACGTAATTCTTTTCACAAAAAAATGTGAAACAATAGGAGTGGTAGGGCTTATTGCAACCCAAATACCATAACAAGTTGCACATAGAGAATATCGGAGGATATTTTAGGAATTCTGGTATTCATATAACATTTTCCATAGAATAACTATATAGCACCATGTGTACATTCAGAGGGTAGCTGCTGGTTTATGTATTGCAGTTGTACCAAGTATGTATACCACTGGCAGGTATTGTATACCATTGGCAGATTGTTATATGCACAAAAATAAGGTAATTTTGGTTTTGTACACAGTTATAAGATACATGGAATAGAAAACTACAATCTTAGGCGAGTACATGGGGAGCTATATCGCTACAGATTATCTGTCTATCTGGTTAAAATCACTGATACAAGTTCCAGACCACACTCTGGTGGTATGGAGAACTTGTTATTATGTCTCCAGAGAAACTTAGATCCAAATAAAGGTCCTATCTATCAAATTACTATAGGCGTCCATAATGATACAGAAACACTAAATAATGATTTTGATTTGTTACGAACAACACCTTTGGGCTAAGATAAATTAAATATGCCTCCTCAGTAGGTAGGATGAGGGAAGAAACCCACTGGGCACACACTGCTTGAATCAACGTTGTTTCCACGTCATTTCAATAAAACTACGTTGAACCAATGTGGAATAGACGTCCGTGCCCAGTGCGAAATGGCTTATAAGAGTTTGGGTTAGTTTGGGTCAAACTTTTAGATTATTTTATTGCAACAAATAAACACAAAACAAACCAATAAAATGTTACAGTTGGACATTAAATTATATTTTCATAAGACAGAAGACATTCTTTGACAGTTTATGTGGTGGTGCCTGAGGCTCTGGCCGTGGGTGCAGTAACATAATTAAATCACAGGATGGCAGACAAGCGTTATTTATCAAGAGCACTCAGATATGAATTAATGTTTTTGATAGGGCTTTTCTCCAGGCTTACTTTGGTAGACATGACATTCTGCGTCTTGTTTTCATAAGGCTCTTGAGTTGTTTATCCTAGGGTCGATTTATCACACTATTTATTAGTGTGGGACACATATGTTTAGACAGCCTGGTCTCATAGGCTCCCGAGTGGCGCAACAGTCTAACGTGCTGCAGCTAGAGGCAACACTATAGACCCTGGTTCAATTCCAGGCTGTATCACAATCTGGCTGTCATTGGGAGTCCCATAGGGTGGTGAGCAATTGGCCCAGCGTTGTCCAAGGTTTGGCTGGTGTAGGCTGTCATTGTAAATAGGAATTTGTTCTTAACTGACTTGCCTAGTTAAATAAATGTTAAATTAAATAGAAATAGACTAGACGTTACATAGTAAATGACACTCAAACTAGTATGATATGTTACATTTGGTACGGTTACATAAGACAGAAGGTTACTTAAGGCTAAAAACGAATCTCATCACGGACAATTTTTGCAACTTTGCAACTACTTACTACTTTTAAGCTACTTTGAAACTTCTAAGCATGTTAGCTAACCCTTCCCCTAACTCTTACCTTGTCCCTTTAAGATAACTCCTAACACTAACTTTAACCCTAACCCTAACCTTAACCGCTAAAGGGTAGAGCTGCTGCTTTCAAGGAGCGGGACTCTAACCCGGAAGCTTATAAGAAATCCCACTATGCCCTCCGACGAACCATCAAACAGGCAAAGTGTCAAAACAGAACTAAGATTGAATCGTACTACACCGGCTCAGATGCTCGTCGCATGTGGCAGGGCCTGCAAACTATTACAGACTACAAAGGGAAGCACAGCCGTGAGCTTCCCAGTGACACGAGCCTACCAGATGAGCTAAATAACTTCTATGCTCGCTTCGACTGTGTGATCACGCTCTCTGTAGCCGATATGAGTAAGACCTTTAAAAAGGTCAACATCCACAAGGCCACAGGGCCAGACGGATTACCAGGACGTGTACTCCGAGCATGCACTGACCAACTGGCAAGTGTCTTCACTGACATTTTCAACCTGTCCCTGACTGAGTCTGTAATACCAACATGTTTCAAGCAGACCACCATAGTCCCTGTGCCCAAGAACACTAAGGTAACCTGCCTAAATAACTACCGACCCGTAGCACTCACGTCTGTAGCCATGAAGTGATTTTAAAGGCTGGTCATGCCTCACATCAACACCATTATCCCAGAAACCCTAGACCCACTTCAATTTGCATACCGCCCTAACAGATCCACAGATTATGCAAACTCTTTTGCACTCAACACTGCCCTTTCCCACCTCGACAAAAGGAACACATATGTGAGAATGCTGTTCATTGACTACAGCTCAGCCTTCAACACCATAGTGCCCTCAAAGCTCATCACTGTACTCCCTGTTCACTCGCGACTGCATGGCCAGACACAACTCCAACACCATCATCAAGTTTGCAGGTGGTGCCAGGACAACAACCTCTCCCTCAACATGATCAAGACAAAGGAGATGATTGTGGACTACAGGAAAAGGAGGATTGAGCTCGCCCCCATTCTCATCAATGGGGCTGTAGTGGAGCAGGTTGAGAGCTTCAAGGTCCTTGGTGTCCACATCACCAACAAACTATCATGGTCCAAACACACTGACAGTCGTGAAGAGGGCACGACAAAGTTATTCCCCCTCAGGAGACTGAAATTATTTGGTATGGGTCCTCAGATCCTCAAAAGGTTCTACAGCTTCACCATCGAGAGCATCCTGACTGGTTGCATCACAGCCTACCACAAGGCACTACAGAGCATACAGCCCAATACATCAATGGTGCCAAGCTTCCTGACATCCAAGACCTCTATACCAGGAGGTGTCAGAAGAAGGCCCTAAAAATTGTCAAAGACTCCAGTCACCCTAGTCACAGACTGTTCTCTCTGCTACTGCACAGCATCGGTACAGGAGCGCCAAGTCTAGGTCCAAAAGTCTTCTTAACAGCTTCTACCCCCAAGCCATAAGACTCCTGAATAGCTAATCAAAGGGCCACCAGACTCCTTTTTTACACTTCTGCTACTCTCTGTTTATTATCTATGCATAGTCACTTTAACTCTACCTACAGTTGAAGTCGGAAGTTTACATACACTTAGGTTGAAGTCATTAAAACTCATTTTTCAACAACTCCACAGATTTCATGTTAACAAACTATAGTTTTGGCAAGTCGGTTAGGACATCTACTTTGTGCATGACACAAGTAATTCTTCCAACAATTGTTTACAGACAGATTATTTCACTTATAATTCACTATATCCCAATTCCAGTGGGTCAGAAGTTTACATACACTAAGTTGACTGTGCCTTTAAACAGCTTGGAAAATTCCAGAAAATGATGTCATGGGCTTAGAAGCTTCTGATAGGCTAATTGACATATTTTGAGTCAATTGGAGGTGTACCTGTGGATGTATTTCAAGGCCTACCTTCAAACTAAAAAAGGTTTAGTTTGAACTATTTGGTAACTATTACCAAAAAAGGTCTGATAAAACAAAAATAGAACTGTTTGGCCATAATGACCATCATTATGTTAGAATGTGATGAAATAAATGAAAGCTGAAATAAATAATAAATAATCATTCTCTCTTCTATTATTCTGACATTTCACATTCTGAAAATAAAGTGGTGATCCTAACTGACCTAAAACAGGGAATTTTTACTAGGATTAAATGTCAGGAATTGTGAAAAACTGAGTTTAAATGTATTTGGCTAAGGTGAATGTAACCTTCCGACTTGAACTGTACATGTACATATTACCTCAATTACATCGACTAACCAGTGCCCCTGCACATTGACTCTGTACCGGTACCCCTGTATATAGCCTCGCTATTGTTATTTTACTGCTGCTGATTTATTATTTGTTACTTTTATTTATTTGTTTAAAATGTTTAAAGCATTGATGGTTACGCATTTCACTGTATGGTCTACACCTGTTGTATTCGGCGCATGTGACAAATACGATTTGATTTGATAACCTTACTACCTAATCTAGCTAACGTTAGACATCTTGCCACCTAGCTAACGTTAGCCACAACAAATTGGAATTCATAACGTCATACGTTTTGCAATACATTAACATATTTTACAAATTGCAATTCGGAACATATTGTATGAATTGCAATTCGTAACATATCATACGAATTGTAATCCCTAACATATGAAATAGATAACGGACATCAACAAATTAATATATACCATACATAGGTAACATATAATGCCAATTTAATTATCTTGGATTTACGTTTACTATGTTAAGTCTACCCCGGAGTCCAGGTTGGTTTAGGCTACTCTTTTTCATATTGCAGAGCTATTTATTATATGGCTAGCCTATATGACAGCTATATGACTAGAGGAAAACAATTTCTGAGGAGTATCTCTAGGCTGTATTGGTGTATGGCATTTTCCCATGTTTTTCATATAGCAGTCAGCTGAAAACCAGCGGTGCTGTAATACCGGCTTTATTCAAGCCTCCCGTAGCGTAGTTCTCAGGCGGTCCCCACTTTTGGTATAACCCCCTGACTGTGCCAGCAACACGTAACAGATAGGATATACCACAGAAGAAGCTGCAGTGGGCCTGCCCACTTTACCATTCGAATGTTTACTTGCTTTGTCAGCTGTGTCCTCGCAGCCTAGCCTACCTCCGAATTGATCAGAACCTCGGACTTGAACCCAGAACAGCAATTTATCAGACCGCCAGGGTTCCTTATCACTCAATTCCCCTTCCCTGCTACAATAGGGCCAGCCTATTGCGGACCTTGAACAAGGGCGCATCACGTTCTAACCAGTAAAGATGACATTAAAATCCAATAAAAACGAACCCGCAGTCATACTTGAGCGCGTCAACAGTGCTCGAACAGCCCTCTCCGACCTGTACCTGGAGCAGCTGCTTCAAAACAAACCTAAGCCGGAAAAGGTAAGCGGTTTACAATACATTCTTACGATTGCCATAACATTATAATAACAGAAAATATGTCTAAATCAGATAAGCAGTAGGCTTATGCGTCTGTCTGGTAGGCTATAGCCTTAATAAATTCCTTGGTGATGTTGTAAAAGCTATACAGATGTGTCTGTCAACTTCATTGCAGGAGTTCAAGACGCAGGGGGTATTAATGCGCCGGTCACCGCTGGTACGATCCGGTTTAAGACCATCATCTTGGTGTTCATGTGCTTTTTGTGTTTTTCATATATAGCCTACATTATTATAAATAGTATTATTCATATATGTTATTAAATATAGGTTTTTCCTATTTGTAAATAGTTTAACATGATGACCACACAGGCCTATTATGTCATATAGTCTATCATGTTCAGAGTTTCAGTCTAGGTCACTCCAAGACATTACTGCATTATGAAAATGTCAGTGCTTGTCAAATCCTGTCTTAGTTTGTTCCAGACAAGTAATAAGCAAGATTCAATTCTGCTATTTCTCTCACAAGGAACAGAAACCACACACCAGGCACAATTCTGATATTTGTTTCACTGATTGGTCTTTTGAGTGCAATTGTCTTTTTCAGAAGAGGAGACTGACATTGGTACTAATAGCCAGCATAGTCCTACTAGGCCCACTGTAGTTTTTAACACTACTTTTAACTCATTACTTTTGTTTAGACATGTCCATATGGTGACCATGTACAGCATCTGAATTCTACAATGTGTTATACCGGCACCCATGTCTCACTGGGCCATGACTCAGGTGGACCTGCTCTAACTTGGAGCCAAGGCAATGCCCTGGGTACTTTTCAGCTGGCATTTACATAACAATGGATAACTGTTAACTTTAAAGTAACTGTCCAGTATTTCCAGATTTCCAGAAATATTACCTAAAAATAATGACAATATGAGTGAAATAGTTTTTCTTCCAACATTTTTTTTTATTAAGTATGTTAAAAAACATTTGTTGGAATGGTGTGGGCGTACCCTAACAACAGAATGGTGTGGGCGTATACAGGTCAGTAAAAAAATGTATGCGAGTAGACCACTGATTGGCCAGCTCATCTTCCTCAGAAGGATGACATCATCCTCTATGAGGAAATAGCAAGTATTTTTTAAATGTATCTGTTTGAAAGTTTGAGCTGGGGTTTTTCTCCAATTTATGCTTTGGCCACGAATACGAGTATAGGATGAGTCAACAACATTATTTGGGTATGAGTTAACAGAATATGAACATTTAAAAGTGAGATTTTCACTGAATGTGTCAAACACCATGATTCGGTTGTCAATTCATTTTGGCCCTTTATCATACCCCGGCAATGCACTGTACTAGAAGTCACAAGCTAGTATATATGAGTTAACAGAGTCATCTACTTTGTGAAATTATAGCGTGATGCGCTCGCATCTGTGAATTCAACTTAAATTGCTCTGCTTTTGTGTGTCCCGTTTACAGCGCACAGCAGAGGGAAAGTGCAGTATGGCTTCGGGTTTTTAAATCTTGACAATGAATAACCAAAAAACCTAACCTGCACCAAAACACCATGCAAAGGAGAAACATGTAGGTCTGTTACAGCAGAATAGGCTACTCAACTACAATACATTTTGAGTGCACTATACAGTAATGCTTCATTCAAACCCCCCCCCCCCCCCCCCCCCGGTGATCCATGCAGTGTAACAAAAATGTTGAAATGTTACAACAACCTAAAGCTACATTTCTGTTATTTTGAGTTATTAAATACTTTTTTGATTAGGGTCGCAGCAAAGGGTGGACAAATATAATTGATCTCTTTTGTTTTAATATGTTCAAATGCTATATGCAGCATCCTATGTACATAAGTGGACATTATAAAGGCCATATTTTTTCTAGCTGCTGGGAGGATGTAATGCCATTGGAGGAGGAGTGGGTGAGTGACTGACTTTTTCCCCCTCATATCGTTTTGTTCGGTGGCTACAGCTAGAGATGCAAGTGTAATTTCGTTAGCTAGCAAGAAATGTGAATCGCTTTGCTAGCTAGAACTTTTATTCACAGTTAGCATATCTCTTAATTGTCAATCAAATGTATTTGGCATGGGTGAGCAGCCAGGCAAGTTCCCATTCAGTTGTCAAAACGTGGGTTGGGACGAGCATGCATTGGCAGGCAAGCTGCAGGAGGACAAGCAGGCTACAATTTTCCATCGTTTATCAGTGCAGTTTTGACGGTCAACTAGCTGAAAAAGTTTGAGAGTTTATTTAATGTTCCCTCATTAGATTTTTGCTCATCTCGTTCTAGCTAGCATTAGCTGTTGTTGTGCATAGGCAACTGAGTGAGAGATAGCCAACCTTTTCATGGTGGTTTGATCACTAGGACTGTTAAGTTCAAAATGTAAGAGGACTCCCGTGGTATTTACTGTACATACAGTTTAGGTCGGAAGTTTACATACACCTTAGCCAAATACATTTAAACTCAGTTTTTCACAATTCCTGACATTTATTCCTAGTAAAAATTCCCTCTCTTAGGTCAGTTAGGATCACCACTTTATTTTAAGAATGTGAAATGTCAGAATAATAGTAGAGAGAATGATTTATTTCAGCTTTTATTTCTTTCATCACATTCCCAATGGGTCAGAAGTTTACATACACTCAATTAGTATTTGGTAGCATTGCCTTTAAATTGTTTAACTTGGGTCAAACGTTTTGGGTAGCCTTCCACAAGCTTCCCACAAGTTGGGTGAACTTTAGCCCATTCTTCCTGACAGAACTGATGTAACTGAGTCAGGTTTCTAGGCCTCCTTGCTCGCACACGCTTTTTCAGTTCTGCCCACACATTTTTAAGCCATTTTGCCACAACTTTGGAAAGTATGCTTGAGGTCATTGTCCATTTGGAGAACCATTTGCGACCAAGCTTTAACTTCCTGACTGATGTCTTGAGATGTTGCTTCAATATATCCACATAATTTTCCTTCCTCATGATGCCATCTATTTTGTGAAGTGCACCAGTCCCTCCTGCAGCAAAGCACCCCCACAACATGATGCTGACACCCCATGCTTCATGGTTGGGATGGTGTTCTTCGGCTTGCAAGCCTCCCCCTTTTTCCTCCAAACATAACAATGGTCATTATGGCCAAACAGTTCTATTTTTGTTTCATCAGAGCAGAGGACATTTCTACAAAAAGTGTGATCTTTTCCCCATGTGCAGTTGCAAGCCATAGTCTGTTTCCTCCAGCAACGTCACAAGTTCCTTTGCTGTTGTTCTGGGATTGATTTGCACTTTTCGCACCAAAGTTCATTCATCTCTAGGAGACAGAACGCGTCTCCTTGCTGAGCGGTATGACGGCTGCGTGGTCCCATGGTGTTTATACTGGCGTAATATTGTTTGTACAGATGAAGGTGGTACCTTCAGGCGTTTGGAAATTGCTCCCAAGGATGAACCAGACTTGTGGAGGTCTACAAGTTTTTTTCAGAGGTCTTGGCTGATTTCTTTTGATTTTCCCATGATGTCGAGCAAAGAGGCACTGAGTTTGAAGGTAGGCCTTGAAATACATCCACAGGTACACCTCCAATTGACTCAAATGATGTCAATCAGAAGCTTCTAAAGCCATGACATCATTTTCTGGAATTTTCCAAGCTGTTTAAAGGCACTGTCAACTTAGTGTATGTAAACCTCTGACCCATTGGAATTGTGATATAGTGAATTATAAGTGAAATAATCTGTCTGTAAACAATTGGAAGAATTACTTGTGTCATGCACAAAGTAGATGTCCTAACCGACTTGCCAAAACTATAGTTTGTTAACATGAAATCTGTGGAGTTGTTGAAAATGAGTTTTAATGACTTCAACCTATGTGTATGTAAACTTCCGACTTCAACTGTATTTGCAGAAATCCATTCAAATACGTTCTAATGACCTAAAGTTGCATTGTTGCTACTGCCTGTAAACACACAGTCCAGTTCAAAGTGAATGATGGAAGGCCCGTGTGGCATATGATTATTTACGTATGTATAGTCCTACTGTAGCTCTGATTGGCTATGGCGCACCAGTCTGCATAGACAAGACACATGTTTTTATTAGGTTTTATTTACAGCAGTGTCTATTAATTGTCCGAACGCATGGCCACTTTCCCACTCTATATTGATATAGAATTCCACAAATGTCTTACTATACGTAATTCCCAAACATTCTATGAATTTATGAAAACGTGAAAATTAAGAAAAAACTGATTTTAATAAGATTTCATGTTGGTAAAATGCTGTCAGTTCCACTTTAAGTGTCACACTCCTGATGGAAACACAACAACACTAGAGCTTACACACATTAACATAAAACACTGGCGGCCCACTGGTCTGCGGGTAAATCTCAGTGGAAAAGCACCGAATGTGTAAGTTTTCCTCTTGTTATGTCAGTCACTGACAGTCACTCAATTAGCCCATGTCAGCTAACATTTTATTGATTGCTAGGTAAGTTAATCTAGCCAGCTATCTAAACCTTGTAGTAATCATGGCCAAATTACTGACCAGGCACCATTGTGTGCTCAAAGGCTCTGACCTGACCTCAAATGCATAGAACTGCAGGAAATTAGCTTTAAAACTGCAAATGTTTCTCTCAACCCCATATCAAAATGTGTATAATTGCAGGAAATAACCTTTAAAACTGCAACATTTTTACTCCGCCCCATGGCAAAATGTGTAGAATCTCATGAAATGTATTTTAAAACTGCTACTAAAATGTTTGGACTAAAATGCTTGGACGGTGAGGTGGGGGGGCCCTCCAACCAAATCTCGCTTAGGGCCTCCAATGCTCTGGATGTTTTAATGTGGATTGTCATCTGTCTTCTTAATTATTTGTGAAAGACTTCCACGTGTCAAGTAAGGGTCTTACAGAAGTATTATGCTCCCATTCCAACCACACATTTCACCGTGGACCTTTGACCCCACAGGGGGCTTAATGTTATCAGCCTCTTGATGAGGCACTACTATAGTAGACTGTTAATCCACTCAGTCCCATTGGTCCCCTAGATCAAGATGACATTCCCAGGTCCTTGTCTTTGTTTGCATGCTTGGGAAAAAATGCAGACCCAGGTGTACCTATTAGATGCAAGCAGGAGGTTAACGAACAAGGCCCCTCTTGTCCTATGTCTGTCTCAAGGGGGGATTTCTTAGTATGTGATGATTGGACAATAGGCATGGCCAGGGTCAGATGATTAAGGCTAAGGTGCACAGTAGGGCCTCTACTGCCTGGAGGGGATTTACTTAAGGAATGGGTCAATGTCCATTCTAGAATTAGAATACTAGAATGGACATTAAACGTCTTATGATGGTCTAAAAGGTCAGCCATTTTGGTAAGGGAGTTGGACAATCATGGTTTGCTGTTGCTGTGATAAGGTATTGGGCAAAACAATGATTTTGAAGATTATCTGCTCTGAATGTTTGTTAGTTAGCTATAGCCAGACAGTTTTAGAGGAATGATTCAAATTAACTGCCAATATGCCAACATTCCATTTAAACAATGCAGTCAATCTACAGCCCTACACTGGCTGAAATCGGTTGATGATAGGATTTAGACAACTTTTAAATGCAACAAGTACTGACAATGTATAATATGATAACACTCACAGCTTTCCAAGAAAACAAAAATGTAGACGTTTATAGTCTGTTTGCATATATATTTTTTTATATATATTTTTTATATATTTTGAGGCTATTTATACAGATAATTAGTATTAAAAATGCTAGAAACGTCCCTGAGCATCAATAACATCAAGGGATGTTTTCCCAACAGACAGATGCTCTGGATGTTTTAATGCGGATTTTCATCTGTCTTCTTAATTATTTGTGAAAGACTTCCACGTGTCAAGTAAGGGTCTTACAGTAGTATTATGCATCCAGAGCAACTTTATTTATAATTATACAACAATATTTTCTATTACTCAATTTCTGTTATATCACATGCCTTACTTTTATGTTACTGCATAAGTAAAAGCAGGAAATGCATTACCTATGCCTCTTCCGCCATTCATTCTACTTAGACTAGTTGGGATTTCTCCCTGATCAAAATGGCTGCCATTATCACCCAATCCTGGAACTTTGAGGAATTATGACATAGCCCCTCTAGTAATTTAATAGGATCTCTGTGGGGTCACCCCTCTATTGAAGTGGAATGATGGGTTAAAATACTCTGCTTGATCAGGGAAGAAGGAGCTAATGAGTGATACAGTAAGCCAGGCAATCAAGTTCGAAAGAAGTCATGACACTCCCAACAAGGTCTTTGAAGTAGCAACTTTGACATGGTTAAACGTTGAGTCCTGAAAGGGGGATCCTTGCATGGAGACTCTTTCCCTGACATCAACAACAGGTGTAATAACCTGGTGCAGCAGCACCTCATGGAGAAGCTGAAATGTGAAATCATCAACTAATGTGAGATCTGGACTGTCACCTAGTCAGGATCACATCTGCTTTGAGGAGGCAAACTTATATCTTAGGAATATCATACAGATGAGTGCTGGTGTCTCGTTCTTTGTGTGTGTGTGTGTGTCTTTACCTTTCCATCTTTGTGATTCTTGCCTGGATTGCAAGTGTGTATTTTGTGAAAAACTACTCCACCAGAGTGATTAGAGTGCATCATGTTTGTATTTGCATATGTGTGAATTAGGTTTCCTGTGTGTGCTAGCAGCCTGGAGTGTGTAGACTCAGCCTGTTCCTGCCTGCCACATAAGATGAGTCATGTTTCACTGGCCACTAGCCTAATCTCCCAGGCTAAAGAACTGCAGCTTTCTATAAATAGACACACAGCAATGTCTGCCTAATGCACGATATCTCCCATCCTAAACCCATGTCTCATCGGTGCAGTTAAAACAGGAACAGACAGACACTAGAACATTTCGGATGTGCTTGTGTTATGTTCCATGCTCTCATCCTCTCATTGAATCAAAAAACATCTCTTCATGAATAACGCTTTCTCTCCTTTTTATATAAAGCTTACTTGAAATGATGGTACCTGTTTGCATTACATTTGTTAACTGTGTATTCTACATACTATTGTAACAATGAGTACCAACCACACTACTTTACACAGTACCTGTAGTTGTAATTACAATATAAATACATACTGTATGTTTTAGCAACACTTATTGTGAAGTGGGACTCATCCAACATCAGCTTGACTTAACAAAATGCCTACAGCTGAATATGTGAGTGTAGGCAGAATCTTGTCTGATATTTTCTTCTATATTTTTAATGCCATTTATTGTAGCATTTATGTTAAGATATAGGAAGGGGCTCACAGATATTTACTGCCTTAGGCTGCGTTTACACAGGCAGCCCAATTCTGATCCTTTGCCCAATTATTGGCCAAAGAGCTGATCTGATTGGTCAAAAGACCAATTATTGGCCAAAGAGCTGATCTGATTGGTCAAAAGACCAATTAGTGGCAAAAGATCCAAATTGTGCTGCCTGTGCAAGGTCTTGTGGATCAATAGTTCTCAGTCTTGGCTGGAAATCTACTCTAACCTAACCCTGGTATGTGTGGGAGGGTTTGATTATAGAGACATTAGATCCAGTTTGTACCTTGAACTACAGTATTTGTCTAGCAGTCTTGTGTTGTTGCTGTTTCACTGGAACACTTTGTCTTTCAAATCGCGTATTAACCGCCATATTCACAGCACCCAGTGTAATTACTCCTGTTAATTTCTTATCTAAAGGAATACAAAAATATCCTACGTTCCAACATAACAGATGAATGTCATCAACACTGGATTAGGTGATGGTAACAACAGATCAATGAACGAACACACAACACTGAGCCCTATAGCTGTGTTGTAATGTTGATTCAAAACATGTTTTTGACACTACTCCCCTCCCCACTTCCATTTTTTTTATTTTATTTAACCCTTATTTTATCAGGGAGTCATAAATAGTCATCAATAACCAAGCTTCCATCACTGATTGATGACTACAACTCCCAGAGGCCTGCTGTTCACAAACTGAGGTCAGGGGTCAACACTAATGACAACTAGGAAATCACATGTACAAAAGGCCCCAAGGCTTCAAGACCAGCTTGTTTTTCTTTGACTCTGAGACTCTCCCTCAACCCAACTCGTAATCTGACACTGTTTAGTGCAGTGGAAGTAGGAAGCCACAGAAGAACATATTGTTTTTCTTCTGCGAGACTGGGAGTGCCAAGGACCTCCACAGTTGAATCCAGCCTGAAGTTGTTTTTTTAGACAGGGTATCATTCTGTATTTCTAACTCCTGTTGACTAGTTCAGCATTATGAGATAAATAAGATTATTGAGAATACTTACTCTGCTAAAGCGACATTGGGAGGGATTATACCATTATACCTGTAATCTTTTAACAATGCTATAGTTAAACTGTCTTACATGTTGAGGAAAATTACCCTCTTTGTTTACTGTCAAACTGATCATATCTACAGTGGGTGCTTGCTTAATTTGACTGTAAACGAGTTTTGTATTTCACATGACATAGTAACAGGACTCTTTTGGCAAAAGGCACAGTGTGTCCATGTTGCGAGATATTGTGCCAGTAATTTGTTATTTTAAAATAAAAGAAGAGATTTTAGCTCTAACTTTACTGTTGATAGCGGTAAACTAACTTTCAAACTGTATTGGGTATTAAAAGGCTGTCAGCTTTACTTTTTCTGTCTCACTTTAGACCAGGGGTGTCAAACTCATTTTGCTCTGGGGGCCGCATTCAGTCTTCAACGAGGTTCAGAAGGCCGCACTGAAAATAATTTTAAAGTATACTGATTTATAAATAATATATATACACCCCGGTCAAAAGTTTGGACTATTACTCATTCAATGTTTTTTCTTTAGTTGCACTATTTTTTACATTGCAGAATAAAAGTGAAGACATCAAAACTATGACATAACACATATGGAATCATGTAGTAACCAAAAAAGTGTTAAACAAATCAAAATATATTTTATATTTGAGACTCTTCAAAAAGCCACCCTTTGCCTAGATGACAGCTTTGCACACTCTTGTCACTCTGAACCAGCTTCACCTGGATTGCTTGAAAGAGTTTCCACATATGCTGACCACTTGTTGGCTGCTTTTCCTTCACTGCGGTCCGACTCATCCCAAACCATCTAAATTTCGTTGAGGTTGGAACCAAAAAAACAAATTTAGACTCCAGACCAAAGGACAGATTTCCACCGGTCTAATGTCCATTGCTCGTGTTTCTTGGCCCAAGCAAGTCTCTTCTTCTTTTTGGTGTCCTTTAGTAGTGGTTTCTTTGCAACAATTCGACCATGAAGGCCTGATTCACACAGTCTCCTCTGAACAGTTGATGTTGCAATGTGTATGTTAATTGAACTCTGTGAAGCATTAATTTGGGCTGCAATCTGAGGCTGGTAACTCTAATGAACGTATCCTCTGCAGCAGAGGTATTTCTGGGTCTTCCATTCCTGTGTCACCAAGGCAAAGGGTGGCTATTTGAAGAGTCTCAAATCTAAAATATATTTTGATTTGTTTAACACCTTTTTGGTTACTACATGATTCCATATGTGTTATGTCATAGTTTTGATGTCTTCACGTTTATTCTACAATGTAAAAAATACTGCAAATAAAGAAAACCCCTTGAATTAGTAATATTCCAAACTTTTGACTGGTGGTGCATAATTCTTTTACACAAACCACCTGCGGGCCTTATGTTTGACACCCCAGCTTTAGACCCACACCTTTTCATTCCTGGCTGTAACTATGAAAATGGGATCTTGTAAAACCCCTTGGTTTTCCTTTTGGAGAAGTTCCAAAAAAAGCTTCAGGAAAACTAGAGCTCATCAATTATACAAAGCTGACCTTAAAATCACGGCCCAGTAGGCAGACAGTTCATCAAGGTCGGCTGGTAACAGTGGGAACCAAGTATGCCCGGGTCATTATTAACACAAAAATTGAAAGTCTACGTTTTTCAACTTGTAGTGAGCTTGTTCAAGAAATGCAAGTTCTGTGTGTTCTTCAGCTGACCTCGGCTGTTTTCCGCTATTAAAGATATTCATTATCCAGATGATACCATTTACCCTTTAGACCAAAGTCTGGCAGTTTCCTTTGGACATGTGACTTCCTTCGCAGTCCAACCAGGGTCAGCACTTTGTAGGGGGATTTATTGAAGGCTGTTTGAGCCTGTCTCTTTATGTCTTAGTCCTGTGTGCTGAACAATATGATTAATGAACTTCAACCATTTTGTCAGTATGATGATGAAACTGTTGTGATGTGTCCCCTACCAGTTTATTTCAAAACAGGCCAGGACAGGTCCGTCTTGGTGAACTTGCAGCATACAGCACTCAATGGCCCTATGGGGATGTAATTTCATCAATGTTTACCTTGGCTCCAGTCTGAAGTGTTCCACTACAGTAATGTGTTATGACAGAGACTATTTCTACACTGCTGGTACTGGTCTCCTGTAAATATCTGTATTATGTTGCAGAGTAAACAACTTGTTTACTCACATTGACCACCTCTAGGCTTTTACTAGAACACTGCAGACTAGTCCACATGATGTTGAAGCCTAGTGTGTGTGTGTGTGTGTGTGTGTGTGTGTGTGTGTGTGTGTGTGTGTGTGTGTGTGTGTGTGTGTGTGTGTGTGACCTTGTTATGTTCCGCCACAGACACCCAGACACGCCCGTAGGGAATGCATGTATCCCATGCACTCTGCATGATTAGGCCCCCCCCCCCCACTCCCCATAGCCAGTGGCTGCTGCAGCTGCAACAAACAGGCCACATTTTTTTTTTTTTATGTAACTAGGCAAGTCAGTTAAGAAAACAAATTCTTGTTTACAATGACGGCCTACTCTGGCCAAACTCGGACGACGCTAATCTTAACATCTGTCCTTGGTCATTTCTGTTTTCAATGTTGTTTTAACATTAAAGTCTATTCAAATGTTGGAAAGAATCCACAGCCTATTGTGGTTTGTGTTGAAAGAAAAATAGTCTCTGTCAAGCTTTGACATTATCCTTTAGTCATTCTCAGTCAGGGGAGGTATTGTCAGGATCAGGGTTAATTTTCCCTACCTCAGCATTTTTCTCAAGGCTTCCCACAACCAGTTTTTTTCACAATAGAGCCTGGGTGTGTCCATAGTGAGATAGTGCAGAGTGTACACAGCTCCTCCTTAAAGGGGGAAAACAGTCCAACGTTAAACTGGTTGTTCCTGAAGATTCTTCTTTGGCTAATGGCCTGACTACAATGCATGTATAGACCGAGTCAACGTGCTTGGGTGAAGGGTCAGGCTGTAAGTAACAGCGGTAACAAGTTTGACAGTTGACTTTCCATCTTTGTTCGAAATCCATCTGTATTCATGGTTCCTCCGAGGCAGACAATTTTAGGAGGATTTCTGGGGGGTGGTGAGCATAGAAATAGGCATAATAGACCTTGTCCTAAAACCTCCACAAGATATTTAAATAATATAATTTTCCATTGTTGCACATAGAACACTGTAATGATAACCCACGCAGTTACAAGGAGAGACTAAAACCAATAAAAGAAAGTAAAATTGCTTTTTGAAAATATGATGATGGAAGACCAGCTCATTGCGATTGGAGTTATTAGTCATTTTTATGACCTTGTTGTTTTCCCTCAAAGACATCACTGCCATCTCCCGTTCTTTAGCCAGTGGATCTGACTACACTAGACAAGACTACTGGCGTATTGATTTCCTATTCCTATAAAGAAATAACTATGATAGATTACCCCCTTCTTATAGGCTTAATTATTTTTTTGTGAGCGGATAACTGTGGAAACAAAACAAAGCTATCAGGGTCATTGCGAATGAACTTGTGTCAGTATGATGTGGTCAAGCACATTGAACAAATTCTCAGCTTATCTAAAAAGATCATTTGTTTCTGTTTACATGGTTGACAAAGGCACCTTGTGATTTCTCTGAACTAATGTTATTACGTCCATGTCCCCATAGAGCTTAAGATCGTTAACAATGAAGGGACACTTGGAGTTATCTGTTAAAAGATACTCAAACTTATCTACATTAGATAACATCTCTAAAGCCACAGACTTGTATTACACAAACTCACACCGCTGGAGCTGGCAGCATGTTCCATCAGTGTAGGAGGCTTAATTCCATTACTGGACCTTACGACTGGTAAGTAACCTTTGTCACCCAGGGGTCCATGTACAGAACAGTCAGGGGTTGGATTAGTATTATGGCCATCCACGTGAGTGGTTTTACTAATCCCTGGCAGGGCTAGCAATGTGATAATGCCCATGGGGCTGGGGGTTTGAGGAGTAAAAGTGAATTAGGTAGTGTGATAAAATCTTGTGCAGCACTGTGTGTAATGGAGGGACATCCACACAGCAGAGCAGGCCAAATCCCACAGCAAGTCCCATCTGGACTGGTCCTCTTCCAGTATCCTCTCCATGTGTTGAGTTAAGGAAAGGCACCAGTGTCTCCAATCATGCGTTGAGTTCAGAAAAGGCACCAGTGTCTCCAATCGTGTTGAGTTAAGGAAAGGCACCAGTGTCTCCAATCATGTGCTGAGTTAAGGAAAGGCACCAGTGTCTCCAATCATGTGTTTAGTTAAGGAAAGGCACCAGTGTCTCCAATCATGTGTTGAGTTAAGGAAAGGCACCAGTGTCTCCAATCTGCTTAAAGTTATTTCATGATCTACGTTTGGATCCCTGTTTTGAATTAGCTGCTGCGGTATTTCAAGGTCATAAAAAGGTCATTCACATAAAGTACTTTGGTGTACTTAAGCATTTGGCATTTGTACTTGTATTCAATCAAACTTGGTTTGCACATTGCTGAAATGGAACGGGTGGAGTGGAGGTGAGGGATCACCAGTAAAGGCCACATTCCTTTGAGTGGCATTACACACAGTCCAGTGTTCTCGCAGCCAGACAGTGGTCAAGTGGCCAGGGTTGCTATGTGTTGATGTAATGGATGTCTTAATCTTTACGAGGGATTTGTTTGTTCATATCAATACTTTTCTTCGAAACACGGTCTCACTCAGGCGTAGCCATGACAACCTTTTAGCAGGTGAACCAGAGCAGCGGATATGGGTTGTCCCTGCCTAATGAGCTGGTGAAAATCTAGAGTTAATTTTCAACCCTGAACAGATGCTGAAACATGGCTCTTGTGACACTGCCGAAAAAAGCTTTTAATAACGCCACTAGAAATGCCAATGTTCCAATAGTCTGACATCATATTATCAGGATGTTAAACTCATTGTATTTACAATGAATTTATGTATTCCTAGTCAAACATTTTTTTATTAATTGTAGCTGTATTGCTGCAACTGGCAATGCTTTTGAGTTTTTATTTTTTTTGGGTGCTTTGCATGAGATTGTCAAAAGGCTTTTCCATGATTGCATTGTGCCACAACTTATAAAACAAATAGGGCCAAACATTGATACCTAGTAACCCTGCAAACGTGGATGTTTTGGACAGATTATGACATTTTGTCCAGATGATAATCCAAAATTGCATGTCGTATAGAAGCACACTGCGGTTGTGTTCACAGTGAATTTTTTACTCCAGTATCCTAATGTAAATGAATCCATCTCCTGTGCCTGTTGATGTTAAGTGTTTGTATGCTCTTCCATAGGGGATTATGCCAGCCTATGAGACAAAAGGAGCAGAAGTATACACCAACGGCAGTGCTGGTCACATGAACGGAACTGAGCCAATCAGGATGCGTGAGGTGGCGTTTGAAAAAACTCCCTCAGAGCCCATGGTAAATCATTCAGATGCCAATTCCTCTGTTTTTCTGTCTCGCTCACTCCCTTTCTTTCTTCCCCGTCTCTCCTCTCTATCTCTGTGACTCACTCTGGACAGGTTGATGTGTGCTGTTCTCATGTTTTTTGCCTTTAGGGGGTGACTCTGAGATATAATGGAAAACAGAAGTGCACTGTGGCCAGAATATTACATGGGGGCATGATACATAGACAAGGTACAGAACTCAACAACATCGACAAAAATATTGAAGTAATTGGAATGATTTTGTATTATAGCAGCAACAGTATCCCATACTTGTATGGCAAATAGTCATTGGTTATTTGCCTGATAACACTCTCTAGCCATACTGGTCTTCTGTACTGGTGCTGATTCTTTTCTGTCCTTCTCCAGGTTCCCTACATGAAGGGGATGAAATAGCAGAGATCAATGGAACGAGTGTCGCCAACCAATCTGTCGACCAGCTACAAAAGATCCTGGCATGTCCCTACCATCTCTGTTTTAACAAAGAAAATATACTGAAGAGCCCTCTGCCCCTGAGAGAATGGGTGATATGTTGCAATCTCACAGTCATAGTTTTGATAGTGTGGAGTGTAAGTAAAATGGTTGCCATCCTCTATTACAGAAGGATACCGATGGAGTAGTCACAATGAAAATCATCCCCAACCAGCCAAGGTGCTCTCTTGTGTGTGAGGTAAACCAATAAATGACCGATTGAATGTGCACATATAGGACTTGGCTATAATCACTATCTGGACTGATTTAAATCAAATTTCAATTGCATGCATAATCAAATAAATGGTTACTATTCAAGCAGGGTTATGCACATTGTTGGACTAGTTCTGCCATGATATCCCAAATTATTTAATCAAGAGAAATACTGCAGGTGTATATATATATATATATATATATGTTTTATTTAACTAGGCAAGTCAGTTAAGAACAAATTCTTATTTACAATGATGGCCTAGGAACAGTGGGTTAACTGCCTTGTTCAGGGGCAGAATGACAGCTTTTTACCTTGTCAGCTCAGGGATTCGATTCAACAACCTTTCGGTTACAGGCCCAAAGCTCTAACCACTCGGCTACCTGCCACCCTAGTATATATATACTCCACAGAGTATATGGAGACTAGTGTTTTGCGGGTACTATTTAATGAAGCTGTCAGTTGAGGACTTGTGAGGTGTCTGTTTCTCAAACTAGACACTCTAATGTACTTGACCTCTTGCTCAGTTGTGCACCGGGGCCTCCCACTCCTCTTTCTATTCTGTTTAGAGCCAGTTTTATTGCTTCTTTAATCAGCACAACAGTTTTCAGTTGTGCTAACATAATTGCCAAATGATTTTCTAATGATCAATTAGCCTTTTAAAATGATGAACTTGGATTAGCTAACAAAACATGCCATTGTAACACAGGAGTGATGGTTGCTGATAATGGGCCTCTGTACGCCTATGTAGATATTCCATAAAAAATCTGCCGTTTCCAGCTACAATAGTCATTTACAACATTAACAATGTCTACACTGTATTACTGATCAATATGATGTTATTTTAATGGACAACAAATATGCATTTCTTTCAAAAACAAGGACATTTCTAAGTGACCCCAAACTTTTGAACGGAACGGTAGTGTATATACTGTATATAGTACATCCTTTAGTTTGCAAGGGGTTGACAGTCACTATTTTCACCTATTGGTGCCATTAACTCATAACCTACTCTACTTACATTTTGACCATATCAGCAAATTGGTGATTATTCCCCACATCCATTTTAAAAGACAAATAAACTAGGTTTCACATTGTTAAGGTTCTTTTTCTACGATACCATGCTTGAAACGTAACCACATCTTTGATACGGTACCTCCCTGTACCTCCAATCATGTCTTCTCCCAAATCCTCTTTATTAAATAGAGTTTGTTCTTTGTCAGGCGAATCCTCCCCTTAAGCCAGTGAAAGACACAGGTGACTATACAACCATTAGATTCCACTAGTGGCCTGATATACAGATCATCACTCATGTTAGACTGGCAAACTGAACTGAAACACATTGGTAGTGTTCAGCGTTTCATTCACTCTGCCATCTGCTGGTCACATTATGCCATCATATTTCCCCTAATTTACGGCAGTTCATAATGATTGTTCCGCCTCGCAACCTAAAATAATTAAAACATTTCGATATATGACTTTAATTTTAAATGTGAACTAATTGGAAAAACAGTGTTATACAACATAATGACAAACGCTTCAACTAAAGTCATGTTTTTCAATTCCAGAATAAAAGAATAATGTCCAGACATTATGATAACTGCTCGAGTAGTGTGGTCAGTGATGGCATTCTAATTTAAAGCTTTTTGCTCATTGATAGATTAGTAGCCTATCCTAAACTATATGGTAATTATATAGAAAACAATAACCTTTTGGAGCCCAAATCCCTCCTGTGGATGCTACTATGTCCTCTGTGTGTTGCGTCGGAGAGCATAATACCATGGGAAGCATTTGTGACCCAATAACTGATAGATTACTAACTCGAACATCTAGGATGTTGTTGAGACAGGTAAGTTTCATCTAAGCCACAGCACTATCTCCTTCATTTAGAGTAACATATGATTCTACCATACGCTGGAAACAGCAGTTCTATAAATCATTGCAAGGACCATATTAACCGCAATACACATATTCCAAACATTTTTGCCCAATTCCCATCAAGGAGATCCAAGTCCTCTCAGCCATCTCTGTTTGTGCAGCTGTTCTGTGTTACTCAACAGATGTACATGAGGGCTCAGTTTGACTACGACCCTGCCAAGGACGACCTGATCCCATGCAAAGAAGCAGGGCTGAAGTTCAAAACGGGCGACATCATTCAGATCATCAACAAGCATGATCCAAACTGGTGGCAAGGCAGGGTGGACAGCTCTACTGCCGACTTTGCTGGAATCATCCCCTCCCCAGAACTTCAAGAATGGTATGATCCGCAAAGTAGAGGAGTCCATCCACTTCTCATTACTCGTAAAAAAGCGTTTGCCTAAAGGACTGGAATCCTTAGGATCAGCTGGCATTAAATTTTATTCATTTAGCAGACACTCTTATCCAGAGCAACTTACAGTTAGTTAGTGCATACAGGTCCCCCGTGGGAATCAAACCCACAACCCTGGCGTTGCAAGCGCCATGCTCTACCATCTGAGCTACACGGGACCGTGATTGTAATCGTAACAAAAACATTAGACGCTGAAAAACACACTTCGCTCTAAACCAAAAAATAAAGAACACTTTACTCGAAAATATAGCGGTAATGTGTTAAAAGTTAAAAACTTTGTATGGATTGTATGTGAGAATAGGTTTTCAGTGTGTGAGTAAACCCCAGTCTCTCTTCTGCTCCAGGCGGGTGGCAAGTAAAAGCAAGGCCACAGAGGGCACCCAATCCTGCAGCCCCTTTGGAAAGAAGAAGAAGTGTAAAGACAAGTATCTGGCCAAGCACAGCTCTGGTAAGACTTGCCATTTGTTTATACCCAATACAATCTACCAAAACTACCTATACTAACTAGATGTGAAATGTATTCTACATTGCATGGTATTGTTTAAGATCCATAAACCACCCATCTGTATTATTTCCTCCCTTGTTAGTCTTCGACCAGTTGGACGTGATTTCTTATGAAGAGGTTGTTCGGCTCCCTGCCTTCAGCAGAAAAACCTTGGTGCTAATTGGTAAGCTCCCTATATGATCGTCATAATCAGGACCTGCCTGCCATAACAAAAATGGTAAATCACAATAAAGGTTAGTAGATTAACCTCCCTTCGCCTTCTGTAGGTGCACCGGGTGTAGGAAGGAGCCATATCAAAAGCTCCTTGCTGACCAAATACCCAGAGACGTTTGCCTACCCCGCACCACGTAAGCATGACCTTTACTTCTAATGATATTCTATCTGGTTTGAAAGCAATTTAGTTTGCCAAATCCACCAACCTGCATTAACTGTGACTCGATCCAAACAACAGACACCACCAGACCCCCGCGTAAGGACGAGGAGAACGAGCAGGAGTACTACTTCATCTCCAATGACGCCATGACCAAGTGCATCACTGGGAATGAGCTGCTGGAGTATGGCAGCTTCCAGGGGTTCATGTTTGGAACCAAAATGGAGACTATCCAGAAGATCCACGAGCAAGGCAAAATCGCCCTGCTGGATGTGGAGCCACAGGTAGGCATATGACTTCATATACACATCACATGACCAAAAGTATGTGGACACCTGCTCATCGAACATCTCCTTCAAAAATCATGGGCATTAATATGGAGTTGATCCCCCCCTTTGCTGCTACAACAGCCTCCACTATTCTGGGAAGGCTTTCCATTACAGTCGTGGCCAAAAGTTTTGAGAATGACACAAGTATTGGTCTCCACAACGTTTGCTGCATCAGTGTTCTTAGATTTTTATGTCAGTAGTTACTATGGTACACTGAAGTATAATTATAAGTATTCCATAAGTGTCAAAGGCTTTCATTGACAATGACATTCAGATTATGCAAAGAGTCAATATTTGCAGTGTTGACCCTTCTTTTTCAAGACCTGTGCAATCCGCCCTGGCATGCTGTCAATTAACTTCTGGGCCACATCCTGACTGATGGCAGGCCATTCTTGCATAATCAATGCTTGGAGTTTGTCAGAAGTGGGTTTTTGTTTGTCCACCCGCTTCTTGAGGATCAACCACAGGTTCTCAATGGGATTAAGGTCTGGGGAGTTTCCTGGCCATGGACCCAAAATGTCGATGTTTTGTTCCCCGAGCCACTTAGTTATCAATTTTGCCTTATGGCAAGGTGCTCCATCATGCTGGAAAAGGCATTGGTCGTCACCAAACTGTTCTTGGATGGTTGGGAGAAGTTGCTCTCGGAGGATGTGTTGGTACCATTCTTTATTCACGGCTGTGTTCTTAGGCAAAATTGTGAGTGAGCCCACTCCCTTGGCTGAGAAGCAACCCCACACATGAATGGTCTCAGGATGCTTTACTGTTGGCATGGCACAGGACTGATGGTTGCGCTCACCTTGTCTTCTCCGGGCAAGGTGTTTTCCGGATAGCCCAAACAATCGGAAAGGGGATTCATCAGAGAAAATGACTCTACCCCAGTCCTCAGCAGTCCAATCTCTGTACCTTTTGCAGAATATCAGTCTGTCCCTGATGTTTTTCCTGTAATGACCCGATAAATGGTTGATTTAGGTGCAATCTTACCAGCAGCAATATCCTTGCCTGTGAAGCCCTTTTTGTGCAAAGCAATGATGACGGCACGTGTTTCCTTGCAGGTAACCATGGTTGACAGAGGAAGAACAATGATTTCAAGCACCACCCTCCTTTTAAAGCTTCCAGGCTGTTATTCTGACTCAATCAGCATGACAGAGTGATCTCCAGACTTGTCCTCGTCAACACTCTTACCTGTGTTAACGAGACAATCACTGACATGATGGCAGCTGGTCCTTTTGTGGCAGGGCTGAAATGCAGTGGAAATGTTTTTTTTGGGGATTAAGTTCATTTTCATGGCAAAGAGGGACTTTGCAATTAATAGCAATTCTCTGATCACTCTTAATGACATTCTGGAGTATATGCAAATTGCCATCAACACTGAGGCAGCAAACTTTGTGGAGACCAATACTTGTGTCATTCTCAAAACTTTTGTCCACGACTGTAGATGTTGGAACACTGCTGCGTTCGATGGGGTTGGGGTCAGGGCTCTGTGCAGGCCAGTCAAGTTCTTCCACACCGATCTCGACAAACCATTTCTGTGTGGACCTCGCTTTGTGTTCGGGCGCATTGCCATGCTTAAACAGGAAAAGGCCTTACCCAAACTGTTGCCACAATGTCGGAAGCACAGAATCGTCTACAATGTCATTGCATGCAGTAGCGTTAAGATTTCCCTTCACTGGAACTAAGGGGCCTAGCCAGAACCATGAAAAACAGCCCCAGACCATTACTCCTCCTCCACCAAACTTTACAGTTGGCACTATGCATTGGGGCAGGTAGAGCTTTTCTGGCATCTGCCAAACCCAGATTTGCCCATCGGACTGCCAGATGGTGAAGCGTGATTCATCACTCCAGAGAACACGTTTCCACTGCTCCAATGCATAGTGCCAACTGAATCCAATGGAGACGAGCTTTACACCACTCCAGTTGACGCTTGGCATTGCGCATGGTGATCTTAGGCTTGTGTGTGGCTGCTCGGCTATGGAAACCCATTTCATGAAGGTCCCGACTAACAGTTCTTGTGCTGACATTTGTTCCAGAGGCAGTTTGGAACTTGGTATTGAGTGTTGCAACCGAGGACAGATTTTTATGCGCTTCAGCACTTAGCAGTCCCGTTCTGTGAGCTTATGTGGCCTACCACCTCGCGGCTCAGCCGTTGTTGCTCCTAGACGTTTCCACTTCACAATAACAGCACTTAACCCTTGATTGGGGCAGCAATTTGATAAACTGACTTGTTGGAAAGGTGGCATCCTATCCGACAGTGCCATATTGAAAGTCACTGAGCTGTTCAGTAAGGCCATTCTACTGACAATGTTTGTCTATGGAGGTCGCATGGCTGTTTGCTCGATTTTATACACCTGTCATCAAAGGGTGAGGCTGAAATAGTTGAATCCACTTATTTGAAGGGGTGTCCATATACTTTTGTATATTTAAAAAACCACAAATTGCAATTAATTTGTCAGATGAATAACATGGCGCTTATTTTTTCTTGTTATTAAGACATTGAAACTCTTGCGGACGGCAGACTTTGCACCTCTAGTGGTGTTCATTGCACCTACCAACTCAGCTACCCAGGTACACTACTGCTCAATCGTTATATTCAGGAATTTCTTATTTGAGGATCTTTCAAAATGCACCTCTCCAACCATTTATACCACATCAACCTTTCTAATAAGTAATGAAATCCTGAAACTCTCAGGAGTTTGACACCTCTGTACCTTCTCTTTTAGTCAGAAGCTGTGCAGTTGATCCAGAAGGAGTCAGATGCCATTCTCTCCACCTACAGACACTTCTTTGATGTGCTGCTGGTTAACAACGATGTTGATGAGAGTGTGAAAGGAGTGGAGGCAGCCATAGAGCAAGCCACTTCCACCCCACAATGGGTGCCGGTTTCCTGGGTCTACTGAAGAACAGTCTTAACAATAACTGTTTCAATATCACACCACTAGACCTGGCCACACATTACTGATACACCACTGTTTGGGTAGCAGCTAATCGCTATGTTACCATCATTAAGTTTTGCACAAGTGCATAAAATAAAGCAATACAGAAGATAATTGTATTTTAAAGTATAATGAACCTCACCACAAAGGGATATTTTACATGTTTGTAAGAGCTTAGTGCTTCTGGCTTTTTAGGTGCCGAGTGATGGTGGCATATGGCTGCAGCTATGACTGTTAGCATGTTAATGCATAGAGGACCACTACTGTGAACATCACACCACTTTACCCAACAGAGTTTCATCATCAGTATCCTTAACTAGGGTTTAATTGTAACAGGGTGTCATAATTTTACATAGTCAAATTGTCAATATGGTAATGTATTAAAATACAGGGTAAATGTGTGCTCTACATGAACTTGTCGAGTGTGAATTGTTTTGTTGAGAACCTCATTAATGGTCTCAACTTAAAAATGTTTACATTTTAGTCATTTAGCAGACACTCATCCAGAGCAACGTACAGTTAGCGCATACATGTTCATACTCTCCCCCACGTACTGGTCCCCCGTGTGAACGAACCCACAACACTGGCGTTGCAAGCACCATTCTCTACAATCTGAGCGACACAGGACTAAATACCTTAAATAAGGCACTTTCAAAATGAATTACATTTCCATTCTACTCAATATTATTGGACAGTTTGTCAGTTGGGTGTGAAAGATATATCTGAATACGTGGTTATTCTACCTCTGTCCTGGAAATTAAACTATAGAAAATGGCCTCAGATCCTAGAAACTGGGCAGAGAAAGACCAAAAGGTAGCATTACAACAAAAAAAAGTTTCATTTCAAATAACAATTTATGATTACAGCTCATTTGTATTTACAGTACAATATAAAAGAAATGCTATTTCACACAGTTGAGGGTAAGCCCAGAGAAAACAAACATCCACACAGGGACAGTACTTAAAATGTGTAAAAACATTTGAATACAAAAACAAGATCATACAGGGTTCGTTGAAAATTAGACCTCTGCTACCCAACCCAGACATTACACATCAGGTTAGGGCCGGGTAGGGCCTATGTTTCCTCCCCAAAAAATAACTAGGGTACCACTAACATTTTACTGGGCCATTTACTCATGCTCTTCTGCGCAGTAATAATATCTAAGATTTTAACATGGTGTCAGAAGTGCTTCCACCTCAAATAAAGACAGAAGACATTTCGCAGAAAATAATGTTCCTTGAGTTGGAATTTAGAGTGACAAAAAGTACTTAACACGTCTCATCATTGAGCAGAGAAGCCTAAGCCGAACCGTTGCTGTGGATACTCAAGACAAGAGTGCATGTAGAGCAAGCTGCCTGTGCCCAGGGAGTGAGTGACAGACTGAAGTAGCTAATGGATTTATTAACAGAGAAAGTCACTTCAATTTCGGGTTTGGCGGAAGCAAAATCGGGCCTGGGTAGGGCTTGAATGTCGCGGGTATGGGTACAGCCTGAATGACTAGCTTAAAATTCATACCCCCTGCAAGGCTCTAGTTGAGATGTCACAACCGTATGATCATAAGACTAACCCAGCCTAATACCCTTATGATTATCCATGTGTGGCCATTCTGGACAGACATGATAAACAAAAAACATTATACTCTGGGTTTTTACCCAGCCTGCTGCCTCCTCAGCGCCTGTTGCATCTGTAGGATAAATATCTGCAGGCACACATTCTGAACCTTACGTTCGATGGTCCTTTCATTGTCCACGTTAAGATCTTCACTCCGCTTCTGCCGCCACTTCCTTCCTCTTTTTCTTCTTCTTCTTGGCACTCTCACCCACCTGCGCATAAGGACATTTGTTATTCTTTGGGCAAACGTTTAAAGCGATTCAAAGTTCTACGTGAAAATGCCCTCTGCAGTTGTTGGGTGTAGCGACTTGCTAACAAAGTAGATGTGGAAGATGTAAGGAACCAACATGACTGGACGCTCATGCTAGAAAGACTCACACCCCCAATAATGTAGCAGACTGACTCCCTCTAAAGCCACAGGCAGGTTGGAAAGGGATAACTGTCTGCACTGGTAGGCACATTTTTAACTCACTGTCCATTACCAGTATAGCTACTGAGAAACTAGTGCTGAAAACCATAACGTCAGTATGTCCCGCCCTGCGACTAGTATACGTCGCTACAGCCACAAGGTTATACAGCCATCCATTCTGGCCAGCAGCAGAAACCCACCTCTCCGTCTGTCTCTGCTGCTGGCTCCGCCTCCTCCTCTGTTTTTTTCTTCTTCTCCTTCTTTTTCTTCTTCTTCTCCTTCTTGAGGTCTTCTGCCGATGGAGTGGAAGGTGCCGAGGGTGCTGGGGTGGCTGCTGCATCACTATCACTGTCTTCTCTCTTCCTCTGAAAGATTGAGGAATTGTAATTCAGTCCATCATGAGCTTAACCTCTGTGGAATAAACTGCTTATTTTGCATGTGCCAATGATTGGAGCAGAATTTGTGGAATGGTATCAAATAGAAACATGGTTTCCAGGTGTTTGATGCCATTCCATTGCTCCAGTCCGGACATGATTATGAGCCTCCGTTGGCCAATACTGATCCATTTAAAATAAAATTAATACCCGGGTATAAACTTGTTAGCATACCTTTGCATCACCATTGCCAGTTCCTTCTGCCTTGGGTTTGGACGTGCTGAAAACGAGATGGCAACATGTCAGTCTTTGTATCAAGACTCATTCCTTATTTAAGACTGATGTACAAATGCACCTACATCCACAAACAAGTCAACGTTTCTCGGAAGTTAACCCAGATGGGTGGGAAATAATAGCTATGCATGTTCACACAGCTCAGCTGCCAGACATGCAGAATGACCAGACCTCTGCTGAACTATGAGTTGATGTTGCAGACTGACTCACTCAGAGACGACAGGACAGACCAGAAAGGGATAACCGTCTGCTGACTAGAATCAGAACACGCATGTAGGTTTCAACACCCCACTGCTCCATCTGGTCCCTATTAGACTGGCTTCACACCTGTAATCCATGTAGCCCTTCTTCCAGTCTGATGGAGTGCTGTCGTTGGCTTTGCCATGTTTGTCCAGCAGACCCTTCTGTATCATCATCTTCTTCTGGCTGGCCTGTTAATTAGAAAATCAGAAGCTTCATCATCATAATAATAAATGCACTAAAAAACATAAACTGTTGTAAATGGGAAGACTACAAATAGCTTGCACAAGAGGTGTTACCTTGGGCCCCAGGCCCCACTTGCGGGGGTAGGTGTCTCGTTCCATGATGACCCTCTTGATCTTGGCCACCACCCCGTGGTCACATGTGGAGATTACTGCAGTCGTCATGAGGGCAGTAGCTAAAAAAAAAATGAAAGGGGAAACTTGAGACGCGAACATAAAAACATGTCTATGGAGGAAATCTAGTTTTTCAAAACCATCAGTCAAGGGTGATAGATAATAGGTCATCATTGCACAAAGTGCTAATGCAGTCTATGAGATCATCATGTGGCCTTCTGAAAAACCTTCCAATTGCTTTGCAGAACAGAATAGTAATATTGCACACCTATACAAATGGCCTCTCCTTTGGTCGTTATAACCACAATATCTTGGTTCATCTCGATGCCATCCTCATATCGTAGGACGCCAGGTAACATGATCTTTGCTCCATAGCAGATGGCATTCACCTGGGGAGAAAATAAACCATAACATTTCTTTAAAGATGCTCAGTCCTCTAAACAAGGTCACACTTTGAAAATGACAGAAATCAATAACTCACTGCACTGTCTTTCATGACCAGACGTTTGTGCGACACCAGAAGCTTCTCCAGTGGGTAGATGACTCTGCGCAGGTACGTCTCGTCCTTGTTGTGGTCGTACTGCCACTGAGCATCCAGCACATCGTGCATGGTCACCAAATTGTCCTGCAGAGAACACGTTCCAACATTGAATGAGTCTAAAAAATACATGACACAATTAACAGAACATAAGTATCAACATTTCCATTACATGTTGGCTGGAGTGGAATCAAGTGGCTGACATGTCTACTTTCTATTCAGAGCCACTCTATGCCATTTCTGTGACAATGAATAATTACCAGGACTGGGGAGAGGCCCAGAGCTTAACAACACTTTGGACTTCAATTTAACCGCTGACAAAACACAGCCAAAGGGTTGAGAGAGGTGAGACTCACCCTCTCACCCAGAACACCAGAGCGAACTCTTCTCAGCTCCTGCATCTGACCACCAACACCAAGAAGGAGCCCCAGGTGGACACACAGGGTTCTGATGTAGGTCCCAGCCTCGCAGCTCACCCAGAAAATACCTGCAACAAACAATAGTTAGATTATCATAATCTCTCAGCTTCTAGTTTATAACCATATGAATTGTAATTTCATGTATTAAAATGCTGAACTTTCTTCACCTGAGCATAAGGAAATAATGCATCAGATTCCTTACCCAATCTCCTCTCTGGGTCGTACTCAATGAGTTTGCTTTCATAAACGGTCCTCACTCTCAACTGGCGCTTAACGGCTGCGATGAGAGGTGGTCGCTGGAACAACGCACCTGTGAGGGTTTCAATACCCTAAAAAAAAAAGTGTTTGATTAACAGTGATGTCCCACAACACAGGTATAACACTTATTTCCTTTCTAATGTGTGATCAGGTGTGTCATCTCGTCTTTGTTATCGCAGGGCCCTCCAGTCCTGCCCCCGTCTCCACCACGAAATGCCCCAATAGAACACTGAGGTGGCAGAGTGGATCCAGGGGCACAGCAGACACTCATGGCTAAAACAGACATGAGCACCACAGAGAAAGTAGGACCCTAGCAAGTGCTCAGAGAATGGATAAACACGTTCATCATCTCACATCCATGTAAAAAATAATATATATCATTTGACAGTTAAATAAAACACTGAACCATGCTAAGATAAGACAAACTGCATTAACAAGTGAACTTACCCTAGCAAGCGTGTGCTCATTCTCAATAGCATTGTGCAGCCGAACAATTCCCACATACTCTTTGCCTGAAACAGACGGCAGAAGAGTAGTAAGGAGAGGCCAATCTTAATGGGTTTACATAACCATCAGGAGGTAAACAGTCAGAGCAGGAAGGGGTTGGGTTTACAAGGTGACTCACCTGCACTCTGCTGGGACTTGACCAGTCGTGTGGCTCTGTCCACACACACAATGAGGCAGCCTGTCACCTTGGGGTCCAGGGTGCCACTGTGGCCAGTCTTCTCCACTCGCAGGATACGTCGGATCCAGGCCACCACCTCGTGAGAGGACGGATTGGCAGGCTTGTCCAAGTTGATGAAGCCTGTCCTGCACATCACATTGGGTTAGAGAAGTTGAGCAAAATGAAATCACAGACAAGACGTCAATACTTTAAAAGGCATCCGTGTACAGCCATCAGACAAGGGTGATAGATACGAAGTCATCTTTGCAGATAGTGCTAGTGCAATCTATTTACATTCATCATGTGGCTTCATAAAAAAAAAGACATTGAATAAAAAAATGGAAGACAAAGGTTACCGGACATAATCCTGAATGTTCCTCTTCAAAGGGTTTGAGCCATTTGGCAAGGGTGTGTAGTGAGCTGTCCTGATGTTGAGTTTGTCAAAATTCTGCGAGACGACAGGGGAGAAGTTAGAATTAAAAAAACTAATTTTAGTAACAAATAACTAAATGTAACTGCAAAGTAAGGGACGTGCATGTGATCAGGAGTTTACGCTCGTCTTAGTTGTGGCCGGGCCCTTGGCACATGCACCAGCACACCTGCCCCAACACAGTTACCCCAGTAGAACACTGCGGGCAAAAGCATAGAGTCAGGCCGCTGAACCCCCTGAGTCAAGAACAGACACAGGAGGCTGAAAGGCCAGGGCCCAGCAGCACTCAGCGAATGGATAAACAAATTCATCACTTCAGATACAGCATCCTGCTTCTACAGACGAAGAAAAGCCAAACTCACTTTCAACAGCAATGGCCACTGAGATGTGTCCAGACTGGCAACTTTGGACTCCGGTTTGATGAGGAAATCACCACTCTCCTGAATATCCTGTAACATACATATAAATATATATTTAGGAAAATGTACACTACCCTTTTCATAACTTTTGAATCTATAATAGTGAAAAGCTTTTAGCTAACTAGTGCATAACAATTAGAATAAGGACTTACCCCAACTTCATCATCAGCAACTGTCTTTTCCTTCTTCTTCTTCTGTTTTTTTGCAGAGTTCACTTGAAAGCAAAAACAAAAGGGATACATATGTTACTACCCACAAAAATGTTCAGTTCCATGGCATGACTTCTATCTACTGGGGGATCCCCCGTTTTCAGAGGTGGTGGTTGATAACTCATGTTTATATGTTATCTCCATACCATCCCATTATTGTGAACATAAAGAAAAGGTAATTATATTTAATTCCTGTAGTTCCAAGTCATCCATCATTGGAAGCCCGTACTAGATTTAGTAAGGGACACCCACGTGGCGACACGGCTGGCACGTGGTGCTTTTGGTGGTGCAAATATAAAAAATATGCCTCAACGTCCAATCTTACCAAACGAGGTAATATGTCAGCTGTCACAGCCATTTGTATATCGACAAATAGCCACATACAACTCGGATATGCCAAATTAACTAGCTAGTTACCTGAAAATAGTTGATAAGTCATAAACGTGCAGTAACGTTACCCTTTCACAGACACTGAGACAGCGTGGCCACCATTCGGCATCTGGTTTTAACATCTCGGTTGTGTGATTAACAAAATCAGTATCTACTTTTGGGAATGGCATTAGGCACTAACGTTACCCGGAAACATTAAGTTTGTTGAAATCACTAGCTATGAAGTTAACTAAGTAAGTACAGTTAGGCTAGCTACGTTAGCTGCTTACTACGGTTAACAACTTATGACCACTACCTTTGTTAACTATAATTAAATTGCCATCTTGCAGACAAAATTCGGCACGATTGCAATACCATCAGGGAGCATACGCAGTCAAATAAATATGCCATAGACCTTGCTACTTGGATAGACACATTGTTTACACTAGGCCATGCAAGGCTATTGCGAACGTGGCCGCCTGCTTCATCATGCCTCCATGTTGAGCGTACAGCAGTGCTGCTAAAAATATGTAACAATTTCCAAGTAAATAAACATCGTAGCTGGCTACACAACCTTCAACAACAAACACCTCAGGTTGCACAGCACTTGTAGCAAAGTACTTCACTAGATAAATAGCTAAGTATCGCAAAGACGGGCTGCAGGCCACTTACTTTCTACGTCCGCCATCTTCGGTGTGCAATGAGACGAAGGCTGACACGCGCTCAATACGCATGACTTTAAGAAAAAGCGCTACCTCCCAACCAAGCCACGCGATAGCTCATTCTATAATCACGACGAGAAAAAAAAAAAAAGAAATCGAACAATACATTTTCTGATAACATGACACCATTAAACTATGAAAGAATGCATGACAATCAAACAAAATAACTCTCATCCGTACTTCCCTCTGGATACGTCTTAATGCATGTCAGTCTGTCTGGGCATGACAAAAAAAAAAAAAAAAAAGACAGCCAACCAATAGAAATCAGGGAAAAAGGTTTTGAAAAATCACATTTATTTCAGCATGTAATTTCCTGAGTACATGAATCAACAATTAAGTCTGGTAAAAGTGCTATGTAGTGATTGAAACATACTAGAAGAATGTAATATTAGAAACTAATCCCTAAAACAAAGCCAATATGTTAAACATCTCAATATGTTAGGTTCCAGTTCAAAAGATGATTGTTGTTGTGAGCATACACATACATAATGAATGTGTAAAAATATTATCCCAAACAGATCACAGTACATGTTATTGACTTAAACACATAATAATATGGTATTCTGAATAATTTTTTATTTAACTAGGCAAGTCTGTTAAGAACAAATTCTTATTTACAATGATGGCCTACCCCAGCCAAACCCTCCCCTAACAATGCTGGGTCAATTGTGCGCTGCCCTATGGGACTTCCGATCACGGCCGGTTGTGATACAGCCTGGGATTGATGACGCCTCTAGCACTGCGATGCAGTGCCTTAGATTGCTGTGCCACTCAGGACTCCCAGGGCTGCATCTCCAAAATACTTTGCTGTTGGCTGGAAGGGTTGGAATCTCTTCTTCACTCAGGCCTGCAGACCGAGGGAGCGGGCAGTGTTCAGGACGTCGTCTCTGGTCAGGTAGCAGCCACACAGTTGCCGCAGGCCTGTGAAGGACTCCCTACCATGCATGACACGCCAGTTATCAATGAAGAGAACCTACCAGAAAAAGAGGGAACATACTGTACTGTTTATGTACGATTTTGTAAGACTTCACCCGTCCCCTGAAACCCAATCCTGGTTTCAGAATGTCCCCACCCCCCTCTTATATCAACATGTAGTGATAAATCCTTTCTGGCTAGATCAATGAAAAGGCATATCTTTTTCCTTACCTTTCCAGGCTTCAGTTTGACCCACAACTCATTCTCCGGCTTCCTCAGCTCTGTGGTCAACTCTCTGTGAGCCACATACCATCGCTTGACAATGTCATGGGGGATAGTGTTTATGACTGCACGGTCGTAGTTATTGTATCTGTAAGAGAGGCAACCAAGCAGGAAGTGATACCATATTAATCCTCAATATCAGATCATATTTTCATAACATTGATCTCAAAAGGAGCTAGCTCTGGATTAACAAGTGTTACTGTGTATGCATTATTATTTGTATTATGATAAACAGATCCTGAGCCTTCCATAAAGAACCTTCCCAAGGGACTTAATTCATATTGATGGGTGTACCATTTCTCAAATGCATACAACATTGTGAGTTAATAGCTAACCAAGACTGGTTAGAGGTTAAATGGCCTATGATGACATTGGGAGATATTTTTAAAGCAAGACATTCAGGGAGACATTCACATCTCCAATTAAAACAGACTGGTCATACCGGATCATGTACATCTCATTGTTCCAGGGATACACGTTGAGCACAGGGCCAATGCCTATCATGTGGTTCCGGTGGTTGCTGACATTTTCAATGTACTCATGCTTGATAGGCACTCGTGCTAGCAGCTCAAAGTTGTCAGGCGTCTTCTGGAGCACTTGGTCTGCAGAATAGAATCCATCCACGAGTAGTGTTCTTCCTCCCGTTCCCTCATGTCTAAGGCAATGGAACACTTGGATCCTGCACGTCAAAGTCAACGGCATCAAAGTAAGTCACATTTTGTTATGAAATGCCTAGTAGATTGCCCTGTCATTTCATGGGGCACCAAGTATACTATATCTTCTTTTATCAAGATTCAAGAAAGCTGTTGCATAGCAATGTGCGTCTGGCTTGCATCTTATCAGTTAAAACAGCCATAAACAGGTGATGAAAGTGTCTAACTGCAGCTTCCAAAAGGAATGGCCTGTTTCACAATGCTGAATCTGTTGTTACAACTGTCCATTTCACTGTCCATTTCACTAACAATATAATATAATATATATGCCATTTAGCAGACGCTTTTATCCAAAGCAACTTACGGTCATGCATGCATACATTTTAAGTATGGGTGGTCCCGGGAATCGAACCCTCTATCCTGTTTGTTTGTTTGTTTATTTATTAAGCACTTTTACACAACTTGTCATTGAACAAAGTGCTGTACAAACACATAAACAATCATGACAACATACATCATTAACACCACATAAAATATCAATGAAATAAAATAAACCCCTCAGTTTGATAAACCTACAAATGCAACTACTAAACCCCATCAAATGCTAGAGCTAGGAGGTATTCTTTAAGCTTACGTTTAAAAACAGTAAATGTACGTTCCA
Organism: Thymallus thymallus; assembly: GCA_023634145.1. Classification (NCBI taxonomy): domain Eukaryota; kingdom Metazoa; phylum Chordata; class Actinopteri; order Salmoniformes; family Salmonidae; genus Thymallus; species Thymallus thymallus. The sequence goes on along the minus strand of CM042391.1, from coordinate 6,707,516 downwards.
ATCTGATAAAAGGTATCCTGGCGTAGCATGCGCCATGCTCTACCAACTCAGCTACAGAGGACCACATCATTGTAATCGCCTAACACAATAACCTACATAGATGTCTAACGTGTGTCTTCATCTGAAGAGGAATCTCAACCTAACCAAGATACAGATCAGCATGTGTGCTGCCTTGCTAAATTGACCTGACATGATAACTCAAACAGTTCAATTAATACCCATCCATGTGTGAACATCTATCTGAATACGTACCCACAAGGTTCCTGGAAGTATGAAGTGTCCGTGTGACGGTCCAGGGCCAGTTTGGTGTAGGCTGTGTCTCCTCGGGAGAAATCTGAAGTGAAGTTCCACATCTTGCCATACATAGTCTCCCTAATAGGAAACAAGAATGAAAACGCAAAGTACAGTCAGCGGTCTCAAAAATAATACAGACAACATTATACATGAACAATTCAAAACACAGGTTTATAATGGCAGCTCTGCTCCAAATAGTGAACTTTTTTGTCTTTGGGGTGTCAGGAAGAGGGTGATTACTTCTCATGACCAACTATCGTTACTGGACTAGAAGAACATGGCCTGATCTGCCAAGCATGTGCAATGCATTTCTTATAACACACTGCTTCCTCCCTCCCTTCCCTCCTCTTCACCCCAAATTAGAGTCTAGTATAAAGAGGGATTGGTGTGCTGGTTCAGGCATTGGAAACTTCAAAACCACACAACATGTGGAGTCCTTAATGAACCTGGTGGATTCATGTATCTCTACTCTCTCTTCTCCTCTTTGACAAATTCACCCTCCATTCTAAGTGCTGAGAAAAGTTTGTTGTGCATGTTAACTTGGCAAAAGTATCAAGGGCTTGTTGTTAAGGAAACCAACATCTTCCCTGTAGCACTGTTGCTTTGTAACACAAGCATTGTAAACAAGCTAACCCTGATAAATATCAAGATTTTTTAAATGCCCCCAAAAATACTTTATCCCAGGGAAAAGATGTATGGGGTGTTTGTCCTAACGCCTTATTAAATAACCTCCCATTCCAAACCCATTTATGTTTGTATGTATTGTGGTGTGTAGTATGCAGCTACTTTTAAGCCCCCTGAACATCCGCTTCTCATTCCCTAACAGAAGCCAGTACCTGATGAGGCTGACCCTCTGGGTAACCGTCTCTGTGGCCTCAACCGTCGGTGGGACACCCTCCACAAAAGCAATGCCATACAGTAGAAAGTGCCTAAGGAACTTCTTCAGTTCATCATCACAGGTCATAAACTTGTCCCAGTTGGCAGAGGGAACCTTGGCATTAGTATAGACGTCTGAGTTCCAGATGATGCGTGGCTGCATGACACTCTGCTTTTGTCCCTCATAGCTGTTCTGAGCCAGCCAACTCAGGTTGTACCTTGTCACATGACCATCAGGCCCTGGGGTAGACAAAAAAATCTAAGACAACTCATTCTATTATACATGCAATAACTGTTAAAAAGAATGATGAGTAACAATAGGTGCATATATCACAGTGCTGCCAAGGAGAACATGGGATGAAATAAAAAAAAAACAAATTGACTGGAATGGATTTAGAGTTCTTGACAACATCAAACATACCTATATATACAGCCTCAAATGAAATGACTGATTGCACACAGAGTAAGTGGTTACAGTGTAAAATAAATCAAATGGTAGAAATGTTTGCATTGTCTACAGTACGTCATTACAGCCTTTTACAAGAGGCAAAGGTCTCCCTGAACAATGCAGTAACTATCCCAGGTTTGGCAGTGGAGAAGTTCTAGGCTACTTCACAATGTAGGCTTCCCACAGGGTCTAAAAGGAAGAAAAACTAGTAATTCTTCACTTTGATACTATGTGTAACACCAAAAACCAACTGTAGTTATTCATATGAACTAAAAAAATCAAAACAAAGAAAGACACTTATGTGATGTGAGACGAAATACCAAGACTTACATGTGAGGAAGAGATTCTCATCATCCACCCTGGTGTTGGCGGGACGTATGTTCAGCTCCACATGTGATGTATCCAGGTTCCTCTGGTTGGTCTTGCTGTTGTAGCAGGAGGCAGAGCGGCAGTGATCCCGCAGCCACACATAGTCAAAGTGCATCACAAGCTCTCCATAGCTAAGCTCTGAAGATTAAAATGTTAGATTTACAAGTAAATACTAGCATATAATGTGGAAACTGGCCTATTCAAGTGTGAAGTGCCAGGTCCAGATACTGTTCTAACCACAATACCAGACACTGTTCCAGACACTGCTCTAACCATTGTACCAGATTAAAATCCAACATTGGTTCTCAAGTAACAGGAGGCCCTCAGATCCTCAAAGTTATACAGCTGCACCATTGAGAGCATTTTGACTGGCTGCATAAACGCTTGGTATGGCAGCTTGGCAAGGTGCTACACAGGGTAGTGCGTATGGCCCAATACATCACTGTGGCTGAGTTCCATGCCATCCAGGACCTCTCTACCAGTGGGTATCATAGGCTGTTCTCTCTGCTATCGCACCAAGTCTGGAACCAACAGGACCCTAAACAGCTTCTACCACCAAGCCATAAGACTGCATTGACCACTTTTTGCACCAACTTTTTGACTCATCACATCACTCCAGTATCTCTATTTGCACATCATAATTTGCACATCCTTCATTCCTGTGTTAATGATGATAATTTTCTGTAATTTATTTCTACTCTATAGTCTATTTATTGTCCTACCTCCCAACCTTACTGCATTTTTGCACTACATTTTGCACTCTGTTTATAGATTTTCTATTGTGTTTTTGACTGTTTGTTTAATGTGTAACTCTGTGTTGTTGTTTTTTGTCGCACTGCTTTGCTTTGTCTTGGCCAGGTCGCAGTTGCAAATGAGAACTTGTTCTCAACTGACCTACCTGGTTAAATAAAGGTGAAAAAAAAAAAAACAAAAAAAAAAACATATACTGCTGCTACTGTTTACAATATGTCACTTTATTCCTAGTTGTACTGAACACAAAACATGTAAAGTGCTGGTCCCATGTTTTATGAGCTGAAATAAAATATCCCAGAAATGTTCCATACTCACAAAAGCCTTATTTCTCTGAAATATAGTGTGTACATTTGTTAACATCCCTGTTAGTGAGAATTTCTCCTTTGCCAAAAAATAATCCATCCACCTAACAGGTGTGGCATATCAAGAAGCTGATTAAAGAGCATGATCATTACACAGGCCACTCTAAAATGTGCAGTTTTGTCACACAACACAATGCCACAGATGTCTTAAGTTGACGGAGTGTGCAATCGGCATGCTGACTGCAGGAACGTCCACCAGAGCGGTTTCCAGAGAATTGAATGTTAATTTCTCTACCATAAGCCGCCTCAAATGTCTTTTTAGAGAATTTGGCCATTTGGTCCAACTGGCATCACAACCGCAGACCACTTGTAACCACGCCAGCCTAGGACCTCCACATCTGGCTTCTTCACCTGCATGATAATCTGAGACCAGCCATCCAGACAGCTGGTGAAATTGGGGAGTATTTCTGTCTGTGACCCTCCAAGGCCCACCAATGGCTGCATCCATGCCCAATCATGTAAAATCGATAAGATTAGGGCCTAATTAATTTATTTAAATTGACCGATTTCCTTGTATGAACTGTAACTCAGTTAAATCGTTGTGTTTATATTTGTATTCAGTATATATGTACATATCTGCCTCAATTACCTCGTACCCCTGGTAAATAGCCAAGTTAACGTTACTGTCTGAAGGGTCCGTACGTAAGCGTTTCACTGTTAGTCCACACCTGTTGTTTACGAAGCATGTGACGAATACAATTGTATGTGATATGAACAACTTGAACTTCAATAACAAACACATAGGCAGCTAGAGCGAATCAAATGCCAAATAATAATAGCCTTTGGTCAAGGGAAGCGCAGAAAAAAAAATAACAATAGTCAAGACACTCACCAAGGCATTCTTCCTGAAGTTGCCAGTGACAACTAGTCGACTGTGGCGCAGCAGTGTACTGCCGATACCGCACTTCATTCTGGGTCCGTATGAGTCCAGAGACCAAAGGAGTCTGTGCTTTCGATATGGGTTGCAAATAGCCATGTAAACGGCAAAACACCCGCGCCAAATACATTGTCTGTTAATGTAAAATAGGTTTAGATGGAACACAGGACAGATTCACATCTATAGACAGTTGGTGTGGATTATTCGCGTCAGAGACTCCGCCATAAATTATAATTTGCCCGAATTACCAAATTGCTTTGATTGAGAACAAATCAACTCGTACAGTATGGTCTGATAATCTGAGTATGCAATACTCACAGAACGGATCTCGTGTGGATTCAAGTCAGTTATGTTGATAGCAGCAGTGATTTGGCTGTAATTCAAATTTCGTGGACCTTCTTCGGTTTCGATGAACAGCTACAATGACAATCGCGGAGATTAATTATTAAGCAAGTTTGTTATTTTTTCCCTACTCGTTTATAGCTTTTGCTGGCTAGCGTTGCAGTATTGTAAACTTTGGCCTCACACCTTGCTAACATTGTCACTGAGAACTGCTAGTATAGCAGCTGTAAAATAGTGCCAGTTCCTTCTGCCTAGGCCTTGCTGTCGCGTGCTAGATTTTACGCCTTGATCACACCGACAGTGTCCTTGTATAAAATGGAACTCTGGATATGTGTGCAACAAAAGTTCAATTGTGGAAAAAGTACTCAATTGTCATACTTGAGTAAAAGTAAAGATACCTTAATAGAAAATGACTCAAGTGAAAGTCACCCAGTAAAATACTACTTCAATTCAAGTAGTTTGGTTTAAATATACTTAAGTATCAAAAGTCAATAGAATTGCTAAAATGTAAAAAACCATTTCAAACAAAGCATTTGTGTTTAGTGAGTCCACCAGATCAGAGGCAGTAGGGATGACCAGGGATGTTCTCTTGATAAGTGTGTGAATTTGACAATTTTCCTGACAAAAAGTAACAAGTACTTTTGGGTGTCACAGAAAATGTATGGAGTAAAAAGTTAATAATTTTCTTTAGGAATGTAGTGGAGTAAAAGTACAGATACCCCTCAAAAAACGACTTAAGTAGTATTTTAACACCACTGCAAAAGTTCAACATTCACCTTCTGCTACCATTTCTGTCAGTTTGACGTTTGATGCATATGTTTGATAAATCCAAGTATGCACCACACAGAACACACTACAACTGCCTCTGTAACGCAATGCTGTAAGGCAAACGCAGCGTTCAATTGGAAATGAATGTACTTCTGGTGTACCAAAATGCAAAGGCACTGTCGGTGTGATCGAGGCGTAAGTCTCCCAGTGTACGTCTGCCTCCCTCTGGTAGACTGGCATAATGCAGCTTGGGTCCGATTTCTGAAATGTTGAAACAAAAATATATGTTTTTGTCTCAGGGCCGATATTACAAAGGCTAATTGTGTGAGGGATAAATATTTATCAAATACTGTAGCTAGGTAAAATAAAATCGAAGTGTTGTACCACATAGTTTCTAAACATATTGACCATATGTGTCACAGGTTCCATCCATCCGGTGTGCACAGACAGGGATGTCGGCGGAGGACTCGCGGCTTGCCTCGCCCTGTTTTGCAACATCGTAGCGGCATTTTGAGGACATTCATCTTTTTTTTGTTGAAAGTTGAAATTTATAAATTTTAAATGTATAATTTCGTTGATATAGGATGTAAGTTTCACTAGAGCAACTGTTTATATCTGAAAAGCCAATAAATGAGAAATTGAGTGCAGGTACTATTTGATGGGCGGAGGAAAATATTTTTCCCTTAAGAGATATGGCTGTGAAGCCATGTGCTTCTTTGTTTACAAAAACAGCGTCTGTTTGTGGAGTGGTGAAATTGTGCGAATAGTTCTGTAAAGAACCTGGAATTTGGACCTGTAAGAAGTGCGCCACACGACCGGTGAGAAAGTCTGCGTTTTAGTCTAGTTGAAGACCAATATAATTAATTGTTTGTCTTTTTTTTTTTTGCGTGAGACATGGAACGCGTGGATTTACTTTTTCGATGGCCTTTGACATGCCCGCGCCTATTTCGGATTATTTTGACATCAATGTTGCTTTGAACATCAAACCAGAAATAGTTTGCTTAAATTACTCAAATCTTTCGGCAATTAGCGCTATGGAGCGTGTCATTAACTTTGCGATATCAGATGTGGAAACGCCGGATGGTGTGTAGCCACTAGCCAGCTTGCTAACGTTAGCTAGCTACGCAACAAAGAGATTTCGGAAGGAGGGTAAAGACCCCTGAAGAAAGTGGTACACAAATGTTACCTCATTAGCTGCATTTGTAAGGACGAAAATCTCAACGAGCCTAAAGTTCGTTTAGCTCTGAACTGCATCACCAGCTCTATTGTATATCTAGCTAGATTTACCTAGCTAGATGGTTTAATTTGTCATAATAGCTAAATGTGTCATCACTCATGCATTACCTAATTTTCGAAGTGCACTTTCACATTCGGTGTAGTATGTGAGAATAATTGACTGCGCGCTGAAACCTATTTACTCGGAAGTTAGTTTGCTATTCTGGAATAGATTGGCGCTCTAAATAACGCTGCCTAGGGCGCACATTTACTATTGTGGATTTTAGGTGGGGGAGGGGGAGGTCATGTGGGTGAAACGTTTGTTTACAATCAACCTCTGAAACCCCCACACAACAGTTCCTCCATTAGTTCAGGCCATGGCCATTGCTACAAGAATGTTTTACAGTGTTACATTATTAATGGGCTTTGATATTGTGGATTCATAATTTGCTAATGAGACATTATCATGCAATATTATTTCCCCAGTACCTGCAACTTGCCTGGAGCAGTCTCTTCAGACCATGGGACATACTGTACCTGCCAACACAATGCCTAGTTTCAGTTCCTTAGGATTGGGTCAAACTGACCATTCGTAAGGCTAGAGGGTGAGTGTTGTGGACTGTGGGAACATGAAAGAGTCTATACATAAACATTTTGCTTGCATCTTTTTAACACTTCACCCCCTAATTACATACCATTTCATTAAATTAATGTTTTGAAACCCCTGATGCTATACAAGGTTTACTGAGAATGTTCTGTGCTGGTGCTTTGTGTGGAGCTTGTCTGCTATGTAATAAAGTGCTTACAGTGCAGGTTATGGTTATGCCCTACCTACCGCAATGTGAGCACTTCTGTCACAAGGCAGACATCCTATCTGCTAAGATCCGACGTGGTCATCAAAATATTTTGGTGATAAAAAGAAGTCCATATTTTCCCAATTACATCGTTTCTGTAATTGGTGGGATCCACTGAACTTGCTATGTTTGCCCATTGGTGTCCAAAGTGCTGTTTGTGCAGGTAGATAAACTCATCAGACCTACTGCAAAACCAGCACTTCCTGACTCACAGGGTGCACCACTCATCCAGTTCCACAAGAGGGTAGGTATTCCTTGGTCACATTTGCTGTAAATAACATTGCAAGGGATCTCTAGTGTGGGTTTTGCACTATAATGACAGTACAGTACAGTCCAGATGCTGATGTGAATTCACAAAGGTTTAGATCCCTTAAAAACATCCAACTACGTTGCTACTGGTTCTGGTCAGCTTTGCTGGGTGAACAGTCAGCCTGTGCACCTCCGAGTCGCTGTGCAAACCCATGCAAAACTGACTATGACTGGAACTGATCACCCTTCCTGACTCACTAACCCTTGTCAACACAAATAAACCTTGCACCTTTGTCTCCTCTTTGACCAAATAGGGCCCGGGCCCTTAAGCTACTCGGAGAGCCACACAGCTTGTCTCTTTCCCAGAACATCCCAGGAGTCATTTTGTCTTTCACCATTTTCTCTCTTTTATTGGAATTTGGTGCAACTGGTTGTGGAACGTGCTATGCTTCCTTGTGGTTTTACATTCTAAGTGGGGCCACTAAGACTAGCTTGTGTTGAGAGGCGGAGTCTTGGGCAATTGCCGGCAATTTTAAGAGGCATTGCACTTGTCTCGGTCTGACAGCACTGGCAGAGCGCAACCACTGGAGCAGATCAGATAGGGGCAACATGGGAGGTGACGGCACAAACAGGCATACAGAGAACAGGCAGGCAGGGCAAGAATGTCAACCATATTTTTGTAAAGGATTGTACAGTGGAGGATAGTTAGATCACATGACAAACAGTACACGAGAGGTATTGGAAATGTGACATGAAGTGTATGTTTAGATGAACAAGTCAGAAATAAAGTGTTTGTTTGGACCCTATCCATCTTGCATTGAGACTGTTTTGTTGTAGAATAACAGAGAATTAAGGAAACTCTACTGTAGCTTGAAGGTATTTTGTAATGATGCAGTAGTAATAATACAGCTTTCAGTGTCTACTAGTAAATCAAAATAGTACTTGTTATTAAGTTGATGACAAATTGAGTATTTGCAATGACAATCTATCCCCTTGGTCTTGAGGAGGATAGCGGTCTCTCTTAGCTACAACATCCCAACTTGTGGCAAAGGCCAGTGACGAATAACATATTTTGAACATCATGTTGTTGTTTATACTGTATCAATCAAATGTGTTTTATAAAGCCCTTTTTACATCAGCAGTTGTCACAAAGTGCTTTACAGACACCCAGCCTGAAACCCCTCGTACTATTGACCATGGTGTTTTGAGAGGTGTCATGTATGGCTGGGAAAGATTACCTTTAGCAGTATTATGATGAAGTGCTCCCAAAGGATATAATATTAGCCATTTCCACTGTCTGACATGTATAATGGTAGTCGTGTAATATATTGTCATAATGTGTGCCCCAAAACACAACCGCTAATTTTCCTTGGAATGTATGTCTTTGAAGGGGGTGGGGATAGACTGGTCAGGACAGGCTGGCCATGAAAGTGGTTTCTAATCCTCTGCATCATTACAGGATATTCTTTATGATTATTATGGTGAAGTGTGTTTCTCTCAGGGTCTCCCCACTGCTTTAGCACATTTCTCACATTCCTGTCCTGTCCCCCTCACACCTGTTTAAGCACCTCTCTGAGACACCTCTCTCTGCCTCCTTAAAAGTGTGGCTCTTGCCCGTTCAGGGTGCCTCTGGCTCTGCCTATGCCACGACTACAGCCCAGATGAAGGCCCCTACAGCCGTATTGCCACACTCAGTTCCCCTTTTACATTGGTTAAAAAAAAATGTGTAGGTTTACAAATAGGTCTAATGTTCCTCTTAGGTGTTTTAGATAGTAGTGACTGTGTTCTCAAAGTGGAGAATTAAAGGAGGCGGCCTCTTGTCACATCTGGTTCATGAAGGGTAGTGATTCTCTGTGCTTTCTCAATGGTATTTGCCTCAACGATCGCAGAGGTACAATGTATTTGTCTCTCTTAGGGTGATCGTAAAATAGTGCAATATGAGCTCTGACAACAATTTAGCAGAAGCTTGCTGTGTGTTTGTGTGTACCCTTCTATGCTAATCCATTTCATACAGATTATTTGAGTTGGCAGTGTCCTAGACATATAATTTAAATGTGCAAATTGCTAATAATGACCTACAGTTGAAGTCGGAAGTTTACATACACCTTAGCCAAATACATTTAAACTCAGTTTTTCACAATTCCTGACATTTAATCCTAGTAAAAATCCCGGTCTTAGGTCAGTTAGGATCACCACTTTATTTTAAGAATGTGAAATGTCAGAATAATAGTAGAGTGATTTATTTCAGCTTTTATTTCTTTCATCACATTCCCAGTGGGTCAGAAGTTTACATACACTCAATTAGTATTTGGTAGCATTGCCTTTAAATTGTTTAACTTGGGTCAAATGTTTCGGGTAGCCTTCCACAAGCTTCCCACAATAAGTTGGGTGAAATTTGGCCCATTCCACCTGACAGAACTGGTGTAACTGAGTCAGGTTTGTAGGCCTCCTAGCTCGCACACGCTTTTTCAGTTCTGCCCACACATTTTCTATAGGATTGAGGTCAGGGCTTTGTGATGGCCACTCCAATACCTTGACTTTGTTGTCCTTAAGCCATTTTGCCACAACGTTTGAAGTATGCTTGGAGCCATTGTCCATTTGGAAGACCCATTTGCGACCAAGCTTTTAACTTCCTGACTGATGTCTTGAGATGTTGCTTCAATATATAGACATCATTTTCCTTCCTCCTTGCACCAGTCCCTCCTGCAGCAAAGCACCCCCACAACATGATGCTGCCACCTCCGTGCTTCACGGTTGGGATGGTGTTCTTCGGCTTGCAAGTGTCTCCCTTTTTCCTCCAAACATAACGATGGTCATTATGGCCAAACAGTTCTATTTTTGTTTCATCAGAGCAGAGGACATTTCTCCAAAATGTCCCCATGTGCAGTTGCAAACCGTAGTCTGGCTTTTTTATGACGGTTTTGGAGTTGTGGCTTCTTCCTTGCTGAGCGATATAGGACTTGTTTTACTGTGGATATAGATACTTTTGTACCTGTTTCCTCCAGCATCTTCACAAGGTCCTTTGCTGTTTTTCTGGGATTGATTTGCACTTTTCGCACCAAAGTACGTTCATCTCTAGGAGACAGAACGCGTCTCCTTCCTGAGCAGTATGACGGCTGTGTGGTCCCATGGTGTTTATACTTGCGTACTATTGTTTGTACAGATGAACGTGGTACCTTCAGGCATTTTGGAAATTGCTCCCAAAGATGAACCAGACTTGTGGAGGTCTACACATATTTTTTCTGAGGTCTTTGCTGATTTCTTTTGATTTTTTTCCATGATGTTGAGCAAAGAGGCACTGAGTTTGAAGGTAGGCCTTGAAATACATCCACAGGTACCCCTCCAATTGACTCAAATGGTGTCAATTAGCTTATCAGAAGCTTCTAAAGCCAATTTTCTGGAATTTTCCAAGCTGTTTAAAGGCACAGTCAACTTGGTGTATGTAAACTTCTGACCCACTGGAATTGGGATATAGTGAATTATAAGTGAAATAATCTGTCTATAAACAATTGTTGGAAGAATTACTTGTGTCATGCACAAGGTAGATGTCCTAACCGACTTGCCAAAACAATTGTTGGAAGAATTACATGTGTCATGCACAAGGTAGATGTCCTAACCGACTTGCCAAAACTAGTTTGTTAACATGAAATCTGTGGAGTTGTTGAAAAACGAGTTTTAATGACGTCAACCTAAGCATATGTAAACTTCCGACGTCAAATGTGTAAGGGTGTTCTGTGGTTATGTTTGGTGTACTTTTAGGGATGTAGGTCTGCCTCAAAGAAACTAAAGTGCTGTCATTTGTTAGTAACCTGTGACAACAAGGCAGTAAAGACCACTTTTTATATGCTTTTTTTTCTGAAACAGAAGTCAACCCTACACCTACACTTAATTTTTTGTCTTGCCAAGTAACAGAAGTTAAAACGGAAAACCCCAGCTGTTTTGAGAGAAGGGGTTAATTTTGCTGTTCAAGCAGGTTTTGTCAAGAAACGTTTTGCTAATATTACCCCCCTTGTAGTCCAACACATGTCTGAACAAGGCTTTAAAACTTGAAAAGAGGTTGAAAAGTTTCAAGTATTCTGCATTGGGACATTTTTGGAACTCATTTGGCATACATGTGTAATTGATGTCCATCATTCAATACCATTGGTAATAATAAGAAATGAAGAGCGAGACTGTATCTCTTGTATCTCTTCTGAAGAGTATTTCTAACAGGACCATATGCAGCTGTAGTGAAGCAAAAACATCAAGGGACCCTACCGCCTCATGCGCTGTTTCTGCCCTCAGCGGGTGCCTGGCTGTCACGATTTTACAACATGTTGTAAGCCTATTTTATTTGAAGTTTCACTTTTATCGTTAATTCCCTCCGGTACACACTTATAATAGTGCTTAATGAGTGCTTTAACCATTCCCATGTCTAAAGAAGAAAAGGATGCTAGAGGTGCAAGGGGTGGAGTTACTTGGGGTCAATAGCCAATGGAAAGCACCCAAATTATGAGTGGCGTTGAGTCCAGTATTTATGAACTGTAAAGTTGTCTCAGATTGATACTGGACTGTGAAGACAGATACGAGTACAGGCGAGTAAGAATATGATTTGCAAATGATCTGCTTCATATAATATGTGCTGTGATCATTAGGCTGGTCAAGAGGCTTGACTAGGTTAATTCAGTTAATATATGTATCATTATTGTATAAGGGGAAGTTTGATTGCGTGCATCAATGATTATGTGCCTAAAATAGGATTTTTAAAAAATGAGTTAATTGATGCTGCGGACATAAATTGGAGCGTCAGAGCCTTTGCTGGAGTGAAGTGGGAAGATCTTTATATTCAATATAAAATGTCAATACTTCTCAGTCAAGGCGTAACCTGTCAGTTTTATGGTCATGTGTAATGTAATTAATCTATTATGGACTGGTGATTGAATTGACTCGTAAGTTGAAATCTTGTGTAGTCTGATAAAAGTAAAGGATATTTTGATGTGGGTAGTTTCAAATGTGAAAGAAACTAGTCTGCTTAACATCCAATGTGGCTATACAACTACTAAATGAACAGCAAGTTATGTTTGTGTGTTCTATGATGGAAGCAAATAGAATTCATACTGTATTTTACGCCAGTCAACTGTCTTTGTTATGTGTTATCCAGGTGGCAAAGATGATTTCTCAGGTTCTCCTGACGGGGACACTATGCTGCCTACTGCCAGGTCCGTTTCCACTCTAAACCAACATGTATGCCTGGATGGCAACTAAATAAATAGATAGATAGATAGGTACTTTATTGATCCCCGTGGGGAAATTACTTTATCAAGCAGCTACGAAAAACACAGGGCAGGTGCAAAATGCCAGAACGAAATGCACAAAAGACAGATACATGATACATAGTGCTGCAGTTTAAAAATACACGATGTCTGGAGTGCAAAAAGCTATAGAAAAGCATTGCATGCGTTTCATGCAATAAAATATAGGCTATAGAACGGGGGGCATAGCTTTCTATTGCAAACGTGATAACGCAAACAGAAAATTGTAACGTTCTCAAAAACGTTTGAGTCTGCAGATATTTCTCCAGCAGGAACCCTCTCAAAACCTCTGACCCTGTTTTGTATTCTCTACCCCTTAACCCCCTCTGCAGGTTTGCTGGATGCTACACCTCTGAAGGCTAGAGGTAAAATAAAATACAACAGCACGTGCTTGTTTTACTGTGTAGCCTACTCTTTGATTTATGTTTGACGTGTGTGTATGTGTGTGCGAGAGTGTTCGCACATGCGAGAGAAAAAAATGTTATTATTTTTGCCTGAATGTGTTGTCTCCATACCCCTCTCTCCCACCATTATTTATGTAATTAAATGCAGCTATGGGAGAGGTCAGCATCGACTCTGCCCAGGCTCATGGCTTCCTGTCTCAGTCACGCCCCAAACGGAACGTCGACCCCAAGTGGCACCGCGGCACGCCTGATTTCCAGTCTTATTACAAGTTCTACAACAGCATTGGCCATATTGAAGGAGTGAGTGAAGGGATCATATCATGAGAGACACTTAAAGCAGATTTTTCATCATTATAATGAATGTTAAAAATAATTGAATTATGTCACCGGCCATTCCTCAACCCACCTGATCACTTATTTTCTCTTTCCCTCCCTCTCTCATTCTCAAACCCTGTGTGTATCTCTCTCTCTCTATTCCTCCCAGCTGTATGAGATTGACAGGATCAGGATACTGTATCAGCAGATGCGTCACCTGGAGCAGGTCTATGGCCCAGACGCCTCCAACTACCAGAATGCCCTGGGTGTGATAACCCCACCCCCCACCACCGCAGCTCCTACTACCACCACACTGCCTCCTACCACTCAGCCCCCTCCTACTACACCAGCACCACTTTCTCTTACTAAGGCTGACGTCCTGTATCTATGTAACCCCAAAGACCCCCTCTGTAAAGCTCACATCGTCTACCTGCCTGCAGGGGCCATCCCGGTCCTCTGTGACCCACGCTACAACCCTGCCTGCAAACCCCAAACTGGCAAGGTGTTCATTGCTGCCGCACTTATGGAGCCAGCTCCTGCAGCATCTCTGGAGCCAGCTGTTGAAGCACCTCCACCCCCTCCTAAGAAGTTTCTCCAACCTCCTCCTACCATTGTCATTAAAGGGATGGAGTATGACTGTGACCCTTACTGGGACCCTGACTGCCTGATCGATCACCCACCTCGCCCTGTCAAGGCGACTGAGCCACCACCACCACCCCCTACTCTTCCCGCTGTTGTGAAGGAGGAGGTGAAGGAAGGAGTTGCTGCTGAGGAGACCGTAGCACTTTTTGACCCTTATGATTACCGGCGTGACCTCTTTGACCCTTACCGCTATTCTCACCAAGCCCCTGACCCCCAGTAGATGGTTAAAAGTCTACGTACTAATAGAACACAGTAGTGCTACTTTACAACAGAAGGTCAGTAAACAAATACAGGTAAGACTGTGAACAAAACCATATAAAACCCAATTGTGCACAATTTCCCCGCCAAGTATGAAACTTTTTTCACTTCCATCAGAGAATATGGTTTTAGTCTTATAAAATATTGTATTCAACGTGTGTATGTGTGCCTGTTATTTTCCTTAACATTAGGAAATTAGTCGGGGTGTAGACTGTACAAGGTGTGGACTTTACAAGGTGTTGAAAGTGTTCCACAGACTCCAATGCTTCCCACAGTTGTCATGTTGACTGGATGTCATTTGATACTTTTCTTGATACACAAGGGAAACTGTTGAGCGTGAAAAACCCAGCAGCCTTGCAGTTCTTGACACACTCAAACCGCAGCGGTCTAAGGAACTGCATCTCAGTGCTAGAGGCGTCATTACAGACCCTGGTTCGATTCCAGGCTGTATCACAACCGGCCGTGATTGGGAGTCCCATAGGGCGGCGCACAATTGGCCCAGCGTCGTCTGGGTAAGCGTTTGGCCAGGGTAGGCAGTCATTGTAAATGAGAATTTGTTCTTAACTGACTTGCCTAGTTAAATAAAAGTTAAATAAAAAAAATGTAAAACTGTTCCTGGCACTTTTGTCTTGTCCATTCATCCTCTGAATGGAACACATACACAATTCATGTCTTCGTTGTCTCAAGGCTTAGAAATCCTTCTTTAAACTGTCTCCTACCCTTCATCTACACTGATTGAAATTGATTTTAACAAGTGACATCAATAAGGGATCATAGCTTTCACCTGGATTGACGTGGTCAATCTGTCATGGAAAGAGCAGGTGTTTCTGATGTCTTGTACACACAGTGCATTCGGAAAGTATTCAGACCCCTTCACTTTTTCCACATTTTGTTACGTTACAGCCTTATTCCAAAATGTATCAAATAGTTTGTTTTCCTCATCAATCTACACACAATACCCCATAATGACAAAGCAAAAACTGATTTTTATTAACAGCAAATGTATAAAAAATATAAAACTGAAATATCACATTTTACATAAGTATTCAGACCTATTACTCAGTACTTTGTTGAAGCACCTTTGGCAGCGATTACAGCCTCAAGTCTTCTTGGGCATGACACTACAAGCTTGGCACACCTGTATTTGGGGAGTTTCTCCCATTCTTCTCTGCACATCCTCTCAAACTGTCAGGTTGCATGGGGCGCATTGCTGCACAGCTATTTTCAGGTCTCTCCAGAGATGTTCGATCGGGTTCAAGTCTGGGCACTGGCTGGGCCACTCAAGGACATTCAGAGACTTATCCCGAAGCCACTCCTGCGTTGTCTTGGCTGCATGCTTAGGGTCGTCCTGTTGGAAGGTGAACCTTTGCCCCAGTCTGAGGTCCTGAGTGCTCGATGCAGGTTTTCATCAAGGATCTCTCTGTGCTTTTCTACATTCATCTTTCCCTCCATCCTGAGTAGTCTCCCTGTCCCTGCCGCTGAAAAACATCCCCACAGCATGATGCTGCCACCACCATACTTCACCGTAGGGATGGTATTGGCCAGGAGATGAGCGGTGCCTGCTTTCCTCCAGACGTGACGCTTGGAATTTAGGCCAAAGAGTTCAATCTTGGTTTCATCAGACCAGAGAATCTTGTTTCTCATTGTCTGAGAGTCCTTTAGGTGCCTTTTGGCAAACTCAAAGCGGGCTGTCGTGCCTTTTACTGAGACTTCAGTTTGGTTTGGCGGAGTGCTGCAGAGATGGTTGTCTTTCTGGAAGGTTCTCTCATCTCTATAGAGGAACTCTGAAGCTCTGTCAGAGTGACCATCGGGTTCTTGGTCACCTTCCTGACAAAGGCCCTTCTCCCCTGATTGCTCAATTTGGCTGGGCGGCAAGCTCTAGGAAGAGTCTTGGTGGTCCCAAACTTCTTCCATTTAAGAATGATGAAGGCCACTGTGTTCTTGGGGACCTTCAATGCTGGAGAAGTACCCTTCCCCAGATCTGTGCCTCGGCACAATCCTGTCTCGGCGCTCTACGGACAATTCCTTCGACCTCATGACTTGGTTTTTGCTCTGACATACACTGTCAACTGTGGGACCTTATATATATATATATATATATATAGATATGTGTGTGCCTTTCCAAATCATTGAATTTATCACAGGTGGATTCTATTTCAAGTTGTAGAAACATCTCATGGATGATCGATGGAAACCGGATGCACCTGAGATCAATTTCGAGTCTCATAGCAAAGGGTCTGAATACTTATGTAAATAAGGCATTTCTGTTTTTTTAAATTGCAAACATTCTAAAAAACAGTTTTTGCTTTGTTATTATGGGGTATTGTGTGTAGATTAATGAATTAAAATGTTTTAATATACTTTAGAATAAGGTGTTAACGTAGAATAATGTGGAAAAAGTGAAGGGGTCTGAACACTTTCCAAATGCACATTATATAGTCACATTTTAGATTGTTTGTGGTCAAAGGGCGCTCTCCAGTGGTGAGAAACAGAAGATGTAACTAGTTCTCCGGACATCGTTAGGTAGACTGGAACATATGTTTTGTAAATGTGTAGTTTTCGCATTTTGGATGCTGTAACTACACACTATGCTGGAGTATTATTCCTGGGAAATTGGCAGGATGGCATATATAAGTATGTATAATGGCCTACGGGCAAAGAAGCCAAACAATTATGTTCTTATTAAGTTATTTTTTTAATACTTTGAGCGGTCTAAGGCGCAGGATTTAGGCTCCAGTCTCTCGGGAGGCGTGGGTTCGAATCCCACCGCTGCAGATTTAATAGAATCTCCCGCGATGATACTATGGTCAAATTCCCACTTAATCAATAACTGTAGTATCATGTAAATATGTCGCCTGACCACTCCAAATGGAATTCTATATGCGGTACATACAGTTGAAGTCGGAAGTTTACATACACTTAGGTTGAAGTCATTAAAACTCATTTTTCAACCACTCCACAGATTTCATGTTAACAAACTATAGTTTTGGCAAGTCGGTTAGGACATCTACTTTGTGCATGACACAAGTAATTCTTCCAACAATTGTTTACAGACGGATTGTTTCACTTAGAATTCACTATAATCACAATTCCAATAGGTCAGAAGTTTACATACACTAAGTTGACTGTGCCTTTTAAACAGCTTGGAAAATTCCAGAAAATGATGTCATGGCTTTAGAAGCTTCAGATAGGCTAATTGACATAACTTGAGTCAATTGGTGGTGTACCTGTGGATGTATTTCAAGGCCTACCTTCAAACTCAGTGCCTCTTTGCTCAACATCATGGGACAATCTAAAGAAATCAGCCAAGACCAGAAAAAAATTGTAGACCTCCACAAGTCTGGTTCATCCTTGAGAGCAATTTCCAAACGCCTGAAGGTACCACGTTTAAAGATCGTACTTTTTGGAGAAATGTCCTCTGGTCTGATGAAACAAAAATAGAACTGTTTGGACATAATGACCATTGTTATGTTTGGAGGAAAAAGGGAGAGGCTTGCAAGCCGAAGAACACCATCCCAACCGTGAAGCACGGGGGTGGCAGCATCATGTTGTGGGGGTGCTTTGCTGCAGGAGGGACTGGTGCACTTCACAAAATAGATGGCATCATGAGGAAGGAAAATTATTTGGATATATTGAAGCAACATCTCAAGACATCAGTCAGGAAGTTAAAGCTTGGTCACAAATGGGTCTTCCAAATGGATAATGACCCCAAGCATACTTCCAAAGTTGTGGCAAAATGGCTTAAGGACAACAAAGTCAAGGTATTGGAGTGGCCATCACAAAGCCCTGACCTCAAGCCTATAGAAAATGTGTGGTTAGAACTGAAAAAGCATGTGCGAGCAAGGAGGCCTACAAACCTGACTCAATTACACCAGTTATGTCAGGAGGAATGGGACAAAATTCACCGAACTTATTGTGGAAGGCTACTCGAAACGTTTGACCCAAGTTAAACAATTTACTAATACTAATTGAGTGAATGTAAACTTCTGACCCACTGGGAATGTGATGAAAGAAATAAAAGCTCTACTGTGATTCTGACATTTCACATTCTTAAAATAAAGTGGTGATCCTAACTGACCAAAGACAGGGAATTTTTACTAGATTAAATGTCAGGAATTGTGAAAAACTTGAGTTTAAATGTATTTGGCTAAGATGTAAACTTCCGACTTCAACTGTACATACAGTCTGAGACTGAAATCATTGAAATTGTTTGTGATGATGTCAAAACGAAGGGTGTTGTACATAACAAAGTAAGCTATTGGATCAAATGCTGCTTTACCCACGTGTGTTCTGGCCCAACCCATAGGTTTCTGGGACCTACCAGAAAGGTTTGAATATATGTTTGCATTCTAGAAATCATTGGGGAGGTACTCCATTGTATTTATTTAACCTTTATTTAACTAGGCAAGTCAGTTGAGAACAAATTGTTATTTACAATGACTCCTAACACACTATGGAAATCACTTCATATGGAAGGTTCTTGAAAAGAGTGGGCGGGTTTAAGCGGATCACTTTAGTCAAATCAAATTTAGGTGCAAATCACTCAATTAAAGATGCACTGTGCAGAAATCGCTCTGCTATTTCCTTGTTGCTAAAATTCTAATAGTTCGCCTAATTTCAGTATATGTGACAAAACAAGCATGTGTAGTGTAGCGATTTATTGTAGTATCTAAACCTCTGTGAAATATATTTTCCATAATCAAAAATATTGTATTTTCAGGTCTTTAAACACCAGCACAAATCGAAAGTAAGATGCAAAAACAAACCAGAAGCTTAGAAATAGTGCACATAGATCAGATATTCTTAGACTTGCGTTCAACGAGAATGACAGATTTATAATCCATATTTCTATGTGAATTTAGCCTGCTAGCCCCAAAAATTACATATTGCAGTTTTAAGCCTGTAATCGATTGAACGTCATCCTGCAGCCGTCGCCTGTATTATGGGAGGCTATATTGTTAATCAATCATTAGGGTTTTTGCAGATGCACCTCCCCTCGACTTCACCCTTCGACTTCCCCCCTCGACTTTCGTCTACAGTCGGTTGCTTCGCCTTACCATCCAAACGAGCCAAGTGTGCCCACGCAATCGTCTATCGCCATGGCGTGGCGTTTGGCCGAAGCAATATGTTTTGGTAGCCAGGCAAGTAAATATTGTGGTATAATATATTTAATAGTGACAGTAATATAGCTAGAGTATTTGACAGCAGAAAATAAAGAAATATAGACTGCTGAAATGCAAAGCACCTAATATATGAGTCTCTACCCGACATTGGGATTTCTGTGAAATTAATTAGTAACTGGTACTTCATACACCCCTTCTAATTTGCTTACGATCAAGTTGATAGAGGTAAAAGGCACCGCTGAGATTCGAACTCAGGATCTCCTGTTTACTAGACAGGCGCTTTAACCATCTAAGCCACGGCACCACATGCAATACCAAGAGTGTAGTGTTTTTTCTGTACGTTTTCCAACTAGTGAATTAACAGCGAAAATTATTCGTACTAGTTATATATAATAAATTGTAACTATATAGTGCATGTATCTCATGTATACATGATTTGCAAGCCTGGTGGTATATTTGTTATTAGGCCTACATTTAATTACAAATCACTATACAGCTCCGCATCCAAATATTTTTTGCAACATATCAAACACATTTTTCTAAACAATTGAGTAGAATTCCAGCTGTACGTAACATAACTAATATCGCGGTTGTAATGGGTTTTGTAGATCTTAGATGCGATCTAAACTAAACTCCAATTACAAAATCTCTTCCTCCGACGAGGATGGGATTCGAACCCACGCGTGCAGAGCACAATGGATTAGCAGTCCATCGCCTTAACCACTCGGCCACCTCGTCACACAAAACTACTGTTCTCCTGTTCGATATTGTTGGAAATACCTCATACACAAAACTAATTCTTATCAACAATTCCGATTAGAGTTCAGGTCTCCTGAAGCAATATTTTGAAGGCGTGCGTGGGCGAAAGACTTGTTCAACAGAAACTTGATGTCGGATGCAAGCCCGGAATTATAAAATTTATTTTCACATTATTTATTTGATCATCAGCTAATCAGAATGGGGTCCACGGAGTGTTGCGTTCTCCGAGGACCAGGTGAGAATAATCATTTCTCATGAAACTCCATTCATCATGTTCTGATACTTCATTTCTGAAGTAACAGGTAAGGATGTACCTCACTGACGATGCTTAACCCAAACGGCAGCAATGCTCAAGTATGCGCGGCAACTTATTTCATGTCATGGTTACAAGTTTACATTTTAGCCGATGCTGATACATGTCGAACCTTAATTCCATGTCAGCCCTATCTAAACATTTCTATTTTGTATCCCTATCGTTACATTTACATACATGGAAAGTCGGTGTCATCTGCTTATTTGAGAATGCTTTGCGGCGAAAATTAGCATACTCTCAGGATCACCAGCCTTCCCATTGGTGCATATGGTGGTTGGTTGATTTGCTTTAAAAGTGGCACATTTGTACTATCTTCTTAATTACAACAACCTATTTCTACAAGCACACGTTTTGTGGTGAACTTTGTCCACATGTTCTTTGTTATTTCGCTGAATAAATACAAAAGAGAACGGTCGGAAATAAAGTAGCGAGACTGCTACTACATTTCTTATACCGCACTCGTGCTAGCAAAGGTTCTCTGCTGCCTTCAACAAGCGAGTGGTTTGCTGCTCCACGCGGCAGAAAAGTGAAACGACATCACCACGCCAAACAATTTACAAAACTGCTCCCATGAACTTTGCACTTGCTTATTAAGAAACGCAGAGACCTGTACTCTCCGAAAAGTAGTTATTCAAGGACTAATAATGTTTTATTTATTTGAAACCAGGTTTCCCTCGAGACACACTATTAAGTAAGACATATCCTCAGAGGGTGGAGGGGGACCTGTTGGAATGATGTTGACCTGATAGATCACCTGCAGAGATGAAGCACCGTGTACTCGCCTATGGTTATAACTGGTAATATATAGGTATGACGTGTACAAAAATCTAAATAACTTTAGATGTAGGTTTTGTTGCATTCCAAAGAGCTCATAAAAGTCTGTCAGTGGCTACCCTCTGAATGTACAAATAATGCTGTATTGGTGTGTATTCTTTGAAAAGTAGTTATTCTACGGGAAATAATATATAAATCCACATAAAACCCCTTAAATAACATCCTCCAATCAGTGGCGATCCATCATTCAACAGTGAGAGCCTATATATACAGTTGAAGTCGGAAGTTTACATACCAGTCAATAAAACTCATTTTTCAACCACTCCACAGATTTCATGTTAACAAACTATAGTTTTGGCAAGTCGGTTAGGACATATACTTTGTGCATGACACAAGTAATTCTTCCAACAATTGTTTACAGATAGATTATTTCACTTATAATTCACTATATCACAATTCCAGTGGGTCAGAAGTTGACATACACCAAGTTGACTGTGCCTTTAAACAGCTTGGAAAATTCCAGAAAATAATGACATGGTTTTATAAGCTTCTGATAGGCTAATTGACATCATTTGAGGTGTACCTGTGGATGTATTTCAAGGCCTACCTTCAAACTCAGTGCCTCTTTGCTCTACATCATGGGAAAATCTAAAGAAATCAGCCAAGACCTCAGAAAAAAATGTGTAGACCTTCACAACTCTGGTTCATCCTTGGGAGCAATTTCCAAACACCTGAAGGTACCACATTCATCTGTACAAACAATAGTACGCAAGTATAAACACCATGGGACCACGCAGCCGTCATACCGCTCAGGAAGGAGACGCGTTCTGTCTCCTAGAGATGGATGTACTTTGGTGCGAAAACTGCAAATCAATCCCAGAACAACAGCAAATGACCTTGTGAAGATGCTGGAGGAAACAGGTACAAAAGTATCTATATCCACAGTAAAACGAGTCCTATATCGACATAACCTGAAAGGCCGCTCAGCAAGGCTCCAAACCGCCATAAAAAAGCCAGACTACGGTTTGCAACTGCACATGGGGACAAATATGTTTTGGGGAGAAATGTCCTCTGGTCTGATGAAACAAAAATAGAAGCATGTGCGAGCAAGGAGGCCTATAAAAACCTGACTCAGTTACACCAGTTCTGTCAGGAGGAATGGGCCAAAATTCACCCAACTTATTGTGGGAAGCTTGTAGAAGGCTACCCGAAACGTTTGACCCAAGTTAAACAATTTAAAGGCAATGCTACCAAATACTAATTGAGTGTATGTACACTTCTGACCCACTGGGAATACGATGAAAGAAATAATAGCTGAAAGAAATTATTCTCTCTACTATTATTCTGACATTTCACATTCTTAAAATAAAGTGGTTATCCAACTGACCTAAGACAGGGAATTTTTACTAGGATTAAATGTCAGTAATTTTCTTGGCACACTTAGTACCAATTGAGCATTGTTTAAACGCCACAGCCTACCTGAGTATTGTTGCTGACCATGTCCATCCCTTTTTGACCACAGTGTACCCATCTTCTAATGGCAACTTCCAGCCGGATAAAGCTCACATAATCTCAAACTGGTTTCTTGAACATGACAATGAGTTCACTGTACTCAAATGGCCTCCACAGTCACCAGATCTCAATCCAATAGAGCACCTTTGAGATGTGGTGGAACAGGAGATTCGCATCATGGATGTGCAGCCAACAAATCTGCAGCATCTCCGTGATGCTATAATGTCAATATGGACCAGAATCTCTGAGGAATGGTTCCAGAACCTTGTTGAATCTATGCCATGAAGAATTAAGCCAGTTCTGAAGGCAAAAGGTTGTCCAACCTGGTACTAGCACGGTGTACCTAATGAAGTGTAGATTAGGTATTTTAATTAAGCGTTTCAAGAGATAGTGTAGCCTAATGGTCTTTAACACTGGATTAAGGCTCAAAGTCTCTTTGGGGGGCGTGGGTTCAAATCCCACCGCTGCCAAATAATATATATTTGTCTTCATCTGTGCCATAGAATCATGGTCTGGATGTATTCTTTTGCATGTGTGAATTCCGTCTTCTGTAACCTCTTTCGACATCTATCCAACATATTAGATCAACACATGATACATTTCTGAAATTCTCAAGATGTTTCCTAATCACACAGCCAGAAACCATATGTATAGTATATTCACGGTAGGCATGACACACCCATTTGTGTCAAAACTATATTTTCAGTTGGCATTTGGTAGACTGGGACTGCAGGTTAGATAAACTGGGACACCATTATTATATCCATTATAATTATAATTGTACCCCAATGACAATCCAATTCAATTTTATGTGATTAGGAAATGTATCATGTGTTGGGTTAATATGTTGAATAGATGTCTGAAGATGTTACAGGAGACGGAAATGCAAAAAGTGTCCCACTTTTTCTGAATTCACTCAAATAACCAGTGGCTATAGGAGGACGGGCTCAATGTAAAGGCTGGAATGGAATGTATGGAACGGTATCAAACATATGTAAACCACGTGTTTGACTCCAATACATTTATTCCATTCCAACCATTACAATGAGCCCGTCCTCCTATAGCTCCTCCCACCAGCCTCCACTGCAAATAACAGTACTAATAACAGTACTACAAGAGAAACTGAATAGGAATAGAATTACTGTGCTGTGGAAAACATCCTGCCTCGTCCCAGTGCCCAAGAAGGCACACCCCACTGTCCTGAATGACTTCAGACCCGTAGCGCTAACATCCCACATCATGAAGACCCTGGAAAGGTTAGTCCTCGCTCACCTCAGACCCCTGGTGTGTTCATCAATGGACCCCCTGCAGTTTGCATACCAGCGCAACATCGGGGTGGATGATGCAATCATCTACCTTCTGCAGAGGGCCTACTCTCACCTGGACAACGCAGGTTGCACTGAGAGGGTTATGTTTTTTGACTTCTCCAGTGCCTTCAATACCATTCAGCCCCTGCTACTGGGTGAGAAGATGAGGAGGATGAAAGTGGAAGCACCCTTAGTCTCCTGGGTCACGGACTACCTGACCGGTAGGCCACAATTTGTGTGACTACAGAGCTGTGTGTCAGAACGGGCAGTTAGCAACACTGGGGCCCCCCAGGGAACGGTCCTGTCCCCCTTCCTGTTCACCCTCTACACCTCAGACTTCAGATATAACTCTGAAACATGCCACCTACAGAAGTTCTCGGATGACTCTGCTGTTGTAGGGTGGGCAGGAGGAGGAGTACAGGAGCACAATCAGTGACTTTGTGTTGTGGTGTGAGCAGAACCACCTTCAGCTCAACATCAGCAAAACAAAGGAGATGGTGGTGGACTTCAGGAGAACCAAGGCACAACTGACTGCAGTCCCTATACAGGGGATGGATGTGGAAATGGTTGGGTCATACAAGTTCCTGGGAGTCCATAAGGACATGGAATGGGCTGGAATGGGCTGGTAACACCGGGGCCCTGTACAAAAAGGGCCAGAGCCGACTCTACTTTCTGAGGAGGCTCAGGTCCTTCAACGTGTGCAGTAAACTACTGCATACCTTCTACCAGTCTGTGGTGGCCAGTGCCATCTTTTTTGCAGTGGTGTGCTGGGGAGCAAACATCAAAGCCGGTGATGCTTCTCGGGTAAATTAGCTGATCAGGAAGGCTAGCTCTGTCCTGGGGATGAGCCTTGACACTCTAGAGGAGGTGGCGGAGAGACGGATCCTGGCCAAACTGCTGGCCATCATGGACAACGTCACCCACCTTCTGCACGCTATGGTTATGACGCAGAGGAGCACTTTCAGTCACAGACTGATCCCACCACGGTGTGCCAGAGAGCGCTACAGGAGGTCCTTCCTGCCGGCGGCTATTAGACTATATAATGCCTCACCGGGGTGCCGTGCCGTCGGAAACATAGATCTGGAACTTTTGGGGTGCTAGGACCTAGTTTAACAAGTATGCATCCATCCGTGATTAACTCTGGTCCGTCAGCACTCATTCACTCAGGACCTATTTATTCATACAGGTCTGTATATACATACTCATGTACAGTTGTTATATCATATCACATGCAATATTGCTAGAAATTCTTGGACCTAACTTACATAGGCATTCACTCAGGAATGCATATTAGTATCCTGTCAATTGCACCTTTTCTCATTGCTTTTAGTATATCGAATGTGCAATACGTGCAGTTGTCTGTAATTAAACCCTGCGCACTAAGGACTGTATTTTAAGGGAATTACTATTATTACCCCAAATTATATCATACACACATTTAGCTATTAAAGTATCTCTTCCTGTCATTTACTTGTACAGTTTGTGTAACCATGCAAGTATTCACTTATCTGTAAATATAACTGTATACTTAACTGTACAGCTAATTTAACCATGCAAAATGTTCACTTACCTGTTCATTTACCCAGTCTGTCTATTAAGTAAACTATTATTACCCTCGCTCATATCATACGCATTTTTAGCTACTGAAGTATTTCTCTGCCATCGACCTGTATAGTATAGTTAACCATCCAACATCCACCAATGTATAGTGTACATATTCAGCCAACCACCCATACTATGCTATGTCTTTTTTATAGCTTTTATTTTTTTGCACTTCAGATATCTTGTATTTCTATACTTTTTCATACTGCCGCTCTATGTATCATGTACCGTGTATCTGTCTTTTGTGTACTTTCGTTGTGGCATTTTGCACCTGCCCTGTGTTTTTGTTGTAGCTGCTTGACAATGAAATTTCCCCCCCGGGGGATCAATAAAGTACCTATCTATCTATCTATCTATCTATCTATCTATCTATCTATCTATCTATCTATCTATCTATCTATCTATCTATCTATCTATCTATCTATCTATCTATCTATCTATCTATCTATCTATCTATCTATCTATCTATCTATCTATCTATCTATCAAGAACCAGAGCCCTGCCTAACCTTAGTAAACTGGATCTCGTTCCTCCATTGGAAAAGCCTATAAGACTGTCCCACTTTAACTACTCCATGCTGCCCTACTTTAGATAGATAGATAGATAGATAGATAGATAGATAGATAGATAGATAGATAGATAGATAGATAGATAGATAGATAGATAGATAGATAGATAGATAGATAGATAGATAGATAGATAGATAGATAGATAGATAGATACTTTATTTTTATTCTTTTTTACTTTATTTTATAGCTTGTTTTTTTTTTTTTTACATATTTGAAACATAATTTTGGCAACTTTTTATGTGTTTTGATGCACCAGAATAGTATGCACATTCACATCAGAATTTGGCACGGTGCATTATTTATGACAGTTTTCTAACATGAACATCAAAACAGAAAAAAAAGCTATGTCACTGATCTTAGGAAACCCTCATTTAAATGCACTTCAATACCGAAGTTACTTTAATGTAGCAGGTTAGGAACTTACGCAGCATGTTAGAAGAATTAGCGTAGCAGGTTAGGAGACTGAGGTTAAGAAAAGAGTTATGGAAAAATCTCTCCACGAGCATATCACTTTTGTCAAGTCGGCTTTCAAGGTGTGTTGCATTATGGGGATAAAAATTGTCCGGCTTGCGCCTACATGTCGACTGCATGAACTTTACAAAAATAATGTGCTCAAAGGTCATGAGGTTTTGACAGCAGTCAACTAGAAGTTTCTGCAGTTACGCTTCACCAACAGACATCGCCTGCATTGTGGGAGGCTCTATTGTCAACCAATCATTAGGGTGTTTTTGTTTGACACACGCCAACGTGACCAAAGAGATGACTAATACAGGAACCAACTTTGCAGCGATTCATACAGTGGAATGAACCTAATATTTAAGTCTCTCTCTCACTAATTGATTTTACAATGTACACATCAGAGGAGGCTGGTGGGAGGAGCTATAGGATGGCGGGCTCATTGTAACGGCTGGAATGGTCTACAGTTGGTTGTATTAGCCGCGTTAATGTGTTAGTCGGAACTAGGAAACTCTGAACTTTCGGACATTTCCAAGTTTCCTAGTTCCGACTAACACATGAACGCGACTAGCACTTGAATGCGACATTAGGCCTACCATTCAAACGCCCTATGTCCCCACTGATCTTACAATGTGCTTTGCGGGGTGAGCTTCCTGTTGGGTTTATGCCGAGTTCATGTGCTAGTTGGAACTAGGAACTCGGAAATGTCCAACTTGCCAACTGGTTTAACTGGGCACGTGTATAACTATAACCACTTACAAAAATCTGAAATTTCCGACTAGCACATGAACGCGGCATTAGTAAGAATTGTTTTGATTTTATCTTGTCATAACAACAAATAGATGTGTCAGGATTAAGATGTACACGTTTGTATGATGTCCCACTCTTTCAGAATTCACTCAATGCTTTTTCTTTACCAGGATTTGTTATTGCACAACTAATCAGTAGTGTTATCATGGTAGGCTTCAAGCGTTACCATTTGGAATGTTCATATCATACCGGTAGACTGTAAATCTAAATTCTCGGGATTAACCTGCGGGCTTCAACGTGAGGCTGTAGTTTCACCCCACCCCCTTTCAAGGAACGCCATTTTGTTGAAGTTCCATCCACCTTCAATGAGTCTCTCCACCATCAAAATGACAGTAAACTACTGTTCCTTTTCAACTAATCGCATCGGGTTTCAATGACATAGTTTTATCCCGTTATCATTTATATATTTCCAAACTGATCAACCCCTGCTAACGCGTGACTGTAGATGGGCACACTGCCATGTCACAGACGTGACTGCTCCCGTCTATTCCTTTGGTCAGTGCAATCCGGGATCCTTGGGACGTCCATACCCCCCCACCCCATTCAAGTTGAAATATACAATAGGGTTTAAGGTTTGGTAAGGGTTATAGTTAGGGTAAGGATATGGGTTAGGGTGTAGGGTAGGGACGTCCCAAGGATCCCAGACCACCCGTTTCAACAGGTAATGTCTAGATTAGATACCGTTTTTGCCAAATTGACGTCAAAAGTTGATTTCTTGTTTTATTTGAGCTAACCCTAACTCTTTTCCTAATCTTAACCTAATTTTCCTAACCGGTTACGTTAATTCGCCTAACCTGCTCCGTAAATTATCCTAAAATTGCGACGAAAAGTCAATTTTAACAAAACCTGTATCTCTTCTATACAAAATCCTTTCAACCTGCGGCTCCCTGGATGACGAATGACGTCATCAAGTCATCTTTGTTCTCCTAAACCAAGCGTCTGTTTATTGCATGTTCATTACAGTAGTGACACAGAGGAGGCTAGCGGTAGCTGATTTATAATACAAAAATACATTGGCAAGGTGCGGCATAAAATAAGCGCACGAACTGAGAAAAAGGGAACATTTACAAGGGGTGAATAAAAGCAACTTGGTGGTAAACATTATCACTCCATCCTATAGAAAACGCCAGAAGAGGGAATCGACTGAGAGCGAGCGAGAGGGAAAAAGAGCGCTGAAGGCAACCCACTCAACAGCCACTTATTAGGCAAATACATTCCAGTCGGACTTGCGTAGCCTGCATTAATAAACCACCATAAAAAATGTGAGTATCACACTGTTGCCTCCTTGTGACGTTTATTTTCTTTGTGTGCCTGTTGTTATGTCTAGGCCCATGTGTATTTATTTATCCGTGGTCGTTGGGTAGCAGGATGCAAGCCTATTTGTTGTTCAGAAATGGTTTTAGAAAGCCAATTAAATGAACAATTGTCTCCAAGGCATATATATGCATTTTAATCGTGCGTCAGGGTTAAAGAACCCTATAATTACATGATCATTGTGTTGATTTACTATTGGATGTTTATTTATTGACATTTACTGACAATACACATAGGCTAAATAGCATCCAACATTCGCCTATAGGCTATTCCATAGGCGTCGACAAACCGTTAGGCAACACTTTGGCGGTTGGCCCCTGTTGTCAGCCACATTTCTTTACGAAATATTCAGTCACGTTTGCTAGTTATGATTAGTTATTTATATTTATTCAAATGTAAAATATATATGTTCTTATCATTGGAATTGGACACGCACTCCTTTTCTCCGGATTGGACTGGTTTGATTGGGATGGGTTGACGTCCGTGTATTCGTCTGAATATCCAACAGAAAATGTAAATTGGAATTGAAAGTAGAAACCTACACATTTCTAATTTGTTTATTTGACTTATGCATTGGTTTCTGCCACAAATGAATGTACAGGCCTTCGGCTAAATATGCACTTATTATAGGCTAAGCAATTTGGACCTAATTACACATTTCCTTCCATTCAACATGTTGAACATCTTGTTAGAGAAGCAACAAATCCATATTGTCTTGCATGTAATGGATGTAGTAGAGTAGACTATTATTAGCCATCTTGTGGGCTTAGCCTACGTGATATTGCTAATCAACTGTGGGGGTGGGGGTAACAGACGCTCATATCTGTCGATTGTCACGCAAGGACTGGCAATTAAATGTAGCCTATCTTATTTTATGTTTCAAGTGTACACCAGGGATGTGGCCGTTTCCTCTCCTTTCTTTGAAAAGCTATACTATGTTCAGTCGTCTGAGGTTGTTTTTGTTTAGCGACTGCTAGGCTACAGGACGCAGGTGTTTCACTGCCAGGGAAGATGGCCGTGGCATTCTTTTCCGTGTCGATTCGTGCATACAAACAAGCTGTTGAAACAGACCACATCTTCAACATGCTGTTGATAAACACATGTAGCCATACGATTTTTTTCTCCTATTTTATCACTGTAATACCCGCAATAAATTAGTGGTGACATTGGTTTTAGACGAAACTCCTTTTCAACAAATATGAAACCTCCCTTATTAAAAAAAAGAAAAAAGCTGCAATGGGGAAATGTTGGGGAACTATGCAACGCCGGAGCCAAGGCTATATCCTACTTTTCAGCACTGGACAGCGCTGCCTGTCGCTGTATTCCCCAAAAGTGTTGAAACAGACTTGCATACTAGAGTCTACTGTTTTGTGGCTATGGTGTGTGTGCGCGCTGTCTCATAATGGGTAAAAGACGATTTGTAAATGCTTCATCAGAATGTTTATGGCAATCGGCCATCTACAGCCCATAAAGCAGGGAAGAAAGACGTAATGAATGTAGTCGCCTATTAATAACAAACGGCCAATCTCGTGTTTGTATAATAATTAGGAAGAGAATGCCAGCAGTTTAAAAAGGGAATAAGACAATTTTACTGGACAATTTCTTGATGATGGATCTTTTTTTCCGCCCTGTTTGTGGAGGACGTTGCGAATGTGAGGTAGGCCTTGCTGTCGACACTCCATTGCTCTTATTTGATAGCCTACACAATCCATTTCGTCGTGCCCTTTGAATATGTTCCCCGTCACTGTGCACACACACAATCCGCCCTCTTCTTTTATCTGAGGCCCGGAGAAACCAATGTGTGTTGTAGCAATGTGGGGAATGGTGTACAAAACACAGTAGGGGAGTTGCCAATAACGTCCTCGTCCATCGTTCATCTCGCTTTTGCTCGCGGCACAACGACGACGGCCTCTTCCGTGGAGAAGGTGAAAAAGTCTGGGTAGAATTGTAAACGACATGAGAAAGAACACAACCGTCCTAAAAATCAACATAATGGAGGCTCACAGTAGAACGCATAAGATTTGGCTATCATAATGATTCATGTGGCAAGATGATTCAACCCAGCAAATGACTGTTTCCAGACAACGCTTTCTTTGGACTGATAAAGGCAAACGAAAACATAATGAGTGTACAGAAGGATTTGTAGCCACATGGGGATCTGCTCTGTGTGTCTTGGCCTTAAAGGTGACCTTTATACAGAGTTTTGTCTCACTCTGGTGGAGGAAGGGGATCACTACAGGCAGGAAGCAACCTCAAGATTTAGTTGAGAAACAACATTGAAAATGGTTCATAGTCGATGCTGTGAATTATTTACTACCCACTTATCCTTACGTTGTGAGCCTATGATTGTACTATAATAAAAAGGCTACAGACACTTCAAATTAAATACCAAGTTGAGCTTGATACTCACTCTCTCATAGGCTATAGGTATTATGAACACTAGGACTTCTGTAAAGCATGAATCCATTTATAGTACAGTGTATGACCCCAGCTTGGGGGTGCATTTACAGTTACATGACTATTGCTCTACATGGGTGCAGGAAATACTGGATGGACACAATACACTCCATTACCACACCGAGACACAAGAAAAGGATGCCCCCTCTTTGATTTATACGTATGGTACTCAGCTCCATGGTCCACACAGTGAGTTACTAACACAGCTCAGCTCCATGGTCCACACAGTGAGTTACTAACACAGCTCAGCTCCATGGTCCACACAGTGAGTTACTAACACAGCTCAGCTCCATGGTCCACACAGTGAGTTACTAACACAGCTCAGCTCCATGGTCCACACAGTGAGTTACTAACACAGCTCAGCTCCATGGTCCACACAATGAGTTACTAACACAGCTCAGCTCCATGATCCACACAGTTAGTTACTAACACAGCTCAGCTCCATGGTCCACACAGTGAGTTACTAACACAGCTCAGCTCCATGGTCCACACAGTGAGTTACTAACACAGCTCAGCTCCATGGTCCACACAGTGAGTTACTAACACAGCTCAGCTCCATGGTCCACACAGTGAGTTACTAACACAGCTCAGCTCCATGATCCACACAGTTAGTTACTAACACAGCTCAGCTCCATGGTCCACACAGCGAGTTACTAACACAGCTCAGCTCCATGGTCCACACAGTGAGTTACTAACACAGCTCAGCTCCATGGTCCACACAGCGAGTTACTAACACAAATTCAGCAGGACTATCAGAGCAATGGGGCATGCAAAGGAAGGACTTCCCGGCATACTCCCTTGCATCATAGTGTTTTGGGCCTTGCCAGTAGGCTTTCCCGTGCCTTTACATCTTTTCAACAACTAGGCCTAATGGTAGATTATCTATCCTATAGTCAAGGTTTTGAAAAAAAGAACAACTGCATTGAGATCACAATGAAAATAAAGAATTAGTTATTGTACCCAGTTGTAGATGGTCAAAATAGATGGTTAGAATAGATTGATAGGACTAGACTTCATGATATTTGATTGTCCCCTTAGCACAGCCATAATAATGCCCAGCTGAGGGTTGTAAGACAGGATGGTAATTCTGCCAGATATGATATGCAGAATATATGGGTCATCTTCCTTTCCTTTAGGAGCATGCAGTTAGGACAGATAGTATGCAAGCCAGTCATTATGATTATCCTTCTTTCAATGTTTCTATCGTCTTGTCTTATAAAACATTTGAGTCCTGTCTTTAATTAGAGAGGGAGCATCATTTATCAATTTATTCAGCTTTTTATTCAGATTTCAGATGCCTTCTTGGGACATAGAATGTGATGGTTTGAATTAATTAATTCAGAACCTCACTGAATGTGTTTTAGTAGTGGGTGTTATAAATACAGTAGAAAGGGCCGTAAGCACAGCAGATACACATAATTGTATTTCATGCTTGGTGGATCCTTTTATCCAGGCCCTTGGATCCTGGTGTTGGATGTTACTGTTCTCTTTTTTATTCAGTATTCGTAAACCATTCAGCCTGTTATTGAGGCTCATTAAAGAGAGATATTATGCCACATTTTCCTATCATCCAGTCATCATAAAGCTGTTGACTTGATCCAAACCTTTAACGTTGAGATTCTACCTCAGTGAGTACTATGACGGTAAATAATTTCAAGTAGCCATGATTTGATAATAACGTACCTTTACTTCTATGTATCAAAGCGATAGGTTGGCCTATTTAGTAGATGTATGCATTACTACATGGTCATTATTACATTATTGAAGGTGAATAGACTGACAAGTTGTGTTTGATTGACAGGTCTGCCCCAGCTGCCGCCGGCGCCCCCGCAGATGGAGCGGCGCCCCCTCCCAACCTCACCAGCAACCGCCGCCTGCAGCAGACACAGGCTCAGGTGGATGAGGTGAGTAACATGCGTATGCACTCACCTTGCATTACACAAATACTGACCCACAGAAATATCATAACCTTCTTCATATGTTGTGAATAGTCACAAGCCGACATGGACTGGATGATTGCATGTTCCGACAAACCTCCGTCAACAATCAATACATTATGTAAATGTACTGAGGAGAGAACACACAGCCACAGCCTGAGTAGATTGAGTGATTCACCCTGTTCCTGTTCTCCAGGTGGTGGATATCATGCGTGTAAATGTGGATAAGGTTCTGGAGCGTGATCAGAAGCTGTCAGAGCTGGATGATCGGGCCGATGCCTTGCAGGCTGGAGCCTCACAATTCGAGACCAGCGCTGCAAAACTCAAGAACAAGTACTGGTGGAAGAACGCCAAGGTAAGGGCTACACTGAGATAGATAAAGATGTACTTTGGTCATTTCCTTTGAGGCTTTCAAGACGAATGTTAAAACATAATAACATGGATTATACCTCATGATTTACCTCACGATTTACCTCAATCCCACCCCCCCTCCAGATTTACTACCTCTCCATGTCCAACTGTCTTAATTTTGCTGGACCTCAAGGCAGCAGCTGAGGTCCAATACATAAATACAAAACTCTGCTTCCTTTAGATGATGATCATCCTGGGGCTGATATGTGCAATCGTCCTCATCGTCATCATCGGTAAGGGTCACACTCACACTCCCTGCCATGGCAGTTTGAATTAAGATTTACTCTCTGCTTCAGTATTAGTATTTCTTCTCACCCTCTCTCTCTCTCTCTCTCTCTCTCTATCTCTCTCTCTCTCACTCTCTCTGTTTTTCTCTCTCTGTAGTCTACTTCAGCACCTAAGATGAGTGGCTCCTACCCCAGTCTGCACTCGAGACTTCCCGTTTCCTTGCAACAGAAAATCCTTAAAATCAACGAAACAATTATCCACTGATGATGAATTAATTAAACTACTCCCCAAATAGTCTCAATATGACCCTGCCCTGAACCCCCTGAACCCCCTCTGCCCCCGCTTCCACCGCCTCACCTCTGGACCCCTGTCAATATTCGTCCTGTGAGTCTGTGGCCCTGCCTCCTTTGTAAATACTTCCTGCTTTTCTAATCTGTCATTCATACTCAGAACCCAATACTTGTTGTGATTGTTATTGATGACAACAACAGAAAAAGAAAATGATGACCCTGGCGATAATTGTTATATACCAGATATAAATATAGTTCTTTGTAGAGTTTTATTCTGATATAATGTTTTTGTAGGTTGTGTGTGGGTGTGCGTTTTGTATTTTTTAATTTTTGTATTAATTTTACTTATGCTTCAGATTTGAACTACTGCCTATTAATCAGAGTGTGTATATCTTGTACGTTCTCTCTCTGCCTGTCTCTGGCTGTCTCTGCCTGTCTCTGGCTTTCTCTGTATGTCTCTGCCTGTCTCTGGCTGTCTATGGCTGTCTCTGTCTTTCTCTGTCTTTCTATGTCTTTCTCTGTCTCCCACAGAGTTTAGGTGCATCTTTGCACAGTGGAGTTAGTCTCCTTTAACTGAGGTACTTATTCCCATCCTGTTCTCCATCTTTTGCTTCTCTTTCTCTTTCTCTTCCCCTCTTTCTCTTCCTCTTTCGCACTCTCTCTCTCTCTCTCTCTCTCTCTCTCTCTCTCTCTCTCTCTCTCTCTCTCTCTCTCTCTCTCTCTCTCTCTCTCTCTCTCTCTCTCTCTCTCTCTCTTTCTCCTACACCATCTAGCCATACTGTCTCTTTAGAATCCTTTCATCCTTTCTCTTTCTGCCCGTCTCTCTTTCTTCCTGTCTTTCTTTCTTCCTGTCTCTCTTTCCCCAATCATATACCTTCTTTTTATAAACTGCCAGTAGAATTGGACCAATGTCTGTAGATGTTTTTTATTTTACTTATTTAGTGTCTTATTTCGAGAACATTCCTCCATTGCTGTCTAGTAAAAATGCTGTCAGTGTAGCACATGTATGTGTAAGTATCTTTAAAAAAGGAAAATAGATATATAAAGTGATCGTAAATATTATCGCCAATATCAATATAACAGTTGGAAAAATAACAATATTGATAAAAAAAAAAGGAGGGCTTACTAGTTTTTGTTTGGTGGATCAGGATTTTAACCTGTTTTAAGTTTTTTCATTTCAGCAACATAACATTGCATAAAGTTGCTGTGACAATGCACCAATCCTACAGAGATGTCATTACTAACAAAGACATAAAAAGGATACTTACACTAAAGGATCAAAATGAGGACACAGTAAAGCCTTAGTCTCTGATCAAAACTTATCACATTGATGATTTTTACAGTCAAAATATTCCCATACACTCTTTATTTTGTGTAGGGGGAGTGGCTGACTGAAAAGGGGGAGGCGGTGTGGAATGCACAAAGAACCTTGTTTTTGATGGCGCTGTCTGGCTGGTCAACAGAGAATGACCGGCCGAGAGAGAACCTCATGCAGCTAAACCTCACCTATTGATGAGCACATACACAGACAACTTAGCCTTATTTGAAAGTGAAGGTACACGTATAAAGATGGATGAAGCAACTGGCATGGACACACAATAGTAGAAAAAGTTGATCTAGAGAAAGGGCCTAACATAGCCCATGGGGGCCAGCTTCATCGACAGATTAAGAGTTGCTGTAAAACTTAAGTGAACTTTCCAAGAAACATCATGAAAAGCAGTCTTAGTATACACAAAATCTAGAGTGAGCGCTTAGCTAGTGCTGTGGTTCTCTATCTTTCTTACATGTTCTCCCTAGTTACTGCCTTTTCTTTTTTAAACAACGTAACATAGTATATTTTATATAGTATATTTTGGGGTTTGTTTGAAGCAGACAGGTAAAGAGGAGACGGAACTCAATCAGGACTAACTGCTATGAGCAGTGAGCTCCTCTCTACCTCTGTGCGTTGTGTCTTTAAGTGTCTTTTTGCCGTTCAGCTCTGTAAGTTCAACACTGCCAAGCAACTAGGGAGAGGCTTTTATTTTCTGCTATTTTCTCATTGGTGCCCTTATTGATTTGTTCTAAGTGGATAGCTCTTGCATGGTCACCCCTGGTCCTATGCCCCTGTATAGGCCTACCTGTTTCTATATAGGCCTACCTGTTTCTAGTGCTATCTGTTTCTAGCACAGGAGGTTGGTGGCACCTTAATTGGGGAGGACGGGTTCATGGTAATGGCTGGAGCGGAGTGAGTGGAATGGTATCAAATACATCAAACACATGGTTTGACGGCATACCATTCGATCCGTTCCAGCCATTATTATGAGCCATCCTCCACTCAGCTGCCTCCACTGTTTTCTAGTGCTATCTGTTAGTCTACTTTATGACTAGTAATATAAAGACTACTGGACCTGTGGATAATACAGTTGTTCCTCTAGGTTAGGCCACTTTAACATGACCTCTTGACCTCTATCCCACCAGATCTGCATACTTTCTACCCTCCTATTTCTCCTCCGTCCCCAGCCTCCCTTACTGATTCAGGATCCACACTGGGAATGTGTGTGTTGGTGAAGCTCTTCCCGTCCTGGGAATATCCCTAGGTTATCCTGACAGATTAGGCCGCTTAGACTTCAGCGGTGAGGGCAAGCTGTTTCCATGACAACTAAATTAGATGAGCTGAGTGGGGAGGTAACAGATCAGCCCACTGACTCTTTCAGACTGGTAAGATTTTCCATATTTGTGCTCAAGGAATATTCCTATGCTACATGTATGCTGGCAGAGCCCCTCCCCACCACCCATCACATGTTACAAATAACACATACAGATATTCCCTTGCTCTCTCTCTCTCTCTCTCTCTCTCTCTCTCTCTCTCTCTATTCCTCTCCTCTCCCTCTCTTCTCTATCACACACGTAAAAGGAAATGGCCTTAGCACATTATCTCCCTTCAAAGCATACCCCCCAACCGCCACCCATCCTCTTTATTCTACCTATCTAGAGCAAAACTAATTCAGAGGAAAATCACCAAAGACCAGATTTTCTTGCTTATGCTGCCAACTGCCATCAAAACCAAGTAGAGGGACACAACATATTTTACCCGAGTCACTTTAACAGCAATCGTACTCCCCTGTTTTTGAAAGCTTACCCTTAACCCAAAATTCCTAAAGTCACATGACCTTTTAACCCTTTTGGAGCTTAGTCAATATGTCATACTGGCAAATAGATGGAGACATAATGTGCTATTGGAAGATATGCAAGAGAAACAAAACTTACCAAAAACACATGCTTCAGCCCCCTTCCGTAAGACTACTTTAATCTGTACCCAAGTCTTTAGACACACGCTCCTATAACTAAAAATAGCACAACTCCTCTTTTTGTGTCTCTGTAGTGCTGACAATAATTTCAAAATTAAAATAAAATATTAACTTTACCTATAGCTGTTAAACAAAACAAACAGAGCATGCATTTTAAAAAGTCTGTACTGTCTGGTGTTGTAGTGTGGGGTGTGTTTGGGGGAAGGGGGCGGTCCTATTTCTTCAGGTCAGAGATTATAACAGTTCATCAAAATCTACTAGGTGAGGTCAACAACTACATGAAAGCTATATAAAAATTGGAATAGCAAATAATTAGAATTTATTTTGAAGGTGACAAAAAAAGAGAGCCACCTTCGAGTTATTATCATCTCAGTGGATTGGAGTGACCACTGGTTGGGGTAGGACTCCTGTTACGTTCACAAATCCAAGGGTTGTCCTAAAAGTGCTCAGCAAATTTAGATACAAAAAAATAGACAAATTGATGTTATGTGAGTGCTAATTTTCTGTTGCTTTTTTTCTCAAGGATGACTGTGCAAAACTTTTAATGTCCTGGCACTTTTTCCGTTGTATTCTGGGTGTATTTTGGGGGGCTAGGATATGAAATGGTGGAGAATATTGTGTTATTGCCAACCCTAAGAGGTGTTCAGGGACTTCAACATAGGAGGGAACCTTTTGAGGCACTGGTCCTTCACGGGTCGGCTATAAAATCACAATGCTCTCACCAATACACATTGAATTTATTTTATATTTTTGGACCAAATGTTTTTCTTTGTATTTTTCATAAAGTTAGTAATAACTTTGGTATGATGTCATTGGCTTAGGCTGTGTGTACATTGGAAGAGGAGGAAAGATTAAATAAAGGCTTGTTCTCTATGTTAATCATGTCAACCAAGTCAAGAAAAAGGGATGTTACGGGGAAAATAAATGGTATTTTTTCCCAGTCTAGTCAAATGTCCAGAATGCTTAGAATGGTGTAATTCAAGCCAGATTCCTCTGTTGTTACTATGTTTATATTTTGTTTGAACTTCATTATGGGAAGGGGATATTATTTTGTTATTTTGGGACTGGTGTTAGGGAGGTGACAGTCCACATTACCTCTGTTTGCCTGGCCTTTCAGGAGGGAATAGACTGGGGGATCATGGGTAATGTGTTCTGTTCAGTCTGTTTTATTTTATTCATTGATTTATTTATTGTGTTTTTGTTTCGAATGGAATTGGATATTAAAAACAAGGTGGATTACAATGTACCAGAGGATACCAATTGAAAACCAGAAGTACATAAAAAACTATTGTAGTGTAAATCGATCAATGTCTTGTTATATTGATGAACATCATGGAAATATATATATATATATATTGGAAAAACAATAATTCTGATGACCTGTGTTTATTGTTCCCAGTGTGTGTGTGTGTGTGTGTGTTTGAAAACAATGTTGCCATTAAATAAAATCTATGCTAAAATGGGTCCAAATACAATTTAACTGTGTTGCAAACCAATTTTTTTATTTGACTACATATGTCATTAAAACAGGATGTTATATCTCACTTCAATTTTAGCTGGAAACAGATGAATCACACACCAAAAATGTGAAATATCTACAACATAAGTTGTCTTCAACTCTTTTTTTGCAGACAGCTAGGTATCTCACAGCCTTTGTGGAATGCATGAATCACACACAATCACTTACCTATTTAGGGCCTCATCATCCTTGAGAGAAGATGTGGAACATACAATTGTATTTACGCTAGGTGGGGTTACTATGGTAGAGTTTCCATCCATGTTAGTCAGGACAACATTCACTGAGTGTTCAGATCACCAACAACGTGAATCCACTACAAAAAGAATCAGTGCACGAACCAAAAGGCCATAGGACATATAGTTTTTAATCAACATTTCATTGGTTTGCCATGAGTATTGAAGTATATCCCCTCATAATGCATAGAGATGGAAATATGTAGCGTTGTCAGGAGGTAGGTATCAGGTAGGCAGTTCCTAACAGTAAGTAGCACCACCCAGTGGAAATTTACCATTACTTCATGAATTTCTGAATGCATGTCACCCCATGTGTCACCCCATAATGTCATCCCCATAGTCGCACCACACAACACGTTGATGGTCTTACTGCCCAAGAGAGGTTAGATGAGATGACACTTTAACGTGCTAAGAGAAACTTAAACAATATAAAGAATTTTGGTGTGAAGGACCTACAAACAATTACAATATACAAATAATTCAAGGGGATGGAACTGACTGAGAATGTAGGCCTATTTGATTGAATTATGGTTTTAGGGTAGAATTATGTCTGTAGGGTAGAATGTTGGAGAGGAAGGGGTTTATATTTGTGCAAAGGCTAGTTATACTGCTGCAGTAGCATGTGTGCACCTATTTTGTGTCATTTAGGGTTGTATCATGTAGGTCTATGGATATGTCTGGAATTGAGTTAAAATGTGTCCTATTAGTCCCAATTTCCATGCCTAATTTCCTGGTATCGGGAAGCAAATTAATATAAAGAAAGTCGTAAACATGCCTGTGTTGTGGTTAAGGAAAGCACACAAGGAAACAATAAGGAAATGACATACATTCAGAACACTGGCAGTGGCACGTTGCCAATAAATGTTTTCGTTGGCTTTCTGAACTGAGAGCACCGCTGGGGCAACGTGATCGAGAAGCACAGAAGAGCCCCGTGCAGTCAGAACACCGCCCTGCTCAACCAATGAATGCCTTCGCTGGGCGTGGTACATTGTGTTAGGGCAGGATCGAAGTCAGTTGAGGACCAATCATTGCAACACATGGGAGCAGACAAGGGGCGTAAGCACGTGTGCTTTTGCGTGTTCCAACCCAGTCCCCCAAAGACAAAGTGCGGTTCTGTTCAGTGTGTGTACGGTACGGTACTACTTGTCTTGGAGGCGATCAACATTGGACCAGGTCGATAAAGATGTCATTTCAGTTTCAGCTATTTAAAAAAAAAAAAAAGTTTTAAACCTACTGAATACATCGTGGAATACGTTTGAATATTGTTTGCCTCGGAACTTATTTTATCTTCATGGAATAAGGTGAGAATGTCAACTCTGATCAATACCTAATTTTGGGTTCGCTAACGTTAGCTAACTAACT
The DNA here is from genome assembly GCA_023634145.1 of Thymallus thymallus. Classification (NCBI taxonomy): domain Eukaryota; kingdom Metazoa; phylum Chordata; class Actinopteri; order Salmoniformes; family Salmonidae; genus Thymallus; species Thymallus thymallus. The sequence goes on along the minus strand of CM042391.1, from coordinate 6,666,936 downwards.
GTTTTGGTTGTAGTAGCTTCCTAGCGTTACATGTTTATGTTTTTGAATGATCAAGTTATCAGCTTTGATATTGGCAAGTGAAGCATTGTTGTGGCATGGCACGTGTGTACAGCCGGGGGTTTCTTTTTGTGTGTGTGTGTGAGTGTGTGTGAATCTAGGTAGGTAACTAGATACAGTTGAATATTAATTGATCAGTTCGTGTTTCGTACATGCGAGACCCAGCTTTTGCCAGGCCTGTGTCAGGCAGAATAAATGTATTAGCGCATTCGGGACCTAGGTGACTACAGTATGTGCCCTAGTCTAGTGGAGGCACGTTGCCTTCACTGTCGTCAACAATAATATCCCTTACCGGTGTCATCCTGTTACTTACAGTAAACCTCAAGACATGCCAGATAGTGAAATTGCCTACAAAGTCACATTCTCTAGCATTTGTCACCTGTTATTGTCAGTTAACAGTTCTTGACAGTGATTTAAAAAATGTTTTTTTTTTTTATGGACGATGTCATATATGGAGATAAAGTTCTTTGAGCCTGTCCATACTTAGATACACATGATTTTTTAGGCGACTTGAAATCAAGCCATTTAGTTATGTACATTGCCTTTACAGTGGTGTGGTGTGGTGTGGTTTTTATTGATGTTTTAGTGAAGGTAGATGTACTAAGTGTTTACATCGATTTATGACTCATGATCTCATGTGACTCACTACTCGTGCTTGTGAATTATCTCTTCTAGCAGGTATTCTGCCAAACCATCTAGTGCACTGAGTGTGGGTGCAGGACTAACAGACAAAGGCTCACCCCTCTTCTCTTCAATTGGCCTGTCAGGTTCATAAGCTTTGGATTGACAACTCAAGATCAATGAGATAGAGTCCAAACTTTGTCCATATCTTCTCTCTCGTTTTTGCTTTTCCAAGCCATGACTCAATCTAAGTTCAGTAAACCCACCTAGTGGCAGGGTATCACAACTCTTTGTTTTGACAGATACTTTTTGTCAAACAGCAATAGTCAATCACTCATACTGGTTATTATGAGTGATGAGAATGTATACCCCACTTCTGGAAATGACACTACTGGAGTAAGTTTAGCAGAAGATGCAGTGGCTGGACAAGAGGCGGGCTCCCAGTCCCCTGAGTCTGGACTGAGTCAGACTGGCAGCTCCGGTAGCTCCAATGGAAATGGAAAGAGAACTCGGTCTGGGGGCAAGTCCTCCCCTAAGTCCTCAAACTCTGATGACACCGATGCCCACTCGAGCGGGAACGACTCAGCCGAGAGAGAAGTGGAAGGGCACATGGGGCACGAGGCATCAACCTGCAGCAGCTCCCATAATGGGAAGGACTCTGCAATGGAGACAACAGAGAGCAAAAGGTAAAACGTTTAAAAGAATACATACTCCAAATACCACAACCATTTTCAGATGGTAGCCAGTAGACACAGCTTATAATATTGAAGTGAATGCTCAGTAGTGATAGCAACATCATGTTATTTTGCCCCTGTCAGCTCCAACTCCCACAGCCCTTCGCCTCCCAACAGCTCTATGGTCTATAGCCTGCTGAGTGGCAGCTCGGAGCAGGACCACCCATCCACCAGCGGCTGCAGCAGTGACCAGCCAGCCCGGCTGCAGACCCAGAGAGAGCTGCTCAAGGCCCTGAAGGAGCTGAAGATCCGCATGCCTGCAGACCACCGGGCGAAAGGCCGCTCCAGTACTCTGGCATCCCTGCAGTACGCGCTCAACTGTGTCAAACAAGTGAGAGGTAAGACTTCAGCATGCTTTTTGCTACATATTTCCCAGCCGTATACTGTGAGGCTTTAGCATGAAATAGCAAGACTACTATCTATACTAGCTATTTATACTTGTGTGTGTGTGTGTGTTTTTAGCGAATCAGGAGTATTACCACCAGTGGAGTGTGGAGGAGAGCCACGGTTGCAGTCTGGACCTCTCAGCCTTCACTACAGAGGAACTGGACAACATCACTTCTGAATACACACTCCAAAACAATGTAGGAACTAGAAAACAATCTCAATCGTAATCTACTAGAACCAGCCCAACGGCTCTTAAACCCAACCGGACATTGTTCTGACCTCCTTTGTTTCTTCTCTCTCCTGTACAGGACACATTCTCTGTGGGAGTGTCGTTCCTCTCTGGGAAGGTGGTGTACATCTCCCCCCAGGCCTCTCCCATGCTGCGCACTAAGCCTGAGCGACTACAGGGGGCGCTCTTCTCTGAGCTGCTGGCCCCCCAGGACGTCAGCACTTTCTACAGCAGCACAGCTCCCTGCCGCCTGCCCCCCTGGGCCTCCTGTACGGGCTCCAGTAAGTTTCCACACCTCTAATTCAGCTCTGAATTCACATGGAAATGGATGATCACATTTGTGTATGTGATATAAATGTTGCTGTGGTGCTATCTCCTTTAGTGACCTCCCCTGTGGACTGCACCCAGGAGAAATCCATGTTCTGCCGTATCAGTGGTGGGCGGGACAGTGAGGGGGAGGTGCGGTACCACCCCTTCCGTATGACCCCCTACCAGCTGACTCTGCGGGATTCTGATATGTCCCAGCCACAGCCCTGCTGCCTGCTCATCGCTGAGAAGGTGCACTCAGGATACGAAGCTCCCCGTATCCCAGCGGACAAGAGGATTTTCACCACTAGCCACACCCCCAGCTGTCTCTTTCAGGAAGTCGATGAAAGGGCTGTGCCGTTGCTAGGCTACCTGCCCCAGGACCTGGTTGGGACCCCTGTCCTCATGTACCTCCACCCTGATGACAGGCCTGTCATGGTGGCCATCCACAAGAAGAGTGAGTACTCCTGTCCAACAGCATGCCTTATACATTCTGTAAAGATGAATAAACCACCAAATGGATTAATGATTAAGTGCTTATACTCAAAGTTTTAACATACTTTGTTCTCCCCTCAGTTCTCCAGTCAGCGGGGCAGCCCTTTGAACACTCGCCCCTTCGTATGTGTGCCCGGAATGGGGAGTATCTCACCATAGATACCAGCTGGTCCTCCTTCGTTAACCCCTGGAGCCGCAAAGTGGCCTTCATAGTTGGTCGACACAAAGTCAGAACGTGAGTAGTTAACCTCTGCTATGTCAGTGACCTTCACAACCTTGCAATAGCCACATTTGAACTGCTCTGTAACCTATTTGTGTAGCTATCAAGCAGTCCTCCTCCCTTCATCTGCAGGAGTCCCCTGAACGAGGATGTGTTCACGCCTAGTACGGAGGTGGAGGCGCGGACCATGTCACCAGAGATCCCCAGGCTCAGTGAGCAGATCCACCGTGTGCTGGTGCAGCCCGTCCACAGTGGTGGCTCCCAGGGCTACTGCATCTCCCACGGATCCCAGCCACAGAGGCCCAGCCCGGGCTCCTCGTCAGGCAGCAACAGCCCCTCCACCAAGGAGCTGATCCTGAAAACCATCCAGAGACCAGTGAGTACAAACACAATCGTAGTCTCACACATGTTTTAATTGTCTATTTTATCAGGTAACAAGATTTGAGATCATTTTAGTAAGTAACTAGTAGTTTGTGACTAGTTTGTAACAGGCCTTATTCTCTTATCTCTGTTCCACAGCAGCAGATGACATTCCAGCAGATGTGTAAGGACGTCCACATGGTGAAGACCAATGGTCAGCAGGTCTTTACCAAGTCCCGCAACCGCCCACCACTCCGCAAACACTCCAGCACTGGTAAACACTTGGAATTATTCCCCAAAAATATATTAAGGTTTAAGAGTTTCATGATTTTGTTCAAGATAATGTATAACCAAGATAATGTGATTCTAACTACTTTCTTTTCTTCTCAGGAGCCCTGGTGGTGCCAGAGAATTTAAACAAGGACTTGGGACCTATTGGAGCTCTGGGCCCAATTAAAACTCTGGCCTCAGTGCAGTCAAGGAAAGACCCGTCAGCCAACTACTCCTACCAGCAGATCAACTGCCTGGACAGCATTGTACGCTACCTGGAGAGTTGTAATGTCCCCAACACAGTAAAGAGGAAATGTGGCTCCTCTTCCTGTACCACATCATCAACGTCAGACGATGACAAGCAGAGGGAGTTGCCTGGAACAGCTAAAGGTACACAATACGGATTGAAACACATCAAATTATGGTTTGTTTTCTATGCCTTTTTTTATGCTCTGCTTGTATTTTGGGTGTCTTAATTAACTCTGAGTTTCCCTACAGATCTGGAAGAGCGCCACGGTAATGAAGGGTCTAAAGAGGGCCCACAGATGAGTCCTCTGGCGCTGCACTGCAAGGCTGAGAGTGTGGTCTCTGTCACGTCCCAATGCAGCTTCAGCAGCACCATTGTCCACGTAGGGGACAAGAAGCCCCCGGAGTCAGGTAGGATACAGCCCTCTGTTGTCCGAATATTTTTTTTTTTTTTTAACCTCAGTCTCTGTCTTCTTTACCAATATACCAATATATCACTCATATATTGTCAACCTTATTCCCTGCAGATATTGTAATGATGGAAGACACACCAGCCACCCCCACTCTCACCGTCACCTCTCCAGCCCCAGTCACTAACAACACCATCACGACGGCAGTGACCCCCCGGCCATCGGCCCTGCCCAGCCTGGAACCGCCCAGCCCTGCCCAGCCCGAGAGGGACGTCCGCAGGTCAGCTGGATGCTCAGGCCGCCTGGGTCTGACCAAGGAGGTGCTGTCTGCCCACACCCAGCAGGAGGAACAGGTGTTCCTGAGCCGCTTCAGAGACCTGGGACAGCTACGTGTGCTGGACCCCGGCCCTCTTTCTCTGAGAGGACACACCACCACACCCAAAGGTAAGACGGACACTTCAAGTGGAGATATGGTTTCTATTATGACTGAAAGATAATATGAATAAGAGTCCATAGTTTTTCCGTGCAGCTCACTCCTGTGTTCTCTCTCTCTGTGTCTCTGTCTCAGGAGTACGCAGCTCGCAGGACTACCCAGCAGGCGGTAATGGACGGAGGAGGGGCCGTGGGGGCAAGAGGCTGAAGCACCAGCAGGAGGGCTCCCAGCATCGGGGCCACCCCCAGTTTGGCTCAGGGATGAACGGTAGTTCCAGAAGGGAAGTGCAGGGGCACCAAGGCCTCACGTTCCCCATCGGTCAACCCCTGATGATGCAGGGACCCCTGACCTCATCCTCCTCCTGGCCCACCTCTGTGGCCTCTCAGGCCAGCCTCCCTCCTGCAGTGGCCCAGTACCCTCCAGGAGTCCTGCCCTTTTTGCCACTCTACCCCAACGTGCAACAACAACTCCTGGTCCACACTGGAGTGAACCCCAATGCCATGCAGATGGGCTACCCCAGCCCCCAGCCAGGCTTACAGTACCCCCTGCATGCCAACCAGATGCCCATGCCGATGGCTACCCCAATGATGGTTGTTCTGCCCAACTACATGTTCCCTCAACTAAACGGAGGTGTACCACAGCTCAATACAGCCATGCCTCAGTATAATACAGCCATACCGCCCCTTAGCACCGGTATACATGCTATGGCACAACTTAACCAGGCACTACCGCAGTTCAACCAGGCTATCCCACTACCACAGCTCAACCCTGGATTGGCTCAGTTCAACCCCGCTATCACGCAGATGAATGGCATGCCTCATGTGAATCCCGCCCTAGCTCAACTCAACCCGTCACAGGTCAATCCTACTTTGTCGATGACCCCCCAACACTTTTACACTCCCAACCCAACATTATCTTTTCCAAATCCCATTCCGATTCCCAGGCTTCCTGGCTTTGCCTTACCCGAGATGGATCCCACCTTCGTCCAACGCGGCAACTCCTGCTCCAGCACCCCTCAGTCCACGTGCCAAGTCCCCCTGGAGGGGACTGACTCGCCCCTCTTCCAGTCCCGTTGCTCCTCCCCCCTCAACCTGCTGCAGCTGGAGGAGTTGCCAGGAAACCGTCAGGAGGGCATGTTGACAGGGGCGCAGCAGACCCTGCCCCCAACTGGCTCGGTATCTCAGGTCGGAGGTCAAGGCTCTGTTAATCGCAGCAGCAGCATGAAGGGTGATGCCAAAGAGGATGATAATGTGAGTTTTAAAACAGCAATCTATTTTGAAAATATAATTACAAACATTATTTGAGTCTAGTGGGTTCTTGTCATTAACCTCTGTCTCTCCTGTGTTGTTCCCTCACTCTAGGCTGATGCTGATGACCAGGACGCAATGTCCACCTCCAGTGACCTCCTGGACCTGCTACTGCAGGAGGACGCCTGCTCAGGCACCGGCTCGGCCGCCTCTGGCTCCAGGTCCTCAGGCTCTGGCTCTGGGTCCTCAGGCTCTGGCTCTAATGGATGCAGCACATCTGGGAGTGGCACAAGTGAGTTTAACACTGCCCAGATTATTCTTAGTGCTGTGATGGTAAAGGATGTTTGCATATAGTGACTGATATGTCATGATACTAACGGAACATATTCCTTTTTCAACCACAGGAAGCAGCAACACCAGCAAATACTTTGGCAGCGTTGACTCGTCGGAGAACGACCATTCCCATAAGCAGGCACCAGGGGGGGCGGAAGAGGCCCAGCTCATGAAATATGTTCTTCAGGACCCTATCTGGCTCCTTATGGCCAACACAGACGACAAGGTTATGATGACGTACCAAATGCCCACCAGGTAAGAAATCGTCATGGTAACTGCACTACACTGTTGTCATGGCAATTGTAGTCATAGTTACATTTACCAGTCATGATTAATATTAAATGCTATAGCTAATTGTATTGATGATATAGTAGTATATTTATTAATACAGACTATGAAAAAGAGAAAGGTATGTACACAATTCTGCTCCTAGTACCACCTTTTACAGACTATGGCATATATATATGGACGTGTGAAAGAGTGTTTGTGTGTGTGGTTTTAAAGGGACAAGGAGACTGTTCTAAGGGAGGATTGTATGGTACTGAGGGCTGTGCAGAAACAGCAGCCACGCTTCACTGAGGAGCAGAAGAGAGAGCTGATCCAGGTCCACCCCTGGATGGCTTCTGGACGTTTGCCACAGGCCATCAACTCCTCTGTAAGTCTGCTCACAGACACATCCTGGAGATAGTAGCTACACCCCGCCTCTCTCAGATCGGAAAGATTCACAGGAATCAGTATAGATTACAGTGAAGATAACTTTTTTTTTTTTTTTAATGAATAAATTACTTGTGAAGGACTGTTTATTCAACTCATGTCCCTCTGCTTGTGTTTAGACTTGTACCGGGTGTGGTTCTCCTCTCGCTACCTCCGCCCCCCGGCCCTTTGATGTGGAGCTGCAGGACATGGACCTGACAGGGGTCCTCCAGGGACAGGAAGAGGCCACCGCACACACAGAGACACATGTTACCACGGCAACCGACACACACAACACCTCCATCCCACCACCACATGCCCCCCAGACAGAGACTAAGGGGGGTGAGAGGAAAGGGGAGAAAGGAGACCGTAAGGACACCAGAGTGAAAGAAGGAGACAGTAAGGACACCAGAGTGAAAGAAGGAGACCGTAAGGACACCAGAGTGAAAGAAGGAGACCGTAAGGACACCAGAGTGAAAGAAGGAGACCGTAAGGACACCAGAGTGAAAGGAAACAGTAAGGACACCAGAGTGAAAGGAGACAGTAAGGACACCAAAGTGAAAGGAGGAGACAGTAAGGACACCAGAGTGAAAGAAGGAGACTGTAAGGACACCAGAGTGAAAGAGTTGGAGGTGACGTCATCATCCGGAAGAGAGAAAGGGGAGTCTGGCTGTAAATGGCAACCAAGGACTTCTATATGGCCAATGACTCTAAAACACAATGTATTGGGACAAATGGGGGCCAAGCTCACTGTTAATGAGTTGTGTTTGAACAAAGATGTGAACACAGATAAGGAGTCAAAGAATACCTGAATATATAGAGAATGTAGCTCAATGTATATGGAATCTAAGAAGGTGTAAATATTCAATGTATTTTCAATGGAAAGGGAAGCCCTTCAGTAAATATTTGATTGCCATGTTTGGTGCCTGGTCCCCTGTCTATGGAGGACTGAAGACATGTTCCATTTGTAATTCACTGCTTTGGGATTTTTTCTCCCCTATAGTGACACTTTGATAGTTTACAAGTTATTGTTTGTATCAACACAATACAATGTATTTGTCCAACGTCCATATTGGAAAATGATGTCAACTCTATCGTGAAAATAATGTCATTTCTGATATTGTACAATGTGTATATTACAGTATGCCACTAACCAAGAGCTGGCATACTAGTTTTCTGTGGGCTGTTTTGTCATGTAATGTTCTAAATGGTTCATTTATTTTATAATTTAATTGTACACTACTGCTTTTTAGCCATTTTTGGGAAAACATCCTGACTATTATCTCCTCCAGAGAAATACACAAAACACATCAAGACCATTTTAAAAGAAATCCACTGTTTGAGTCGTTATGGGTATTTCTGTACAAATAGTATCTCAGATTTGCCAGGAGCAGAGATGGGTGTTCCCATGGTAACAGAACAGATGGAGCCAGTCTTGTTTATGAGGGAGGGAGGTGAGAGAGAGGAGCAGGCCTTGATCAAGCAGTTGGTAAAGGCCAATAACTTCTAGCAATAGTTAACCATTATTCCTCCTTTCATTGCTGCAAATAAAAGGACTAGTCACTTATTAGATAGGTACTTTATTGATCCCTGATGGGAAGTTTCTTTGTCAAGCACCTATGAAAAACACAGGACAGGTGCAAAATGCCAAAACGAAATTCACAAAAGACAGATACACGATACATTACAACTCTTTGGAGGGATTTTGGTATGTAATTAATATTAAAATATATAATTTGGTTCTGGTTTCTTTTGTCGGTCTTCAGTAATTTATGATGTGTTGGTGTGTGTATTCTTTCAGGTATGCAAAGGACATCAGCATAGCTAAAATAATCTAGTCATGTATTATACCTTTACCTTCTCTGCCACTAGAGGGTGTGGCGACAGTTTGTTGAAGGCTATGTTCCAGCCTGACGAGTGATTGAACATTTCTGAAAATGACTACGGTAGCTTAGCTAGGTATTCAAACATATTGGAAGTAATTTTTTATTGGCAGCATGGCCGGCCCGCTCATTAGGCCGGATTAGGTTGCCAGATTGGCGATGACGACATTTTCTGAGCTAAACTGGCCAAGACGCACCTCCAACAACAACACATAAAACCTCTTCATAATTCTGCCCCAAAACAATGATAATTTCTCTCAACCAGTGGCATATGGGCTTTTTAAGTGAGCGCTGATGCCGCAGTGCCCACTTTGTCAAAGGCGGGTGCAGTTGGCACTATGCATTGGGGCAGGTAGCGTTCTCCTGACATCTGCCATACCCAGATTAGTTGGACTGCTAGATGGTGAAGCGTGATTCGTCACTTCTGAGAACTTGTTTCCACTGCTCCAGAGTCCAATGGCAGCGTGCTTTACACCACTCCAGCCGACGATTGGCATTGCGCATTGTGATTTTAGGCTTGTGTGCTCGGCCATGGTAACCCATTTCATGAAGCTCCCGACGAACAGTTCTTGTGCTGACGTTGCTTCCAGAAGCTGTTTGGAACTCGGTAGGGAGTGTTGCAACCGAGGACAGGCGATTTTTACTTTAGCACTAGGCGGTCCTGTTCTGTGAGCTTGTGTGGCCTACCACTTTGCTGCTGAGCTGTTGTTGCTCCCAGACGTTTCCACTTCTCAATAACAGCACAGTTGACCGGGGCAGCTCTTGCAGAGTAGAAAGTTTATGAACTGACTTGTTGGATAGGTGGCACCCTTGACGGTGCCACGTTGAAGGTCACTGAGCTCTCCAGTAAGGCCATTCTACTGCCAATGTTTGTCTATGGAGATTGCATGGCTGTGTGCTCATTTTATACACCTGTCAGCAACGGGTGTGGCTGAAATAGCCAAATACACTCATTTGAAGGGGTGTCCACATACTTTTGTATATATAGTGTATATCAACATCCCTAAGTGCTCCAGTGTCCCCTCTCTCTATCATATTCAAAGTAGGGAATTAGTTGACAATCTGACCTAATCTAAGTTTGTGTGTTTCTTCTTATTTTTTTTTTCTTTCTAATTTATGATGAAGAATGTCTCAAAGCTGAACTATGGCCTTGTGCTGTTTCTTTTTGTCCACCTCCCTGGTCCTCTACATCTGGTAAGAGGGGGCATCCCTGACCCTCTCAGCAGGCCACACTCTTAAGTCCTCAGTAGTATTGGTATGGTCAATACAATTCCTGGAATCTTCCACTCTCCAAATCCACAGATTAAGTCCACCAGGAAGTGTGATTTAGTGCAGATTAAATAGCTGCTTAGGTCTAAGGTCAGATAAACCCAGTGTGAGGCTCAGATGGTAGTAACAAACAGCCACAAGACCTCAGCTCTTACATCTAATAGTCTGCATTCTCCCGTTCTGGAGTCGCAAAACGCAGTTCAAAGTGTGCCTGAACATTCCACTCTCTTTTCCATGTGCAGGAAGTGACTGAGCACTCCTGGACACTGACCATGTGAGATGGGAGAGGAGGCACTCTCACTTCCACCCACTGACAGAGTCATGGCCAAATGGTTAGGGCATTGCGCAAGTCAACTGTATTTTCAACCGATGCCAGACTGTTCACCAATAGAGACTCAAAATATAATTTTGTTGTTAGCCTGGGAGCAGAGTTCTCTTAGAAAACACGCCCTACATGCTAGAATGCACTAATGCTAACCTCTCTCTTTAAAAACATGTCAAGCCTTTTATTTTCATATTTGCTTGGTTTTCTATTATCTGATATAGAGCATGGATTTCCCATGAGACCTGAGCTGGATGGAAACAAAAGCAGGATATACTGTATTACATAACCATTTTGGGAAAAAAAAACTTCTTAGAGTTTCAAGTTCACACCTCCCTCATTGTTGCCAAGGTAGAAAAGCTAAGATCCAAATCTGACGACAACACTTCCCAACTGGCCTGTTGGCAGGTCACAGGGTTTGCTTGACTGTTTATACTCATACTGTTCATCCTCATTCTCATAATTATGGTCACCACACTGTCTCTACTGTCTCTTCACTGTTTCTGTGTGCCTTGGGCCTTTCTCTGAATAACCTGACTCACCCTTTACTCAGTAGGCGTTTGTATATTTTCATGTTTAAAACAAATAATGTTTTATGTCTTTATTGCAAGAGTACACATTTGTGCGGGAGTTTATGTTTTGTCTGTGTGTGTGTGTGCATGTGGTGGACATAGATCTTTTTTTAAGCAGGAGCTAATCCTTTTGAGTGAAACCACAATGAGAGAGAAGAGATGGTTGATGATTATTCTGGGAACAACAATTGCAGTTTGTCACCCTGCTCACATATGTTCACACTATTCTTCAGGAAGCCTATATTGTCACTCCATTTCACACCTCTCTCACGGCTTGAGACATCTCTTATTGAATACAATTTATCCTCCAATTAGTTCCAGAGATGTTTTGCAACTCCAGACAGTGTGCATGCATGTACAGTATGTGAGTGTGTAGGGGGGGGGGTATCTGTCTCAAGCAGGAAGAAATAAATATGACTCAATCTCCATCATAAATACTGCTGAGTATCCTCGGTTTGCAGTGGCAGTTAAACTATCTCCTTCTCCCACACCATTTGCTCCATCGACTCAGTTAATTTCTCCTGCAATCTTCCTTTCCAACCACCATCCCTCCCTCCCCCACCACAGACCCCTTTGGAGGAATGTGTGTCTTGTGATGGACTGTTCTGGAGTCGTGGCAGAAGCAGAGGCCTACACCCCTTGGACTCCAGCCAGGTGTTACGGTCACTCATACTCCCACACTCTAGCAGTAGCAGTCCTCACACACAGACGCCCCCAGCAGACTCACTCTGCACGTCACCACATTCCTGCTCTCTCAGCCTCTCATCAGAGATGTAGCTTAACACGCACACAGCAGTCAGCAGACATTGACTGGGGAGTTCAAGGCAAGCTAATGAGCAGCCGTGCCTTAGCATTGTTGATAGGAGGGTATATCATAACATTATCATTACACAACCATAAAAACATTTCAAGCAGTTCAAGCGGTCCCATAGGCTCTTGCTTCAATAAATCAGTGAGTAATTCATGAATCCATGTTAAAGTGAGAGACCATCTGTAATTATGACTAGGGGATGTGAATGTATAAACATATACCGCCTCCTATGGGCTTTGGTCATGGTTCTACTGCTCTGTCCCCCTGAATGAGGCTGTTTTTATGGTCTATATGAAACAACACCCCCTCTAAAGGCCCCAGCCCAGCGATGCAGGCTAATGGGTCGGCTTTACAGATCCACTTCCTGGAGAACACTCCCCCAGTCCTCTCTGGAGTGTTGTTCCCTATCTCGTTGCATTGTGGGGGCTGATAAAGCCCCTCTGACTGAGAGGCTGTCTGACTGTCTGTCTGTGGAGCTAAAGGAGCTCTAGGGGGCTGGGGAAATATGGTCAAAAGAAATACAGGGCTTCAGATACTGGGTGAAATACAGGGCTTCAGAAACTGGGTGAAATACAGTTCTTCAGATACTGGGTGAAATACAGGGCTTCAGATACTGGGTGAAATACAGGGCTTCAGATACTGGGTGTACCTCTATGTTCATCCAACTTTGGAAAGTGGCTTGAAAATAAAACCTTTCTAATATATTCAAGTGTCATGAATTTGACCATTGATCTAAATACATCAGTCAAGCTAGTGGTCAAAAGCCCTCACCGGAATGTAAGTGACCTTCTTTGTAAAGGTCCCATTCCCCTGGTACCCCAGGCTTAACCTCCATCTGTGCAGCCAGGAACCAGGCAGCATAATGATCCAGCAGACTCTGTGATCTACTGGGACCGATGCCGTAATTAACCTGTCAACAACCAAGATACATGCTATAATTTAGCATGCTCTGCTCTGTATGCAACAGTAATAATCTGTTTCAGTTATTCATGGTTTTGAATTAGTCTATTGCACAAACCTTTGTGCAGCCATTGTGGGAAGTTAGTCTCTTGCTCTCTTTCTGTTCTCTCATTTCCTTTGTGCCCCCTCTGTTGCATGGAGGCCAATGTTAACATTGAGACAGCATCTGGTTCTAATTAAACACTCCCCTCCCCCTTGCGACGTCCCCCCGTTATGACTCCTTCCAGCTCCTACCCTCTCAGCATCTCTCTCCTTCTCTCTCGCTCTCACTCCCTTTTTACTCCTCTCCAGTGCCTCCCTCCCCCTGTCCTCAACCTCTCCCCCTCTTGCTCTCTCTCTTCTGGTTTACCCTCTTACTGTGTCTGCTCTCGGCATCATGAAGTGTGAGGATTGTGTCTGGGGTCTCTCCATGCTCCTGGCTCTATGTTTAGGATGGGCACAGGGCCAGAACCAACCAGAGACTAACTACACCAGGTACGGAATAGGAGTGTATTGGGCTTGTTGGAGTGTGTGCAAAGTACGTTTGCAAGAGGCTTTACAGTGTGGATGACTCTATTTGGGTGAATGCACAGTGTATTCATCTGTGGCAATATCCACAAGGATGCACTTGTTTACATAATTTCTATGGTTAAGTATTTCTATGGTTTGAGTGTGCCATGTTTAGATTTCCTGCAGTGTGCTCTGAACTTCCTATCTGGGTTTCCTGCATTTGTATATTAGCTTAGGGCTATGGCAGTGTTGTTGTTGGGGTTGTGAATGATCCATGGTGTTAGTGCTTTGGGGTCTGTATGTTTGTCTGTATGTGTCTGTGTGGTGCTGGATCAGGATGGCTTGGCTCTGGCTGGACATCTTGGCTTTCATCAACTTGTCTCTGCCTGCTGGAGTTATGTAAGTCTGAGCTCATATAATGTGACAGACTGGGAGCTTCCTCAATATGAGTTCAAGATTTAGCCTTGAGTATGGTCTGGTTATTTTGTCCTCCGGTTGTGATAACTGACTAAGTTTGTGTGTTTCTTCTTGAATATGTCTCTACTTATTGAGCTGTTTTGATGCTCAATACTAGATATAAGGTTTTTTTGCCTTTGTTCTTTTGTGCACCTCTGTCTCCTGAACAGACAGTCTCCAATGTGTCTGTCCACATGACTGTCTGTGAGGCCACTGGCATACAATTATATATTTATCAATGAAAGCATTCTGATATTAGTCTAGGTTTGGTATTTTTCAGTTGGAAAAGGAGTTTGGATGAACTATTTGAGCAGACGTGGACGTGCATGGGGTGATGGGGAAGACTGGGGGGTTGGCTTAGATACTGGAACAAGCAGAGGCGAGAAATTCAAAACATTTAGGGGGAGGTCTCCTTGAGGAAGCTCTGGTTAAGAACACCATAACCTCCACTAACTTTGTCCAGTCGCCATCCTGTCTGCACCCACTCTCTTCCAATTCTCCTGAAACTGACACCAGTGTGCCAAGGGGAAGCATTATCGTTGGGTGCCTGAGGGATTTAGAGATTATCTGTTGAGGAAGTGAGTCATAATACTTGGATGTCTGTGTGTGTGTGTGTGTGTGTGTGTGTGTGTGTGTGTGTGTGTGTGTGTGTGTGTGTGTGTGTGTGTGTGTGTGTGTGTGTGTGTGTGTGTGTGTGTGTGTGTGTGTGTGTGTGTGTGTGTGTGTGTATGTGTGTGTGTGTGTGTGTGCATGGACATGTGCGAGTTTTAGTGATAGTGATTTGGTAAGTATTAGCCAGCGTTTATCAAGTACAGTACATGAAATGCATCACTGGGTTCCCACTCTGCTCTCTCTCAGGCCTGTGTTTCACTGTGGAGGAGAAATGGTTGCAGACTCAGGCTTTGTGGGCAGTGAAGGATTTCCAAGCTACTACAAACCCAACAGCAAATGTACCTGGCGCATTACAGTGAGTCACTGGCACTGAACTACATATCAGTCCTCCATTACTCTGAATGTTGACTACAGATTGACATAAACGCATGTTCTGCCCTCTCTCTAAACTTCAGGTCCCAGAGGGCAATGTGGTCATGCTTTCTTTCCGCATCTTCGACCTGGAGGCTGACCCCATGTGTCGCTATGATTACCTGGATGTGTATAACGGCCACTCCAACATGGTGCAGAAGCTGGGAAGGTTCTGTGGAACGTTCAGGCCTGGTACTCTCATCTCCACCACCAACACCATAATGCTGGAGATGGTGAGTGACTCTGAGACTGGAGGGAGGGGCTTCCTGGCTTACTTCAATGGAGGAAAACCACATGTGGATGGTGAGCTTTACAGTATAACTTGTGCTCTCACTCTCTGTGTTTTCTAAGGAACAACATCTTTCTGTTTTCCTATTATTTATTGATTTACGCATGAATCATTTCAGAGCACCAATTCTGTGGAGGCAAGATGACAAAAGCCCAAGGTGAAGTTAAAACACCTAACTGGCCAGAGAAGAATTACCCAGTAGGCATCAGTTGCTCCTGGCTCATCACAGTAGAGCCTGACCAGGTTATTACTCATCGTGTTCAGCTTTCCATTCTCTTTTTTTCTGCATGGAGTTCTGCAAATGATGCCGTCATTATGGTGCACAAACCACAGAACCGAATGTGCACCTATATGCAGAAATATATTCAAGTTTCAAATTACATTCATAGTTAGTAACGTTGTTGTATTTGCCATTCTGTTTATTTCTATATGTGGGCTAGGTGATTGAGGTGAAGTTTGACAAGTTTGATATGGAGTCAGACAGTTACTGCCGCTTTGATTATGTGGCCTTCTTCAACGGTGGAGAAAAAGATGACTCTCGACGCATTGGAAAATACTGTGGAGATATCAGCCCCCAGTGAGTGGTACAAGACTGTATGTGTGTTTTCCTGACTTCCTGTGTTTATGATTATGCTTGTCTGTGGTCTAAGTCTATGATGATATATTGTATATTTGTTTGGTTTTGTCACCCTACTCATTTACTCTCTTCCAATCCTCCCTCTGTATCACTCTCCGCCCACAGAACCATTGTGACCAATGGGAATGTGCTCCTAGTGCAGTTTGTGTCTGACCTCAGTGTGACCTCTGATGGCTTCATGGCCAGTTACACCAGCGTCCCCCGCGGATCCAGAACCCCCACAGTAGACAACACAGGATCGGGACCCCGTAGAGAGTCAGTCCCCAGGAAGCCTGCTGTCAAACCCATCCTGCCTGAGAGAATGTTCATCCCCACCACTACCACCAAACCACCAACTACAGCCAGATACCAGGCCCCCCCAACCCCACAGCCCCAGGATCCCACTGCCAAGCCCAAACCAGTCAAACCAGTCAGGACCCGCCCACCAAACAAGCCAGGCCCAGACAGGACCAAAGTTACTAAACCAGACGGCAAGAGGCCAGGTAAGAGAAGCTGAAGCACTGGTGTAGCAAGAGCTGAGTTTATGTATACATGTCGGTGTGTTTGTGTGACTGTGTGGTAACAATGTTTGTATTTTCTAGTTCCCTTGAACCCACTGTGTGCAAAGACATGTAAGAGGGATGGAAATATTAAAAGCAGTTTCTGCGCCAGTGAATTTGGTGAGTTCCACTAGACAGCTACAGTAGCATCATTGGATAGCCAAATTAATCAAGCTTAACATCTGTACCATCATTACACATCGATTTTAAGTACAAAGCAAGTTGACAGCATCGCTCAGGCAATTAAACACTCTCTCTCTCTCTCTCTCTCTCTCTCTCTCTCAGTGATCACGGGTAAGGTGACAGCGCTGACCCCTGGTCCTCAGGGCAGTGTCCATATCAGTGTGTCTCTCATCAAGGCCTACAAGTCTGGCCGGCTGACCATCACCCAGGCTGGAGAGAACATGTCTGTCAAACTGGTGTCAGCCTGCAAGAAGTGCCCTGTCATCCGCAGAGGTAACCTATTTTCCTTCCCAGACAATCTGACTAGCATGTACAGCATTATGCAAACACATACATGCACACACAGATGCACACAGACGGCTGACTCTTCAGCATAGACTGTTGTGTCATCATAGACAGTATTGCCGGATTGCCTAAACAATGCATCTTTGATCAATCTCTTTCTCAGGAATGCCTTACATCTTGATGGGCCAGGTTGATGAGGATGGGCGTGGAACAATGGCTCCTGGGGCTTTCACTGCCCCATATAAGGCCCCGCATCATAAACTTCTGACCAATATCAACAACCAACCATGCTAACCTCACACCATAGTCCACCAATCAGGGAAATCCAGCCTCTTGCATGGATACCATGGCAACCCAAAAAAACGGTGCCAAAAAAAAAGTTTATTTTTGAGGAGTCCTGAATAGAGTGAATGTTATTGTTTTTTCACTTAATGTTTGATGACACTAACTTAATTGCTGAAATCTCCTTTCATGGGTCTCTCACAGGTTCAGATTAAATTACATGCACCACATAACAACATTTTTACCCACCTCATAATAGGGCTATATTTTATATTATTTTTGTAATTTATGTCTCTCAATAAAGGATGTATAACACATGGTGTTGGTTTGATATGCTTATTACATTAACTTTATGTGCCATTTAGTATAGCTTTACTGCAACACAATGATTTACAAAAGACCCTCCTATGACACACAAAACAGGTGCCACTACCCTTTCAACTAATTAGTGGCCTACTTGGTGTGTGAACTGCTGACTGTTCATCATTTGCTCATACTTTGCAGATAGTCGTTGACACATCAATCAGGATAAAGGGACAGGGAAATGTGTTACTTGTTTTTGGAAGTCAGTGGCAGTATTGGAGGGGGAGTGGTTTCACCTCTCCTAGGCAATCAGCAATTAGTGTTGGTACTTCAGTCTCCCCTGGTTTCTCAGCGACAGCCATGTAAGCGGTGGTCTTATCAGTGTCATGTTGTTGCAATAACTAAGACAGTTCTGCCGAGTTATTCAAGGAAGGAAAGAGAGGAAGGCTCCACACCAAGGCTCTCTTACTTGAGCATTTTACCTAGTTATTTTCAGATTATCTCATTTTTGTTATTTTTGTAACTATGTGTTTTCTATACCTGTTTGCTCCTCTCACTGTAGGCTTTACAGATGCACCCCACCCCTTGGCTGCAACCCCTCTTAATTTAGTGTACCCTGCATGCACAACCCATGTGGAATTCCGGATCTCGGGCAGCGTTTGGAACTGCCGATCTGCAGTCAAGAACACTGAGTTCATCTCAGCCTATGCTGCCCTTCAGTCCCTTTACTTTTTGGCCCAGACAGAGACATGGATCGCCCCAGAGAACACTGATACTCCAGCTGCTTTTTCTTAATCTAAGAAAGTTTTCTCTCATAGTCTAAGAGCATCTGGTCATCGCGGTGGTGGCACAGGTCTACTAATTTTTCCTAAGTGGAGATTATCTCTTTTCTCCCTTTCTCCTACCTGTCCATCTCCTTATTTGAATTCCATGCTGTCACTTTCACTGTCCACTCAAGTGTAACATTATTTTCATCTATCGTCCACCAGGTGCCATGGAGAATTCCTCAATGAGCTTGACACCTTCATAAGCTAATTTTCTGACGATGGCTCTTCTTACTTGGCGACTTCACCCTCCCGACGTCTGCCTTCGATTAATTTCTTTCCAACTCTCTCTTTCCCCTCCTTGCCTCTTTTGTCTTCACCCTTTTCCCAATCCCCTCCAACTCACAAGGCAGCAAAAACGCTTGATCTCATCTTTACTAGAGTCTTATCGCCTACTAATCTCACTGCAACCCCCCTCCAGGCCTCTGTCTCCCTTCACTCCAACCCTAACCACTCAGCCCTTACCCAGATGGTCATGCGCAGTCGCAATTTTCGCTCTCTCTCCCACTACTCTCTCCTCTTCTATCATATCTTCTCACCCTTCTGTTAAATCCTTCTCCCTTTCCGTCTCCTGATTCTGCATCTTCAACCCTACTATCCTCCCTTTCTGCATCCTATGACTCATAGGATGTCCCCTTTCCTCCCGGCCAGCTTGGCCCTCCCCTCCTGCTCCGTGGCTGAGTGACTCATTGCAAGCTTACAGAACAGGGCTGCGGGCAGCTGAGCGAAAAATGAGGAAAGGAAACTTCCGGAGGACCTATCATCCTTTCACTCCCTCCTCTCTACTTTCACTTCCGCTGTATCTGCTGGTAAATTGATTTCAAGCTTCTGCCTCTAACCCTGGGAAACTATTTTCCACCTTCTTCTCCCTCCTTAGTCCTCCACCCCCTCCTCCTCCCTCCTCCCTCTCTACCACTTTGTAAAAAAGATTGCCTTGACCTCTTTCTCCCCTCTCTCTCCAGATGACAAACTGCGACATATGCCCAACAACCTGCCCGCTCGACCCCATCCCGTCCTCCCTTCTCCAGACCATCTCTGGAGAACTTCTCCCATTCCTCACTTCCCTCATCAACTCATCCCTGACCACTGGCTGCCAAATGGCCCGAGTGGTCGGGTGCCTGAAGGGTGACCCGGTCGCCAGTTGAACAGGTATTTCCTCCGACACATTGGTGTGGCTGGCTTCCGGGTTAAACTGGCGGGTGTTAAGGAGCGCGGTTAGGCTGGTTATGTTTTGGAGGATGCACGACTCCACCTTCGCCTCTCACGAGCCCGTTTGGGAGTTGCAGATATTAAGACAAGATCAAAAAAAAAATGGGGAGAAAAAGGGGTAAAAAAATAAAAAATAATAATAATGACCCGAGTCGCTCTCCTACTCAAGAAACTAACACTCGACTCATCTTTCATCAAAAACTATAGACATGTTTCCCTCCTTTCTTTTCTTTCCAAAACACTTGAGCGTGCTGTCTCTGATCAACTTTCTCGTTATTTCGCTCAGAACGATCTTCTTGACCCTAACCAGTCAGGCTTCAAGACGGGTCACTTAACCAAGACTGCTCTTCTCTGTGTCATGGAGGCTCTTCGCACAGCCAAATCTGACTCTCTCTCCTCTGTTCTCATCCTCCTAGATCTAGCCACTGCCTTCGACACCGTGAACCATCAGATCCTCCTCTCCACCCTCTCAGGGCTGGGCATCTCAGGCTCTGCACACACGTGGATTGCATCCTACCAGGTGACGTGGAGAGGATCTGTGTCTGCAACATGTACTCTCACTACTGGCGTCTCCCAGGGTCCTAGGCCCTCTCCTTTTCCCTCTATACACCAAGTCACTCTGCTCCGTCATATCCTCACATGGTCTCTCCTATCATTGCTATGTGGATGACACTCCACTACACCCCCCCCCCCCTTCTTACACCCAGGAAGTGACATGCTTCTGCATGCCTGGCAGATAGCTCAGCTTGGATGTTGGCCATGGAGCTGCTCTTGCAACCGGGGAAGGCCTGCCCGCTCAAAGACCTCTCCATTACGGTTGTCAACTCCACAGTGTCGCCTTCCTAGAGTGCAAATAACCTTGGCATGACAACACCCCGTTGTTCTCTGTAAACATCAAATGTTCTTGCTCTACAACGTCCATAGATTACGACCCTAGCTCACACAGGAAGCGGCGTAGGTCCTCCAGGCACTTGTCCTCTCCCCTCTGGACTACTGCATCTTGCTGTTGGCTGGGCTCCATGCTGGAATAGAATAAATGGAACAGAGTCAAACATGTGCTTGATGTGTTAGATACCGTTCCATTTCTGCCATTACATCCATTACAATGAGCCTGTCCTATAACTCCTCCCACCAGCCTCCTCTGGTATACACATTTGCTTAACTTGCTTGCTACAAAACACATATATGTAGGATCTTCATTTGATCACCCTAATGTAGGAGAATTTTACCTTACGAAAAATGTATCAAACGCTAAAAGATGTCCATTAATTACAATCCACATAATAATTCACATTTCCTATTGCTGCAGGATTATTTTCCTGCGGTAGGAAACTGGCTCAAATTAAGATCCTACATAGGGATTTTCAGAGTGATGCTTATTTGGTATTGTCTAATAGGGCTGGAGTCTCCATAGTGGACTCTATAGGGAACTCCTTTGAGCATTTTTCTGATGCAACAGTGACACCATGTGACCAAACTCTGCTGTAATTTTTGTGCTTTGTCATTTCAGTTGAAAGTCACGATGTGAATTGCCAAAATAGAGCTATGCTATTAGAAACCAAGGAGTCCATATTATCCAAGGCTGCAGGTATACTGCCAACATAATGCTATGATAATGTGTGTTAATATAATGACATTGCACACATTAGAACTGCACACATTATAACCACACCTGAGATGGTTCACATTTGGAATTGGGTTGAACATTTATTGTAACCACTGGTTGCTTTTATAATCTGCCATGACTATGAAACAGGTAAATGTATAAAACAGGCATACGGATCAGAAAGTGATTTGATCTCCATGTTTGTTAAGATTCTCTACATGGACAAAAGTATATGGACACCTGCTCGTCGGATATCTCATTTTAAAATCATTTCCATTAATATGGAGTCTTCTGGGAAGGCTTTCCACTAGACGTTGGAACATTGCTGCGGGGACTTGCTTCCATTTAGCCACAAGCATTAGTAAGGTCAGGCACTGATGTTGGGCGATTATGCCTGGCTCGCAGTCTGCATTCCAATTCATCCCAAAGGTGTTCGATGGGGTTGAGGTCAGGGCTCTGTGCAGGCCAGTCAAGTTCTTCCACCCTGATCTTGACAAACCATTTCTGTATGGACCTCGGGCATTGTCATGCTGAAACAGGAAAGGGCCTTCCCCAAACTGTTGCCCCAAAGTTGGAAGCACAGAATCATCTAGAACGTAATTGTTTGCTGTAGCATTAAGATTTCCCTTCACTGGAATTAAGGGGCCTAGCCTGAACCATGAAAAATAGCCCCAGACCATTATTCCTCTCCACCAAACTTTGGCACTATACATTTGGGCAGGAAGCGTTGTCCTGGCATCCGCCAAATCCAGATTTGTCAGTCGGACTGCCAGATGATGAAGTGTGATTCATCACTCTAAGGAACGTGTTTCCACTGCTCCAGAGCTTTACACCACTCCAGCCGACGCTTGGCATTGCACATGGTGATCTTAGGCTTGTGTGCGGCTGCTTGGCCATGGAAACCCATTTTATGAAGCTCTCAATGAACAGTTATTGTGTTGACATTGCTTCCAGAGGCAGTTTGGAACTCTGTAGTGAGTGTTGCAACCGAGGATAGACGATTTTTACGTGCTTCAGCACTCGGTGGTCCTGTTCTGTGAGCTTGTGTGGCCTACCATTTCGCGGCTGAGGCCTTGTTGCTCCTATAGTTTCCGCTTCTCAATAACAGCACTTACAGTTGACTGGGGCAGCTCTAGCAGGGCAGAAATTTGATTAACTCACTTGTTGGAAAGGTGGCATCCTATGATGGTGCCATGTTGAAAGTGACTGAGCTCTTCATTACGTGCCATTCCACTGGCAATGTTTGTCTTTGAAGATTGCATGACTGTGTGCTTGATTTGATACACCTGTCATTATGGGATGTTGCTGAAATAGCCGAAACCACACATTTTAAAGGGGTGTCCACATACTTTTGACCATGTAGTGTATGTAGGCATTAGGAAACCTGCTTCATGTTAGTATTGATGAGTTACCAACTCTGCTGAATGAATGTTTACCTGAAAAGGTTTGATACATACCATGTTATGTGTGTGCCAATTACTACGTGTACCTATAGTATTACAGTAGTATTTATCCAGGGAAGTAAACAAGATCTCCTCTCTGTCTTCTCACCTCTATCTCTGACACCCTTTGCCCTCTCGTATCTAAAACTTGTCTGTGAACCTCTCTAGCTCCCTCCAGCATAGCCATGTCTATAAGTGTTAATTTTCAGTGTTTATTTAAGTAATAAGGCTCGAGGGGGTGTGGTATATGGCCAATATACCATGGCTAAGGGCTGTTCTTATGCACGACGCAATTCGGAGTGCCTGGACACAGCCCTTAGCCGTGGTATATTGGCTATATATCACAAACCCCTGAGGTGCCTTATTGCTATTATAAACTGGTTGCCAACATAATTAGAGCAGTAAAAATACATGTTTTGTCATACCCGTGGTATACGGTCTGATATACCACGGCTGTCAGCCAATCAGCATTCAGGGCTCGAACCACCCAGTCTCTTATACCGTTGCATTGTTGAATACTCGTTTCTGATTGGCTTGAAGGGAATGATAATGCCCGAGAAGCCAGTGTTTGGAGGATATATTGGCACCGATGTTAGGGCAAACCGTGCCAATAAATCCTCAAAAAAACAGTTTCGAGGGAATTATACATTTTTTACAACGGGTTACCAACATATTCAAATAATGATTGACATATTTTAATTAACTTTATTTTGATTAATTTATTCAATTTAATGTATTATTGCTACTCAAGCCGGATGGTCGTTCCTTCTATCGGTTCGGTTGCCAGAAACACAACCCAGTCGTTTAGACGTTTTGTTCTGTATCTATGGACACAACCCAGAGGTTTGTTCTAAATGTTCTATTGCCATACGCAGGGCCGGCCTGTGGCATAGGCGGAATAGGCAATGCTAGGGGTGCCGTCCATCCATAAGGGCACTCAAATTAGTGAAGATTTGTTTTACTAATACTAATACTACTAATACTATTATAATACTATTAATTTGAAATATTACAAAAAAGCAAAAGCCCCCACAACAACATAACTAGATAGCTTATTAGGCCATATTTTCTGTGTTGCCTGCACCCCGGCCCCGTGCATCAATCACAAAAACATGTATCTATTTTTATTTGACCACTACAATCTGTTCGTCGGACAAAACTGGAAAAAAAACGACTTGTGTAGAAAGTAAACATCCGCACCTCGATGGTGTGTGTCAACTGTGCTTATGTCTGCATAATGAGAAAGTAGGCAAGAAATGAAAACTTTTGACTATTTCTGGTCTAGTGATCGATGACAACCGAGCTCGCTGCCCAGACTTACATAATTACAAAGAGGAGATTCTCCTGATTAAAATGGTTCCCGACTTGAAAAGAATCAAATATACACATTGTGAGATATTTGGCGAAATAGACAGACATAGCTATATTTCCCTATAGGAAAGAATGGGACGGATTCCATGAGTATTTTTTTTTTTAACTACAAACAACGTGGACAGGTCTCATTGCCAACAATAGCGAAGCAGGCATTGTGAACTGGGAATAGAATGTTTGGAAGGCGAGTTAGTGTCACGGTCCTCAATAAAACTAATAGGAGATAGCAGGGTGAGAATGCCCTAAAATAAGGCCTGTTTTTTCGTGATTATTTCAAAACTACGGCAAGCAGCTGGGAAATATGGTCATACTGTCAAACTGGGCTCCACGGCGGATTCAATGAACTCGTTTTTATCAGAAAAAAAGCATTGTAAAAAATGTAATGTGTTCAGCCTACTACTAGCTAGTTTACTTTGGATGATATTAGTAACGTTCTCTAACGTGGTGCTGCTAAATCCAACTCCCAGACAAAAAACATAAAAGATCCCCGTGAGTGGCCAAAATATATGAATGGTTCTTTATGGGATATGTTAGTGCAGGCTGGGCCACATCAGGATAAGGAGGGGAATTTCCCAACTACAGTAAGAGGATGGTGAACGGGGAGAGGGTGGAGACCATTGCTCAAACTCATCAAAAACTCCTGCGCTCTGCTATGAATAAAGAGAGACTCGATGGATTCGCCACCATATCAATTGAGCACGAGTTGTCTTACCTCTCTCTATCTCGCTCTGTCTCTCTCAGATGATTTGATTTCAGGACCATGCACAGCTACAGAGAGAAAACCTGCTGACTGCAATGCAGCGCGACAGATGAGGAAAGAGGCCACTCTAGGCACAGACAAAATAAATAAATGCTGAAGCTGATGTTGGACAATCAAATTCGATATGTAAATAAACAAAATTCGTTAAGGCTGGGTCATCGACATAACACTTATTTTACACTGCTCCAGCGAATCGAGGCCCGCCATGCATTTATGAAAGCACGTATTTCTAAAGCTCAAAGATCCCAATCTTTTTTTACAGTTCTAGAGTTATTTTTATTGTAGTTGTAACAATTATGGGATTGTGCTATGTGTGATAACAGGCGGCATATTATTAATAAGAAACTTGGTTTCCTACTATAGGTAGTTGTCTGCATAGTAATAGCAAAATTGTAACTCTACGATGCAGGGGTTAAAGTAATATTCCCTTCTGTCTGGTTAGGGACCTCCATTTTTTTATGGGAATAATCATAGAATTACATATATAATTGGAGCCTATTTCTTCCTATTCACAAAATCAAGTGGTACGCCTAGCTGTTTGATAAACACAATTCTATATAGTATAGCCAAATACTGTCGCATGCACTCCTTAAATACCTCCGTGTCTGAGAAGGGCTTGGTGTGTTTGGTTAAAACCAGGGCTCAAATTGAGTGAGGGTATCCCATACCCTTTGTTAAAGGAAATGTCAAAAAGGATATATATTGTTTGCTTCATATTTTCAAAAAAATACATGAAAAGTATCCAGATAATATAACGTTCTATAAAAAGGCTTAGCTCTGTGATGCTTTATGGTAGAAACAAGCTTTAAAATGCCAGCAAAAGACGTGACTCCGATGCTTATGGGGATATATTGATTCCTCTATGACATTCTGAAGCTGAGCTGCAGCCTATAATATTCAAGGAGACAAACAATTTGACTTTTCTATTCTGTCCCTATTAATTGAGCTTTCCGCTTTCTGAAAAGAAGAGATGTTTGTTTAAATCAAGGCACCTATTAGGTAAAGCACTTCTGTTTTGTTGTAATGCAATGGACAAGTAGCCAGCAGTTGAAGCTTACAATTTTCTGCCTCGGTAGAGCGTCTGTCTGGGTGGAAATTTTACATTTAAAAGTGCCATGCTTAGATTCATAAGGATGTCTAAGATGTAATTATTTGCACACAGCATTGGTTTGACCGTTGGAGATATTTGGCCTATGACTTGGGCTGCTATTATGTTCTGTTCCTCCGACTTTTGGCTGAGATAAAAATTGG
Organism: Thymallus thymallus; assembly: GCA_023634145.1. Taxonomy (NCBI): domain Eukaryota; kingdom Metazoa; phylum Chordata; class Actinopteri; order Salmoniformes; family Salmonidae; genus Thymallus; species Thymallus thymallus. The sequence goes on along the minus strand of CM042391.1, from coordinate 6,641,129 downwards.
CCCACGGCCAAACTTATTGGGTGGTGCGGGAGCCTAGGGCGACAGAACGTCCAGGGCCAGCTCTGGCCATACATTCTTATCCCTTGCTTGCTAGCGAGCCAACTACTGCTAACTTGCAGTCACATCAAACAATGGAGCCAGAATAACAACAAAGTAGCTGTATTTGATTTTTTTTACGCTGTTTTCTAGTGATATTTATTTGGATACATGCATAAGAATGAGCTAATGTTGCGCAATTTCACCTGGCATAGAACATATGCTCTCTCGTCAGGACACTGTTGTTCAGAGGAGCTAGCCAACAACACAGCTAACACAATCACTTCAAACTGAAGCTGGAAAGACTGCAAACTAGCGGCATTTCGTTTTATCTGTTTTCTATTTACGTTTCTTTGTATAGGTCCATAACAATGAAGCTGATTCATGACTCCGACTGGCTGAGAAAAGCTGCCTGTCTGTCTCGTCCCGAATCATTACTATGGGATAGCTGGAGATCGAATTTCAATATTGAAACAACGTTGCAAATATCAGAGAGACTGACTGCAAGTGTTATACAAATCTCCGTTATAGTCTAGATGCTTTTTACAGAGGAGATCAAGTTTATAAATTGCCTGGCTAAGCTGATGAGACAGTGGATTGCTGCAGTGATATGTAACAGAATAAATTCATCATAGCTTTAGCCATGGTAACTTGTGGAATAGACACCGGCTGGAATGCGGGTTTAACCAATCAGTATACAGGATTAAACCCACCCATTGATTAATTCCCTATAATGCACGATATATCAGCATCGCATAATTCAATGGCTATAGTTAATTACAACATGTTCTGTTTGCACTGCTTTTGAAAGCAAAAGTCTAATTGAAAACACTATTGGCACTAACCAGCAAGTCTGTTTGTTTGGTTGCCAAGGCAATTACTGTAGCTATCTAGTAAACGTGCATGCTACTTCAGCGGACGTTGAACACATTTCTACCTGCAAATGAACACATTTCTAGCGGTGAATGTGTTAAATTATAGCCATGGTATAAAAGGGATAATCAACTCAGGGCTCGTCTTGGAACACACCTTCCTTGTTGTTCAGTATTTTCCATAGAATGCCTAGCCCATCGTTGATTATCCCTTACTCATGAAGGCATGTTTGTTGAGTACATCCCAAGTGTTACCAAAATACAGTCTAACTCATAAAGCTATTGAAAGGCTGTGACAGAATAACAGTGAACATGGACCTTACTAGACGGACACTGCAAGGTTATATAATCGAACTGCAAGACAATTAATTTGCAGCTATCCAACACTATTTTAAAATAGACTTGTTACATTATTAGTAATGTAACATTAGTCTTGTTGATTATTTCATAGAAACAACACAAATAGAATGTAAAGTGACAGAAATAATTGACAGTTGTACAATTATAACATTCATTGTATAGCCGTGTAGTAGTTATGGCTAGTCTACAGCAAATAGACCACTACAAAACGTCATTTAGATGCAAAACATTGACCCTAGAACAATAAATACACAACGTTGACCCTAGAACAATAAATACACAACGTTGACCCTAGAACAATACATATTCAACGTTGACCCTAGAACAATACATATTCAACATTGACCCTAGAACAATACATATTCAACATTGACCCTAGAACAATAAATAAAGTGACAAATGATAAAACAAGAAGAATGCACTTCAAGGTAATAGCGTAAACAAAGTTTCTTTACCCTTATCTACAAAAGTGTTTTCTCCCAATTCTGTCAAAAATGTTCTCAAAAGTGCTACTCAGCCTCCATCTTCAGTCAAGCAACTATCTCTAACATTGAGATGAACTGAGCTCCTCAACTACAAGAACTGGGATATAGTCTGTTGTGAGAGCAGACAGTCTTTGAGGGGTGTTTCTGCAGCAGGGGTTGGAGGCTGAGTCTGGGGGTCAGTAGGTGGTATCTATAACGTTGCCTTCCATCTGATGTCTGTAGGCCACTCTTGCCTTGTGGGAAAAGTAGACAACTTCACCTCCAGCACCATCACTAGCATAGGTTGTCGGGGCAAATTGGGGCTCCGTCTCAATGCATGGAACTAAACAGGAAAAGGAGAGATGAGAGCATAAAAACCCCATTAATATTACATTAATACTGACAATCTCTCTTGGGAAGACAAATTCCAATTATGTACTACCATTGATGTTGATGAACTGTCAAAGGGTTGTCAGTCCAACATTACATTCCAAGTCATTTGTAAATAGCCTTATAGTGGAAGTGACAGCATTTTAGCACAATGAAATCTTATTAAAATCTATTCATATACACCCCCAGGAAGAATACTTTTTTCAATCTTTATACAATACATGTCAGCAACTGAAATGACTGCAACACTTAACAAATAGCTGCAGTTAGTTTCAGAATGGGTGGCAAGGAATAAATTAGTCCTAAATATTTAAAAAACTAAAAGCATTGTATTTGGGTCAAATCATTCACTAATTGTAAACTGTCATGGTAAAAACATATTGATACAACAGTAGCTAAGATGAAGTCTGTCCATAATAAAGCGCTGCTCTATCTTCTTAACAGCACTTTCAACAAGGCAGGTCCTAAAGGCCCTGGATTTGTTGCACCTGGACTACATTTCAGTCATGTGGTCAGCTGCCACAAAGAGGGACTTAGGAAAATTGCAATTGGCTCAGAACAGGGCAGCACGGCTGGCCTTTGGATTTACACAGAGAGCTAACATTAATAATATGCATGTCAATCTCTCCTGGCTCAAAGTGGAGGATAGATTGACTTCATCACTACTTGTATTTGTGAGATGTAATGACATGTTGAATGTGCCAAGCTGTTTGTTTGAACTGCTGGCACACAGCTCAGACTCCAATGCCTACCCCACAAGACATGCCACCAGAGGTCTCTTCACAGTCCCCAAGTCCAGAATAGACTATGGGAGGTGCATAGTACTACATAGAGCCATGGCTAAATGGAACTCTATTCAACATCAAGTAACTCATGCAAGCAGTACAATTTGATATAAAAAACAGATAAAGATACACCCTACGGAACAGCGGGGACTGTGAAGCAACACAAACATAGGCACAGACACATGACACACGATAAGATACGCACTATAGACACACATACACATGGATTTTGTGTTGTAGATATGTGGTAGTAGAGTAATGGCCTGAGGGCACACACTTAATGTGTTGTGAAATCTGTTGTGAATGTATTGTAATGTTTTTAAAATGGTATAAAACTGACTTCAGCTAATGTTGATCCATATATACGAATACCAATTTTTTTTTACAACATTTTCTGACAAGAGAGCACTTAGATATGGTAATTTTCACATTTTCATTCATTCATAAAATATTTGGGAATTACATATAGTAAGGCATTTGTGAAATTCTATATAAATATAGAGTGGGAAAGTGGCCATGCATTTGGACAATTAATAGACACTGCTGTAAATAAAACACAAAAGTAGTAGGCTTAAAAACATCTTTCTCCTCCAGGACTGGAGTCTATGCAGACTGGTGAGCCATAGCCAATCAGAGCTACAGTAGGACTATATGTAAATAAGCCATTTGCCATAAGGGCCTGCCATCATTCACTTTGAAATGGACTATGTGTTTACAGGCAGTAGCAACAGCGCAACTTTAGATCATTCGAACACATTCATACATCTGAACGGATTTCTGCAAATATGTAAATACCACGGGAGGACTCTTACATTTGGGAACTTCACATTCCTATTGATCAAACGAGACTACTCTTCATGGAGTCCTCCCGTGGTATTTACATATTTGCAGAAATCCAGTTATGCACATCAACAACAACAACAAGCTCAACAACTAATGCTAGCCAGAGCAAGATGACGTAAAATCTAATGAGGGAACATTAGATAAACCCTCAAACTTTTTCAGCTAGTTGGCCATCAAAATTGGACTGATAAACGATGGGGAATAGTAGCCTGCTTATCCTTCTGAAGCTTGACTGCCAATGCATGCTTGTCCCAACACATGTTTTGACAACTAAATGGGAACTTGCCTCCCCACCCATTTGATCGATGCCAAATACATTTGATTGACAACTAAGGATGCATTCGTCAATTGACTCCAGTGTGTCAGAGTGCACTCTGGGTTGTTTGTAAATTCAGACCGCTGTCAGATTGTCTGTTCGTAAATTCAAAGCATTTCGCTATCCGAGCGTAGACTGCACTATTGATACTGGACGCTCTGGCCATGGAGTATGGTTTTTTAATGGTTTTGCCCGCACTGCAGACTTCTATATGGCGCAGACGGTAGATGGCAGAATCGCGACTAGCTCTTAGGAAACTTTGCTATTTGATGTACTATTTTTTACATTATTAGTTCAGGAAATGTTTTGTGTAATTACATACATCCGGGAAGAACTATTGGATACTAGAGCAGTGGTAACTCACCAGAACTACCAGCATTACGACCAGGAATACAACTTCCCTGGAGCAGATCCTTTGTTCGCTCTCCCCAGAGCAATTGAACTTATTCCAGAGTCCAACCCAAAACAACTCTGGCGGAGGAGAGGCACTCGAGGTGGCCTGCTGGTTTGACTTAGGAGGCGCGCATGTTCAGTCTTTGGATAAGAAAGTTGACAAACTAAGAGCAAGGATTAATTTCCAGAGAGACATCAAGCCTGTAACATACTCTGTTTCACGGAAACATGGCTCTCTCTGGACACTCTGTCGAAATCGGTACAGCCAATGGGTTTCTCAGTTCATCGCGCAGACAGGAATAAATACCTCTCCGGGAAGCAGAAGGGCGGAGGGGTGTGTTTCATGATTAACAACTCATGGTGTAATTGTAGTAACATACAGGAACTCAGGTCCTTTTGTTCACCGACCTAGAGTATCTCACAATCAAATGCTGACCGTATTATCTTACAAAGAATTCTCCTCCGTCATTGCTACGGCCGTTTATATCCCCCCTCAAGCCAATACCACGTCGGCCCTCAAAGTACTTCAATGGACTTTAATGGAAACCACATATCCTGAGGCTGCATTGATTGTAGCTGGGGATTTTAACAAAGCAAATTAGAGGAAAAGGCTCCAAACAGTGTAGTTATTTCCTCCGCAAGGCAATCAAACAGGCTACACCAACATCTTGCTTCCGGACATGCTAAACACCTTCTTCGCTCGCTTTGAGGATAATACAGTGCCACCGAAGCGGCTCGCTGCCAAGGATTGTGGGCTTTCCTTCTCCGCACTGCACACTGCCATATCCAAACCGGACATTAGGAATACCTCTGTATGAATGCTGTTCATTGACTATAGCTCAGAATTCAACACCATAGTACCCTCCAAGCTCATCATTAAGCTCGAGGCCCTGGGTCTTAACCACGCCCTGTGCAACTGGGTCCTGGACTTCCTGACGGGCCGCCCCCAGGTGGTGAAGGTAGGAAACAACACCTCCACTTTGCTGATCCTCAACACTGGGGCCCCACAAGGGTGCGTGCTCAGCCCCCTCCTGTACTCCCTGTTCACCCATGACTGCGTGGCGAAGCACGCCTCCAACTCAATCATCAAGTTTGCAGACGACACAAAAGTAGTAGGCTTGATTACCAACAATGATGAGAGGTGAGGGCTCTGGGAGTGTGGTGCCAGGAAAATAACCTCTCACTCAACTTTTATTCTAAAATGTAAAAAATAGTGTAAATAAAGAAAAACCTTTGAATGAGTAATATTCCAAACTTTTGACCGGGGGAGTATATATTATTAATTCATTCCTTACTTAGATTTATGTGTATTTGGGTACATGTTGTGAAACTGTTGATATTACTTGTTAGATATTACTGCACTGTCGGAGCTAGAAGCATAAGCATTTCGCTACACCCACAATAACATCTGCGAAACACGTGGATGTGACCAATAAAATTGTATTTTATTTTAGTTTAATCGTTCCAGTAATAAAGGACTATTTAAGGCCCAGTGCACTACTTTGTGGTGCACTGGGCCTACCAAAAAAAAACAGTTTATTAATAAAAATAAATTATTCTGATTTTTCAGGGGGTGCTGCTTAGTACCCCTACTTCCCGTGGCTATGCATGTTATTGGATTTAGGTTCAAAGTTGAATGACAAAAAGACAACATTCTCTTATGTTGATGACTTTTTGCAAATCCAATCAGTTTTCCACATTGATTCAATGTCACCACATAGATTTTTTGTTGTTGAAATTACATGGAAACAACATTGATTCAAACAGTTTTTGCCCAGTGGAAAGTTACGTAGAGACTGTGACCCAAATTTCTGTCTGGCTGTGTGCAGGAGCCACAGGCCTAAAACGTCCCATCTAACAGACATAATCCAATGCCTACTTATACAGCCTCATAAGTTCCTGTTTACATTATCCAACTATGTTGTGGCAGCAAGAAGTCAATGTCATAGACTAGAGCATATAAACTCTAGTCATCCTCTTAAGAAAGTTGATTTCCACTGGTAAAGTTAGTCTGTTTCCTAAGCTTCAGGTCTGTTCAAGTTCAGCATAGCTAGCGATTCACATTTCTTGCTAGGTAACCAAATGACACCTGCATCTCCAGCTATAGCCACCGAAAAACGATGTGTGGAAAAAGTCGGTCACTCACCCACTCCTCCAATGACATGACATCCTCCCAGCAACGCTGACACTAGGTTCTGTGTTTTTAACAACATAAATAGATACGCTAGCCTATTAGCCACGTTATGACTGACTTGTGATAATTGCCCTTGCTAGTTTGATTGCATTGACATTCCCAGCCTTAGTTACATTAGTCTGTTTTTGTCGTAAAATATTGAATCATTGAAAATAAAAACTGTGCATCCCGAATGGGGGGCGGCAACAAACAATTTACCAGGCCAGCTGTGATTTACGACTTGATAGCAATATTCTTTGGACTACCAAGAAATGTATTGGTGAATTATATGAATCATGCATTGACCTGCATTCATCTATTCTGTCAACAATGCCTTACTGTACATAATGGAACTTTGAGTTACGTAGAACCTATTTTAAAAAACAACTCTTATAAAGTTGGTTTTGTAGCATAACTTGGAAATGTGATATTTTTGCCTGATATTATGATTGTGTCTGTTTGTTTCATATCTGCAAAGTAGTTAAAATGCCGTCAGTTCCACTTTAATGAACACAGTATTCTGCTCTTTACAAAAATGTGCTTCTTTGAAAAAAAATCTAAACAAACACTCTGTAGCTGGTGTTGTTACCCGCTTTAGGGGGGCAGTGTCTGCCCTTGCCCCTGTCTTTACACCTCCTGTACCAGGGAAAACACTGGAGAACCTTCACGCCCATGGGTGTAGCAGCTAGAGGAGCCAGTCTGAAAAGAGAGAATAAGGATGTTGTTATTTAAAAGAAGCATTAAGCACGGTGTACTCTATACCTTTCAAAATCGGAAAACGGAGAACACTTCAACAACCATATTGCATTGTGTACTCTGTCTCTTACAAATGAATAATGAGCCCTTCTCAGGGAATTTAAGAGCTTTTTTGATTGAGAGAGAGAGAGACAATGATATATTTTATGTTTGAGAGAGAGAGAGAGAGAGAGAGAGAGAGAGAGAGAGAGAGAGAGAGAGCGAGCGAGGGAGAGAGAGAGAGAGAAAGAGACAGTGATAGCTTATCTGTTTAAGAGAGAGAGAGACAGTGATAGCTTTTCTGTTTAAGAGAGAGAGACAGTGATACATTTTCTGTTTGAGAGAGAGAGAGAGAGAGACAGTGATAGCTTATCTGTTTAAGAGAGAGAGACAGTGATAGCTTATCTGTTTAAGAGAGAGAGACAGTGATAGCTTTTCTGTTTAAGAGAGAGAGAGAGAGACAGTGATATAGTTCTGTTTGAGAGAGAGAGAGAGAGAGAGAGAGAGAGAGAGAGAGAGAGAGAGGGAGAGAGAGAGAGAGAGCGAGGGAGAGAGAGAGAAAGAGACAGTGATAGATTTTCTGTTTAAGAGAGAGAGAGAGCGAGGGAGAGACAGTGATAGCTTTTCTGTTTGAGAGAGAGAGAGACAGTGATAGCTTTTCTGTTTAAGAGAGAGAGACAGTGATAGCTTTTCTGTTTAAGAGACAGAGAAAGAGAGACAGTGATAGCGTTCTGTTTAAGAGAGAGAGAAAGAGAGAGAGGGAGTGATAGCTTTAGGGTATTTTCTTCCTTGGGACTCTGGAGGCTGTGAAACGTTTAAATAATTACTTACAGCTATGACAGAAGATCGAATAGCTTAAAAACAGACAATTCATCAAAGGTAGCTTATAAATTAAATAACCCACTAGGCACAGAACTCAGTTCAACCTCTAGTTATGAAAGTTGATTTCCACAGGTAAAGTTAGTTTGTTTCCTAAGCTTCAGGTCTGTTCAGGTCAGTGTTTCTCAATGGATGTTCTCTTTCAAATACTCCTTTTGATGTATCACAATGGGATTTGCTCCAGGCAGATGACTACTAGGAAGAACCAACACATTGATGGAGCATTTTTTTTCCTAAAGTTTGGATAGTTTGGACTGGTGTGAACACTACCCGCACTTGGGAGCACACTAAACAATGCAATAAATTAGCCATATCTCGCACCAAAGGAAGCCTGTCCGACCCTAGTTCAGCTGTAAACAAGTGGGTCAGGTCTGTTGTCCTACGAACTGAACCAGTCTTACCAGGCCTAAAACAGGCTAGCTAACGCGGCAAGGCTGACTGTTAATTTAGGATTGGCGAAACACTCACGTGGCATACCTCAGCTAGCAAACCGCTAGTTATAGTCAATGAACTAATCACTGATCATAATCTTGATGTGATTGGCCTGACTGAAACATGGTTTAAGCCTGATGAATTTACTGTGTTAAATGAGGCCTCTCCTCCTGATTGCCCTAGTGAACATATACCCTGTGTATCCCACAAAGGTGGAGGTGTTGCTAACATTTACGATAGCAAATTTCAATTTGTGGAAAAGTCCACAGATCCACTACAAAAGGCTTTTGGTGCCATCGTCGACTCAGTGGGTTTTGTCCAAGATGTCTCCGGACCTACTCATTGCCACAGTCATACCCTGGATTTAGTTCTGTCCCGTGAATTAATATTGTTGGACAAATATCTAAATGTTTTTCCTCATAATCCTGGACTATCGGACCACCATTTTATTTTGTTTGCAATCGCAACAAATAATTTGCTTAGACCACAACCAAGGATCACCTATCCAAGGACGCCGGAGTACAAAAATCAGTTAAAGATCAAACTGAGGATCTAAATTTAACCTTGTGTAATACCCTAGATGCAGTCGCACCCCTAAAAAAAAAAAACGTAAAAAAAAACTAGCTCCCTGATACACAGAAAATACCCGAGCTTTGAAGCAAGCTTCCAGAAAACTGGAACGGAAATGGCGCTCCACCAAACTTGAAGTCTTCACTGCTGCTCGATCATCCTACTTTTCCAACCTAATTGAGGAGAATAAGAACAATCCTACATTTCTATTTGATACTGTTGCAAAGCCAACTAAAAAGCAGCATTCCCCAAGAGAGGATGCCTTTCACTTCAGCAGTGTTGAATTCATGAACTTCTTCAACGAAAAGATCATTATCATTAGAAAGCAAATGACGGACTCTTCTTTGAATCTGCCTATTTCCTCAAAGCTCAGCTGTCCTGAGTCTGCACAAAACTGCCAGGACCTGGGATCAATGGAGACACTCAAGTGTTGTAATCCTATATCTCTTGGCACATTCATGAAAATTGTCATGGCCTCTAAACCTTCAACCTGCATACTGGACACTAATCCAACTAAACTACTGAAAGAGCTACTTCCTGTGCTGGGCCCTCCTATGCTGAACATAATAAATGGCTCCATATCCACCGGATGTGTACCAAACTCTCTAAAAGTGTCAGTAATAAAGCCTCTCTTGAAAAAGCCAAACTTTGACACAGAAAATGTAAAAAACTATTGGCCTATATCGAATCTCCCATTTCTCATGAAAATCTTAGAAAAAGTTGTTGCGCAGCAACTCACTGCCTTCCTGAAGACAAATAATAATGTATACGAAACACTTCAGTCTGGTTTTAGACCCTATCATAGCACTGAGACTGCACTTGTGAAAGTGGTAAATTACCTTTTAATGGCGTCAGACCAAGGCTCCTAGTCCTTAGTGCTGCTTTTGACACCATCGACCACAATATTCTTTTGGAGTAATTGGAAACCTTAATTGGTCTACAGGGACAGGTTCTTGCCTGGTTTAGATCTTATCTGTCAGAGAGATATCAGTTTGTCTCCGTGGATGGTTTGTCCTCTGACAAATCAATTGTAAGTTTCGGTGTTCCTCAAGGTTCCGTTTTAGGAACACTATTGTTTTCACTATATATTTTACCTCTTGGTGATGTAATTCGGAAACATAATGTTAACTTCCATTGCTATGAGGACGACACACAGCTGTATATTTCAATGAAACATGGTGACGCCCCAAAATTGCCTGCCCTGGAAGCCTGTGTTTCAGACATAAGGAAGTGGATGGCGGCAATCTTTTAAACATCCTGGAGGTTTTATTTATTTAACAGGGGAACAGGGGTCAGGCTTTCTTGGCTCACTACGAAACCCCCATAGCCCACTTGGATGAACTCTCTGCCCACTTATTTTACATTAAAATTGTGTCATTTAGCAGACATTTAGCGACTTACAGTTAGTGAATTCAGCTTAAGATATCTAGGTGAGACAACCACATATCACAATCATAGTAAGTAAATTTGTCCTCAATAAATAAGTTATCAGCAATGTCAGTGTTAGTAGGAAAATACTTATTTGGGGGTCTTATTTAAGATACACTATATATACAAAAGTATAAGACTAAGCCGGGACGTGGTAGGCCACACAAGCTCACAGAATGGGACCACTGAGTGCTGTAGCGTGTAAAACACGTCTGTCCTCGGTTGCAACACACACTACAGAGTTCCAAACTACTTCTGGAAGCAACGTCAGCACAAGAACTGTTAGTCGGGAGATTCATGAAATGGGTTTCCATGGCCGAGCAGCCGCACAGAAGCCTAAGATCACCATGCCAAAGGATGAATCACGCTTTTGGGAGTCCGATGGACAAATCTTGGTTTGGCGAATGCCATGAGAACACTACCTGACTCAATGCATAGTGCCAACTGTAAAGTTTGGTGGAGGAGGAATAATGGTCTGGGGCTGTTTCTCATGGTTCGGGCTAGGCCCCTTAGTTCCAGTAAAGGGAAATCTTAACTCTACAGAATACAATGACATTCTAGACGATTCTGTGCTTCCAACTTTGTGGCAACAGTTTGGGGGGAAGGCCTTTCCTGTTTCAGCATGACAAAGCCCCCGTGCACAAAGCGAGGTCCATACAGAAATGGTTTATCGAGATTGGTGTGGAAAAACTTGACTGACCTGCACAGAGCCCTGACCTCAACCCCATTGAACACCTTTGGGAGGAATTAGAATGCAGACTGCGAGCTAGGCCTAATCTACAACATCAGTGCCCGACCTCACTAATACTCTTGTGGCTGAATGGAAGCAAGTCCCTGCAGCAATGTTCCATCATCTAATGGAAAGCCTTCCCAGAGTGGAGGCTGTTGTAGGGGAGACCAACTCCATATTAATGCCCATGATTTTGGAATGAGAGGTTCGAGCAGGTGTCCACATACTTTTAGTTATGTAGTGTACATCTCACTCATATTATCAGAGAACCGGGGTTACGAAAGTAACCTAATAGTGAGCAGCAAATCCCAGGAGGCTTAGCGTGTTTCTTCAGGGAATTGTGAGAACAAGGGAAAACACTGCCAACAAGCTGATCTAATCTCAGATCTCTCTCCATACAGTACAGGACAAGGCAACCCCAAACATGGTGATCCCCACATGCCCAACTAAGCTGTTATTGCGTGTGTGTGTGTGTGTGTTTTCCTAGGTCCATTTCGGTTTATTCCCTCAATTCTGAAATAATGTGAGGTTCCATATCAATGATTTCACAGAGTCCTACCTGATACAAGTGTAGAAATGTAGGGGGTGCAGACTTAACCTCTGTGCAGGGACAATACACTGTAGACTACTCTTTTGTGAGGCAGGCCTGCAGGAAAACCCCAATGGTGCACAACTGCCACCAATGTAGCAAATAAGTGGAGATATCAGTAACCTTTGCCTACTGTATAAAAGTGCTACACTTGTTCGAATGCCAGACTTGTTGCGGTCAACCGGTAAGCTAAAGTAGGCTATTGATACACTGCGTTCTCTGAAAAGACTGTTACATAAACCGGCAGTAGGATAATCTGTTGTTGCCATTGAAACTAGAGCAATTTATGCAGAAATCAACAGAGCAAGGCAGACAGATATATCAGTATCCCATAACGGAATTCAATGCAGAGTTTAATGAATGCATTGTATTTTCTAAATTTGGATCTTAAATTGAGAAATTCTGTGTGTTGTTATGCACAAAATAGTTAATGTATAAAGTAGGCCTGGGCTACATGCAAATTAATAAATCATGTAAGAGAAAAAATGCTGTATTTCAATAGCCTTTCAAATATTTTAAAGGCCCAGCGCAGTATCATACTGTACAACAGCTGATGAAACTAACAATGTAACAGTGTGAACACATTTGAACAGTGTTTGATTTCCTGATAGTTGCTGGTTGAAAATGCAATCTACACAGCACCTTCTAATCAGCAGGTTTGCATGAGCAGGAGTTTTGTACGTTTGATAATAGACCAATAAGCGTTTCAAACCTCTGTCAAGTCCTACCAAAATTCTTGCTTGAGAAATAGTGTTTTGCTAAAAAAAACTATCACAGTAGCCAAATGTAGCCATAGCCTACAGCCAATCAATAATTGTATGAAGGTTACGTCAACCTAATAGGAAATGTGAAAACAAAACATAAAAAAATCCCTGGATATCTTGGTGCATTGGCTCCCAAGTGGCGCAATGCTCTAAGACACTGCATCTCGGTGCTAGAGGCATCACTACAGACAACCTGGTTCGAATCCAGACTGTATCACAACCGGCCGGCGCACAATTGGCCGAGCGTCGTCTGAGCTTGGCCGTGTAGGCCGTCATTGTAAATAAGAATTTTGTTGTTAACTGACTTGCCTAGTTAAATAAAAATAAATAAAATAAATAAATTGAATAGTTAACATAATAGAAAAATCAATAACTCACCTGTAAATCAAAGATACAAATGGTATGAGCTCGTTTAGTGAGTAGGTTGGGTTGGAGTTCTCGTAAAAATGGTATCATTTGCTCTTTGATGTCTGACCTTCTGGTTTGATGTCGCGAGGCAGTCAGAGCTTATTCCCTTGACCACATATGCTTTAAATGCAACCTGTCTTGTCCCTGGTAGCGCGTCTGTCTCTCTCCCATTGATACAACGAGGGCATGTAAATTTTCCACTGACGACTCTGCGTCTTTAAATAGCTAATCCCTCAGCGCGTGGCCACAAAACAAAACATGCCTCCCCCGACGCTAGCAGTGGTGGAAAAAGTACCCAATAGTCATACTTGAGTAAAAGTAATGATACCTTAATAGAAAATGACTCAAGTAAAAGTGAAAGTCACCCAGTAAAATACTACTTGAGTAAAAGTCTACAAGTATTTGGTTTTAAATATACTTAAGTATCAAAAGTAAATGTAATTGATAAAAAATATACTTAAGTAAAAGTATGAATAACTAAAAACTCCTTACAGTATATTAAGCATAACAGATGGAACAATTTTCATGTTTTTTATGGCTAGCCAGGGGCACACTCCAACATAATTTTTTAAAAACCTTTATTTAACTAGGCAAGTCAGTTAAGAACAAATTCTTATTTACAATGACGGCCTACCCCGGCCAAACCTGGATGATGCTGGGCCAATTGTACGCCATCTATGGGACTCCCAATCACTGCCGGATGTGATGCAGCCTGGATTTGAACCAGGGTTTGCAGTGACGCCTCTTGCACTGAGATGCAGTGCCTTAGATGGCTGCGACACTCGGGAGCAAAGGAATCATTTGTGTTTAGTGAGTCCACCAGTGTGTGAATTGGACCATTTTCTGTCCTGATAAGCATTTAAATGAGTACTTTTGGGTGTCAGGGAAAATGTATGGAGTAAAAAGTACTTTTCTTTAGGAATGTAGTGAAGTAAAATTAAAAGTTCTCAAAAATATAAATAGTAAAGTAAAGTACACAAACCCCCCAAAATTACTTAAGTAGTACTTTAAGTATTTTTACTTAAGTACTTTACACATACAATGTATGGAGTAAAAAGTACAATATTTTCTTTAGGAATGTAGTGAAGTAAAATTAAAAGTTCTCAAAAAAATAAAACTGAATGTTAGTCAAGATGATGTGTTTACCTAAACTAATATGTCAAACATTTATTTCTGCACATTGTACCTCCACATGGTAAGATAATTACTTTTATTAAAGGTCAACATATGCTGTTATTATCTTGTCCATTATCAACACAAGAGGACACCAGAGCGTGCAACCAACACAAAAGTCAACCTTAAAGTTGATCATGTCTGGAAGGTGTCCTTACTTGCTTATTCCTGAGGAACCTACTTTAAAGGTTAGGCAGAACAACGCTGACCTTTGGTGACCCTTTGCAGTGAACTTTCAAACAGCTGACATACAGCACAACAGATGGCAGGGAGAAAATAGGTTATTTTGTAGTTGTATATATGAAACTGGCATAGCTTTAATACATCGGTTTTTTTGATGATCTATGTAATACTAATCTATTGCTATAATGGGCAAGTAGAAAGCCTGTAATATATTTTTTCCAAGTATTATCAATTACGTTACAACAGCTATTCACAGGCCATGATTATATAAACATGACAGAAGTTGATTGTTTTAGCCTACTTAAAAAAATAATTTTGGCATGTATTTATTACTGCATGATAACTGTTTTTGCCATCCACAAAATATACTGTAGGTATCGGTTGTCAACAGTTTTCTATGAATGTCATCATTCTATTCAAGCCCAATAAGTGAATACAAGCCAACCCTTACAATTACTGAGTGAAGTTATGTCATTCTGTACACCTATTCTATGATGTACTTGTGACTAAAACTCCTTGTGACTAAAACTCTGTTAAAACTTACATTAAGGAGTCAATATTTGACAGATGTAGCGTCGGTAACCCAATAGAGAGAGATGTTGCCATTTCATGCCAGACAGTCGACAACAAGATCCTTTTCGTTATTTCTTTGACACAAAGCACCTTTTTCGATATGATGGAAATATTTTATTCTAAACATGCATAACGTAATAAAAGTACAGCATTATTGAATATAAAAAAAACATAATAACGTGACATTGAATTACAGCGTAGTTACAGTGATACTTGATAGTACGTCATGTAGCAGTTATGTTATTACAGCTTCACCTTTCGCTCTCTACCTACAAAAGAACCAGTGTATTGTAAGATCCACCTCCACACCACACCCAGACTTATAGACATATGAAAGTTGTCCATAAACATAATCTCCACACCTCAACTTTCCCAACTAGCTGCATGCCCTGTTTTCTTTCTCCATTCTTTCACATTCCTCCCCTCTCTGCTCAAAGTAAAAGTTGCCCCTGTCCACAGATCTAGGATCAGATTACTTGACCCCCCAGTCCTAACCTTAACCATAAGGAGGAAGAAAATGTTATCTGACCCTGCATCAGGGGTTGGGTCAACATATGCTCTACTCACACCCACACACTGCTTTTGCCCTCCCTTTCTGAGGCCCCATGCTGGCCGCAGCAGTCCCCTCCACGGTGGCGCGAGGCAGGCAAGTTCTTGTATACGGCCCTGCTATAGGGGATGAAGCAGAGGCCCAGTTGGAGGTGACGGGCCAAGCGACAATATGCAGCCAGAGCCAGGACCAGGAGGGGGGTGACCAGGATGAAGCCTACCACCAACAGGGCCACACAGCCACCGTCATCCAGCAGGTCTGAACAGTACAGGGACGTGCCATTGGGCTGCACCTGGGGACGACACACACACATATTAAAACCACTCATCATGTGTCACACTGCAATGCTCAGGTCATGACTCGTGCTCTTTCTCCCGTCTGTCTCTGACTCTTTCCTCTCTCAGACACACTGACTTCCTTCCTGGATGGCAGTCTTACCGTGGAGTGACACAGGAAGCCAAACACCACCATGACCAGCGCTGGGGTCAAGATGGTGCCGAACACGATGCTGGCCAGTGTGGCGTTGACCAGTGCGATGATCAGGTTCTGAGCCGACACCAGTACTGAGCACGCCCAGCAGTCCAGAGAGCCTCTCAGCTCCAGAGGGGCGTCCGTACCCCCCGCCGTGCTGCCCGCCACTGAGTACGGGGGTGGCACAACCACTCCTGACCCCCCCGTGGGTGACCTTGTCACAGAGGTCACAGAGCCTGTGTGCTGGAGGTGGGATGGCAGTGATGACAGAGGTTCCCCATTATTAATGTGATGCAGCTGGGTGATGCCCTTCTCCAGGGTCTCGTTCCTCGACAGACTCATCCTCCCTGGGCCTTCAGAAAACTAAATGATAAGGGTTGTTTTATGAATTCATTTATTTATGTGCATATCATACAGTACAATGGTATAATCATTATTACTCGTGACAGTGCAGTTGGTTATGGGTGGGCCTATTACTGCTCTTCTGTTAGGGTGCCTTAGTGGTTGCAGTTACATACTGTACACTGGAAGCCTGGTTATGAATCCCCTTCACACAAAGGAATCTATTTGGCATGCCTATCTTTTTACATAATAGATTGAAAAAAGCCTCTGAATGTCATTCCATTAAAGTGAGAGTAGCTAAGTTGGTGAGAGGTGCGGAAAATAAACACAGATAACTATGCAACTCTGGGAAGGAGGAAATGGACTCCCCTTGGCCCCACTCCCAGTCTCCTGGATGACTACAGAACAATGACCCCCCCCCCCCCCCCCCCCCTTCTTAGAAACCCTCTACCACAAATTTTAACAGTCAACAACCTTTAGTTAAGTTGGATTTTAATGGAAAACTGATCATTATAATGGATGTTATTTCATATATTTCACCCAACTTTCCAGTTGTATTTAGAAGTGGGGTGGTACCTCATGGTCCCAAATCTGATTCTAGAACTGTTGGTTTTGAGATGAAGGTAGCATGCATGACCAGTATGTATGACGTCATGGTCCCAAATCTGATTCTAGAACTGTTGGTATTGAGATGAAGGTAGCATGCATGACCAGCATGTATGGCCTCTCTGAGAACATCATGGGGAAAAAGTGATCATGGATTTAAATAGTTAATTTTCCATTTAGTCTCTATATGAACCTAGCAATGAACAGGCTGGATTTAAACCCTTCAAATACATTTATTAAACTGTCCTGAAATACAATGTCAAATGCTAAACGTCTCATCACACCCAACCATGCACTAGCAGCATAAACCCTATGAACTGGAAGAGAGTTGACCATGATCTTTGTCAGGATGTTCAGTTTTAGTTTCCATGTCCCTCCTCCATCCCTGGACACCCATAACGACCATAATGAGATGTGTTTACTCACTGTGTGATTGGTGGACTAGTTCTGAGGATCTGTCTCTCTCTCTCCTCTCACAGTAGCAGTGAGACGATGAGAATACACTCTGTTCTTTAACCTGTCTTCACACACTGAGAATGCCCGTGGAGATAAGAAGAGGTAGGTCTCCACTAATATCCAGATCCTGAGGTCAGAGTGATGATATTGATCAGGTGGAGGTTTATAGCCTGATGATGAGGGTTTAGACCTTTGTCATTCTCTGCTATATCCTGGTGTTTCAGAAGGTAAACTCCAGGTATTCAGCAGATTCTTTGTGTCCTCACAGCCCTGAGTCAGTGTGACTCTCTTGCTCCTTTGCTCTGTGCTTAATTCGATGTCCTGCGCAGTTAAGGCAAATGTTGCTTTCCTGCTTGGCTCTGGCTTTTCATTTCCTGCCGTGCTGTTTCCTCACTTTTACTCCAGTTTGGTTAGTCACTGAGTCTCCCCTCTGCCTCCTGTCTGTCTCCTCTCTGCTGTGGTGCTGGTGGGTAGAGAGGCAGCTAGGTTGTGTTAGGGGTTGGTGATGGTATTTGGGAAGGGCGGGGGCACACAGGAGGGATTAGACTGATAACCCCTGCACCCAGTGGGGAGTGAGGGGGTAGGGAGGGGAGGGATGGGAAGGCAGCCACTCCAGAGAGGGAGAGTGTTTATTTGGATAGATTAGAAGTCAGGGGTGAGGGCCTAACTCCAGCAGTTACTACAACCACTAACCACTACCTTCTGCTGAAGTCACTACAACCACTAACCACTACCTTCTGCTGAAGTCACTACAACCACTAACCACTACCTTCTGCTGAAGTCACTACAACCACTAACCACTACCTTCTGCAACAGTCACTACAACCACTGACCACTACCTTCTGCTGAAGTCACTACAACCACTGACCACTACCTTCTGCTGAAGTCACTACAACCACTGACCACTACCTTCTGCAACAGTCACTACAACCACTGACCACTACCTTCTGCAACAGTTACTACAACCACTAACCACTACCTTCTGCAGCAGTCACTACAACCACTAACCACTACCTTCTGCAGCAGTTACTACAACCACTAACCACTACCTTCTGCAGCAGCTACTACAACCACTAACCACTACCTTCTGCAGCAGTTACTACAACCACTAACCACTACCTTCTGCAGCAGTTACTACAACCACTAATCACTACCTTCTGCAGCAGTCACTACAACCACTAAAACTCTACCTTCTGCAGCAGTCACTACAACCACTAATCACTACCTTCTGCAGCAGTCACTACAACCACTAACCACTACCTTCTGCAGCAGTTACTACAACCACTAACCACTACCTTATGCAGCAGTTACTACAACACTAACCACTACCTTCTGCAACAGTCACTACAACCACTAACCACTACCTTCTGCAGCAGTCACTACAACCACTAACCACTACCTTCTGCAGCAGTCACTACAACCACTAACCACTACCTTCTGCAGCAGTCACTACAACCACTAACCACTACCTTCTGCAACAGTCACTACAACCACTAACCACTACCTTCTGCAGCAGTCACTACAACCACTAACCACTACCTTCTGCAGCAGTTACTACAACCACTAACCACTACCTTCTGCAACAGTCACTACAACCACTAACCACTACCTTCTGCAACAGTCACTACAACCACTAACCACTACCTTCTGCAGCAGTCACTACAACCACTGACTTCTGCATTCTAATTTTGAAGATGTGTGGATAATAAAATGTCCTAAACACAAGAGAACAAACAGTAGAGTGGAACTTTCTGAAATAAGTATATATAAGCATTAAAAAAAAATGTAATTTAGTGAGAAGATGGAATAAACTTTTAAAGTTTTGTAATGTATCTCCATTACAAGATAATGGAGATTCTTACATAAGACAGATCCGTACATTCCTATCTGCTATTGAGTGAGATATAGATGGGGGAGGAAACTCAGCACAAAGATAAGACACAGCTTCTAATAGCACTATAGTATACAGACCCCAAGACAGAACACAGAACGGAACAAATGAAGTATGTAGAAGGTAGGTAGGTACAGCGGCTGCCTGGGCCATGCAAGACATAGTTGTTTTAACGTTGTGTTAAATGTCAAGACTCTTGATGAAAAACAGAACACCAGGTTCAGAAAACAAATAGGAAATGTGGATGGGGTAGAACGGAGTGATGTGGCAGGAGAAGGAGAGGATCACCAGACTGATAAGAGACCAGTGGGGGTTTAGTTCAAAGAGTGAAAATTACTATTGGATGTTTTTCCTGTTTTTTTCATTGCAGTCTGGGCAAGTTTGTTTATTCCTTCAGTGGGCAGATAGGAGTTCCCTCTGGAGTGAGAGGGAGTGATTGAATAAAGGAGGGGGCTGAGAAGAATAAAGAGAGGTGATAATACAGCCTTTTGTGTGTGTTGAGAGGTGTAGGGTTGCTAAAGGAGGAGGAAGGCCAGCCTTCCTGTTTTAGGAACCAGGATATCCGCTGCTCTATCCGTAGGTCTAGGATGAGTTGTCCCTGCATCCTCTTCAGACTAAAGGTTTTCTATTCCCATGTCCCCAACAAAGGAAAACGTTGACATTGGCAAACAATGATAAATCACAAACAATATGTTAGTAGCATTCTCCCTTCCTTAGCAACTGGGAGTAGACCCGTTCAAGTCACTCTAATGTCACCAGTAATCCAAACACTAACACGTGTGTATTGAAGGAGATTCTGGTTGATGTATCGTATTAAAGCAAAGGGCAGGAAGTAGGGAATGATATGATTTGACAAAAGAAATGATGAGTGGATACTGCTAGGCATTACCATCAGCAGGGAGTGAAGACTGGGTAGATCCCAGGGATGAAATAAATCTCCCTCCATAGAAATATATCTTAACGTTATCAGCTCAGACACAAATCAGACCGGGAAACCAATTCAATGACAAAGATTTCTCAAAGATTTTCTCAAAACATTTTATTTTATTTTATTTGATTAATACTCACAATAAATGTCACAGGAAAATCACAGAGTGTTTAAGACATGTCTGGCTCAGGCCCTCTTCAATATGAGTTCTTTTTTAAATATTTTAAAACAGTGCAGCTTAAATAAACAGTCAGAAGAGAGGAGCAAGACTACAACCTTGAAATGATACTCATGAGGACAGAACACTGAAGGAACCCAAACCCACATCTCACTACACATCCCTAAAAGTCTCTTTCAAAAGTGACTAAAACTACAAATACTGCTAATGTTCATCATAAAATCACAAATGAGTCACAATTTTATGAATTTCATACAATGCAAAAAAGTTGAAAAAGGTTTTGTTTTTATCAGTTAGATACAGTACAAAGACATCATTCTATTAATTTACCGGTAAGCGTAATGACGCGGTTCTAAGCACCAACCTCTCGGTTTCAGTTATATTCATTTACTTATATTCATAGATCATTTATACAGTTAGTGAGGGGGTGGCGAGGCAAGAGGGGGTTGAGCACCATTAAAATCCAACCTCCCCGTTTGCCCTTCCCTGTCCACACACAATAAGAAACTTTAAAAATAGCTGGTGTTCCCAGAGAAGCACCATCAATATGCAATAAATACATTTAAGAAGAAAAACATATACAAGTATAAATAAAGTAACAATGTACAATTCTTAATTTTCTCTGTAAACCAGAAAAGGAGATAGCAACCAAAAGAGAGGTATAAAACCGGGAGAACGATACCATTTATAAAAGGTAAAAGAGAAGAGACGGGGATCTTCTTAAGAGTGTATTGTAGCAAATCACCTCTCTCTCTACCAAACATTATATAGGATTATTACGCAAAACAAAAAAAATCACAATAAACACACTAGATTGAAACCAGATTAGTCCTCTAGTAAACCCGTATTTTAGAGAAATGTTTACTATTTCTTAAATTAATATTTCTAATGCTTTTGAAAACGTTATCTGCATGTTTGCATTTTCTCATTTCCTTTCATCTAAATACAGTTCGCAAGGCCAATGAGGTGTACTTCTAGGCTGGTAAAACTTTTGAAATACCTAGGTCAGAATAAATTAAATGGAAATAGCACCCCAGAGAGTATACAGACAGGAATGACAAATGTCAGAGTTCACCTGAATAGAACACAAAACCAAAACAATGTAATTTCATTGAGACTAGCGGCTACTTTGCTAGTGAAGCGATTCCCCTGCTGTTAGCGTCGCAACACAGTCAATTCATGGACATAGAATAACTAGATTGGTGTAAAAAAGTTCCATTGGATTTGCATAAAAGTACCTGAATTAATGCACCATATACCGGCTACTTGACGCTTTTGAATCACAGCAGTGTCCGTTTTAAATAAGACCTGATTTCCAGTGCTAACAACGTTCACATTTTCTGTAGTTGTCTGACATGTTTTTAACGAGTAGTAGTACCAGTCTAGTCATTCTATCTCAAGACTCAAGTCCAATCAGCAGCTGGTAGGAGGGGAAGACAGTGAGCTGGAATTCAATTGGCTGACGGACGATATCTTATTGTGATGTAAACAATACTGAGTAAACATGGTTAGCTGTTCACCAAGTGTTCGCAGTAGTAGTATTCCTTGAAGACAACGTCTGTCCTTCCACTGTGTAGGAGTTTTGGTTATGGCTGTTGGACAACAGGGCCTCACTTGGAGCAGGGGGATGGAGTCTGGAGAGAGAAAGAGGAAGAGAATGAAAGACAGACAGAAAGGGGGGTAAATTAGGAGGACATAACCTCACAGCACACAGAAACTGTGTGTGTGTGTCTCACCACACAGAGGCTGTCGTAGGTTCTCATCAGCTCCTCCATGCGGTACTGCTCCAGCACCACAACTCCTGCCAGTGAGGGTCTCTTGGAGACAGTCCCGGCACAGTCCTCACAGTGCACCATATAGGTATTCCTATTGCCAGACTCACTGGTCACAAACAGCAGGTCAAACACTTCCACCTGCACACAGACACAGCACGATCACTCACTGCAGAAAAGAACCAAAGCCATACACCAACACTTGGTGGTTGGTACTTGGGTCATGGTAGTTCACATCAGGTCTGATTCAGGTACACATCCGCAGGCTGTTGGGAGGGACTTACGTCACACTCGTTGCAGTAGTAGGCTGGTTCGTCCTTCACGCGGCTCTGATAAGAGATCTTCTTCCCTGCAGCAACCAGCTGGTCTCTTTGAATCTGGATGTGCTTAATGGACTGCAGGAGACAATGCCTGATAAGAGAGGGATAGAGGGAGGAAGAGAGAGAGGGGAGGGAGAGAGAGAGAGAGAGAGAGAGAGAGAGAGAGAGAGAGAGAGAGAGAGAGAGAGAGAGAGAGAGAGAGAACACAAGAGAAAGGTAAGGTGTAGCAAGAAATAAACATGCATGCTAGATAGGTGACGAGGCACACACAGTCTTGTATAGTCCCATTCAAAATCCTATCAAAATCCTATTTTGACACAGTCTTGTATAGTCCCATTCAAAATCCTATCAAAATCCTATTTTCCCTAACCCTAAGTCGAACCCTTACCCTAACCCTAACATTAACCTCAAAACCTAACCTTATCCATAACCCAAAACTAACCCTAGCGCCTAACCCTAACCCTAACCCTAACCCTAAACCCAATTCTAACACTAATTCTAACCTTAAGCCTAAACCCCCTAGAAATAGCATTTGACCTTGTGGCGACTAACAAAATGTAAAATGTTTCTTCGTTTACTATTCTTGTGGGGACTTCTGGTCCCCACAAGTATAGTTAAACATGTCCAACACACATATACACACACACACACACACACACACACTTGACCATCTTGTAGGTTTCTTGGTCTGTGATTTTGATAGTGCGGGCCACATTCCAGGAGACATGGATCATGGGAACGATGGACTTGACCTTCTTCACCTCGTTCCACTCAAAGCGCTCCAGAGCGAGCTGATACTGGTACGCTGAAAGGGCGAAGACAGCACATATTTTAGAGTACAAAAGCACACATTAGCAGTGTTAAGGCCACATAATAGCAGTGTTCAGACTCTATAGAGAACATCTGGAAAGGGTTTTTAATGGTATACTGAACAAAAAATATAAACGCTACATTTAAAGTGTTGGTCCCATGTTTAATGAGCTGAAATAAAAGATCCCACACAAAGAAACGTATTTCTCAAAAAATGTGTGCACAAATGTGTTTACATCCCTGTTAATGAGCATTTCTCCTTTGGTAAGATAATTAATCCACCTGACAGGTGTGGCATATTAAAAAGCTGATTATTACACAGGTGCACCTTCTGCTGAGGACAATAAAAGGCCACTAAAATGTGCAGTTTTATAACAACAATGCCACAGATGTCTCAGGTTTTGAGGGAGCATGCAATTGGCATACTGACTGCGGGAATGTCCACCAGAGCGGTTGCCAGAGAATTGCTAATGTTCCTTTCTCTACCATAAGCCACCTCCAACGTCGTTTTAGAGAATTTGGCAGTAAGTCCAACCGGCCTCACAACCGCAGACTATGTGTAACCACACCAGCCCAGGAACTCCACATCCGGCTCCTTCACTTGCAGGATCGTCTGAGACCAGCCACCAGATGAAACTGAGGAGTATTTCTGCCTGTAATAAAGCCCTTTTGTAGGGGAAAACTAATTCTGATTGGCTGGGCATGGCTCCCCAGTGCGCCCCTGCCTAGTCATGTGAAATCCATAGATTAGGACCTAATTAATTTATTTCAATTGACTGATTTCCTTATATGACCTGCAACTCAGTCAAATCATTGAAATTGTTGCCTGCTGCGTTTCTATTTCCGTTCAGTATAATTTGACTGAGGTACAGAATAGTGTACAGCCAACTACAAGCTACACTCTTCTCTGCTGTTCTGCACAGTGTATGACCCAGCTCCCCTTTCCTATCTATGGCTTCCCCTGTTGAAAACCGTTAGTAACTCACAGTTGAGAGGTCCCACGTTCCAGGCGATGTTGTTGCACCAGCCCACAGCCTGCACCCAGTGGATGGACCCTGCGTTGATCCACACCAGGTCCCCTGGTCTCTGGATGAAGCGATACACTGGGATGTTGGAGCGGTACAGGTCCTCAAGAACAGGCCACCAGGACCCCGTCAGGTAGTCTACTCCATGCCTGAAGGAGAGAGGAGAGATGGCATCTAAGTTTAAGCTAGTTTCTGATTCAAATCCCCTGTGGGTCACTGTTGTTATGCCTTTCAATGAGCAGAAAAGCTCAAATGCTTAATTAAATGCAAGACCCTCACACGAAAACCGTCCCATGACTCACTTCTCACAGAAGTTGTTGATGTGCTCCCAGTAGTGCTCATGGACTGCAAACCACTCACAATCCCCCGGCCCAATGTTGATGTTCACAGAGCAGAAGTTATTATTCTCCTGGTGGCCTGAACACAGACATACACAGAGATATTTAAGCCCATGTGCAGATGCATGCAATATGCATATAAACACACACCCACATAACACTGACCAGGCGTGCGGCTGCCGGGGACCTTCATGTAGAGCTGGACGGTGTTCATGCCCAGGATGGTGTGTCCTACGTGACTCAGCATGTTCCCATTGAACTCCACACGCATGAAGGCTGGCAACTTCAGCAGCTCCTGCAGCTGGGGCTTCCACCTGGTAACTCGCATACATTAACACACTGCTTCCTCTCCAAGGGTGTCCTTAGAGCTTTTAAACAATCTACCACATATGAAGCTAATCTCACCTCTTAGGATCAGAGAGGTCAATGTTGGTGCCGAATTTGATGATCTTTCCAGTTGATTTTGCCTCTGGCCTATGGGAAAGGGGAAGTGTATTTTATTAAAACATATTTAATAATGTTGGGAATATTGTTTTGATTAAATGTATTGGTTTAATAAGGAGTCGACTGCACTGCAGGCTGTGGATGTTCTGACCTCAGTGTGTTAGCAATAGGGGTAGGGCCGACTTTGCTTGTAACCACAGTAGGGTTGGCTTTGCTAGTAACCACATTAGGGTTGGCTTTGCTAGTAACCACAGTAGGGTTGGCTTTGCTGGCGACCACAGTAGGGTTGGCTTTGCTGGCGACCACAGTAGGGTTGGCTTTGCTGGCGACGATAGTAGGGCTGGTTTTTCTGGTGCCAAATGCAGGGGTGGTTGATGGGTCAGAGGACGGAGGCTCCTTCTCTTCTTGTTCTTCCTTATCCTCATCCTCACTGTCCTTCTCTTCCTGTAGACACAGAAGTACATAGGTACTTAGCTGGGCAAAGAGAGGAAGTGGGGGGAAATGTATGGAAAATGGTGTACAGTCGTACGCAAAAGTTTGGGCAACCCTGACAATTTCCATGATTTCCAGTTATAAATAATTGGGTGTTTGGATCAGCAATTTCATTTTGATCTATCAAATAACTGATGGACACAGTAATATTTCAGTAGTGAAATGAGGTTTATTGGATTAACAGAAAATGTGCAATATGCATCAAAACTAAATTAGACAGGTGCATAAATTTGGGCACCCCAACAGAAAAATCACATCAATATTTAGTAGAGCCTCCTTTTGCTAAAATAACAGCCTCTAGACGCTTCCTATAGCCTCTAATGAGTGTCTGGATTCTGGATGAAGGTATTTTGGACCATTCCTCCTTACAAAACATCTCCAGTTCAGTTAGGTTTGATGGTTGCCGAGCATGGACAGCCCGCTTCAAATCATCCCACAGATTCTCAATGATATTCAGGTCTGGGGACTGGGATGGCCATTCCAGAACATTGTACTTGTTCCTCTGCATAAATGCCCGGGTAGATTTTGAGCAGTGTTTTGGGTCGTTGTCTTGTTGAAATATCCAGCCCCGGCGTAACTTCAACATTGTGACTGATTCTTCAACATTATTCCCAAGAATCTGCTGATATTGAGTGGAATCCATGCGACCCTCAACTTTAACAAGATTCCCAGTACCGGCACACAGCCCCACAGCATGATGGAACCCCCAACAAATTTTACTGTGGGTAGCAAGGGTTTTTCTTGGAACGCTGTGTTCTTTTGCCGCCATGCATAACGCCACTTGTTATGACCAAATAACTCAATCTTTGTTTCCTCAGTCCACAGCACCTTATTCCACAATGAAGCTGGCTTGTCCAAATGTGCGTTTGTGGCATATGCAGAAAAGGCTTCTTCCGCATCACTCTCCCGTACAGCTTCTCCTTGTGCAAAGTGCACTGAATTGTTGAACGATGCACAGTGACACCATCTGCAGCAAGATGATCTTGTAGGTCTTTGGAGGTGGTCTGTGGGCTGTTTTTGACCGTTCTCACCATCCTTCGCCTTTGCCTCTCCGATATTTTACTTGGCCTGCCACTTCTGGCCTTAACAAGAACTGTGCCTGTGGTCTTCCATTTCCTCACTATGTTCCTCACAGTGGACACTGACAGCTTACATCTCTGCGATAGCTTTTTGTAGCCTTCCCCTAAACCATAATGTTGAACAATCTTTGTTTTCAGGTCATTTGAGAGTTGTTTTGAGGCCCCCATGTTGCCACTCTTCAGAGGAGAGTCAAAGAGAACAGCAACTTGCAATTGGCCACCTTAAAAACCTTTTCTCATGATTGGATGCACTTGTCTATGAAGTTCAAGGCTTAATGAGCTCACTAAACCAATTGTGTGTTCCAATTAATCAGTGCTAAGTAGTACTCAGCTTTTATTAGAAAATGAATGGCATGCCACTGTGATAATTTTCTGTGACGACAGAGTAAATTATTATGCAGCCTCAGAGGGGTGCCCAAACTTTTGCATACGACTGTATGTGTGTGTGTTCATGCCCTACCTGGAGGCTCTCCTGGAAGCTGGAGGCCTGGTACTGGGCGTACTTGGCAATGGTGGTGTGTGAGCGGCTGCTCTCGCAGGGCCAGGTCTGGGCTGAACCAGTGGCGTCCCAGTTCTCATCAGCAGGCTGCT
The DNA here is from genome assembly GCA_023634145.1 of Thymallus thymallus. Classification (NCBI taxonomy): domain Eukaryota; kingdom Metazoa; phylum Chordata; class Actinopteri; order Salmoniformes; family Salmonidae; genus Thymallus; species Thymallus thymallus. The sequence goes on along the minus strand of CM042391.1, from coordinate 6,613,740 downwards.
GCACCTGGGTCCTCACCTCCACAGCATGCTCCGCATTGGCCTCCACCAGAGACTTAGTGGAGAACAAACCCAGGTCTGACAGAGAGGGAGAGAGGAAGGAGAGAAAGGAGGAGTGAGAGAAGAGAGAGGTATAGTGAGTAAATGATCAATTATTTTTTACAGACGTGAAAACAGCGATCTTCAAACAATATGAGATTTGCGGTGATGTGGTAGAAAATGGCTAGAAACTCACTGCAGATTTTTTTAAATCAGTTTTTATTACTTTTATTCCTACCCTGTGATGTCACAAATAATCATTTTTTAGGACCTTTCTTCTTATATTTTTAACCACAGACCATAGAAACACACATATGTTTTCATATATGTAGACACTGGCATGGTGACATCACAGATAACGAATATGAGGTTGAGTTTTATCCCTGAGAAAATCGAAATACTTAAACTCACTGAGTCTGAGGGATCCAGCCAGGCCTCTGATGACAGTTACAGGGTTCTTGGGATCAGTACAGAACTGGAGGAGGACTGGGGAGAAGGCATCTCTCTTACTCTCCAACTGGACACAGACACACAGGACAACACAGGAAAACATCAGCAATGCATTGCACAAATACAGAACTGATATGTGAGAATGAAGAAGAAAATAGGAAGAAGATTAATTGATTGTCTATTGTCTTAAAAAAAAAAAGAAGAGATGTATCTTGTTGTTGTTGCTTTATCCCCCCCTCTCAAGACATACACACCCACAGATAGCTTGAAGCATAGGGTCAACTGCAGTGCAGCGCCCCTGGAGTGTGGACTCACATAGATGCTTGGTGTGGGGGGATTGAGCTTCTCTCGTGGGATGGGTGTGTCGTTGCTGAGAACAGGCTTGACAGAGAAAGCAGGAAGCAAATAGGACTCCCGAAACTTCCCCTTCACCTTTGCCCCCCTGAGACACACAGAAAAAGAGACAGATTAAGAAATAGAATTCAATAAGATTTCATTTAATCCACTTTTCATTGTGTCTTGAAGTCTAGTAAATGTACATCACATGTACTGTATACTCACTTGCAGGCCCTGATGACCTCGCTGGCTGTGTGTTTGATGCTGACCTCTTCTAGGGGGATCCTGCGCTCCTCGACCTCGGAGGCGATGAACGTCTCTCTGTCTCCACTCTCCACCTTGATTAGACGGATCTTCAACTCCTTGGGAGGGCCCATGGACAGGGCCTTCAGCTTCAGGAAGTCAGCAGCAGCCAGGGGACAGGGGGTCCTCCTCACTTGGGCAGCAGGCAGGGCCGTGGTGGGGGGAGGGGAGGTAGTAGCCGTGGAGGAGGTGTTGATGGTGCTGGTGGTAGTATCTGTTGCCACTGTGTCTGTGTTGTTGTCTGGTGTGGACGTAATGGTTTCAGGCTCATTGCCCCTCTCCTCCTTCCTCTCTGTTGATTGTGCCCCCTGCTCAGTGTTTCCTGTGTGCGCCTTGTCTTTCTGTCCCTGGATGTCTTTGCTCTGGAGGCCAAGGTTCCCCTGAATCTGACGGCTCTTCTTAGTGTCTTTGAGCTGCTTGGCCGGGCGACTGGGGTGAGGTGTAGAGGAGGATAACGTGATGGAGGCTGATCTTCTGTCACTCTTTTCTTCCACCTTCTTCTTTTCATTTCCTCCACTCCTCTGATGACTGCTGACGCTGTTCTCTTGTTTTCTTCTCTTCCTCTTCCCTTCTCCATCCCTGTTTCCCTCTGCACCGCTTTGTGCCCTCTTCCTGCCTGTCTGCCTGCGTACCTCTCTCAGCCCCCGCTCCTCCTTGGTGGTGGCAGGGAGCCGGTGTGTGGTGGTCAGTCTCAGCTCAGCGCTCAGAGACCCGGCTGTCTCCCCACTGTCTACACCCTTAGTCCTCTCCTTCTTTCTCTCATTCTGAATCTCCTCCAATCGCGCATGCTTCTGTTTTGTGCGCTCCCCCACGGAGAGCTGTGGTTGGTTGAGGTCTAAGGGAGGACGGGGTTTGGAAGGCGGATCTGAGGTAGTGTCAGTGGGTGATTGGGTAGTGAGTCTTGGGGGCGTGGTGGAGTCTGATGTTGGGGAGGGGCACTGCTGGTCCTGACAGTTGGTTTCCGGATCCATGGCGAGGGATGAGGAGTACTTCACTCCTCCCATGGAGCTAGGAGGAGGACGGCCAAACGGGCCGCCCCGATATGTGTACCTCTGGCCCCCTAGGAACGAGGCCAAAGACTTGAAGACATCAGCCACTCCTGTCTGGTGGAGGTGTGGCCGACGCGGAAGCAGAGAGCTGGACGACGTGTCCCCACTACTATCCTCCTCTTCCTCATCCTCCTCTTCCTCCACTCCATTGGGAGTATCAGGCAGGCCATAGAGCTTGGCCAGGTCGCTATGACGAAGCTCATCAGCACCCCTCCCCTCACTGACCCCCTCCGCCTTCTCATTGAGCCCCTCTAAGTTCCCATGGGGGGGTGAGAGGGACAGGTTGTGGGTGGGGCTGGGCTGCAGGACAGGTCTTCTCATCACTCCTCCCTGCTCTTCCTCCTCCTCTTCCTCACTCAGGACTGATGCTGGGGAGCCTTGCCAGCTGAGCACAGGAGGGCTGTAGGGGGGGTTGTCTCCCAGCTCCTCCACAATGCCAACATCCGCCGCAGGCTGGAGATCTGGGGCCCGCAGGACCCCCCCTTCTGGAGACACACCCCTTGTCTCTGTCTGGCTCTGCTGGCTTGGGATGGACCCCCCTAACCCAGCCACAGTGGGAGCTCCTGGGGTTTTGGATGAGAGCGTGGAGGGGGTAGAATCAGCCTTCCACTCTGTGCTGCATTTAGAAGGTTTTGGAGGGCTGGTGGGCTGAGGACTGGTCTTACTGATGTTGTTGTTGTTGGTGGTGGTGGGTTTGGGACAGGTTGGCAGTGGTGAGCCCTTGACGGGGGGTTTGGGTTGAGCTGGGTTTGACTTGTTCAGTGTCCCTCCCCTCCCTGACTTTTTGTGTTTGGATGGATGTAGTGAGGGTGAGGGTTGGCTAGGACAGGCAGCAGGCAGGCCAGCAGGTGGGATTGTCTCTGAGGTATTTGTAGAGTTGTGGTCATGGGACGTTCCTTGGCCCTTCTCCCTGTGTCTGTGTTTGCCTGGGGTGGATTGTGTCTGGAAGGGTTGGCCTGGCTTCCCTGGAACCCTAGATCCAGACTGAGTCTTAGGGGTGGAAGGCCATACTGATGGAGGGAGTGATGATTTACATGGGGACTTTTTAGCCCTAAGGCTCTCCTCTCTTTTCCCGGTCTTCCTCATTTCTTCTTTCCTATTTTTTCTCCCCGCTTTGTCTCTCACCTCTTCCCGTTTATGGGTTTTATTCTTCACCCCATCCTCCCTTTTCTCTCCTTTCTCTTTTCTCCTTTTCCTCGCCTCCATCTTTCTCTCCATCTTCCTCTCCCTCTTTCCCACCTCGCCTCTCTCTGCTCTCCTTTCTTTATCCTTATGGTTCCTCTCTGTCTGTTTGTGTCCATGAGGCTGCAGCCCTGGCTTGTTGACAGTAGGTCTGTTGTTGTTGACAATAGGCCTGTCCTGGGGAGAGCTGGGTGGGGTCTGGGGCTCTGAGCTTAGCCCTGTGCGGGAGGCAGAGAGAGGGGGAGGTGTGGGACTGGGCGAGGGGGTCCTTGGTCCCCGTTTATGTGGTGTGCCAACGCCAGTGTCAGGACTCCTCTGATTGGGTGGAGGGTCTTTCTTCCCACTGGCCTTACTAGGAGTGGTGGAGCTGGAGAGGCCAGAGGGGCTGGAGGAGCTCAGGGTGGTGGAGCCTCCATCTCTGTGGCTGCTGTTGCGGTGGGGAGGCTCTTTAGCAGAGGGCTGGGAGGGGGTCTGATCCCTCTGCTGTCTGTGGGAGCGTGGGACTGGGGGGCTGTGCTGAGGTACTGAGAAGGGTGATGGGGGGCGCTGGTGGTGCTGGTTGTAAGGCACGCCGGTGTGGTCTGCTGGTGAGGAGGGGGGCTGGGACTGGCCATCCATCTCCACTCTGGATCCATGGTGGAGGTGTCTGCTGCCACCACAGGGCTGGGATAGAGAGTGGTGGGGATAGGAGGAATGAGGGGGGCCTTGACCATTGAAGGGGGCCTGGGGAACTGGAGTATGGGTAGAATGATGTGTACTGTGGTTGAAACGCCCTAATCTAGACTTGGTGGATTCCTGAAATAACAAGAGAGAGGATTGTTCATCAATGAGTAGTCTTAAGAGCACTGTTCTCTTAAAGTACATTGACTATTAACCAACTTACTTGTAACTCTGTAGATGAGCTCCTCCTGTCAGCATGGGTGTGAGGACCAGGTCTGTCATATGATTGGTTCCAGAAGCCTTGTTTGGGAGGAAGGTAGTGGGGTGGTGATTGGGGCTGGTCAGGGCCAGATAAATGCTTGGAGCCACGGTGAGAGGGCTGGTAAGAGAGAACAGTAATAACCAGTAAGTATCCTGGTGAGGTATATTGATCCCTACCAGAAGGTGGTGCTATTGTATAAATATCACAGCTACACTCAGAGTGGCTTCAGACGACTGTTCCAGGATCCTAGATCAGGTTAGTAGACATCTTCCTCAAGAACTGATAGCAGGACTAGCTGTGGTGGGGGACCTTCCACTCCTGGCAAACACGATCATTAGTTCAGGTGGTGACTGACCTGCTCAGGGCCAGAGCTCCTGCTCCTCTTGGCAGGGCAGTCTTCCTTGGGGAGTGATGGGTGCTGTGAGGGTGGGGAGCGGTGTGGAGGTTGGCCACGGTGGTGCTTGTGGTGGTGGGGGTGCGGGCGCTTCCATGGTCCTAGTCTCTGGTCCATCTTCCTGCCTGGGAAGGCCCTGGAGCGGTCTGAGGCGGCCCACCTCTCTGCCGGGGAGCCCAGGTCTCTGGGGGGGTCTCTGGGCCGTTGGTGCTGGTGGGTTCCCCCATACTGGGAGAAACAATTATCATCATTAAAGTCATACAATCAATCAAAACAATGACATAAACCTAACTACTGTATGTAATATATAATGAGTTATGTGCAGTATACAGTATGTACAGCCAATAGGCTGCCCTCCTCCCCTCTCACCCTGGGAGGCTGGTTGTTGTAGGAGTCCCAGATGGTGTAGGGTTCCCCAGGTCCTGTTTGGTAGCCCCCCTGGTTGCACCCATGGTTTTGAAATGACCGTGGGGAGTCCTGGTGCCAGCCCTGGGTGTCATAAGCCTGGTCCTTACGGTCCCAGGGTCGCGTTGCTGGTCTCTGGTCCCCCTGAGGGCCCCTTCCCTGGGAATGGAAGGATGGCCTGGCCCCCCTATGATCCAGAGAGAAAGTGGAGATCACTAAGGGATCACAACAGTAAGGTGACTGTGGACTAACATTTCAAAGATGTGCTCTACACTCAATGTAAGAATTGAGATGTTTCACTCACCTGTCGTTATAAATCTTGTTTAGGTGCTGGGATTGGTTGATTCCTCCATTGTACCTACAGTAGATAAAGAAGGGTAACCATTGGCTCAGCAGGGCTGTGAGAGTGTCGTAGACAGTGGTGTAAGACGAGGGCTCACCTGTTTGGAGGGCCCCAGGGGCGACTATTGACGGGGGCCCATGTTCCTCTGTGAGGTCCTCCAGCAGGGTAGGAGTCCCTGGTGTTACGCCCAGAATACTGCTCTGCTGGGTGATACATTCAGCCTGAGACGGGACAAAACACACACTTTTTTACTGGACTAGGATAAAACATGAGCAAATATACACACATTGTAGTCTACATGAAGGAAAATGGTTGCCATGTACACAGAAGGTACTGTACACAGAGGTAGAAATACTCACCACACTTGGTCTGTGTCTGTGAAGCCCTCTACTATAAAACTGAGAGGGCTACACGACAACACCTGTCTGTCTTTCCTTCAATAACTCTGAACCACAACCTAGAGAGAGAGGGAGAAAGATTAGTGTTCAGTTGCTAAACCACAGAAAAATTAACCACTAACCACATCATGCACAGCCTCTGTACACTCTACACTGTACATGTTCATGGATCTCCAACAATGCACTGCAACTCCCTACACCAGCAGAGACACACACCTACACTAGATTACCTTTAGGCACTGGTCTAAGATCAGCTTTCCTTTAATGGTAAAAAAATAAAATTCACTGCAGTTAAATTCACTGCGGTTACACACACACACAACACTCTACTTTTTCTGTTTCACTTTCTCTCGCTCTGTGACTGTCTCCTAATCTGCTGGAACACTCGTGTTTGTTTGTGGTGAGCACAGTTTATCACCAGTCAGCCAGAGCTGCACCCTGCATCCAGCCCCTCTCTGATCACCAGCTCCCTGCAGTAAATGCAGCCTGTGGCCAGCCACTGATAAAGGCCTGTCTGCTCTCGTCTCCAACCATTCTAGTCTGGACATAAAGGCAACACAGACGGAGAGAGAAAAGAGGGGCAGAGCTGATCTGCTGTTTATACAGTAGATCTGGATAATGATGACAGCGAGAGAGAGAGAGAGAGAGAGAGAGAGAGAGAGAGAGAGAGAGAGAGAGAGAGAGAGAGAGAGAGAGAGAGAGAGAGAGAGAGAGAGAGAGAGAGAGAGAGAGAGAGAGAGAGAGAGAGAGAGAGAGAGAGAGAGAGAGAGAGAGAGAATGAATGTACTTTAAGTGAGTGAAAGAGGACTTTCCCATTAGGCTGTTTATAATAATGTTAGAATAATACTGTGTACTAGAGCACAATGCAAACACACATAAGGACAGCTGTACATTGCAGGTCATTACATGCCCTAAATGATCTCTCTCAGGCCTTAAATGATCTCTCTCTCTAATATGCAAACCAGCTCCAGTTCATTAAGCTGTGTGGTAGTAGTGGTAGCAGTGACAGGTGAAAACTAGGCCAGCCAGATGTGTGGCCATGTCTGACCTACCTATGAATGAGTTTAATTATCTCGCTCTCGGGTTTGCTTGTGTGTGTGTGTGTGTGTGTGTATGCTTGTGTGTGACTGTGTGTGTGTTTGGGATCAAAAGTCAAATTGAGGTAAACACAGCGTTTTATTTTCAGTCAAACCCAAATATTCTGACCCATGGGACTGGCCTGTGACCCAGTGAATCAGAGTACAAGCAGACATTGTGTTCAGTGTTTAGAGCAGCCAAAAACACACACCCCTCCCCCTCCTCCTCACTGCTCCTTCACTTGTCTGGCCACTCAATCAGCCGCACCCCTCCCCCCTCTGTGCACTTCATTCCGAAGAATGGACAATTGCTCTTTCAAACAGGGGTTATGGATGGATGGGGGTGGGTATGGGGACTTAGGGAAAGTGATCCTCTGTGTATGTGAGGACAGACATGTCTCTCATCCAATGAGAATACAAAAAGAGACATCAAAGAATTTAGGCAAAACAAGAATCCAGAAAATTCATGCTATGATAAATAATGTCTATGAGGGTTGCAACTATGCATTAATTTCACAATTCTACAGGGTTCTTCTAAGTTGCATATCCAATCTAGCACTTGTAGATCTATGCCCCATGGCCTGCATGCCCCACCGTAATGTATGTCAGATCTAGTGAGTCTACATATACAGTAGCAGTCAAATGTTTGGATCTACTCATTCAAAGGTTTTTCTTTATTTGTATTGTTTTCTACATTGTAGAATAATAGTGAAGACATCAAACTATGAAATAACACATATGGAATCATGAAGTAACCAAAAAAGTGTTTTAGATTATTCAAAGTAGCAAACCTTTGCCTTTATGACAGCTTTGCACACTCTTGGCATTCCCTCAACCAGCTTCACCTGGAATGCTTTTCCAACAGTCTTGAAGGAGTTCCCACATATGCTGAGCACTTGTTAGGACAGCGGAATCACTGACCACCTTCCGGAGACACTTGAAACCCTACCTCTTTAAGGACTACCTGGAATAGTATAACAGTAATCCTTCTGCCCCCCCCCCCTTCCCCATATATATAAATATATATAACACTTGTCTTTTGTCTTAACTAACATCGGACATATTTAACCTGCTGGCACTAACGTTCCTCACAGCTGCTTGTTTAAAGAAATGTACTCACTGTGATGGAGATGTGGTTGTCCCACTGGCTACCCTAAGTTGAATGCACCAATTTGTAAGTCGCTCTGGATAAGAGCGTCTGCTAAATGACTAAAATGTCAATGTTATCTGCTTTTCCTTCACTCTGCGGTCCAACTCATCCCAAACTATCTCAATTGGGTTGAGGTCAGGTGATTGTGGAGGCCAGGTCATCTAATGCAGCACTCTCCTTCTTGGTTAAATAGCCCTTACACAGCCTGGAGATGTGTTGGGTCATTGTCCTGTTGAAAAACAAATTATAGTCCCACTAAGCACAAACCAGATGGGATGGCGTATCGCTGCAGAATGCTGTGGTAGCCATGCTGGTTAAGTTTGCCTTGAATTCTAAATACATCACGACAGTGTCACCATCAAAGCACCCCCACACCTCCTCTTCCATGCTTCACAGTGGGAACCCCACATGCGGAGATCATCAGTTCACCTACACACTGTCTATTACAGAGTAGTAATAGACAGTGTGCCTCTAGTGCTGCCTGCCAAGTGCCTGAGATCACCATAGCAATCAATTTCCTGCACAAAAGCCCCCCCACCCCAACTACATTCAACCCCAAGCTGTGTCTCACACACGACCTCTAACACGCACATGCAGACATTTCCTGTGTGTAAAATGACACTGAACAATGAATAAAATAACATATTTGTTTACTTAAAGCAATGCAAATTATAGTCCCACTAAGCACAAACCAGATGGGATGGCGTATCGCTGCAGAATGCTGTGGTAGCCATGCTGGTTAAGTTTGGAAGGAAAAAGAACTCCACAAATTAACTTTTTATTTATTATTATTACCCCCTTTTCTCCCCAATGTCGTCATATCCAATTGGTAGTTACAGTCTTGTCCCATCGCTGCAGCTCCCCTACGGACTCAGGAGAGGCGACGGTTGAGAGCCGTGCGTCCTCCGAAACACAACCGCACCAAGCAGCACTGATTCTTGACACAATGCACGCTTAACCCGGAAGCCAGCTGCACCAATGTGTTGGAGGAAACATCGTACACCTGGTGGCCGTGTCAGCGAGCATGTGTGGGTCTCCCGGTCACGGCCGGCTGCGACACAGCCCGGTATCGAACCAGGATGCTTGCTTCAGACCGCTGCGCCACTCGGGAGGCCCCACAAATTAACTTTTAACAAGGCAATGGTTGAGAGAATGCCAAGAGTGTGCAAAGCTGTCATCAAGGCAAAGGGTGGCTACTTTGAAGTATCTCAAATATATTTTGATTTGTTTTATACTTTTTTGGTTAATACATAATTCCATACGTGTTAGTTCATAGTTTTGATGTCTTCACTATTATTCTAGAATGTAGAAAATGGTAAAAATAAAGAAAACCCCTGGAATGAGTAGGTGTGTCCAAACTTTTGACTTGAACTGTACATGTCTCCCTCCAGGCGCCTTTAATGAATTAGGCCAACAGGGAGGGCAGGTGATAGAGGGGCCTTAAGGGTAACATGATATCAGCTCTGTGTGTGTCTGTCTATGTGTGTCTGTGTGTGTCTGTGTGTGTGTGTGTGTGTGTGTGTGTGTGTGTGTGTGTGTGTGTGTGTGTGTGTGTGTGTGTGTGTGTGTGTGTGTGTGTGTGTGTGTGTGTGTGTGTGTGCACGTGTGTGTCTGTGTGTGTGCACGTGTGTGTCTGTGCACGTGTCTATGTGTGCACACGTGTGTGTATGTGTGTGTGTGTGTGAGATCACAGATGGATTAAAGTATGTCAGCACACAGGAAATCGCTCTAATTCAGGGGGTTGTGGGTGAGAGTGTGTAGGTGAAGATGTCCACAGGCAGAGCATAGACTTTGCTTATTCATCCACTAGAACTGTCAAAATACAGCAAACACACTAACCCTCTCTCACACAGATACCGGTATACAGCACAGTGCATACTCTCTCACAGAAACGTGCATGGAAACACGCACACGCACTTACAATAATCGAGAATGTATTGCTCATACGAAACCCTGATAGATAAGACAGATCATATCTCATCTTACACCCTCTCTGTACAGACCACATCACACACAGTACAGTATACAGAGTAGTAATAGACAGTGTGCCTCTAGTGCTGCCTGCCAAGTGCCTGAGATCACCATAGCAATCAATTTCCTGCACAAAAGCCCCCCCACCCCAACTACATTCAACCCCAAGCTGTCTCACACACGACCTCTAACACGCACATGCAGACATTTCCTGTGTGTAAAATGACACTGAACAATGAATAAAATAACATATTTGTTTACTTAAAGCAATGCAAAACAGAGGCAATCCTACAATAGATTTCCAATGCAGAGAGAGAGAGATAGAGAGAGAGAGGGGTGAGAGAGAGGGAGAGAGAGAGAGAGAGAGAGAGAGGGAGGGCGAGAGAGAAAGAGAGGGAGGGGGAGAGGGAGAGAGAGAGGGAGGGGGAGAGGGAGAGAGAGAGGGAGGGGGAGAGCGAGAGAGGGGGGGGGGGGAGCGAGGGAGAGGGGGAGGGGGAGAAGGAACGGAAATTTCATAAGACAAATGGAGATGTGTACTGTATAGCTGAGTTAGTAGAGGGTGAAAGAAGGGGCTCCACATTTCATCTTTACTAGCTCAGTCAGTCAGTCGCTCTGAGACGACATGTCCTTCAGTTTTTGGAACTGCAGCCCTCCATCGGTGTCTGTCACCAAGGAGACCGGTGTCTCCATCCATGACGCTCTTTGTCACCAGAGAAATCACTGTCCTCAACACTCATTATATCACCACGGTAACCGGTGTCTCTGTCACCAAGGAAACACAAATCCCTCACTTACACATATCCCTCTCCAGGGAAACTTCTGTCTCTTACCCCCTGCCCGTGTGTGTGTGTGTGTGTGTGTGTGTGTGTGTGTGTGTGTGTGTGTGTGTGTGTGTGTGTGTGAGAGAGGTGAAGGATCATTCTAGCCTTACCTTGCTGCTGAGAGTTGTGAGAGAGAGAGGGAGGAGGGGAGACCGTCTCTGTGGTCTCGATGTGAAGATGCCACACACTCAGGGAGAGAGACAGCAGCCCACTTCAGCTTCTGCCTGAAGTCCAGTTAAACAGAACGGGCATCTACTCCCTCTGCTAGCCGGCACACACACCTCCATACACACACACGCACAGGAGAGAGGGAGGAGAAACCACTGTCAGGTAGGACACAGATGTGAGGACATGAAGAGGTTAATGTCTGAAAAGAAAGTATGTATCTCTATTCCATTCTTCCATATCCTTACTCCTCTCTTGTCCTCCCCTCTCCCCCCTCTTTCTCTCTTTCTCTCTCACTCCCTCTCTGTCACACACACGGTTTTCTCTCTGGCGTTTCTCCCCTCAGTAGACAAACAAAGAAAGGGAAGGAATGGCTCAGTAGAGAAAGCAGAGAGGGTGAGAGAGGGAGAGAGAGAGAGAGGGAGAGAGAGGGAGAGAGAGGGAGAGAGAGGGAGAGAGATGGAACGCGAGAGAGACAGAGGGAGAGAGGGAGAGAGAGAGAGAGAGAGAAAGAAAGAGAGGGAGAGAGCGAACGAGAGAGAGAGAGGGAGAGAGAAAGAAATAGAGGGAGAGAGAGAGAGAGAGAGAGAGAGAGGGAGAGAGAGTGCGAGAGAGAGAGAGAGGGAGAGAGCGAAAGGACGGCCCAGCCCCCTTTGACCAGCCAGTTGGATTTTATTTATTTTTGCCTTCCTCTCTCTGGCCCCTCCCCTATCGCCTCGTCACCTCTCCTACTCCAGACCCAATTCAACAAGACTGATGCGTCTCCACCTCCTTCCTACTCTCACTCACTCTCCCACTTACTATCTCTCTCCACGTGTCTACACACTCTTTGTCTCTCTCTTTCCCTCTCTTACTCACACACTGTGTCCTGTATCCTTGGCAACCAATGATATAATTTACCCCAGAGCCAAGAGCAAGACTCTCCCTTACTGAGACATTTTCTTCACTGTGTGTGTGAGAGAGGGCTGCACCTGACTATCTGTATTCCCCTGCTTTGTGTGTGTGTGTGTGTGTGTGTGTGTGTGTGTGTGTGTGTGTGTGTGTGTGTGTGTGTGTGTGTGTGTGTGTGTGTGTGTGTGTGTGTGTGTGTGTGTGTGTGTGTGTGTGTGTTTGTACGTTTGTGTGTTTGTTCATGCAATACATCAGCTTGTCGGGAAATGAAAGCATAAGGAAGGTTTGTATCCCCTCTGGCGACTGACTTGTTTTTCAATTAGATAATTACCACAGCGTGTGGATTTGAGTGCAGAGGGAATGTGTGATTGTGCATGTCTCGCTCTCTCAGACGGTGTGTGTGTGTTTGTGTGAATGGCCCTTGAGATATACGAGTGTCAATGACATTGTTATTATGACATTCTCATTACTGTTACTCAATACCCATTCCTTCATTCCGATGCTGTTTTTGAAGGGAAACAAGTCAAAAACCTGTCATTAATAATGCATCTCTTTTTAACATCTGCTTTGGAAGAAAGTTTATCTAAGTCACCTCTAATCTGTGATATGGGCCTTAAGATGTTCCTAAAGAAGTGAAGATCCCTGCTGCTGCACACCTTAAAAACAAGAAACCCTACTTCTCCACTGACTTAATAGTTACATTAATTTTAGGCTTGGGCAATATATCGGTTATACTGTATACCAGGGTATTTGGAAATACCGACGGTATGATTTTCAATCCCGCTTTTCTTTTTTTTTTATAACTGCTTAACTCAAGTATAACTATAAGGAATCTAAGATGTACCAAATAAATTAGATCCAGCTAACTTGCTAGCTAAGTGCTAACTTGCCTGGGTGTCAAGATCAAGCTTTTTAGTTACAGCAGAGACATTAAATCCACTCTTGGAGGAAGATCCCTATTGCCTAAATGGTTTTGTGCATCAACAAAAACTTTTGTTAACACCGTACACCCCGGTATGGTACAGAAACAGTATGACAGTATGAAAATCTGGATACCGCCCTACCCTAGTTCCTGTACTGAAGAACCATGATAGAGGATGGGGAGGAGTTTACTCTATCTTTTCCCTCTCCTCCTTCCCATCTCTCCTCTCTCCAGTCAGGTGTCAGCCCCAGGGGTGAGACTGCCCCTTCCCATCTCTCCTCTCTCCAGTCAGGTGTCAGCCCCAGGGGTGAGACTGCCCCTTCCCATCTCTCCTCTCTCCAGTCAGGTGTCAGCCCCAGGGGTGAGACTGCCCCTTCCCATCTCTCCTCTCTCCAGTCAGGTGTCAGCCCCAGGGGTGAGACTGCCCCTTCCCATCTCTCCTCTCTCCAGTCAGGTGTCAGCCCCAGGGGTGAGACTGCCCCTTCCCATCTCTCCTCTCTCCAGTCAGGTGTCAGCCCCAGGGGTGAGACTGCCCCTTCCCATCTCTCCTCTCTCCAGTCAGGTGTCAGCCCCAGGGGTGAGACTGCCCCTTCCCATCTCTCCTCTCTCCAGTCAGGTGTCAGCCCCAGGGGTGAGACTGCCCCTTCCCATCTCTCCTCTCTCCAGTCAGGTGTCAGCCCCAGGGGTGAGACTGCCCCTTCCTCTCCCCTAGAACGACCTTACACTCCACAGGACGTAACTAACCTCTCCAGATTAGCAGACATGCTTGCCTCAGTGATCAACCAGCCTGCTTGAAATGGTGCAGAATAATACCATGAGCAGAAGTCTTCGGACAATAGGAGTAATTGTGAGTTGCCTCAATAGAAGCATATATAATCCCTATAATCCTTCTGCGGTCTCTAGAGTCTTGAAGTTAGCAAAAATGTTGACTTTAGAGCAGAATGTCTTTGCACCGTCAAACCCTGCCTTTCAACTTCTCTGCATCTGACACAAGGACAGTAGTGTCCCTCAATCAAAGATTCCAATACAGCGATAACCCTCACCCTGTTACTCTACACTGACACTGTGCTTGTATCAGCTTGCTGGTGGCATAGTAACCCAGTGCAGATGTGCATCCCTCTGTGTGGGTGAACATGGCGGAGCCTCTACAATCAGTGCAGTCACACAGACAGACAGAGGTCACTAAGCTGCTTAGAAGAGTGGGAGGCAGGAAGCACACTGATCCTATCTTATATTGGGGGGGGGGGGGGGCCTGGCTCTGATACCCAACCCCCATTCCCAGTTGAATATGTGGAGCATTTAGACACAGAGAAAAATAGAGAACTGAGAGAAGAGGGAGACATTACTTCTCAGCCACACCTCCAAAACACAGACAAACTGACACGGACACATGCAGCCTCACATCTACATCCACAGGTTAATAGGAAGAGACACTGATGTGTATGTAGCCTACTGTAGGTACTCAATGTCAATAAGAAAATGTAAAAGGCTGACCTGAGTTGACACAAAGCAGAAAGTACCAGATTAATATAAATTGCTTTTCTAAAAATTACTTTTTATAACCTCACAGCCCTGCTTTCTCATTCTCTCCAAAATGGAGGCTTCTCCCTCTGTATGCTCCAGAAAGCACAGACCTCATAGGGGTACTGGAATGTACCACTGCAGGTTTGGAGGTGGGATGGAGGGGGGGCGTCTTTTTTTGCAAACGATACCAACAGACCAGGTGGCATTTCAAAGACAACTGCAATGAAGGAGTGTGTGTGGTTGGTGTTAGTGAGTGAGTGTGAGTGTGTGTCTGCGTGTGTGTGCGTTAATCTGTGTCAGAGAGAGTGTGTCTGTTCTAGTATGTGCAGAGGACTGGTTGTCATGGAGATCATCACTACGCACGTGCATCAGCAGGGCAGGAACTGAATGATCTGTGACCCGCAGAGCGGTTGAGGGGGCTGGGACATCATCAGAAAGCTGTCACACTGACCCCTCACCCCTGACCTCTAACCCTGGCCTACTGCCGAGTCTCTCATGACAAAGACAAAGATTTACCACTAAATTCCTCCAATGAAACACACACACACACACACACACACACACACACACACACACACACACACGGAACATTTCCGACCACCTGGAAACTATTTGGGAGGAAAACTGGTGTGTGTACTGAACATTAACCTCATAATGGTTGGGTGTACTGGTTGGTGACCAATGGTGGATCACAGAAGAAACACAGCCTGATGCCCAGAGTGTGTGTGTGTGTGTGTGTGTTAGTGTGTTAGTATGTGTATGTATCCACATGGGTGTGTTGTTGTGACTTAGCAAGGGCAAACAAGGCTGTTCTTTACTCGTTCTATTTGCAGCTGCCAGAGGAGAGTGAGTCACTGTACTGTATAAAAACTGCACTAAATGTGGGTCAACAATTATCAGCCATTTTTTGTGTCGTTAGCCCACTACCAGGCTCCCTGTTTGGGCTCTGCACACTAGGAAAACCCCTGGCAAGCTTGAATCTGAAAGGCCAGAATTTTCATTAACATTTTGAACAATAAACTGGGTTCATCCAATACATTTAAATCGGAATACAATAACATATTTTAGCAATAAACTGACAAGCAGCACTCCCTATCGGAAAGCTTTCTATTGACACAATGTTTATCAATAACTACACAAGGTCACGAGCTGCAATCATTGGACTCGCTCCAACACGTATAAGGTTACTCTCTGTTTTACTACTGTATCACAGCAACCAAACACACATATCAACACGGACCGAACGCTGCGTTGCTGTAAAGCACAAGTTAAAGCCCTAGTCTAAACAGAGGCTTAACGAGACTAACACTACAGGAAGAACCATTACTCTAAAAATGTTTCATCACAAATCAGCTGACTGTGTTTATGTACAGTGTCTGTGTCGACTGCATAACCATGCTGCACAAGCTGCAGACATACAGCATAGTACACCTTCTGTGCAGTAGTCCTAACACATGCACCTATATATGCACCATAACAATAATTTGCACAAATGCGTACACAATTGCACACCTTCTGTACAGTAACACAGAGAAACAGACAGACACACTCTTCTTGTTTTACCTGTTATTTTCTTTCTTTCTGCTCCACCTCTGGCCTCCTCTCCCTTTCCCCTTTTTCCCTCTTTCCTCCTCGTCTCCCCCAATCCTCTCCTCTTACTCTCTTCCCTCTCCTCTTCTCCTGGTTTCCTCTCCTCTCTGATACTCGGGCTCTAACAGCAGACTGATCCACGTGCAGAGACCTGAGGGGCGGGCCCCCACACCGCCATTTAATTCACACCAGCCAATAAGGGAGGAGGGTCTCATGTCAATCCTCCTACACTAAACAGGGGGAGGGGACAAAGACAGAGTGAAAGATAGAGGGGGGTGTCACTCTCTGTCTGTCTATGTGTGTGTGTGTGTGTGTGTGTGTGTGTGTGTGTGTGTGTGTGTGTGTGTGTGTGTGTGTGTGTGTGTGTTTTGGAATAAGGCCAACAGAACTAGAAGCTATTTTTAAACCACCACAGTGAGGTAGCAAAGACTCCATTTTCTCTCTGGCAGATATTCTCCAAATCGTACAGCATACTCAATACTTAGTACTGGCAACTGTAAAGGTTTCCATTAATGGATTGATAGTTATGAACTTGCCCTCTAGGCACTGACAGTAATACTCCTATTATCCATTTAATTTACTGCATTCAAATGTTGTAATCAGTTGCATTGTGCTCCAATCAAGGATAGTATACTGTATGACACAAGCACTTTGTTTCAGACATTAAACTTAGATGCCCTGAATTCGTCATGAGCTCACAAAACCTTCAGTTTAAAAGTGCCATAAAAGAGCAATAGTGCCATGGAAAGCTAATTTAAATGATGGGATTTCAATTGTCAGAGGGTAAGACATTACATGTGTGACGATAAGTCATTTGCAGAAGACGGACAGAAACATGTCCGTCTGTATCATCTTAATGGTAATATATTGGAGGAATATAGAGTCACATTGGCAAAGTATGATGCTGCACAGACTGTGCTCTGATGTGTGTAATAATTGATGTCTGTGATTCATCAGGAGAGAGGTGATTATGTGCGTGGCTCTGCCAGACAGATATTAGAATGAGGGATGACCAATGGGTCGTAGAGGAATACTAAAAAGGCCAGCAGTACTGGACCCCAACACTGGACCCACACAGGATGTCAGCTGACTGCTACATGGTCCGGGGGAGGTGGGGCAGGGGGCATTGGGTTCATGTGGGGAGGGTCTTGTCTACATGACTCAAAGCCCACACCCAGTAGAGCTGCTTCTCAATGGCCCCCTCTCCTCACCTCACCTTTAATCAACCAATACACCAGAGACACAGAGAGAGTAATTAATCAACCAATACACCAGAGACACAGAGAGAGTAATTAATCAACCAATACACCAGAGAGAGTAATTATTCAACCAATACACCAGAGAGAGTAATTATTCAACCAATACACCAGAGAGAGTAATTATTCAACCAATACACCAGACACAGAGAGAGTAAGAGCAGTGGATAGACAGATACAGTCTGAAGGACAAACCTGAGAGAGAGAGAGAGAGAGAGAGAGAGAGAGAGAGAGAGAGAGAGAGAGAGAGGAGGAGAGAGCGAGAGAAAGGAGGAGAGAGCGAGAGAAAGGAGGAGAGAGCGAGAGAGAGAGAGAGAGAGCAAGAGAAAGGAGGAGAGAGCGAGAGAGAGAAAGGGAGAGAGAGAGAGAAGGTGAATCAGTGAAAAACACAGAGGGAGCTAGAGAGAGAAGAGCAAGAGAGGAGGGCGAGAGAGAGAGAGAGAGAGAGAGAGAGAGAGAGAGAGAGAGAGAGAGAGAGAGAGAGAGAGAGAGAGAGAGAGAGAGAGAGAGAATTCCAATGAGTCCAGCTGACTCCCCTTAGCAACAGCCCCAATGCTGTCTCTACCCCATTGGCCAGCCATCTGCTGACAGCATAACCCCATGTGCCCATATCAGCCAATCAGCCTGGCACTGCCACAGAGCTGGATTCCACTTTCACCATGGAAACTGAACATTACACCCTCCATGTGCGAGTCGTGTAACATGGACCCTCGCCCGGCTCTCACACAAACACACAGCTTGAATTCTGTGTGCCCCTCTACCACTGGGGCAACTTGAAAAGCAAATCACTGCCTACTTATGTGTATACATTATATATACTGCATACAGCATAGTGGCTGCCATGGCGTGTGCTGTGGCAGCATAATGTGGATGGTACAATGCTGTGCATTCAGACATAGAATTAAGAATCTGTGGAGGTGAATCGATTGTAATCGAAGCATTTAGCAAGATATGCTTTGTGAATGCAAATAAGAGCATGTTCGATTTACTATCATGGTTTTGTCTATTTTGGTTATCGATGCTAAATGATGCAAATAGTGGCTGTGGTCATGTATACAGGAATGTGGACCAGACAATCTCTTCGCGCTTATTGACAATTTGAAATATTCATAATTTGGTTGAGCTATCTCTTTAACTTGTGATAATACATCCCTTCCCATTGGCTGAGCAGATTTGGAAACCCACCTCATCTTGGAGGCTATTGGCTTTGTTGGACGTTCATCTTCTGCAAGTCAATCAAACCATGTCTTCCATTGGCTACAGCTGACACTTCATCTTCTGTCCTCTTCTCCTATGGCACACCCTTGTCCTAGGTGTGGATGCATCGCTCTCTGCTATTGGCCAACAGAAAGTGCTACTCATTTGTAGGCGTCTGATAGGGTGTCTACAAAGGCTGTGCCATTTTTCACCTCTCGTTACCTGCCACCACCCACTGTCAAGAGAAATGAAAAACCTATTAGCATGTGTTAATAGCATGCAACTGACTAGAGCAAACACTGCATTTATTATTTCATCAGAGAGTAACACAAATTGAGACCTGGCACCATTTCTACATGGCAGAATCATTATGTCTGTTCCAAGTACCACTGATCTGAACGTTCTGTAACCCCATTGATCACCACCCTGGAGTCCATTTTATATGACAAACACATAGAGAAGTACAAAATTGAGACCTGATTAGATTAGTACTGACTGAAGGTACATGATCTAGTATCATATTCCGGAAAGTTCATTATGGCTCAACTGGCCAATAACCAAACCCTGAGAAATGTAGTTAATTACTAGTGAATTACAACCATTAAATGAGAATAAATATGTAATAATCTACATTAAGACAATAATTTATAACACATTCAATAATATACACTTAACAGACCTACATCATGGAACTGTATGACAATTAAATCATAGACCTCCACACAAAAGTAGGTTGCTATATCATGCATGTACAGATATCCCCACCTCGTGGACAATAATCCATATTGCATCACAGAAACTAGTGAAAAAAGTTGGGAATATTTCAGTATGCGTGTGTGAGAGAGAGAGAGAGAGAGAGAGAGAGAGAGAGAGAGAGAGATTGAGTGGGAATATGCCAATTCCGCATTCGTTTTTTCCCAATTTCCGCTGCAACTTCACGTGGCATTTAAACGTGATAATGCGACACCATATTTACAGAACCAAGTGGACATATTGAGAATGGTAATTAATTCATAAAATGGGTAAGTATAGCCAACTAATTTATTTAAGAAAAAACACTACAGCATGACCACCTATGGAAATGTCCTCTAAAAGTTATATTTTGCGGGGGAACTTTAGAAACATGGTTAACTAAATTCACACAATAAAATAAAACCACAGAGGTGGACCGCCCAGTAGCCTAGAATAACATGTATAGGGAATATAGTCAAAATGCATAGTTTTATGTAATTTGAATAAGTAGGCTCATTTCTATAGCTTAATTGTAGATACCTATATATGCCTTCTCATGCACTTTATGAGTGAAATATGATTGACCGTTGGCTTTCCAAACGCATTATGTAAGCTTTTCAATAATCACGTTATGGCGCAGAGAGAAGCTTCTGAATTAGAATATTTACTAGACGATGTCCGTCGCTTAAATAAAATACAAATAGCCTTACTAACAAACAACCTGGCAGAGTGTAGGTATCGATGACTGTCCCTCTCGCTTACCTCTGACAAACGAAGATGGAAAACATTTTGAGGAGCGTAACAGTCGGGATGAGTGATTCAGATTTCCTATTGCGCAGTGTTAAAGCCACTAATGGGAGCCACTCAATACGCACGCCTCCGTCTATGGCGCAGCATTCACCTACCCCTCCGGTCCTCGGTGGACGAGATACCGCTCGCGCCACGATGCACGCTGGTACTGTCACTCTTAAGGAAACAGAACAAAAGGGCCACGGAATTTGAATATGACATGCGGTGATGTTGTCAAATTCCGCCAAATAAGGACGGTGGCGCTGCACGTGTCCACAGTTGAGACAAAGTTAAATAAATGTTATCATATTTCTAAAGCCCCTTTTACAGTTGTCACAAAGGGCTTTACAGCAACTTAGGCCGAGATCCCTAAACAGCAATGGCAAGGAAAAACTGAAGGAGGATGAAACCTCTAGACTAGAGGAACCAGACTGAGGGGAAGTCCATGTATCCGGATAGTTAGACATACTCAATACACATCACTTTTAAAAGTGTAGCCTACACCTAAATGTTCTAGGGCTGTTTTTATGCAGCCACCCTAAGAACCAAAATATGATTTTCTTTCTATATCCAATCTTTTTTTCCTGACTGTCCAAGATCAGTTTTAAACAACCCATATCAAGCATTAAAACTGATGTAACCTCTGAAGTAGTTCAAAGATGCAATGCTAATTTCCTGTCTCTGTTCCTTTACATTGTGTGGTGGTTGTCATGGTAACGGCCAGTGGTGTACAGTTAAGTAAAAATACTTTAAATTACTGCTTGAGTAATTTTGGGGGGGTATATATACAGCGGGTGAAATAAGTATTGAACACGTCACCATTTTTCTCAGTAAATATATTTCCAAAGGTGCTATTGACATTACATTTTCACCAGATGTTGGTAACAACCCAAGTAATCCATACATACAAAGAAACCAAAACAAATAAGTTCAGAAATTAAGTTGTGTGTAATAATGTGAAATGACACAGGGAAAAACTATTGAACACACGTACTGATATTTATTTAATACTTTGTACAAAATCCTTTGTTGGTAATGACAGCTTCAAGACGCCTCCTGTATGGAGAAACTAGTTGCATGCATTGCTCTGGTGTGATTCTGGCCCATTCTTCCACACAAACAGTCTTCAAATCTTGAAGGTTCTGTGGGCCTCTTCTATGAATCTTGATCTTCAGTTCTTTCCATAGATTTTCATTGGGATTTAAGTCAGGTGATTGGCTGGGCCATTCTAGCAGCTTTATTTTCTTTCTTTGAAACCAATTGAGAGTTTCCTTGGCTGTGTGTTTGGGATCATTGTCTTGCTGAAATGTCCACCCTCGTTTCATCTTCATCATCCTGGTAGATGGCAGCAGATCTTTGTCAATGTCTCTGTAAATTTGCCCATTCATCCTTCCTTCAATTATGTGACGTTTGCCAGTACCATTTGCTGAAAAGCAGCCCCACAACATGACGTTCCCACCTCCAAACTTCACTGTTGTTATGGTGTTTTTAGGGTGATGTGCAGTGCCATTTCTCCTCCAAACATGGTGTGTATTATCCAAACAGTTCAATTTTGCTCTCATCTGACCACACTATATTCTCCCAGTATTTCACTGGCTTTTCCAAATGTTGTGCAGCAAACTTTAAACGACCTTCAACATGCTTTTTTTTCAGCAATGGAGTCTTGTGTGGTGAGCGTGCATACAGGCCATGGCGGTGGAGTGCATTACTTACTGTTTTCTTTGAGACAACAGTACCTGCTAATTGCAGGTCTTTTTTAAGCTCTCCACAAGTGGTCCTTGGCTCTTTTGCTCAACTCTTCTGATTATTCTTTTCACTCCTCCGTCAGAAATCTTGCGAGGAGCACCTGGTCGAGGCAAATTTATGGTGAAATTATTGTCTTTCCACTTCCGTATTATGGCCCCAACAGTGCTCACTGGAACATTCAGAAGCTTAGAAATGCGCCTATAACCAATGCCATCATTATGTTTTGCAACAATTAGGTTGCGAAGGTCTTGAGACAGCTCTTTGCTTTTACCCATCATGATGTGTCTTGTGTGACACCTTGGCAATGATACCTTTTTGTAGGCATTCAGTTGGGACTGAACCAGCTGATATTAATTTGCACTGACAGGGGGCTGGATTGCTTTTTAATTACTGATAGTTTTCAGCTGTTGTCTTAGCTTTCCATGCCTTTTTGCACCTCCCTTTCTTCATGTGTTCAATACTTTTTCCCTGTGTCATTTCACATTATTACACATAACTTAATTTCTGAATTATTTGTTTTGGTTTCTTTGTATGTATGTATTACTTGGGTTGTTACCAACATCTGGTGAAAATGTAATGTCAATAGCACCTTTGGAAATATATTTACTGAGAAAAATGGTGACGTGTTCAATACTTATTTCACCCGATGTATACAGTGGGGAGAACAAGTATTTGATACACTGCCGATTTTGCAGGTTTTCCCACTTACAAAGCATGTAGAAGTCTGTAATTTTTATCATAGGTACTCTTCAACTGTGAGTGACGGAATCTAAAACAAAATATTTTAAGGAATTAATTAGCATTTTATTGCATGACATAAGTATTTGATACATAAGAAAAGCAGAACTTAATATTTGGTACAGAAACCTTTGTTTGCAATTACAGAGATCATACGTTTCCTGTAGTTCTTGACCAGGTTTTCACACACTGCAGCAGGGATTTTGGCCCACTCCTCCATACAGATCCTTCAGGTTTCGGGGCTGTCGCTGGGCAATACGGACTTTCAGCTCCCTCCAAAGATTTTCTATTGGGTTTAGGTCTGGAGACTGGCTAGGCCACTCCAGGACCTTGAGATGCTTCTTACGGAGCCACTCCTTAGTTGCCCTGGCTGTGTGTTTCGGGTCGTTGTCATGCTGGAAGACCCAGTCACGACCCATATTCAATGCTCTTACTGAGGGAAGGAGGTTGTTGGCCAAGATCTCGCGATACATGGCCCCATCCATCCTCCCCTCAATACGGTGCAGTCGTCCTGTCGCCTTTGCAGAAAAGCATCCCCAAAGAATGATGTTTCCACCTCCATGCTTCATGGTTGGGATGGTGTTCTTGGGGTTGTACTCATCCTTCTTCTTCCTCCAAACACAGCGAGTGGAGTTTAGACCAAAAAGCTATATTTTTGTCTCATCAGACCACATGACCTTCTCCCATTCCTCCTCTGGATCATCCAGATGGTCATTGGCAAACTTCAGACAGGCCTGGACATGCGCTGGCTTGAGCAGGGGGACCTTGCGTGCGCTGCAGGATTTAAATCCATGACGGCGTAGTGTGTTACTAATGGTTTTCTTTGAGACTGTGGTCCCAGCTCTCTTCAGGTCTTTGACCAGGTCCTGCCGTGTAGTTCTGGGCTGATCCCTCACCTTCCTCATGATCATTGATGCCCCACGAGGTGAGATCTTGCATGGTGCCCCAGACGGAGGGATATTGACCGTCATCTTGAACTTCTTCCATTTTCTAATAATTGCGCCAACAGTTTGATTGAGTGTGTGTACAGGTAACGAGTTCAAACAGGTGCAGTTAATACAGGTAATGAGTGGAGAACAGGAGGGCTTCTTAAAGAAAAACTAACAGGTCTGTGAGAGCCGGAATTCTTACTGGTTGGTAGGTGATCAAATACTTATGTCATGCAATAAAATGCAAATTAATTATTTAAAAATCATACAATGTGATTTTCTGGATTTTTGTTTTAGATTCTGTCTCTCACAGTTGAAGTGTACCTATGATAAAAATTACAGACCTTTACATGCTTTGTAAGTAGGAAAACCTGCAAAAATCAAATACTTGTTCTCCCCACTGTATATATATTAACCTTTATTTAACTAGGCAAGTCCGTTAAGAACAAATTCTTATTTACAATGACTGCCTACACTAGCCAAACTCGGACGCGCTGGGCCAATTGTGCGCCACCCTATGGTACTCCCAATCACGGCTGGTTGCGATTCGAACCAGGTTGTCTATAGTGACGCCTCTAGCACTGAGATGCAGAGCCTTAGACTACTGCGCCACTTGGGAGCCCTAAGAAAAAATTCCTTGACACCCAAAATAACTCGTTACCTTTTGAATGCTTAGCAGGACAGGAACATGGTCTAATTCACGCACTTCATAGAGAAAATCCATAGTCATCCTTACTGCATCTGATCTGGCGGACTCACTAAACACAAATGCTTTGTTTGTAAATGATGTGTGTTTGAGTGTGCCCCTGGTAATTCATAAATTTGAAAAACAAGAAGATTGTGCCATCTTGTTTGCTTAATATAAGGAAATTGAAATGATTTATACTTTTACTTCATTTTATCAATTATGTTTACTTTTGATACTTAAGTATATTTCAAACCAAATACTTTTTACTTTTACTCAAGTATGATTTTACTGGCTGACTTTCACTTGTGTCATTTTCTATTAAAGTATCTTTACTTATACTCAAGTATGGCAATTGGGTACTTTTTCCACCACTGGTAATGGCAGGTCATGTGCAAAAACAAAAACACTTCAGAGCAAAAAAATTCTGGATCTGAGCATCCAGACAGAGGTTAAATATGGAGGATCGGGTTTGTATCAGGATTTAAATCCACAAAGGCTGCGTTTACCCAGGCAGACCAATTCTGATCTTTTGACCAACCTGATCAGATCTTTTACCAATAATTGGGTGAAAGATCAGAATTGGGTTGCCTGTGTAAACAAAGCCATATGGATGTGGTATAAATCGAAAGTCAAAATATCAGATTCCGTGGCTGTGTTTACACAGGCAGCCCAATTCTCATATTTTGCCCAATTATGGGCGATCACTGCACCTGTATATAGCCCTTCTGTAAATAGCCCACCCTACTACCTCATCCCCATATTTATTATTTCAAGCTCATTTTTGCACTCCAGTATCTCTATTTGCACATCTATCACTCTAGTGTTAATTCTAATCTGTAACTTATTTCGCCACTATGGCCTATTTATTGTCCTACCTTCCTAACCTTACTGCATTTTGCACTACATTTGCACACTGTATATAGATTCTCTATTGTGTTATTGACTGTACGTTTGTTTTATTCTCATGTGTAACTCTGTGTTGTTTTTTGTCGCACTGCTTTGCTTTGTCTTGGCCAGGTCGCAGTTGTAAATGAGAACTTGTTCTCAACTGGCCTACCTGGTTAAATAAAGGTGAAATAAAAAAAATAAAAAAATGATCTGATTGGTCAAAATTAGTGGCAAAATATCAGAATTGGGCTACCTGTGTAAATGCAGCCAGTGTTTTTTTGCTGTTTACACATTTAGGAAAAGATCAGATAGGCATCAGATATGCAAATAATTGGTAAAGATCAGAATTGGGCTGCCTGTGTAAATGCAGATTAGATAGGGCAGAGTCAATTAAGACTTGAACTGAGTACTACAGGCACTCACAACACATGGTTATCACCACAAAGTATAGATTTTATTAGAGAATTAAGATTAAATTATTGCCATAACGGGTGTGCTTGGAATATGTAGATTCCTTTGAAAAGGTAAACAGTGGGTATAAGTCTTCAATACAAACGCAACAATTCAGTGTTGCCATGCAATATTAAATTCTCAAATAAACATTGATTTTCCTGATTTGGCCTCGTTTTAGATTTGTGTCATTAAGAAAGGCTAGCGGCCATGACTGAATTCAAACATTAATTTTGGGATGTGGTTTGATGTGCGTCTCGTGTTTGTGTTCGCAGGTGGGAAGAGCTAACCAAATTCCTTCGCCAATTAGCTTCAGCCTGCTGGTGTCTGACCGTGGAAAAATTGGTTTGACTTTGGATAGCCTATCTCTGGGGCTAGTTAGGGACCGTCAATAAATTACACAATGTAAGATTTTCATAATGCACACCTTTTAGACTTCTCATTAAATGCTTTCAATGTATATGAATTTCTACACTTTATAGTTGGTTTGAGGTTTTTAAAATCACTGAAATTTGGAGCTATTGTAATTTTAACAGATTGTCCCATGTACATTGTGTAATTTACTTATGGTCCCCAACTAGCCCGATAGGGATATCCAAAGTCAAGCCAAATTTCCCACGTGCATTGTAATCGGGTTACGTGCAGCTGCACTGTTTTCTGTGGGCTTGTAAACAGGATTGAAATAAACCCAACCCATTTTTCCCCCTATCATCTCGTAAATCTCCGTTTTGGAGATTGACTTTATGAACAAAATCATCCTATTTACTCTTTGTAGTCAATTTTGACGCTAGAATAAAGGGAGAATTTGGAATGTCAAAGACTAAAGTGCTTATGCAGACCTTTGTACAAATACACACAAATAAAAAAAACACAAATACATTCGCTGGCTGTCTCCTTCAAAGAGTATTGTCTTCTGCAGGGGTGGATCGAATCCCGGAGCTGACAAGGTAAAAATCTGTTGTTCTGCCCCTGAACAAGGCAGTTAACCCACTGTTCCTAGGCCGTCATTGTAAATAGGAATTTGTCCTTAACTGACTTGCCTAGTTAAATAAAGGTTAAATGAAAAAATAGAACAATTCTTCAAATTGGGTCATATGGTTTGTAAATGGCTTTAAGCTATACTGCCGCCATCTAGTGGCCACAATAAATTAATGACGAGATTTTGTTCAGGAATGTAGCGCTGCATGAGGCTTTGAACACACCGACTGCCATTTTGCGCAAAATAGTATGCAGCGTCATCTAGATATGTTTCCAACAAAAGTTCAACATTCAACCTGTTAAGGTCGCGTCAATTCAAATCTGGTATTGGAACAAAAGGATTACTACGCCGTTTAAATCATCTATGTATTTTATTCTAGCAAACCCTTAAATGGTAAATATGAAGTTCGTATATACAGGCTCACTGTGTCACCACGCAGGGCAAACAGCAAGCAGGGCCAGAGAAGAGAGAGAGAGAGAGAGAAAGAGAGAGAAAGAGAGCGCGAGAGAGTCAGCGAGCAGCGCTATAGAAGAGCGCCTAGGGAAGCGCATAGCCTAGAGAAGAGTGCGAGCCGAGGCCTATCCTTTGTTCTTCCTTAAATACTCCGACAGAATAGTTACCGCTCCTTGCTGGCCTGTCGGAGTAGAGGCTGAGTGTGGTTTAAACTTACTCAGCCTATCGTTGGCGTGCAGGCTGGTCCCAGCCTCGTGACGCAATCCAGTTGACGGAAACAGTTTTTTATCTCGTGTTTACAACAAGACACAGTTCTATTGTGAAACCCCCAGCTAGCACATTCCTTCCACATAGCTCCCCCCTACCCAAACCTACAGCAGTTCTAAAGATCTATGATCACACAATACATTCAGTTAATAACTCTTGTTGTAGATTAACATATTCATTAACTAAACATGTATCAGCCCTTACAAACCCGTTGACGCATACAGTTTGACGCAAACGTTCGATAAATCCAAGTATGCACCACACAGAACGCACTGCAACTGCCTCTGCAACGCAATCCTGCAAAGCAAACGCAGCGTTCCATTGGAAATGAATGTCCTTCTGGTGTACCAAAACGCAATAACACAGTCCGTGTGTTCAAAGCGTAAATCACTTAAATTAGCTTCACACTTTTTCAAACACAAAAGAACATTTACTGCATTGAAATGGAAAACGGGATCCTTGGGAAGTCCCAACTCTGACGTCAACCCATTGAAGTTTAAATGTAAAACGTTTAGGGTAAGGTAAATGTTATGGCTAAGGTTAGGGTTAAGGCGTCCGCATATATAGGTTCTGTTTGCTCCTAGCAGAACTCGGCTAAGCGAAGGGAACAGCCATGCTCGCATACTCCCTTAAATAACATTTGCTTGGAAAAAAAAAGAAAAAGCGGCCATATTATTGTATGTCCCTCTTGAGGCGCCATAGTAACAAGTACATTTCCTTAAAGTAGTCTGAATTAACCTAAAATAACGCAAGAAATCTGTCATTAATTTCTACATTTTAGCTGAGGAGGTCTTAGTCGCGCAGTTTTACATTAACTAATACGTATGTTTGGTGCAGTATTTCTTAAGTGAAAGAAGTGTATTAAAACTAGTAGGAAACGAACACGAATACGTTTACCGACCTTTGAGAAGCCCACCCTGTTACAGTACTCTGTGTTTCTCAATCCTGGTCCTAGGGACAGAAAGGGGTGAACATTTTAGTTTTTGCCCTAGAGATGATTAGTTGAATGAAGTGTGTGCGTGGTAGGGCAAAATAAAGAATATTCACCCCTTTGACTGCGTTTACACAGACTGCCCAATTCTGATATTTTGGCCAATTATGGGCAAAAGACAAAATAGTAAAAAAGGAAATATGTAAATGCAGACTTTGGGTCCCCAGGACCAGGGTGGAGCACTGCTCTAGGCCTATGTTATCTGGTATTTTGGTGTTTGAGTTAGAAGAGAAACTCAATCAAACGTTTGATCGCAAGAGTATAATGTTGCACATTTTTGGCTATTCATTTGCCGATTGACTTGATTTGCCAAAAAACACATTTGCTGGCTCAATATACCAGTCACTGAAATTCAACAATTTCCATTTCTATCTCAAGGTCAGTTCATTCAAATGGGATTAAGGTCACTTCACTTTGAAGCCATTCCACATATTCCCTTATTCATAAGATTCCTCAATTTCAATCAATATTCTAAGATGTATTTTTCTCTCTAGAGAAGGATTACACACAAATCCTGTCACACCACATTGCTTAATCCCTTCTCAATTGTCCTTCCAATTGAAACTCAAATTCAATATGTCATAGTCCACAAAGGAGTACATATACTGAAGATGCAAAACGGGTTTCAAATAACCTGAAAATGCCATCATGACATGACTCACTCAGTTATTAATTGTATTCAAGGTTCCATCATACAAGTGACATTACAACAGTGAATGCTCTATCAAGACTTGTACATACATAAATCCTGTTTCAGCCCAGACAGCAGGACATAACCATGTTTATAACTTCTTCTCACCATCAAACATGGTGATGAGAGGAAGTCCAGTTGCGGAAAGTAGGAAGAGATGGAGCTAGATGAAACTTGGCCAACATTCTGCACATTTTATAATCAATTAAACATTCAATCTCAATACAGTTATGTTCCCAAAACTACAATCTTTTACAAACAGACTGCACTTTTGTAGGCTAAGTTTTCTAAAAGGTTTAAAACATGTAATTTTTTAGGATTGCAAGGGTGAATTTAGTTTTTGCACATGCTCACTTCACAGAGTAGGATCTCGCTAGCTCATGCTTGGCTGTGCCCACATTATTGCTTGTTCTGCCCACCATTCTCCATTTGCTGCCAATTGGAAACAACACCGGTGGTGTATCTTGGGTTAGTTGCCAGTATCTTTGACATACCTATACAAATGTTCAACTCTCTGACACAACAGTCAGAGCACATTTGATTTTCCAAGGATAAGTGGAACACTTAGAGGAAATTAGTTTAGCCTTATAATGGCCTGATTTGCATGTAACATGCTGAGGGTGTTGTGTTTGAGTAGCGGAGGTCAAGACACTAGCAGTGGGCTCGTCTAGTGAGATACTGAGGCCCTATTCTCTGACTGCCTGGAGGGCTGCCGATGTCATGGCAGTGTGTGAAGGGGAGAATACCAAATGCTTCAGGAAATTAAAGAAACAGCCTCTTCAGCATAGAGACACACTCTTGACCTCCAGCACAGACGAGGGGGGTATTAACCACACATTCACACATGCAAGCAACTCATACATAGGGAGAAGAGAGCTTAATGGAGACAACATGCAGGGCCTCAGACACACACAGCCACACAGAGATTCACATCACACTGCATATAGTCACATTCACACAGGTATCTTGACCTTGGGACTATAAGGTTCTATCTGTGCAAAGCATAGTTCTGAGATATTGAGCATAACTGTTTTGTAGTGAATTGTTCTTTCATAACCCATTAAGGTCCTTACCTTAAAAGTAAATGTAGAGTATCACAATCCTGAGACATTTGTAAGTAAAACAATTTTAGGGGGGTGCAATCACAGATAGAACCTTATGGCTCTGAAATGTAATTCTGGGTTCAGCCATAAGGTTATATATGACACTTCTGAATTAGACATGTTCAGTTAAGAAAACTGTAGCTATTTGAATACATACATGATAGAATCAAACAATTTTACCAAGATAGTCAGAACACATCTTCAACTATATTAAGAAATGTATTATGATCATCAGACGAAATACGGTCATCACTGAACAACGATGTGACAACATCGTTTCCTTTAAGATTTCTGACAGTGTTGTTTTTTTTGCTTTCGTGCCATTATTGCTGGCTAGACTAGCCTAAACCATTCTTAAAGGGAGATGTATTTGTTCAGACTTGTGATTGTATTGCAGATAGAACCTTATTGCGCCATGTTCAAATGGGTTTATGCAGATAGAACCTTATTGCGCCATGTTCAAATGGGTTTATGCAGATAGAACTTTCTAGTTGTAAATTGTTTTCACTTAAAATTTTATTTTTCAAAAAACATCACTGACATATGAAGAACCATCAATTATATGTGACAAGATAAAACTTTATAGTCCCAAGGTTTGCTATACTAAGCACAGTGTACGTTAGTCAAACAAACACTCTTAATACTGTAGATATATATTATGGATGGCCACAATGTGGTTAATGTGAAATAAAATGCTTGGTCTTTCACTCAACTCATGTTATTGTCTATTGCCATGTCTCCGCCTGCCATGTAGTGCTCATTCTAAACACCTGGAGGCGACATTACACTTTGAGAAGACGGCAGTTGGCGTGTGAGGGAAAGTGTAACATTTGTGGCATCCTCATTTTGGAAGTTTATGCCTCTTGGTAAGCGACTATAATATAAAGATCCAGAAATGATAAAAAACCTGTAGAAACCCATTATTGCGGCACCTTCTTCCTCCTCGTCAATCATCATCATCAACATGATGATGATCATCCATACGTTATTATAACCTAGTGTCTTGATATTTATGCAGTGATTCTTCCATCGGCGTTGCCTCAGTGTTCATAGAATGCTTTAACAGCTCAACTTACTGCTGATTGGCCTTGCTGCTGATTGGTAGGGACATTGCTGCTGATTGGCAGGGACATTTCCTGGAAACCCTTATGCGCCATGCTAAACACTGAAGCAAATACATATGCTTTCATTGATTTCTATTTGAGAACTCCAGTGCTTTGAATAGCAAAGTATGATAAAAATGGCAATATTTCATATTCTTACTCAACCCGCAGCCTTTCTCTCATGCTCACAGCGCTCTAACCCTTGCTTGGGAGAATATCCTGTTCATGTTGTTTTCAAGCTACTGACTTTTTTGACAGGATATATATCATGATATCTTGTGATTTGTGGTATGAATTATGCTCAATTACCAAAACACATTGTTTAGATCATTCTCTCATAGAATAGTGAGAAACATATGAAAGTGCACTTCCATATGTCAATGCAGAGTACCTTTCCTGTAGACATTCATGTGTTCCTATTAGCATTTGGGAAGGTCAAGCCCATGCTCCCTGGTGCTCTGTGTGGTCATCATCTCCAAGGCGGTGGTTTGAAAACTCATGCTGGAACTCGGCTGGATCCAAGGCTCCTAACAGAGTTAGTGTGGGTTTGGGAGACGAGACGAGGCCTTGACCTTGAATGAGGCTGCTGTAAAACCATAAACCAACATTTGGCCTGGATATATAGGAAAGGGAATGCTTGATGTGCACAACTGTCTCCCTGTGTCAGACTCATTGGACCAGTTGCCATATGAATGCTGCTGCTGGCTGCCATCCACCCAGAGACACGCTCAGGCTCCCGCTCCCCTCAAAACTATTTTTCCAAGCCAATTACTGACAGTCTCGTTGCAGGCTGAGGGAAGACTCCTCCCCTGCTCTCCAACAGCAGCTCCTTCTATTCAGCCTGGATATGAATAGCAGATGCACAGGAATTTGGATGATTGTCTAAAACAGTCTTAAATATTCCTTTGAATATCTACGACGGAGAGGCTGCATCCCATTTGTGAATGGCCAGGACTGCATCAGATATATCAATATGGGAGGCCACAGCCTCTCTAACTCGGCCTTCAGCTGAGATAATCCAACAAATCCCAATTATTGAAACCTCAGCAACTATAAACCCTCTTAGACAGGAAATTAAAAGACAGGAATCAATTGGATGAAGTCAGAAAAGCAGATGGGCACATAGAGACACTGAAAAGCACACCGAGGCAGGCAGAAAAAGAAATGGGCAGATATGAGAGAAAGACAAAATACTGGGAGAAATATTGAAATGAAAGCATGGAGAGAGAGAGAGTTGAGCCAGTGTGACAACGAATTATGTCCAGTGCCAGGCTTATTTGGAGCTGATGTTTGGTTTTGATTGGCCATGATTACTACAAGTTTAGATAGTTGGCTAGACTAATTCACCAATAAAAAAAAAATTGTTAGCTGACGTGGAATAATTGAGTGACTGACATAAGACAAAAATTGCTGATGCACAACTTAATTTCAAACTTGCACTTTGTGTATTCTATTATTCTAAGTCCCCCCCCCCCCAAAAAAAACGATTCACTCAATGAATAGCTGTCCAGTTTTATTTCACATACAGTATAATCACTCTTTTTTGTAAAAGGGTCAAATGCACTGCAAGTTATTATGAATCCGAGAGACTTGCGGTTCCCCACATTTAATGATCCAATGTGAGTCAATCCAAGTGCAATTAATGGTTTGCTATCACGCCCAGCCCAGAGTAGATTATCTTCTCTGTCGCTCACCCAACTCTGGGATTACTGCCTTAACGAATGCCTGGCCTATTCATGTCTCTCTCTCTCTCCCTCTCTATGACATCAACACAGACTGCCACCAGGCTGAATTAACCTAGCTAGGAGTCCTGCAGGTGTGTGACACATGGCTGCTATCTTATTTAAGATTTGATGGTCTGTGCATGGGAGTGTGTGAGCATGTGCATGTGTGTTGGCGCATGATTCATTCGTGTGAATGTCTGACTGTATTTGTGTGGTTAGAAGAAAATCCTTTAGGCTTTTAGTATTAGAGGAGGTTGTCACGTTATCAAATACATCAGTGGAAAGACGACCAAGCCCAAAACGAGAAATATAGCTACAAAGTGAGAAAGGCGAACAAGAGATTGATGGATAAGGGATTGAGAGATACAGAAAGCTAGAGAGAGAGAGAGAGAGAGAGAGAGAGAGAGAGAGAGAGAGATGGGTGTAGAGAAAACCACATGTTCACCAGCCATGTGTCTGGTAGCTTTATCTGCCCAGTAGTGAGATAACACACCCCTTGAAACATTCCTGGTAGCTGGTAGCAACATCTAAATTGGAGGAACTCTCAACGGTCGTTGTTGTCTCAGTCCCTTATTTTAGAGTTACTGCTTCAATGAACAACATGATCTATTATTTAAGCACCAAATAATGCACCACAGTACAACATGATACTAGTGTTGTGCTTGAATCACAGTGTAACTTTAGGTCTGGTGTTTAAGGACAGAGAGTATCCTTTCTCTTTATTTTAGACAAATGGCTTTATATATAAAAAAAATGGGAGAATGCTGAGATCAGTATGATAGTAGGTAGTAATATATAATGGGAGAATGCTGAGAGATACTTTATTGATCCCCGAGGGGAAATTACTTTGTCAATCAGCAACTGAAAATACAAAGGTCAGATACACGGTACATGATACATAGTGCGGCAGTATGAAAAAGTATAAAAATACAAGATGTCTGGAGTGCAAAAAGCTATAAAAAGGCATTGCATAGTATGAGTGAATGTCTGAATATGTACACTATACATTGTTAGAGTGTTAGGTGAAAAGTTGATATAAATAAAAATAATAATATTTGCATGGTTAACTATACTATGCAGGTCGATGGCAGAGAAAGATACTTAAATAGCTAAATAGAGAGAGATAGATAGATACAAAGTAATTTCCCCTCGGGAATCAAAAAGTCAAGCAGCAACGGAAAACACAGGGCAAGTGCAAAAAAAATACACAAAAGACAGATAATTGATACATGATACATAGATTAACTAACATTAAATTAACTGTACAGGTAAATGACAGGAAGACACACTTAAGTTGCTAAAATGTGCGTATGATATAATTTAGGGTAATAATAATTCCCTTAAAATACAGTCCATAGTACAGGGTTTAATTACAGATAAATGCATGTATTGCACATTCAATATACTAAATATCAGTATGGTAGTAGGTAGTAATATATAATGGGAGAATGTTGATATCAGTATGGTAGTAATATATAATGGGAGAATGCTGATATCTGTATGGTAGTAATATATAATGGTAGAATGCTGATATCTGTATGGTAGTAGGTAGTAATGTATAATGGGAGAATGCTGATATCAGTATGGTAGTAATATATAATGGGAGAATGCTGATATGAGTATGTTAGTAATATATATAATGGGAGAATGCTGATATGAGTATGTTAGTAATATATATAATGGGAGAATGCTGATATGAGTATGTTAGTAATATATATAATGGGAGAATGCTGATATGAGTATGTTAGTAATATATAAATGGGAGAATGCTGATATCAGTATGGCAGTAATATATAATGGGAGAATGCTGATATCAGTATGGCAGTAATATATAATGGGAGAATGCTGATATCAGTATGGCAGTAATATATAATGGGAGAATGCTGATATCAGTATGGCAGTAATATATAATGGGAGAATGCTGATATCAGTATGGCAGTAATATATAATGGGAGAATGCTGATATCAGTATGGCAGTAATATATAATAGGAGAATGCTGATATCAGTATGGCAGTAATATATAATGGGATTATGCTGATATCAGTGTAGCAGTAGGTAGTAATATACAGTTGAAGTTGGACGTTTACATACACTTAGGTTGACTGTACCTTTAGAACAGCTTGGAAAATCCAGAAAATGATATCATGGCTTTAGAAGCTTCTTATCATTTGAGTCAATTGGAGGTGTACCTGTGGATGTATTTCAAGGCCTACCTTCAAGTTCAGTGCCTCTTTCATGGGAAAATCAAAAGAAATCAACCAAAACCTCAGAAAAAAAGTCTGGTTCATCCTTGGGAGAAATTCTCAAACACCTGAAGGTACCACGTACATCTGTACAATCAATAGTACGCAAGTATAAACACCATGAGTCAACATAGCAGTCTCCTAGAGATGAACGTACTTTGGTGCGAAAAGTGCAAATCAATCCCAGAACAGCAAAGGACCTTGTGAAGATGCTGGAGGAAACAGGTACAAAAGTATCTATATCCACAGTAAAACGAGTCCTATATCGTTGCTGATATCAGTATGGCAGTAGGTAGTAATATATAATGGGAGAATGCTGATATCAGTATGGTAGTAGGTAGTAATATATAATGGGAGAATGCTGATATCTGTATGGTAGTAATATATAATGGGAGAATGCTGATATCAGTATGGTAGTAGGTAGTAATATATAATGGGAGAATGCTGATTTCATATCTTCCTGTTATAGTAATAAAGAGATATAAGCCAAACCATGATGGAGGAGAGGTCGCATTCCAAAATCAAAAGCATAACATCCTCAAACTTTTAATTTTCAAAAGAAAATCAGAACTTGAAAATGTTTACAATATGTATAGGCTACTGCTGTGGTATGGACCATGGAATGTCTGCACAGTCTACTTTCAGATGCTACAGAAGTAATCATGAAAACCTTGTGTAATTGCAGAAATCAAATGAAATAATAATAACACCCGACTTCAAACTATTAATCAATCACCCACACAAACACACGCAGCGCACGCACAGTGACTAGTTCTGTCATTGTTGGAATAGGGACGGTTGCCGTGTCGCCGACTGGTTTTGGCAATGAATAAACAGTAGAGGACAAAGCATTGATGGTTGGGTGAGTGTAGTTTGGGTGAATGTCTGAGGACGGATGCTCGGAGAGACTGACAGATGGACGGGTGCAGCGGCAGGACACTGCACCCCTGTTCAGGTCCCGCTGGCGGTGTGGACACATGACACGCCTCAGCCATCTCATCCAATTGTCAAATTGAATCAAAGATGCAACTAAACAATGTATCTTCCTGAGAGTATTAATCCTGCTAGTCTATCAACTGCCAGCCTCAGGGCTCTGACAGTGGCTTCACAGTGACTGAACACCCTTTGAGAGCTGGATGACTTTAGGATTGATCTGTGTTTAACCCTTCGGAGCTACACTAAGTGAGAAAGGCTGACTTATACACAGAGTGAGAGAGGCAGTAAAGCGATTAATTGAGAAAGCCAATGACGCTGTCCCTCGGTCTGTTTGGCGCGACAGAGAAAGAGAGATAAACACAAGTAGTTTGCTGGCACTTTACGAACAGCATGATGATTCATTTCTTGGAATGAGATTGGTAACATCTGGACACCATAATGTGATCTCTAAAGGACTCTGAGGTGAGAGGACAGTCTACAGGTCCGTTCACACTGTCTGATCAGAAGCATTGAGGACGTTATTACCAGGGTCAGATTTTAAGATGCATACCTAGCCGCCCTGTTTTATATCAAACATTGTCAGATCTCTGCTGATAAAAAAAATGTCTGCCACTTTTCTTGTTGTTTGTAGAATTGAAGAGACTGTGTATCTCATTTGACTGGTAAGTCAAATTGTCCGTTTACTGAAATTGTGTACTGACTGCTAACAAGGAAACTTCTCTGATAGATACATACACTAAGTGTACAAAATATTAGGAACACCTGACAGGCTGACCAGGTGAATCCAGGTGAAAGCTATGATCTCTTATTGATGTAATCTGTTAAATCCACTTCAATCAGTGTAGATGAAGGGGAGGAGACAGGTTAAAGAAGGATTTTCAAGCCTTGAGACATTTGAGACATGGATTGTGTATGTGTGCCATTCAGAGGATGAATGGACAAGACTAAAAATGTAATGCGCACCAGTTTGAGCGTGTCAAGAACTACAACGCTGCTAGGTTTTTCACAGTCAACAGTTTCCTGTGTGTATCAAGAATGTTCCACCACCCAAAGGACATCCAGCCAAGGTCAGTGGTTGAAAATGATGAAAGAGGACAATGGAGGCTGACACGAATTGTGCAGAGCAACAGACGGACTACAGTTAGTCAACTAACATTCCAGTAAAACATTGGTGCCCAAAGTCCCTTGAAAGAATGCATAATTTGTAGTCTGGGGGATGGATGGCGGATGCTCTATGCTGGTCTCTAATTCGTCATATAGGGTATGGATGGCGGATGTATGGGGTATGTTTGGGGTATGGTGGCGGATGTATGGGGTATGGATGGCGGATGTATGGGGTATGATGGCGGATGTATGGGGTATGGATGGGGCATGTATGGGGTATGGATGGGGCATGTATGGGGTATGGATGGGGCATGTATGGGGTATGGATGGCGGATGTCTGGGGTATGGATGGCGGATGTCTGGGGTATGGATGGCGGATGTATGGGGTATGGATGGCGGATGTCTGGGGTATGGATGGCGGATGTATGGGGTATGGATGGCGGATGTATGGGGTATGGATGGCGGATGTATGGGGTATGGATGGCGGATGTATGGGGTATGGATGGCGGATGTATGGGGTATGGATGGCGGATGTATGGGGTATGGATGGGGCATGTATGGGGTATGGATGGCGGATGTATGGGATATGGATGGGGCATGTATGGGGTATGGATGGCGGATGTATGGTGTATGGATGGCGGATGTATGGGGAATGGAAGGGGTATGGATGGCAGATGTATGGGGGTATGGATGGCAGATGTATGGGGTATGGATGGCGGATGTATGGGGTATGGATGGGGCATGTATGGGGTATGGATGGCGGATGTATGGGATATGGATGGGGCATGTATGGGGTATGGATGGCGGATGTATGGGGTATGGATGGGGTATGGATGGCGGATGTATGGGGTATGGATGGCGGATGTATGGGGTATGGATGGCGGATGTATGGGGTATGGATGGCAGATGTATGGGGTATGGATGGCGGATGTATGGTGTATGGATGGGGCATGTATGGGGTATGGATGGCGGATGTATGGGGTATGGATGGCAGATGTATGGGGTATGGATGGCGGATGTATGGGGTATGGATGGGGCATGTATGGGGTATGGATGGCGGATGTATGGGATATGGATGGGGCATGTATGGGGTATGGATGGCGGATGTATGGGGAATGGAAGGGGTATGGATGGCAGATGTATGGGGGTATGGATGGGGTATGTGTAAAACATTAGGAACAACTTCCTAATACTGAGTTCCACCCTGTTTTGCCCTCAGAACAGCCTCGATTCATTGGGGCTTGGACTCTACAAATATGTCAAAAGCTTGTCACCCTCTGAATGGCACACATACACAATCCATGTCTCAATTGTATCAAGACTTAAAAATCCTTCTTTAACCGGTCTCCTCCCCTTCATCTACTCTGATTGAAGTCGATTTAACAGATGACCTTTAAGGGATCATAGCTTTCACCTGGATTCACCCGGTCAGTCTATATCATGGAAAGAGCAGAATGTTTTGTACACTCATTGTATATATCCCCACTGCCATAGAGCCAACTGATTTATAATAACTGAAATTAAGTGATTAGTAACCTGATAGAAAACTGAATGGCCCTAGCAGTGGAGGCAGCTGAGGGGAGGACGGCTCATAATAATGGCTGGAACGGAGTCAATGGAATGGTATCAAACACATGTGGTTGATACTATTCCTTTGACTCCATTCCAAACATTATTATGAGCCGTCCTCCCTCAGCGGCCTCCACTGGGC
Organism: Thymallus thymallus; assembly: GCA_023634145.1. Lineage (NCBI taxonomy): Eukaryota > Metazoa > Chordata > Actinopteri > Salmoniformes > Salmonidae > Thymallus > Thymallus thymallus. Next base: position 6,575,093 of record CM042391.1, on the reverse strand, counting down.
CCTAGCATATGGTGTGAGTCTGCTTCTAAAACCTGATCCTTCTGAGTGAGTGGCAAAATAGTCTCTGAGAACACAAAAAGGAGGAATCAGAGAGAGCAGGATGGAACGAGAGGATTGCAAACAGTCAGTCTATAGTTCTGCATCTACAGTAATTGCTTTTTTTTTTCAGGTCATCAGCTGGGTGAGCTACGTAACAACTTTACTGTAGATCTGTAATTAGTTAACTGCCTGGGAGGAGTGGAATAGAGCAAAAAAAGGGAGGGAGGTCATGGATAGGGCACGGGCACGGGCACACACACAAGTATTCAAACCCATTCACCTTTTCCACATTTTGTTGCCTTACAACCTTATTTCTAAAATTGATTAAATAATTTATTTCCCTCATCAATCAACATACAATACCCCATAATGACAAAGTGAAAACAGGTTTTTAGAAATGTATAAATAATTTAAAACATACCTTATCTACATAAGTATTCAGACCCTTTGCTATGAGACTCCGGTGCATCCTGTTTCCATTGATCATCCTTGAGATGTTTCTACAACTGTGGTAAATTCAATTGATTGGACATGATTTGGAAAGGTACACACCTGCCTATATATAGTCCCACAGCTGACAGTGCATGTCAGAGCAAAACCCCGGCCATGAGGTCGAAGGAATTGATCGTAGAGCTCAGAGACAGGATTGTGTCAAGGCACAGATCGAGGAAAGGGTACCAAAACAATTCTATAGCAAGAACACAGTGGCCAACATCATTCTTAAATAGGAGAAGTTTGGAACCACCAAGGAGAAGTTTGGAACCACTGATTGCTCAGTTTGGAACCAAACTGAGCAATCGGGGGAGAAGGGCATTGGTCAGTGAGGTGCCCATCCAAGCTGAGAGAGCTTGAGAGGATCTGCGGAGAAGAATGGGAGAAACTCCCCAAATACAGGTATGCCAAGCTTGTAGCGTCATACCCAAGAAGACTCAAGGCTGTAATTGCTGCCAAAGGTGCTTCAACAAAGTACTGAGTAAAGGGTCTGAATACTTAGGTAAATGTGATCTGTTATTTATTTTTTATACATTTAAAAAAATGTATTTTGCTTTGTCATTATGGGGTATTGTGTGTAGATCGATGAGGGGGGGGACATTTAAAAAAAAAAAAAAAAATTAGAATACGTCTGTAACGTAACAAAATGTGGAAAAAGTGAAAGGGTCTGAATTAATTACGAATGCACGGTTACATCCAGTATAACGTATGGCTCAACTGCAGTCTGTTTGACTCTCTGTGCACATCATAAAGGCTTTAATTCACTGCTGATGCTCTGTTTAGTATCAATTGACAGATCTGTCTATTACGTTTATGCAGTACAGTTCTCAGAGAAGAGACTTAATGACTATCACAGTTGAACCCTTTAGCTGTTTTCTCAATCGGTTGGTAGAGCATGTTTTGACAGTGGATTTAAAAGTGGATATGAAACAAATCTTCACATGAACTTGAATGGTTCAACTCCCCCAGCCTTCCTGCATTAATTTACATAATGCTCATCCTTTTGGGTTGCTGCAGTGTTGTGACACTAACTTCGCCCATTCAGAGGTCTGTATGTCAAAATCAGTCACCAAAGATAAGGGATAAAAGTCAGGAACACAGTTTGTGAGGAGTGACTACTGCACCATTCCTGTTAATAGAAAATCTTGAAGAGTAGAAATATGTAAATACATTGTTAAAATGTAAAAAGGCAAAAAATATAGAATTTTTTAAATTAAATATGCTCAACCAGGTTGAAAAAAGAATGGTTACATACAAAAATACTTATTTATTTTGGTGGAAATGTTTATTGAATTGTTGACAACACACTATATTATGCAACAAATGTCTTAAACCACATTCCATGCCCCATAGGGTCAATTGATTAATATTCAGACTATAAATTAATGCCTATAATAGTAATAAAAAAATAAATTTGTCATAAATTATCTAAAAAATAAAATAGTCTGAACATGTGGGAAACATGGTGGAAAAAGCTGGAACATTTGAAACGTAAGAACCATTTTGGGGGACATTGCACTATAGACCAACTGAAAACGCAATATTGTCAATGCATCTGAATATTATTTGGACACAAAGTTACAATAATTTGATTAAAATTTGACATCTGTCCTTATTTAACAATGCTAACCTACATATAAAAGCCATTCAAGCAGATTGAAAGTAATTTATGTGATATTCTTGAGATTAGTAAAAATGCTATGCAAATTTCAATTCTAATATGGCATTACTGGTATGACCCTCTTGACTTCTCAACCGCCTGATAGAGCTCTGTAAATTCCAAAATAAACAGCAAGTTGTAAAAAAACAAAAACAATTGGAAGTTCTTATTTGAGTTGTTAGAACTATGAATTTTAGTTGAAATAATTGTTTTAGTGTTTTTAAGAGACAGTTAAAGGGTTAAAACTCCTCTGACCTGCGCTCATCCTCTACTCCGCTCTCTCTGGCTCTAAAAGTTTATATCTCATTCTCTCAGACATTCTCTCTGTTAGTTAGAGTACCAAGCTCATATACACCTATGTAACACTGTGGGTATGTAGATCTTGTAACAATCAGCTTGGATCTCAAACTAAGTTGCAATATTAATGTTCAAATAAACACTGTGTTCATATGAGGAGGCAGACACAATTATATAAAGTGAGCAAAAGAAGCACATATTGTCACCAATTAGATTTCAATCAAAATAAACAATTTACTTTCTTTTAAATAGTCCCAAAATAAAGTCGACAAATCCAAAACCCAATTAGAAGTCTCAATGTCCAATTTAAAACAGTAAATCCCAAAGCAAAAATGCACATTCCCCCTTCAAAATGCAAAAATATACGTATATATATCCAATAATGAGTGTGAAAAAATACAGTCACACGAGAAATCTCACCGGATTATAGAAGCAAGTGGAAATCCGGCCCTGTAGAGATTTCCTCAGAATGGCTCAATGTTCATGGAATCCTTAAAAACCAACAAAAATAGTATTCCTTTGTAGAGTGAGAAATAATAAAAATGTGCAAGGTATATTAATTTAAATGGCTTGTTCTAGGCTGAAAAAGGCTTTTTTAAAACAGCATTAAAACCTTAGCCAGGTATACACCACAATTTCCCAGAATGCTTCCTTTCTTAAAGGTACATGCACTCTTAAAGGGTTGAGACACCAAAATAGCAATGGCGGGCATCTTAGATTTATTTTCCACTGCAAATAATGCAGATACGTAATATAACAGCTTGAAATGAAAAGACACATCAAAGTTTAACCGTGCCAAGTTTTTAACTTTACACCAGACATATACGGTATATGTGCCTAACATTTCACACTTGTGGCAGCGTCCCAGTTTCACTCTAGGAATAATCTGCTTCTGTAATCAACCTGGCCAGCCCCCTCCACAATATTCCCCCCACCTGACCGTCTGCTAACCCTTGTTTTACATGCATAGAACAGAGTCATGTGAGAGGTGTGTTTGTGTGTGTAGAAGGGGGGGGTTGGTAGTTGGTGCAGTGGACCATGCCTGTGTAAGGGTGTATGACTGTGTCTGCAGGCATGTATTGTATTTCCCTGGTGTTGTTCATGTTGCCCCCCAGCAATCACACAAAATCAATTCCAATTTATACATTTTCCTGTATGTCTGTAGAGGGGAGAGTAAGGCAGTAACTATCATGCACTGTGGAAACATAGGGGGATCAGTGGCCTGACACTTTGATCTGATGGATCTAGTGATTAGTTCTTGTGTTGATGTGTTACGCAAATGGTGGATATTGTGATAGATATGTTTTTATTCAGCCTTTATTTTAATAGGCAAGTCAGTTAAGAACAAATTCTTATTTACAATGACGGCCTACACCGGCCAAACTCGGGCGACGCTGGGCCAACTGGGCGCCGCCCTATGGGACTCCCAGTCACGGCCGGTTGTGATACAGTCTGGATTCGAACCAGGTTGTCTGTAGTGACGCTCTAGCACTGAGATGCAGTGTCTTAGACCGCTGTGTCACTTGAGCCATGTCAGCCTATATACGATAACACAGCAATACGATACCATAACTATTGTGTCTTGAAGCCTTTGTGGTGTGGTTATGGTAACAGCTGTTTATCAGTTTGAGAGTAAACTAAATCAGCAGACAGCCTTAGGAAAATGATTTCCCGTAACCAGTGCAAGTGGATTATGCTGGCTTCGCTGGTGTAATTGGATAGCCAGAGAGAATATGTTGCTCAACTTTCTAATTACGGAAAAACAAGCTGAAGTTCTTTAATTGGGGAGGAAATAAGAGAAAAGTAGGTGTCTGAAGAGGTGATACAGCCAAGGTTTAAAGACTTCCTCTGACAGACTCTTAATCTAGAGAAGGAGAAGAGAGGAGAGGATGAGAGGGGATGGGAGAAGAGATGAAATGAGGGGAGAGAAGAGGAGGAGAAGAGAGAAGGAGAGAGTCAAAGTGTAGCAGAGCAGGCGGTCACCTGTGAAATATGGTCAATACTTGACCTTGTGACCACAGCCCACACACAGCCCAGTGTTGATGCAATATGCAGACATCTCTGGAAGAGAAGTGGTGAGTGTGTTTCTGATGCTGATCCAAACAGTTATAAAAGCTTTTTGGTTTCATTTGGGCTTTGTATGAACTCACACTCATTTTTAAGTTAAAAAAATAAATAAAAAAGAAATGGGACAAAAAGCTCTCAGCTTACCCACAAACCCCTCTCCCTTTTGTGTTTATGTTGCATAAAACAAATGGAGCGTAACCTGACTACAGGCCACATTAGGGATAATCTGAAGTATTACAAATGAAAGTAAACAAGAGGCAGTATGAACCTGCTCTCCAGTGTAACAGGACTGTAAGTCATTACAGTTATAATGACATTTAAAGTTTTATAAGGCTCTTACTGTAACCATGGCACTTATGTGGTTAGCAACGGTCATCAAAATTGTTAAAAGGTTTTAAAAACTATTCTAATAAATGCCTCAGTTGGACAATGGACGAAGATACTGCTAGATAGACTTAATTATAGCACGTAAAACATTTTACTGGCACAGACAAATAATGAATGGATATACATTTTCTTATTGTAGCAGGCATAAAAAAAAAGACAATTATATGTGCCTCATTTGCATAAATATAATGGGTGTATTTGCATATATGAAGTCATTAACATAAAGGGGTGGAAGAGGATTGCAAGCACCAAACACTTGCTCGGTCTACCCTACCTGCGCTCACCTGCGCTGTCTATACTACCTCATTAACTACTGTTGTTGTCACGTTATCAAGCTCTCCCTCGCTGCTGTGACTGAGTTCTGAGTGAAGGGTATGGATACTGTTCCTGTAAAATGCTTTCAAGTTTTAGAAGGATGAGTTTTGTGTACAGGTTGGTGGCTGATTCTTGATCTATACCAATTATCCTTCCCGCCGTCTTGATCAAGCACTGAAGCTTGACTTGGCCTTGCACTCGCATATTTCCAAACACCACATAAGACAAAAGGACGGCACACTCTAAAATGGTTTAGTTTGCGTGAAAAAAAAAAACATGTCTGTTGCAATGTCTTTCAGTTTATTGTCATATACATATAATGTGGTCATCTCGATCGACTGATTCCCCATTGATCTTCGTAGGGGGTAGTGCAATTTTGTTCCTTCTAAAATCAATTTCCATCTCTTTTGTTTTCTTTAACGTTTATTTCAAGAAGGTTATCTGCGCACCACTGTACAAACTTTGTCATTTCTCTGTCAAAACCTTGAAGAGAGACTTAGTCTGTGTGGAGAAAACACACAACAGCGGTGTCATCTGCCGATTTGAAGAATTTGTGGGCTGAGTCAGAGGCTTGACAATCCTTTGTGTACAGTGTGTACAGTATCGTTGAAAGTATGCAACCTTGCATGGATCCCGTTTTCACCATTCTGTGAGATGGTGGCGTTTAACTTCACTTATTGAGTACAGTTCACAAGGAAACTATTAATCCACTTGATCAGTAGAGCGTTGACACACAAATTCACCAACTTATCCACCAGTAGGTGTGGTTGGATGGTGTTGAACGTGCTACTGAAGTCAATTAATACAATTTTCACTAGGCTATTTGTTCATATATATCGTTCAGCATGACCAGTAACGCATTATCAACACCCCTGGAGGCACGGTAGGCATACTGGTTTGTATATAGTTGGGATGAGAGACCAGAGAGAATTTGTTTTAGAATTCTTTTTTTCAAAACATTTCATTAGGTACAGATGTCAGGGCTACAGGGCTTAAATAATTTGTTTATTTTGGCCTGTTGTTTTTGGGTACTGGGACAATCAGCGACATTTTGCATAAGTCTAGAATTATCTCACTGTCCAGTGACAGCTGGAAGAGTTTCTGGAATGGTAATGCAAGCTGCCTGAAGGACCATGCTGCTTATGCCGTCTGGAACATACGATTTTTGTGGGTTGACACGTTGAAAGTATTGCATGACGTCATTCACAGAGATCTATATATCAACATCTGGTGTGCTGTCTATACTGTCCAGGGCCACCTTCTCCTGCGTTGTTAAAAAAAAAAATCACACGTCAAACCTACAATAGAAACTGTTCAAATAATTTGCAAAAACAAGGTAATTTTCAACAGTCATACAATGTCTCTTTGGTTTGTAGCCTGTGATGGTTTGTAGCCCTTGCCAGGCTTTCCTACTGTCCTTGTCCTTGAAAAGTGTGTATGTATGCTGCCTTGCACTCCTTCATTTTGTTTTGAGTCTCCTCTGAATATTTCTCCTTTCCTCGTTACTGCCACCTGATTTAAAAACTTGTTTATTCTGGTTGAGGAGCTCTTTTAATTCCTGAATTACCCACGGTTGACTTTCTTTTTGGGAATAACGAGATCCTCACAGAAACAAATATACTCAGACAGTATCCGCTGCCTCTTCCAGGTCATCGGCTCTCTGCCAGGGTCGCCCAGTCAGTGGACTCAAAACAGTTCTGGAGGGTTTCAGTAGCTTCAGATGTCCAGCTTTTAATTGATCTCTTTTAGTCCATCTTTTTAGCCTTCTCTCTCTCTCTGCAGTCACAGTTTGTAGACTGGGATAAGATGATCCACGTTATGACCCGAACCCCCGAGATTGAGTAGTGCCTTGGAAAAATACACACCTGGGATGTTACCATATCTGAGGTCCAGACAGCCTTAATTTCAGGTAGGACATGTAACATATTGCTGGTATGATGGTAAATGTTCAGATAGACTGCACATGTTAAAGTCTCCCATGATCAGCTTTACTGCTTCAGGTTACTGTCTCAGCCTGGGATACAAGGTCATGGATAAAGTCGGCAGCTGTTTGGGTGTCAGCAGAGGGGGCTATGTAAACAATAAACAGACGGACCTGATTTATTTCCTGTGGTAGGCCGTAGGTTAAGAGCAAGGAGTTTGATGTCTTTAGTACAGACCTGGTGCTTAGTTGTAATATGGGCAGGATTGCAATATTTCTTGTTGATGAATGCACAAAACACCTCCACATTTTGATGTTTCAGTCCATTCTAAGGATTGTGTAGCCATCCAGCACCACAACATAGTCGGGATCCTTTTCCATAAGCCAGGTCTCAGATAGAGTACCCACAATCCTGCCTGATCTGTCTGAGGTATTGGGGACAAGCCAGTAGCTCCTAAGTCTTATTCCTTATGCTTTGTACATTGACATGCATAATAGATGAAAGAGGTGTTCTGAAGGGCTGTTTTTCTATCAGATTCCAAATTCCTCCTCTACTGCCACGCTTCCTTGGTTTAGATGCCTTTTCTGGTGAACATGTTGAATTCCTCCTCTACTGCCACACTTCCTTGGTTTAGATGCCTTTTCTGAGGAACATGTTGATTGTATTGATTGTGGTATTCCATTGGAGTGTAAACTTGCAAAGGTTCGGAGATGAAACAGGACATCTTTTGTGTATGATATCCGCGGTTGCGGCTCGCTGTATCCAGAGGGTTAGGTCAACAGCTTGTTTGGTGCATTTCACAAAAAAACATTAAAACGAACAGCCAAAGTATTGCTATTTGCCTCATTATTAGTTATCTGATTGAATACCACTTAAAAACTTGGTTGATTGAAGTGGATCGCGACTTTAAAAACACACAACCCTCCCCCCCAAAGAAAACACGGAAGGTATGAGCACAAATTACAGTGTCGCTGCAAGAACAGAGGCCACTCCTTGGTCACAGGTGGCAGACAGGAGTATCTGTTGGTCACAGATGCCTTCAAAAAGAAGGCAAGGGTGTGGATCAGAAAACCATGCGTTGTGTCATCTCCTCCCCATAGAGTTGATCAGGCTGTTGATTGTGGCCTGTGGAATGTTGTCACATTCCTCTACAATGGCTGTGCAAAGTTGCTGGATATTGGCGGGAACTGGAACACACTGTTGTACAAGTCTGGTGAGTATTCAGGCCATGGAAGAACTGGGACATTTTCAGCTTCCAGGAATTGTGTACAGATCCTTGCGACATGGGGTTGTGCATTATCATGCTGAAACATGAGGTCATCTGCCATCTGCAGACAACATGAACCCGGGATTATTCTGTGAAGAGCATACTTCTCCAGCGTCCCAGTGGCCATTGAAAGTGAGCATTTGCCCACTGAATTCGGTTACGACGCGGAACTGCAGTCAGGTCAAGACCCAGGTGAGGACGATGAGCACACAGATGAGCTTCCCTGAGACGGTTCCTGAGAGTTTGTGCAGAAATTCTTCGGTTGTGCAAACCCACAGTTTCATCAACTGTCCGGGTGTCTGGTCTCAGACGATCCCGCAGGTGAATAGGCCGGATGTGGAGGTCCTGGGCTGGCTTAGTTACACGTGATATGCGGTAGTGAATGCGGTTGGAGGTACTGCCAAATTCTCTAAAACAACGTTGGAGGCGGCTTATGGTAGAGAAATGTGCATTAAATGATCAGCTCTGGTGGACATTCCTGCAGTCAGCATGCCAACTGCACGCTCCCTCACAACTTGAGACATCTGTGGCATTGTTGTGTGACAAAACTACACATTTTAGAGTGACCTTTTAGTGTCCCCAGCACAAGGTGCACCTGTGTAATGATCATGCTGTGATGGAACATTTTATGTTGGTGCTTTTCTATTTCTACATTTATGTGTTCTGTTTGTGCTTTTCCATAAACTAATTTCTGTGTTCATGCAAGTGACTGATTGAACGAATCCTCACTATCAGTGTCTGCAGTTTGTCAGTACGCCCAGAACCTTGTTTAGAGAAAGGGATATCTCAGTTTCAAGGTCTCAGCTCAGAGAGAAGAAGCCTTGTGAGGTATTGGTCTGTTACATGCATGACCCAGTATTGGATGGATTATCTTGGAGATGGAGAAATGCTCACTAAAAAGGGATGCAAACAAATTTGTGCACAAAATTTGAGATAAATAAGATTTTTGTGCATATGGAACATTTCAGCTCATGAAACATGGGACCAACATTTTACATGTTGCGTTTATATTTTTGTTCAGTAGAGGTTGGGCACTGATATTTGTCGGCGTTCCAATTCATCTAAAGGTGTTCGATGGGGTTGAGGTCAGGGCTCTGTGCAGGTCAGTCAAGTTCTTCCACACCGATCTCGATAAACCATTTCTGTATGGACCTTGCTTTGTGCATGGGGGCATTGTCATGCTGAAACAGGAAAGGGCCTTCCCCCCCAAACTGTTGCCACAAAGTTGGATCCACAGAATCGTCTAGAATGTCATTGTATGCTGTAGTGTTAAGATTTCTCTTCACTGGAACTAAGGGGTCTAGCCCAAACCATACAAACAGCCCAAGACCATTATTCCTCCTCCATCAAACCTTACACTAGGCATAATATCCATCCTGCCCTGCCTTTCTAAAGTTTTCGAAAGCCAAGTTAACAAACAGATAACTGACCACTTCGAATCCCACCGTACCTTCTCTGCTATGCAATCTGGTTTCCGAGCTGGTCATGGGTGCACCTCAGCTACGCTCAAGGTACTGAACGATATCATAACCGCCATCGATAAAAGACAGTACTGTGCAGCCATCTTCATCGACCTGGCCAAGGCTTTCGACTCTGTCAATCACCGCATTCTTATTGGCAGACTCAACAGCCTTGGTTTCTCAAGTGCCAAACATGCCCTTGTAAAACTGACTATCCTACCGATCCTTGATTTCGGCGATGTCATTTACAAACTAGCCTCCAACACTCTACTTAGCAAATTGGATGTAGTCTATCACAGTGCCATCCGTTTTGTTACCAAAGCCCCATACACTACCCACCACTGCGACCTGTATGCTCTCGTTGGCTGGCCTTCATTATATATTCGTTCCTCCAGGTCATCTATAAGTCTTTACTAGGTAAATCCCCGCCCTATCTCAGCTCACTGGTCACTATAGCAACACCCACCCGTAGCATGCGCTCCAGCAGGTATATCTCACTGGTCACCCCCAAAGCCAACACCTCCTTTGGCCGCCATTCCTTCCAGTTCGCTGCTGCCAATGATGAACAAATTGCAAAAATCATTGAAGCTAGAGGTTCCTATCTCCCTCACAAACTTTAAGCATCAGCTGTCAAAGCTGCTTATCGATCACTGCACCTGTATATAGCCCTTCTGTAAATAGCCCACACTACTACCTCATCCCCATATTTATTTTTGTTATTTTCACATATCTTGCACTCCAGTATCTCAATTTGCACATCATAATTTGCACATCCTTCATTCCTGTGTTAATGATGATAATCTGTAATTTATTTCACCACTATGGCCTATTTATTGTCCTACCTCCTAACCTTACTGCATTTTGCACTACATTTTGCACTCTGTATATAGATTTTCTATTGTGTTTTTGACTATGTTTGTTTACTGTGTAACTCTGTTGTTTTTGTCGCACTGCTTTGCTTTGTCTTGGCCAGGTCGCAGTTGCAAATGAGAACTTGTTCTCAACTGACCTACCTGGTTAAATAAAGGTGAAATAAAATAAAATAAATACAAAATAATGCATTAGGGCAAGTAGCGTTCTCCTGGCATCCGCCAAAACCAGATTTGTTTGTCAGACTGCCAGATGGTGAAGCGTGATTCATCACTCCAGAGAACACGTTTCCACTGCTCCAGAGTCCAATGGCGGCGAGCTTTACACCACTCCAGCCAATGCTTGGCATTGCGCATGGTGATCTTAGGCTTTTGTGTGGCTGCTCGGCCATGGAAACTCATTTAATGAAGCTACCGTCCAACAGTTCTTGTGCGGACGTTGCTTCTAAAAGTCAGTTTGGAACTTGGTAGTGAGTGTCGCAACAGGGGACAGACCATTTTTACACGTTACACGTTTCAGCACTCAGCGGTCCCGTTCTGTGAGCTTGTGTTTGCACTTCACAATAACAGCACTTACAGATGAGCGGGGCAGTTCTAGTACGGCAGACATTTTACGAACTGACTTGTTGGAAAGGTGGCATCCTTTGACGATGCCACGTTGAAAGCCACTGAGCTCTTCAGTAAGGCCATTCTACTGCCAATGTTTGTCTATGGAGATTGCTTGGCTGTGTGCTCAATTTTATACATCTGTCAGCAACGGCTGTGGCTGAAAGAGTCGAATCCACTAATTTGAAGGGGTGTCCACATACACTATACAAAAAATTAACAACAAAAACAAACACATGGTTTCAGTGTTTGATTCCATTCCAATCGCTCCGTTCCAGCAATTATTATGAGCTGTCCTACCCTTAGCAGCCTCCACTGCAAGATGAATATCTGATATAAGCCTAATGTACCAATCTGATACCTGTGTCACCTGTCAAAAAACTGTGGCTTTTTCACAGTGCAACCCTTCCCCAGGCTGAAGGAAACTTTTTCATGGCTCAGGATATTTCCTAAACAGAAACCTTGAGGTGGCAGCCATCAGAGGGGTACTCTCTGTACCTTCTATGGGATTTCATCAAAGCTGCTCTGTCCTGTAGCAGAATCACAGTCTGCTACAGGACTGTTCAACTCATATCTAACTCTCTTTATGGTGGTTCTTTGATGATTGAAATTCACAGAGCCCCTTTTTGCTTTCAAACAAACCATCAGATCTGGTTTAACAGTAGATAAATATCTAAATGATTGAAAGAGACCCCTGTCCAGGGCATATAGGAGTCCCTTGTGGAAGACCAGGCTACTCTGTAAGCAGGAATTACCCATCCTTCACATCTACGTAGTCCCTCTTTCCCTTTTCCATTTCAAACTACATTTTTCAAACACGTCTGCCGAGATCTTTCGTATTTTGAAATCCCTTTTTCAAACGCGTTGGCTGCGTTTCATTCCTGCAGCTCTATCCTGAGGCGACGGAGAGATGGGCTGGTGAGGGATGAGGAGGGGGAGCTGCTAGGACCACAGCATACATAGAGCCTGGGACCCAGTAGACCCCTGTGTGGACCTGCATGCTTAAACATCTCCCTTTCTCAGCACAGGACCAGACCCAACATCGGAGCTGCACTCACTCACGTCCCATATCCCTCTACTCAGGTGTGATTCATCCCTAAACATGTGTGTGAGAGACGGGTCAGGCTGGGCCGGGTGATGATTAAATCAGAGGCAGATGAGACCGTGGAAGCATGTGTCCAACGGTATGAGTGGATGGGGTCTGACGACCATACCGGCAAAGGAAGAAGGCACCAGACGCAACATGAGAGAGATTGTGTGTGCGTACTGTATGTGTGTGTCAGTGTGTTTTTGAAGCATCAAATGAAAAACACTAAAACCTTTCTTATAAAAAAAATGTCATACCTAGGGACACATATTCTTTTTTTACCCAAATGGCACAGAGTGACTGGCCTGGCTAAATTATTAATGTACACTGGGAAGAGACAGATACAGAGAAGGAACAGAATAATGATCTCAATACTATAAAAAGCAAACAGACATCTGGTACTGGATGTAATATCTAATTGAGGGGATATGAGTGTTAGCTTAGATATTCAAGACCAGTCTGGAACATTTGTTCTGTGTCTCTTGTTTTCTTTTAATATACTTCTGCTAATAATCCATAATTCATAGTCATGTGACACCTCAGAAATCACAGGCTAATGAATTATGCATACCTGAAAACCTGCAATCTCAATGTTTTCTTCTCCTTCGAGTCACTCTGACCGAACTCCTGAATTCTTAGTAAACGCATTTGACCTCAGCATTCACACAATCGTGTTTGACGTAATGGATCCAGTCAGCCAGACCAGATCTGTGTCTGCGGGGATTGACTCAGCACATCCAACACAAATCAGACATTCTCAGCGGTCACTTCACTTTAGCTAAAATAGAGCCTCATGAATATTAAAATAGAGCCTCATGAATATGATTGCACCTTAATGTTGTTCCTCACATTCCTTCCTCTGCTTTTCATGATCATCACCATTACCCTTTGTAGGATTGTAGATCAGCACCACTTCCTGACTGATAGTTGCATATTGATATTTAACAAGGCATGGCCTTTTGTGTTGGCTGTCGAGCACTGACACACTACATTTGACAAGTAAAGTTGACCTTTCTGTAAGAGTCAGTAAATGGTAAAAAAAAAATCCCCTGAAGACTCCTAACTGGCTGATTAGTCACCATAAACCATGGGGGGCCCATTAGTACCGGGGGTAGACCTCCAATTGGTTGGAATAATCCAGAGCTCTTCATGTAGCAGAGGAGTCTATAATTGGTTGTGATGAGCCGAGGGCGGGCATTGTGACGTCTGGTTGGGTCTGGTGCCTCGTTCTTCTTCTTCCTTTGCCGGTATGGTTTGTCAGACCTCATCCACTCATACCGTTGGACTCCTTAGCGGTCACACTCATTCTACTGTTCACCCTACGAATCAGTCATGTCATACCACCCATGCATGCCCACATACAGTTTGAGCGAGCATACTGGTTCTACTAATTGGCTTCACAGCAATGTAATTCCATAAACACAAGTACTGTATTATATGGAGGAGCATGCCTCTGCAAATGTGTTCTCAGTAAAGCGAGATGCCAGAAGAGAGATACTGGGGGCCTCCCGAGTGGTGCAGTGGTCTAAGGCACTCTGCATTACTACAGATGCGGGTTCGAGCCCCGTCTGTGTCTCAGCCGGCCGCCCATGAGGCGACGCACAATTGGTCCAGCGTCGTCCGGGTTAGGGGAGGGTTTGGCTGGCCGGGTTGTCCTTGTCCCATCGCGCTCTAGCATCTCCAGTGGCGGGCCGGGCGCATGCACGTTGACTCAGTCCCCAGGTGGCACAATGGTGCGGCTGGCTTCCGGGTTAAGCGTTCATTATGTCAAGAAGCAGTGCGGCTTGGTGGGTTGTGTTTCGGAGGACGCACGGCTCTCGACCTTCGCCTCTCCCGAGTCCGTATGGGAGTTGTAGCGATGGGACAAGACTGTAACTACCAATTGGATATGACGAAATTGGGAAGAAAATGGGGTATAAAAAGAAAGAAGAGATACAAATAACATACTGGCTAAAAGCTCTAGTCTTTCTACATGCCCCTCTTCCTCTGTCTTTTAATCCACACATAAAACATCCTACTGCTGCTCACTCACTGCCTCCACCCCTCTAAATACAAACAGAGCTTTTGAAATACATCAGACAACCGACACTTCCTCCAGAACAATATGGCCGCAGGCCCTCCATAATGATGCCAAATTAACTGTGGGCATGAGGTGTCGGAAGTGCACTCTGATTTGCATGTGAATCTCCTTCTGTCTGTCTTTGTTAATTGTTTACAAGGCTTTAATTAAAACTACATCCATTATGGAGCACTGAGCAGCTGAACGCAGCTTTGTTGATGCTAAGAAAATAGTTGCTATTGAATTAACTGACTGTGAAAGAGAGAGAGAGAGAAAGATGATTACACAGTATGAGTAAATGTGTTTACATACAGTATGTGTGTTCAGTATGCATTTTTCTCAGTATGTAGTGTAGTGGATGTGAGTGCCTCTATGATGAAGTCGGTGAGTTGGACAGTTTTGTCCCATGCCCTTTTCTTATCACTGGTCCCGGGCTGGGTACCGGTGGGGCAAACGGCTCCGGCCAAGGAGCGGGAGATTTGACCGGGCCCGGACTGGGCACCGGTGGGGCAAACGGCTCCGGCCATGGAGCGGGGAAAACAACCGGGCCCGGACTGGGCACCGGTGGGACAAACGGCTCCGGCCATGGAGCGGGGAAAACAACCGGGCCCGGACTGGGCACCGGTGGGACAAACGGCTCCGGCCATGGAGCTGGGCAATAAACCGGGCCCGGACTGGGCACCGGTGGGGTAAACTGCTCCGGCCATGGAGCTGGGAAAACAGCCGGGCCCGGACAGGGCACCGGTGGGGCGGACTGCTCAGGCTCTGAAGCGGAGCAGACGGCTGGACCCGGATTGGGTACCGGCGGAGCGGACTGCTCTGGCACTGAGGCGGAGCAGGCGGCTGGACCCGGACTGGGTACCGGCGGAGCGGACTGCTCTGGCACTGAGGCGGAGCAGACGGCTGGACCCGGACTGGGCACCGGCGGAGCGGACTGCTCTGGCACTGAGGCGGAGCAGGCGGCTGGACCCGGACTGGGCACCGGCGGAGCGGACTGCTCTGGCACTGAGGCGGAGCAGGCGGCTGGACCCGGACTGGGCACCGGCGGAGCGGACTGCTCTGGCACTGAGGCGGAGCAGGCGGCTGGACCCGGACTGGGTACCGGTGGAGGAGGCTCCAGGTTGCTGACCTTCGCAGGAGGCTCGGGCGGCTGACCTTGGCTGGAGGCTCGGGGCGGCTGACCTTGGCTGGAGGCTCAGGGCGGCTGACCTTGGCTGGAGGCTCAGGGCGGCTGACCTTGGCTGGAGGCTCAGGGCGGCTGACCTTGGCTGGAGGTTCCGGGACTGGACATCGGTGAAGCGGACTGCTCTGGCATGGGAGTGAAGATGGCGACCGGACCTGGACTGAGCACCGGTGGCGCGGACTGCTCAGGCACGGAGGTGGAGTAGACGATCGGACCCAGACTGGGCACCGGAGGAGCGGACTGCTCCGGCCTGGGAGTGGAGTAGACGACCGGATCCGGACTGGACCACTCCGCCATCTCCCTCTCGACCTCCCTTTCTATCTCCACCAATTCTTCCAACGCACCTCCATAATACTCCTCCAAGTATTCCTCCTGCTCCTTGCTCTGAGCCCCCCATTGGTACCTCGGCCTCTCTATGGTCCACATGGGGAGTGGTGTTGGCTCCTCCTCCCTATAGCCAGACCCCCCCCATAGCCTCCCCCCAAGATTACCTTGGGGTTGTTTGCGGGCGTTGCCTCTTCTTGCGCGTCGCGCATAACGCGGCGGCACCTCCTCTCTCTCCTTCTCTCCCCAGTTACGCTGCTTGGTCTCGCAGTGGTGGGTTGTTCTGTCACGAGAGGGGATGTGGAGAGACCAAGACGCAGCGCAGGGATAGTAGTTCGACATGATTTATTTTAGATTTTACTATGAAATAATATACCACCACAAACGAACTACTACACTCAAACAAACACGAAAGACCTAACGTCACGTTCACGAAAACAAACACGACTGAACGGGACGTAACAAAAAAACACTTACTGCAAAATACATTAACATGTAACGATAACAACCCACACCCGAGTGAGGGACAGACTCGACATATATGGAATCCCTAATTAGAGACAATGCGGTGCAGCTGCCTCTAATTAGGGATCCACCCCAACCCGACACAGAAACAGAAAAGAAAGACACTGTCAGACTCTGACCATAGCTACATAGAGAAGCAAATAGGCTTCTCTATGGCCAGAGCCTGACAATATCAGGTTTTATATACATCTACTGTAATAGCTCTCTCTTCTGGGAGATGGTTCAAAGTTTTTTTTCCATTATGTTGTCCTTTTAGCAGGACACCTCTTTCATCCTCAACAGGTATTGTTCGGCGGACGTCATCCACAAAGAATATCTCTTACACACTAGTGGTGGTCGGTGCCGTTTAAGATGAGGGAGGAAGATTATTTTATGTTCATGGCCTTATTACTATTACAGCATATTGGATGACTGTCATTCATATTCCATTCACCCAGTTCAATGTAACAGAGATGTAGGCTACTACATGACAATTTTCCCTGTAACCATCACGAGGTTGCTACAACCTAGCTTACGAATTAAAGGTTTACCGCCTTGCGGTATTGAACAGTTGCAAACAAGAGTTATTGGACAAATTCAGGTATGTTTATCCCCTTTTTGCTCCGTTTGCTTCCGTTTAAGAAACTTTAACATAATCGGCGGAATGAACACACACCTAATCACCCGTAAACACAGTTCACTTTCATAGCAGCCACATACAAAACAGCAGGCCGTCCTCTGGAAGTTGTCATAATTACTGTGTAAGTTTATGGAAGGGGGTGAGAACCATGAGCCTCCTAGGTTTTGTATTGAAGTCAATGTACCCAGAGGAGGATGGAAACTATCTGTCCTCCGGCTACACCATGGTGCAACCCTACAAAGTGCTGTTGAGGCGAATGTAGACCTTCATTGCAACAGTGTATTTTAATTTATTATTTGGTGACGTGTGAATATATTTAGTTCAGTTTTATCTAAAAAAAAAAATCTACAATTCACCCCTTCCTCCTCTGAGCCTCCACTGTTACACACTCTACAAGCAGACTGAGGGCATGCCAACGATGGCGATGCAGGTTGGATGCAGGTTGGTGGCATTGATATTTGTCAGTCTCTGCCACGTACATAGACTGACATAGACTTTCAGACTGCAGGCCTGCATAAGAGAGGATCAAAACCAAGTGTGTAGATACTGCTCTGTTTCAGCCATTATGGGCAGCATAGCTGTGTGGAGGAGAAGGTGATTTTTGTTTCCTTAAGTGTCCTTGCGTCAACGGCCTTTGAAATGTTTGAATCCTTTATGATGTAATGTGATTTGGGGATTCAAATAAAAGCATTTCAAATGTGTGAGAGTGCGGGCGCATGTCTGTCTGCAAGCGAATGTGCATGCATGGGTGTGTGTATTTATGTGTGTGAGTGTTCCTGGGTTATTCAGTTGGCTTCAGGCACTGTGTAATTTGTCTGTCACCACCAGTAGAACTAGAGGACAAATATTGACATCCACTTCCCTCGCTTTCTCACTCTTTCTCTCGCCTGACTGTACTATTGTGTGGAGAAGCACTGCAAAGAAATGAAAAGTTTGCAATGTATTCTCTCTTTTTTTTTTCCCTCTCTGCTTGAAGTTCATTCCCTCTCTCTCTCAGCGCTGGGAGACATCCGAGGCCTTTTCTCTGCCCAACGGTAAATACTCTAGTGTGAGATAAGAAGTGCAAAGAAGTGAAGCGGAGAGAAAATGTCTTTTCTTTTCCAATATTGTCTCTCTCATTCTCTCGCTGTCTCTCTTTCCTGACTTGTTTAACTATCTGTGTAGAGGCGAGACGTCTCCAGTCTCTGGGTGTAAAATAGAAACTTACTGAGCGCTTTAGGTCACAGTTCTCTCACTACCAGCTGCCACTGTACTAAATCTTCTGGAGGTGTGGTACATTCTAAGTCCAAGGCTCCACCATTCCATGGAAATAAGTACAATGACTTAGAGACCATGAATAATCAATATATACAGGAAATGATTGTAGGGTTAAAGCAAAGAAGGTTGAGCAGAGCAGTGGGAATACGGTTGTTCCAAGTGACTGAGAGAGACTGACGGAGAGACAGACACAGGAACAGACAGATCTACCTAGACAGGCAAATAGACAGACTCATGTACTATTCTAGACAAAGATGCATTCAGGCCACGCAGACACAGGGCACGCAGACACAGGGCACGCAGACACACACAGGGCACGCAGACACAGGGCACGCAGACACAGGGCACGCAGACACAGGGCACGCAGACACAGGGCACGCAGACACAGGGCACGCAGACACAGGGCAGAACTCAACCTGTGTGTCTGTTCCTGTCTCTCTGCCTTGGGCTGCTTTGGAGGTCAACGGACTCCAGGTCAACAGACTCCATGCCACTCAACCCCACCAGGGTGGTATTCATGTTGATGGTTTGTCTCATCAAACAAAATGTTCACCCTGCAGCATTGGAATACAGTAATTGAAAGCCATAAGACTGATAAATAGCTAACAAAATGGCTACATGGACTATCTGCATTGACCCTTTTATTTTTGCACTGACCCTATGCACACTCACAGGACTCTACACACTGACACTCCAACACACACATACATATTCCTTCTGACTACACACACACACACACACTCATCATATACACTGCTATTATTCTGTTTATCATATATCATGATGCCTAGTCACCTTATCCATATACATACAGTGCATTCGGAAAGCATTCAGACCCCTTGACCTTTTCCACATTTTGTTACGTTTCAGTCTTATTATAAATTGATTAAATTGTTTTTTCCCCTCAATCTACACACAATACTTCAAAATGACAAAGCAAAAACAGGTTTTTAGAAATGGTTGCAAAGTACATAAGTATTCAGACCCTTTGATCAGTACATTGTTGAAGCAACTTTGGCAGCGATTACAGCCTCAAGTCTTCTTGGTTATGACACTATATGGTTGGCACACCTGTATTTGGGCAGTTTCTCCCATTCTTCTCTGCAGATCCTCTCAAGCTCTCTCAGGTTGGATGGGAAGCGTCGCTGCTCAGCTGTTTTCAGGTCTCTCCAGAGATGTTAGAACGGGTTCAAGTCTGGGCTCTAGCCGGACCACTCATGGACATTTAGAGACTTGTCCCGAAGCCACTTCTGCGTTGTCTTGGCTGTGTACTTAGGGTTGTTGTCCTGTTGGAAGGTGAACC
Organism: Thymallus thymallus; assembly: GCA_023634145.1. Lineage (NCBI taxonomy): Eukaryota > Metazoa > Chordata > Actinopteri > Salmoniformes > Salmonidae > Thymallus > Thymallus thymallus. The sequence goes on along the minus strand of CM042391.1, from coordinate 6,555,355 downwards.
TTCGCCCCAGTCTAAAGGTCCTGAGCGCTCTGGAGCAGGTTTTCATGAAGAATCTCTGTCCCTGCCGCTGAAAAACATCCCCACAGCCCTTCAGAGTCCTTTAGGTGCCTCTTGGCAAACTTAATGCGGGCTGTCGTGCATTTTACTGAGGATTGGCTTCCGTCTGGCCAGTCTACCATAAATGCCTGATTGGCGGAGTGCTGCAGAGATGGTTGTCCTTCTGGAAGGTTCTTCCATCTCTATAGAGGAACTCTGGAGCGCTGTCAGAGTGACCATCGGGTTCTTGGTCACCACCCTGACCAAGGCCCTTCTCCCCAGATTGCTCAGTTTGGCCGGGCGACCAGCTCTAGGAAACGTCTTGGTGATTCCAAACATCTTCCATTTAAGAATGATGGAGGCGACTGTGTTCTTGGGGACCTTCAATGTTTTGGTACCATTCCCTAGATCTGTGCCTTGATACAATCCTGTCTCGGAGCTCTACGGGTAATTCCTTCGACCTCATGGCTTGGTTCTCTCTCTGACATGCACTGTCAACTGTGGGATCTTATATAGACAGGTGTGTGCCTTTCCAAATTATGTCCAATCAATTGAATTTACCACAGGTGGACTCCAATCAAGTTGTAATAACATCTCAAGGATGATCAATGGAAACAGGATGCACCTGAGCTCAATGTCAAGACAAATGTAAATAAAGTATCTGTTTTTCATTTTTAATACATTTGCAAAATAAATCTAAAAACCTGTTTTCGCTTTGTCATTTTGGGGTATTGTGTGTAGATTGATGAGGAACATGTAATCAATTTTACAATACGGCTGTAACATAACATTTAGAAAAAGTCAAGGGGTCTGAATACTTTCCGAATGCACTGTATCTACCCCTACCACTCCCGTATTGATTACTGCATTGTTGGGAAAGAGCTTGCAAGAAATGCTTTTCACTGTACTTGTGCATGTGTCAATAAGAATTAAAACTAGACAAACTATCGGAAAAATAGAGGGAGAGAGGAGCGGGAGAGCGAGCGAGCTGCTGAAGAAATTGCTTTTTTTTGTTGTGCACATGATATGTTTTCTAATTCAACACCTCCGTCTCACACTTTTCATCACCCCCTGCCAATTTTCTTTTCAGACGGATAGACAGAACTCCAAGGTAACCTGCCTAAATGACTATCTCACATCTGTAATTATGAAGTGCTTTGAAAGGCTGGTCATGACTCACATCAAAACCATCATCCCAGACACCTTGGACCCACTGCCCCACAGATGACGCTATCTCAATTGTACTTCACACTGCCCTCTTCCACCTGGACAAGAGGGGAAATAACTGTGTGAGAATGCTGTTCATAGACTACAGCTCAGCGTTCAACATCATCAACAAGCCGAGGACCCTGGGACTGAACACCTCCCTCTGTAACTGGATCCTGGACCACCTGACGAGCCAGCCCCAGGTGGTGAGGGTAGGTGACAACACCTCATGCCAGACTTAAAAATTGCCAGACTTAATGTTTTATACACTCAGTGTATACACACTATATAAACACACAAACTACACTGACATTTTCACACAAAACCCACACACATTCACATACACACACTTTTACACTCTTCATATGCTGCTGCTACTCTGTTCCTTATTTTACTCATAGTATTATCTATCCTGATGCCTAGTCACTTTGCCCTGCCTTTTATGTACATTAAATACCTCATACCCCTGCACATTGATCAGGTACTGATACTCCCTGTATATAGCTCCATTCTTGTGCATTCTATTCCTTTTGTGTTACTATTTTTAATTGTATTATTATTTTTTTAAACTCTGCATCGTTGGAAAGGGCTCGTAAGCAAGCATTTCATGGTTAAGTCTACACTCGTTGTATTCGGTGCATCTGGTTGCCATTGTTACCACGCTTTTTGTCTACACCGTTGCCAAGTGAGGTGACTGGTTGTCATAGAATCCGGACAGCTACACGTTATACATTTCTCCATTGCTTTCTTAGTCTTTGCTGTCTCTTTAGCGCTGACTCACAGGGGGCTGGTGAGGGGAGGACAGCTCACAATAATGGATAGAAAGGAGCGAATGGAATGGCAGCAAACACATGGAAACCAGGTTCTTGATGTATTTGATACCATTCAACCTATTCCGCTCCAGCCATTACCTCAAGCCCTTCCTCCCCAAATAAGGTGCCACCAACCTCCTGTGCTCTGTCTGTCATTCACTATGTTTCTCCCTCACTGTGCCTGCCAATCTCTGTTTTTGTGACTTCTGCCAGAAGATGCCTATGTTAAAAGCTATGGGTAAAACTGGATGCTAGTACACACAATTGTCTATCAACGTTTTAGACTAGTACCATCTGTGTGGGCTTTTGTAGGGCAACAAGTGACAGTAGCAGTACCAACAACAGACAGCAGGTGGATGTCAAGAACTGCAAAGGGCCATCGCAACAAAAACACTCATGCACATACACAGACAGACACACACATCCACTCCCTAAACACAGTAGCCACATGCACACACACACACCCACTCGAAGGCACACACACAAACAGACACAGGCACATTAACGCAGGCTCTGGGTGGCTGCCCTGAGTATGAATGCATATATGGAGGGATGGCCGCCCTTCAGTTGACACAGTTTAGTGGTGCGCTGAGCTCAGTTGCGTATATTTGGCAAATTCTGCTGATGTGCCGTGGGGAGAGAGAGAGAGAGCACCACATTCCAGCTGACTGAATTGGGTTAGGACAGAATGTAGGACAAACTCCCAAATCATTTCTGCAACACACACACACACACACACACGCGCACAAGAAGCGCAGACACAATCCCAAACCACTGCTGTGGTACAGAGGCAGACAAAACAAACATGAAACAGATGCATAACTACACGGACAGATCTCATTTGCAGACGGATTTTCCCACAAAGAAAACATATACTAAGATCTCTTTTTGTTTAAGAGTCATATAGGGAATAAAAGAACAGACATCATTTTATAGAACCGGTGACTCAGAGATGATGTACGAAGAGAGAGGGTTCAACACACCATCAGACTGTCAGGCTCTGGCCATAGAGAAGCCTATTTGCTTCTCTATGTAGCCATGGTCAGAGTCTGACAGGTCTTTTCTTTCTGTTTCTGGTGGTGGTTTGTGTGGGATCCCTAATTAGAGGCAGCTGCAGCGCATCGTCTCTAATTAGGGATCCTACATAGGTTTGTATGTTCCACTCCGGGGTTGTGGGTCATTATTTCAAAAGTCACCGTTCAAGTAAGTGTGCTACGTTTTGTTTGTAAAAACACGTTTCATTTTGTACGTTACATTCAAAGATCGTGTTTGTTTGTTTGTATAGTTCGTTCAGATTATTGAAACAAATCAGTAAATAATGTCGAACTACAATCCCTGCGCTGCGTCTTGGTCTGTGTATGCACCCTCTCGTGACAGACAGAGCCATGTGCAAATTGAATATACATGACATACAACTTTGAAGAGATTAGAGGAGAGGAGAAAGCAGGAACACGTGTCAATATGATGTACAATTGCAGCTCAGTCTGAAGCTGCGGCTCACACAGTAGAGACAGAGACAGATGGGGCTAATGAAGTCACAGGTCAGCCTTAATAAATCAGTTTCATTAAAAGTAGAGTCAATAGATGAGCAGAGATTGCCTCATTTACATATTACCTCAAAGGCTGGAAGGAGAAAGAGAGAGAGAGATGCAGAAGAGGGGAAGAGAGAAAGGGAGGGAGAGGGTAGGAGGGAAGAGTGAGAGGAGTGATACATCCACGCTGATATGAGAGAACCTGTCGAGTATTGGGCCAGGCGTTGTGAGGCTCTGTGTGTCTGTGCTGTGGGGAGCTGCTGACCTTTGAGAGCAGATTTGATTGGAGGCTGGATGTGCTTGGCATAGAGTGGGCCAAACAGACACACCAGGGAGAGACATGCAGAAGGGGCACATCAGAGACACACATACAGACGGGACACCACCGACCTGTGTGTGTGCGGTGTTGTGGGTATGTGTGGGGAGAGAGGTCTGGGGCCCCACAACATAGCTTGTCACTGCTCACAGCATTCTAATTGCATCCACCATGTGACAAACACACACACTTGATACAGCACAGTGCCCCTTTGGTCAGATTCCACTGTGTTTTTTCTCTTCGATTTACAGGTTTTGGTGTGTAGAAAAAAACCCTCCCCGCCCCTCTCCTCCATCTGTCTTCATCCTCCCTCATACACACCCATTCCAACGGCAGGGTCAAAGGCCACGGCTATCAAAACAAAACAGTGACGGATGGGATTGGAAGTCTATTCATATCACAAAAGGAGGATGGAGAGAGAGAAAGAGAGAGAAGATAACAAGGCTATGCTACATGATATGTTTATAAAACGTTTTGACTTTGAGTAATGCTTATGAAAGTGTAATCTGGTTGAACTGAGTTGGTTAGACAGGTAATACTTATCACACAAGGGGTTAGATATACTATATTGAATCATAGAACTCATGAGGTATTCAAAAGAGGATGAGACCTTAAATACTAGGTATTTAATTTAGAACATTCCATTATTGTTCTTCTTTGATGTCATGAATCCAAGCTGTTACTGGGTCTGGGCCTAAACCAGGGGTGTCAAACTTATTCCATGGAGGGACTTGTGTCTTCCAGTTTTTGTTTTTTCCTTTCAATTAAGCCCTAGACAACTAGGGGAAGGGGAGTTCCTTACTAATTAGTGACCCTAATTAATAAATGAAGTACAAGGGAGGACTGAAACCCACAGCCACTCTGCGCTCCGTGGAATGTGTTTGACACATGGCTTAAATTAAAAGACTGTCTGTGGCAGAGGATATTAATCTCAATGTGTGTGTTTAAATGAACTGTGTGTCATGTCTCTTAAGGGGGCTGCCGATCTGTGTGTGTGACCTGTGTGTCTCTGGGGGCATGTTGGTCTGAAGGAATGTTGACCTAGAAACCCAGAGTAGGGATAATCCCGACAAGATCACATCTCATTCTATCAATTGTGTCGACAGTGTGTCTGTGGATAAACGTGGGGGGGGGGGGGTTTGCTGTACAACCTCGACCAATCCACAGCAGCCTTTAGTAATCCAGGTCTTGGCACCAATTTAACGCAGGTGGCTTCCTCCACCAGGGCTCGACCCTCTACTGCTTCTATGTACAACAACGGTGCCCTAGTCCCACTACCAATGCATGCGATTCACCAAACGAGCTGAAGACCAGGGCCCTTTACTAAGTATCTAATCACCATGTGTTCTATCCTTGTATGTACAGAGATGACTTGCAGGTATCATCCACCAATAGCTACATGTATTATTGTATATCAGTGTATAGACTTCTATTCTCCACTAAGCAGAAGTGTATGTAATGTGTTTCAGTGGACTACCCAGGCAGAGCAGCAGATGGAGGATATGGTCAACCAACCGAATCTATGTAATTACCTCGACAATTCCCCTGTTCTAAACCTCACTGACCTATCCTGTGTCTCCTAAACCTCACTGGCCTATCCTGTGTGCCCCTCCTCCCCCTAAGTTTACTGACACCACCTCCCCCACAGCCTCCATCTATGCCAGCCAGACAAACTCCTCCACATGGTCTTGTTATTAGGTGGTCATTAGAGCCTGGATAGATCTCCTTCTGACATTGTAATAGATAACAATGGTGTAGCTGTATCAATCTTACGGTCTCTACATACTCGAAAATGTTCTGTGATAAGAGAAGCAAATCTAATGAGAACCAAAATAGAATAATTAACTCATGCCGAGTAAATAAACATGTTCTTAGCAGCTTCAGTACTGAAGATACATGACATGTTCTGTTAGACGGCGTTCCTCCTTGTGTCTCAGACTGGTGTGCTGTTGGAGAGATGCTGTGTTCTCCTGTTAATACTGACAGAGCTCAGTCTCAGAACTGCCAGATTAGGCCTATCCACAAGCCTCTGTGCTGCTGCCTATGGAAAACAGACAGCAGGGACTGGGAGTGGTGCAACTGCATGGTTTCAGGTCATCCTAGTTATGTTTAACGCAGATTTGTACTGTCCCCCATGAGCCGCTGCCCATGATTCGCTGCCAGCTTTGTTGCTGTCGTTTTGGTTCCCCTCAATCGTGTAGTGCTTACTATTGATTTTTGTAGTGTACTGTAGATCATACACTCCACTGTAGTATACCTGATTGATTTGTACTATATAATACCGAAAGTGTCAAATGTATCCCAATGTTACACATTTACAGCTAACCCTCATGAAAAATACTATGATCTAAATAAAGTATTCATTAGTATTTATTGCAGTGTTGTTAAAGGTTATAGATTACATGTGCACCACCAAGTCAGAACAGTAGTTGAAATTAAGAGGTGATTGTCGACTTGATATATAGGTACTTTATTGATTGGGAAATGTCTTCGTCAAGCAGCTACGAAAACACAGATACACATATATTGCAAAAGATGTGGGGCTCAAAACCGGTGGGGCTCCGCCACTGTACCTGAACATGACCAAGGGGTGTTTTTCAACATTTCCTGCATGTCCTCCCCTAATAAGGGTTCCTAACCTGTTAATAACCTGTCAATTAAAGTTACAAGATTCTAACTGATTGAGGTTACAGACAGCGCATCCCAGTGCTTTCTTAGACATTTCGGGGGATTTTAACCATGCATCTCTGTCTTCAACGCTGCCCATGTTCAAACAGTTTGTGAAGTGCCCAACCAGGAATAATACAACTCTGGACTTGTTATATGATAATGTGAAGGATGCATACAACTCCACTCCCTCCCCTCGGTAGATCGGATCACAACCTTGTCCACCTAACCCCACTCTACAGGCCTATGGTCCAAACCCAGCCTGCGACCACTAGGACCATAAGGAGATGTTCTCCGGAGGCGAATGAGGCCCTACAGGACTGCTTTGAAACAACAGACTGGGATGTGCTCTCTGAGGCTCATGGGGAGGACATTGGACTTACTGACTGCATAACGGACAATATACATTTTTGTGTAGACAACACTGTACCCACCAGGAAAGTACTCTGTTTTCCAAATAATAAACCCTGGGTCACCAGCGACCTGGAGGCCCTGGTGAATGAGAAGAAGAGGGCCTTCAAGGAGGGGGACAAGGACAAATTGAAATGCGTCCAGAGGGAGCTGAAGTTGTGGATTGCTGAGGGGAAGAGAGTGTATAAGGAGAAGATGACAAGCTGAGGCAGAGCCAGGTGAGAGGGGTTTGGAAGGGTATGAGAAATATCACTGGTTTCAATGAGTCAAACAGTGGGCAGACAGAGGGGACCCAAGACAGAGCCAATGAGCTGAACAAATTTTTTAACAGGTTCGATAGTGGCCCTGTCCACCTCCCCTCCAGCTCTCCAGGCCACACACCCTCATGGCTGTCCCACCCCCACTTTGCTCACAACACCTCTGTTGAGACAATCAGCGACACCCTCCCCACCTCCGCTCCCTCTGGACAGATCCTCAACACCCCCCTTCCCCCAACCGGGCTGGCTTTCACCACCAACCAAGTGAAGAGAGAGCTGGAGAGACTACATCAGTGGACAGCGGTAGGCCCTGATGGCATCAGCCCAAGGGTGCTTAGGGTCTGTGCTGACCAACTGTGTGGAATACTCCAGCGACACTTCAACCTTAGCTTGAGCCTGGAAAGGGTCCCTGTGCTGTGGAAAACATCCTGCCTGGTCCCAGTGCCCAAGAAGTCTGAATGACTTCAGACCTGTAGCACTAACATCCCACATCAAGAAGACCCTGGAAAGATTAGTCCTCGCTCACCTCAGACCCCTGGTGTGTACATCACTGGACCCCCTGCGGTTCGCATATCGGCGCAACATCGGGGTGGATGATGCAATCATCTACCTTCTGCAGAGGGCCTACTCTCACCTGGACAACGCATTTATTGTTTTTTGACTTCTCCAGTGCCTTCAACAGCATTCAGCCCTGCTACTGGTTGATAAGATGAAGAGGATGAAAGTGGAAGCACCCTTAGTCTCCAGGGTCACGGACTACCTGATTGGTAGGCCACAATTTGTGCGACTACAGAGCTGTGTGTCAGAACGGGCTGTGAGCAACACAGGGGCCCCCAGGAAACAGTCCTGTCACCCTTGCTGTTCACCCTCTACACCTCGGACTTCAGATATAACCCTGAAACATGCCACCTACAGAAGTTCTCGGATGACTCCGCAATTGTAGGGTGCATCAGGGGTGGGCAGGAGGAGGAGTACAGGAGCACAATCAATGACTTTGTGGTGGTGTGAGCAGAACCACCTTCAGCTCAACATCAGCAAAACAAAGGAGATGGACTTCAGGAGAAGCAAGACCCAACTGACTGCAGTACCTATACAGGGGATGGATGTGGAAATGGTTGGGTCATACAAGTTCTTGGGAGTCTATATGGACAACAGGCTGGAATGGGCTGGTAACACCGGGGCTCTGTACAAAAAGGGCCAGGTCCTTCAACGTGTGCAGTAAACTACTGCATACCTTCTACCAGCCAGTGCCATCTTTTTTGCAGTGGTGTGCTGGGGCGCCAACATTAAAGCCGGTGATGCTTCTCGGGTAAATAAGCTGATCAGGAAGGCTAGCTCTGTTCTGGGGATTAGCCTTGACACTCTAGAGAAGGTGGTGGAGAGACGGATCCCGGCCAAACTGCTGGCCATCATGGACAACGTCACCCACCCTCTGCATGCCATGGTTATGACGCAGAGGAGCACCTTCAGTCACAGACTGATCCCACCACGGTGTGCCAGAGAGAGCTACAGGAGGTCCTTCCTGCCGGCAGCTATTAGACTAATGCCTCATACACACACACACACACACACACACACACACACACACACACACACACACACACACACACACACACACACACACACACACACACACACACACACACACACACACACACACACACACACACACACACACACTACCCACCACTGCAACCTGTACGCTCTCACTACATATTCGTCACCAAACCCACTGCTCTAAGTCATCTATAAATCTTTGCTAAGCAAATACCTGCCTTATCTCAGCTCGCTATTTACCATAGCAACACCCACCCGTAGCACGCGCTCCAGCAGGTATATTTCACTGTTCATCCCCAAAGCCAACACCTCCTTTGGCCGCCATTCCTTCCAGTTCTCTGCTGCCAATGACTGGAACGAATTGCAAAAATCATTTAAGCTGTCAGAGCATCTTACCGATCACTGCACCTGTACATAGCCCATCTGGAAATAGCCCACCCTACTACCTCATCCCCATATTATTTTTGCTCATTTGCACCCCAGTATCTCTATTTGCACATCATCATCTGCACATCTGTCACTCCAGTGTTAATGCTAAATTTGAATTATTTCGCAACTATGGCTACATTTGCACACACTGTATATATATTTTTCTATTGTGTTATTGACTGTACGTTTGTTTATCCCACGTAACAGTGTTTTTGTCACACTGCTTTTCTTTATCTTGGCCAGGTCGCAGTTGTAAATGTGAACTTGTTCTCAACTGGCCTACCTGGTTAAATAAAGGTGAAAAAAGCAGTTCAGTTTAAGAGTCTATAGATTCAGGTAATGGAGATGGCAGGGAATGACTGACCGTTGACATGACTCATCTTGAATTGAAACTTGGTTGGCTTTGTATAGAGAAAGGTTTATCTAAAAGGAGTTTGGTGGAAACACGCAACAGCAATGGACATGCATAATACAGCAGCTGTTAATGGCAATAATCAACAACAGAAATTCAATAAGCATATAACTGGTTAAACCTATGCATAAAAAAGCAGTTAATGAATGTCCAGAAAGGGGGAGCTATAGAACGCGGCATGGTAGGCCACATTCTATTGACTTTATAATGATTGCCGGCCATGCAAACGAAAGTAGCAAGCATAGCCATAAAGCAGGCCTACTTAGCATAACGGCAATGCACAAGTGCAAGAATTAGCAAGTGTCCATTAACACTACAAGTATCAAAGAGAAGAACAATAGACTCGAAATGGATTGTTTAGGCATTAGCATTTTGCAGCCATTAGCAGTCGATATAAACAATACAAAACAATGGTTTGGGAGCCCTCTTATCTTTTAAAATGTTAAAGGCTTGTACTCACATTAAGGGCGCATACTGGTTGTTTGAGTTGGTCGTGCACAAGTACTCAGCTCTGTCTGGTTGAAGACCCGGCTTGAAAGGAGGCACCTTCGAACCTGTCCATATAAAACATTACCAAAGTTATATAGAAGTCACACCTGCCACAAGTGCCCTACAAGGACATGTGACCAGAGATGGGTAGATAACACACCTACCCTCTCCGCATCCACATCACAGATCATGGAATTCTGTACAAAGATTAAAATCCACCTGGCAGTTCCTATAACTATAAGATAATCAATAATACATACCAAGATCACAGCTTGCTCTACTCAAACAATACTTCAAGTTACATATCAAAGAGAATCATTTCAAATACCTACCATATTGATGACTGCGTTGAGGAAGCCACAATCTGGGTAATTATTATTGTATGTCTGATTGTTGATTCATACTGGTAAAGTCAAAAGGAACTGCCAGTCAGTTTTTCATCTTTGTACAAAATTCCATGTGGTGACATTGATGCGGTGGAGGGCATTCTTGGCAGGTTTGTTACATTCCCCAGCAAGAACATCTAAAATGTTGCTCAAACAGAGGAACAAAGAGTCACTGACAACAAACTAAACAGGTGGGGTTTTAGGCGGGGTTCTAAAAGACACTCATGGGAGTGTTAACTGAAAGTTGACTAGCAACAACAACTGGAGCCTACAAGACATTCACCATGAGCGCCCAATAAATTTGCCCAAGAAAAAGCAAATAAAAGAAAAACCCACACCAAATTTAGACAGGAAGCAAACCAAAACAAAGGATTGTTTGTCTAGAACTGAAAATAGGACGCACTAACTAACAGTGTTAACCCTCCACATCTCTCAAGACAACTGGAGGACTGGGCCAGCCACTCTTAAATAGAACACACCAACTAACAGTGTTAACCCCCTATATTAACAAATATATCCTATATTTTTGTTTGACAAGTTTGCTCACCACCAACAGGAAACAGCTTCCTTTATACAACATAATCAACTTAAATGCATCGCCTTCTCCAATGTAAAAATGGCATCTACTGGCTGTCAAACATTTAATATTTTTTTTAAATATGTTTTTTTCTATAGTTGCCTAAAACTCACAGGTTTTGAGAAACAGGCGTAACATAATGTATGTTTATATAACTCTCATGCCCCTGGAACTAGCTCAACCAAAACAATACAGGGCTCCCAAGTGGCACAGTGGTCTAAGACACTGCATCTCAGTGCTAGAGACATCACTACAGACAACCTAGCTCAAATCCAGACTGTATCACAACTGGCTGTGAGTCCCATAGGGTGGTGCACAATTTGACCCAGCGTTGTCTGAGTTTGGCCAGTGTAGGTTGTCATTGTAAATAAAAACTTGTTCTTAACTGTAAAAAATTATAATACTCATCTCCAACACGGCAAAACAAGCAGTCAAAACATATTGAGCCAGGGCAACAACTTGCTAAACCCAAAGCTTATTCACTGTCCACCCTTGAAAGACATTCAGCAACCAAGTTGTCTGATTTCAAGGGGAAACTTGTGCAATATCCGTAGAAACTTTCCTCTCATGATTTTCCTCAGTGGAATTTATTTGATTGGGCCAGAGTCCCCAACGTCAATGTCATGCTGTAGTACATTTGGCTGAGTTGGGCTGGCACATCCGAGAACAAACCCTGTGTTCTGTTGCTGTTAGTTGTTTAGTACCCCCTAGTGGCAGTTTAAGTGTAGCAGCGAAGAGAATAAACCCTGATATTCTTAAGGCAGTGCAACAATGTCGCCTTTTTCCTCCCAAGATAAATCTGCCAAAAATACTCAACCGTCCAACCGGCACAGGGTGTATTGGGCTTTCCTCGTACTCTTTGAGGAAGACTATAGTCAACGGTGGCAGCAGTGGCCACAGGCAGAACATCACTACCGGTTTCCACCGACATCGTCGCCCGTAGCGGGTGAAATATAGTTTCAACAAGCTGACATGACACCGCCGAGTTCAAAGTAATCACACCCCTTGACTCTGGCACTCCAGATTGAATTTACAAACACACCCCTAGTTACTCCACAATACTAACCTGAGGGTGTGTTTGTAAATTCACTCTGGAGTGCCAAAGAGCACTCAGAGTGTGCTTTGGACGTTCGTAAATTCAGAGCGTTGTCAGATTGTCAGTTTGTAAATTCAGAGCGTTTCACACACTGGACGCTCTGGCTGAGGAGTAGTGCTGATCCAAGGCTGTTTTCATGTTATCCAGAGCGTTGGTGACTGTAGCTGCGCTGCTGGCAACAATTTAATTACGCTTTTTAATTACGCTGACACTGGCCATATTCAACGAGTGTTGAGCGTTCATAAATTCATCAGTTATTCTGCGTTCTGGCACGCTAAGATTAGAGTGCTCGGAGTAGATAGCCAGAGCGAATTTACGAACGCACCCTAAATCACAGAATGAAAATGAAGCCTGTTCAGAATAAAAAATATTCCACAACATATATCCTGTTTGCAAAAAGGCACTGAAGTAAAACTACAACAAAAAAATGCCAAAGAAATTAACTTGTTTCACTGAGTACCACTCTTCATATTTTAAAGTGTGGTGGCTGCATCATGTTATGGGTATGCTTGTCATCAGCAAGTTTTTATTAGGATAAAAAAATGGAATAGAGCTAAGCACAGGCAAAATCCTAGAGGGAAACCTGGTTCAGTCTGCTTTCCACCAAACACTGGGAGATTAATTCACCTTTTAGCAGGACAATAACCTTGAACACAAGGCCAAATATACACTGAACAAAAATATCAACGAAACATGCAACAATTTCAAACATTTTACTGAGTTACAGTTCATATAAGGAAATCAGTCAATTGAAATCAATTAATTAGGCCCTAATCAATGGATTTAACATGACTGGGAATACAGATATGCATCTGTTGGTCACAGATACCTTAAAAAGAGGAAAGGAATGGGTGACATGTCTGGTGAGTATGCAGGCCATGGAACAACTTGAACATTTTCAGCTTCCAGGAATTGTGTACAGATCCTTGCGACATGGGGCTGTGCATTATCATGCTGAAACATGAGGTGATGGCGGCGGATAAATGGCACGACAATGGGCCTCAGGATCTTGTCACAATATTTTTGTGCGTTCAAATTGCCTTCAATAAAATGCAATTGTGTTCATTGTCCATAGCTTATGCCTGCCCATACCATAACCCCACCGCCACCATGGGGCACTCTGTTCACAACGTTGACAACAAACCGCTCGTCCCCACGACACCGTACATGCTGTATGCCATCTGCCTGGTACTGTTGAAACCGGGATTCATCCGTGAAGAGTACACTTCTACAGCGTGCCAGTGGCCATCGAAAGTGAGCTCACTAAAGTCAGGTCAAGACCCTGGTGAGGACGATGAGGGCGACGAGATTAGCTTCCCTGAGTCGATTTCTGAGAGTTTGTGCATAAATTCTTTGGGTGTGCAAACCAAGAGTTTCATCAGCGATCCCGCAGGTGAAAAAGCCTGATGTGGAGGTCCTGGGCTGGTGTGGTTACACGTGGTTTGTGGTTGTGTGGCTGGTTGGACGTACTGCCAAATTCTCTAAAATGACGTTGGAGGCGGCTTATGGTAGAGAAATTAACATTAAATTCTCTGGCAACAGCTCTGGTGGACATTGTTGTAGTCAGCATGCCACTGGCACGCTCCCTCAAAACTTTAGACATCTGTGGCAAATTTGTGCACAGAATTGGAGCGAAATAAGCTTTTTGTGCATGTGGAACATTTCTGGGATCTTTTATTTCAGTTAATGAAACATGGGACCAACCCTTTACATGTTCCGTTTATATTTTTGTTCAGTATATACGGGAGTAGCTTATGAAGACAACATTGAATGTTTCTCAGGGGTCTAGTTACAGTTTACTTAAATCGACTTGAATCTATGGCAAGACTTGAAAATGGCTGTCTAGCAATGATCACCAGCCAACTTGCCAGAGCTTGAATTTTAAAAAAGAATGTGAAAATATTGTACAATCCAAGTGTGCAAAGCTCTTAGTCATACCAAGAAAAACTCACATCTGTAATCGCTGCCAAAGGTGATTCTAACATGTATTGACTGAGGGGTGTGAATATTAACATGTTTTCACGTTCTCATTATTTTTATTTTATTTTTTTATTTCACCTTTATTTTACCAGGTAGGTCAGTTGAGAACAAGTTCTCATTTGCAACTGCGACCTGGCCAAGACAAAGCAAAGCAGTGCGACAAAAACAACAACACAGAGTTACACAGTAAACAAACATAGTCAAAAACACAATAGAAAATCTATATACAGAGTGCAAAATGTAGTGCAAAATGCAATAAGGTTAGGAGGTAGGACAATAAATAGACCATAGTGGTGATATAAATTACAGATTAGCATTAACACAGGAATGAAGGATGTGCAAATTATAATGTGCAAATAGAGATACTGGAGTGCAAGATTAGCAAAAAATATGGGGATGAGGTAGTAGGGTGGGCTATTTACAGAAGGGCTATTTACAGGTGCAGTGATCGATAAGCAGCTCTGACAGCTGATGCTTAAATTATTTATTAATTATGGGGTATTGTGTGTAAATGGGTGAGGGGGAAACAAATCTATTTAATCCATTTTGAATTCAGGCTGTAACACAACAAAATGTGTACTAAGTCAAGGGGTAGGAATACTTTCTGAAGGCACTGAATCATCTCCATGTCTTGAATCTATAAACTCTTAAACTGAACTGCATATCTGCCTCCACCTGCTCTTTAACTGGAGTCCCACAGTAGATAATAATGTAGAATAATCAACTAAACCTCAATAAGTTTCCATCTTTTAACTGAATAAAATTTTGTGACAGGCTAGGAACCAACGTTATTTATTTATTTCTGTGAGCAACCATTCTTTGACGACGCTGACTTGAAGAAATGTTTGGGGTCTATTTTATTCTAAAGTTTATTGACGGTGAGTGTATTGATTTTTGTTTGTTTGGAGAGGCTTTGCTGGTTTGAGATCCAGGGATTTTGTTTGGCATCACCCTACAATAAGGGCACTGTCTTTAAGTAAAGTAATTTGTATTTCTAAAATATCTATTTATATAATTGCAGAGGTTACTGTTATTTTCTTCCATCAGTAGTACAGTATTGCTTGTTATTTTCTTGGGTCATTTTGTGAACTTGGTCAGATGAATCTCTGTGAAAACACTGTATTTGAGAAAGCTATCTAGTTAAAGTAACAATCAGTCATTTTGGTGTACTCTTGTTAAGCCAACCTAATCTTCTAAGCTTTAATAAAAGTTAAATGTTCTTTGTATCTGCCTCTAAACTATTTCCCTTTAATGGGTCTAGAACCTTTCTAACGTGTGATACAAATGTTCTATTTTTGCTAGGATGTTGTCTGGTCCATTGCATTAATCAAAACTGACCCAATTCAATGGGTGGCCTGTCACAAACCTGTCATACATTGCCTTCAAAAAGTATTCAGACCCCTTTCCACATTTTGTTAGGTTACAACGTTATTATAAAATTGGTTAAATGTTTTTTTCCCCTCATCAATCTACACACAATATCCCAAAATGACAAAGCAAAAACGTGTTTTTAGACATTTTTGCAAAAAAACTAACAAAAAACCCTGGGAAATATCACATTTACATAAGTATTCAGACCCTTTACTCAGTACTTTGTTGAAGCATCTTTGGCAGCGATTACAGACTTGAGTCTTCTTGTGTATGACGCTACAAGCTTGGCACACCTACACTACCGTTCAAAAGTTTGGGGTCACTTAGACATTTCAACAGGAGTGATGGTTGCTGATAATGGGCCTCTGTACGCCTATGTAGATATTCCATTAAAAATCAGCTACAATAGTCATTTACAACATTAACAATGTCTACACTGTATTTCTGATCAATTTGATGTTATTTTAATTGACAAAAAATTGCTTTTCTTTAAAAAACAATGAAATGTCTAAGTGACCCCAAACTTTTGAACGGTAGTGTATATTTGGGGAGTTTCTCCCATTCTTCTCTGCAGATTCCCTCAGGTTGGATGTTGAGCGTTGCTGCACAGCTTTTTCAGGTCTCTCCAGAGATTTTAGATCTGGTTCAAGTCCGGGTTCTGGCCGGGCCGCTCAAGGACGTTCAGAGATTTGTCCTGAAGCCACTCCTGCATTGTCTTAGCTGTGTGCTTAGGGTTGTTGTCCTGTTGGAAGGTAAACCTTCGCCCCAGTCCTGAGGTCCTGAGTGCTCTGGAGCAGGTTTTTATTGAGGATCTCAATGTACTCCGTTCATCTTTCCCTCAATCCTGACTAGTCTCCCAGTCCCTGCCGCTGATAAACATCCCCACATCAGGATATTGCCACCATCATGCTTCACCGTAGGGATGGTGCAAGGTTTCCTCCAGACATGACACTTAGTATTCAGTCCAAAGAGTTCAATCTTGGTTTCATCAGACCAGAGAATCTTGTTTCTCATGGTCTGAGAGTCTTTAAGTGACTTTTGGCAAACTCCAAGCGGACTGTCATGTGCCTTTTACTGAAGAGTGGCTTCCGTCTGGCCACTCTACCATAAAGGCCTGCTTGGTGGAGTGCTGCAGAGATTGTTGTCCTTCTGAAAGGTTCTCCTATCTCCACAGAGAAACTCTAGAGCTCTGTCAGAGTGACCATCAGGTTATTGGTCACCTCCCTGACCAATGACCTTCTCCCCCAATTGCTCAGTTTGGCCAGGCGGCCAGCTCTAGGGAGAGTCTTGGTGGTTCCAAACTTCTTCCATTTAAGAATGATGGAGGCCACTGTGTTCTTGGAGATCTTCAATGCCACAGAAATATTTTGCTACCCTTCCCCAGATCTGTGCCTCGACACAATCCTGTCTCGGAGCTCTACAGACAATTTCTTCGACCCCATGGCTTGGTTTTTTGCTCTGACATGCACTGTCAACTGTGGGACCTTATATAGACAGACAGGTGTGTGCCTTTCCAAATCATATCCAATCAGTTGAATTTACCACAGGTGGACTCCAATCAAGTTGTAGAAACATCTCAAGGATGATCAATGGAAACGGTTTTGAGTCTCATAGCAAAAGGTATGAATAATTTCTAAATACCTGTTTTCGCTTTGTCATTATGGGGTATTATGTGTAGATTGCTGAGGATATATATTTTTTTAAATGTGGAAAAAGTCAAGGAGACTGAATACTTTACGAAGGCACTGTATGTTCTGGTTGAGGTGTTCCCCTCAATGAAAAGTAACTGGCATGGTCTGGTTGTGCCATTTTAGCTAACCCTATTTGGCAGGTGTTACTACAGTCATGTCCGCAAAAATACTACAGTCTACTAGTCATGTCCGCAAAACATTATAGTGAATACTACAGTGAAGTCCGCAAAAACACTAATCATGTCCGCAAAAACACTACAGTAAATACTAGTCATGTCCAAAAAAATAGAACTGTAGAAAAATACAGTATACAACAGTAATGTCTGCTAAAACCCTCCAGTGAATACTATAGTATACAACAGTCATGTCCGCTAAAACACTACAGTGAATACTATAGTAAAGCCTGCAAAAACAATACTATAGTATGTACATATAGCAATACTACATTATTTAGACCATATACTTTTTTCATGTAGAAAAATGTGAAGAGAAGGATGCGTACATGTGCACACAGGGCAAGGAAAAATAAGACATTGGACAATTCGAATTCCCTTATTGCCTACGAGACTGCATATCAAACAAGCTGTTATAACTATGTGTTATTTTCTGAAACAGATGCAGTGTTTGTGAAGAGAGAACCGGAGCCCCAGAAGGACAAACTTGTGTCAAAAGGAACACTCAAAGAAACACACTTGAGAAACAATGATTTTATAACATACTTAGGTTTTTATGTCATTTTTTTCCCCCAAAACTGGAATGTACATCTGGAAAGAGGTGATTGGGGAGGAACAGGACCCCAGGGAGGTAACATAAAGGATCTTATAGTGCCCTGAAAAGTCTCACAACACTCCTGGCAATCTCTCAACAGTCAGTCTAATCGCGATCTCAAAAAGTTATCCTTCACCATTGTCTCATCCCTTGTCTCACCAACACCTGACCCATCTCTCCTCAGTTCTGAAAAGCAGGTCCCCCTACTCTGGATGAGGTTATTGCCACAAAATGACTGAGTGGAAAACAGCAGTTGAGAAAGACAAGCTAGTGAAAGCAAATGAAACACTATGGAAAATGGTCCACAGAATACAGTAGAATGGAACACAGAATTACACTGGCCTTAAGTCCAATTGGTCACTGGTAGAGAACTGAAAGCAGAATGTCTTGAAAGGAACACAAGGACAGGACATTTTTATTCTAGCACCCAGAAAATCTCTTTGTTGACAGAGGCACCTGCCGCCATGTCTCAGGTAGTGTGCAGTTGCTTGTAGTCCAATCAGAGTCCAATATTGTTGAAGAGTTGTGATGTAAGTATGAGGTCCAGAATGTCCCAGAGTGATGAAATGTCGCAGAGAGATGTCAGACCCAGTGGGTGCTTGACTGATCTATGATGTTTCCCATCTGACTATAGACCCCAACATCCTAGAAACCATCACACTACATAACAATGACAGTAGGACTCTGTTACTTGTATGAAAACATGAAACAATACATCTATTTCTGTGTATGAGGTGTGGTCCTGAGACCTGAGAACTGAGTTTCAAAGCCAGGTTGTGAGAGCTTATACCTATAGCACTCATTATGGGCACATTGTGTTGAAACGGTCCCGCAGACAAAGGATGTTCTAAATCACATTGACATAAACTCCAACATGGTGCTATATGTTGACTATCGTCTGTGGCATTTCAACAATGACCTCTGACCTTTTCACCGTCTTTACTTGCTGCATTCCTCTCCTCAGCCAGCCAACTGTAGGTCATCAGTTACCAATGCATTGTGGGAAATGAAAACAGACTGCAGCGGTCACAAAAACAAACAGATCATTCACCTTCTAAAAAAACACTTTCACCAGGCATAGAGGAGCTACATAGACAACACAGTGGGTTAAGGTTTCTGTTCTGTAGCTATGTCTGGATGTACAGTATGGGAGAATCACAGTGTTTGTGGGTTCATCTGTTCAAACACTTTCCCAATATTCTGCCTCTTATTGAGTACACCTCTTTGTGCTGTTGAACTAAAGCATTGTAGAGTGAGTGAGTGAATGGGACAAAGGAAGAGTAGATCCTACATTTCGAAGACAAATACAAAACATTAAATAAATAACAGTACCTAGATCTCATCTAGACTCCAAAACAGAGAACATACAACATAGACAAGAAAATAGTACCTAAGTGAAATATCTACAAATGAGTTATGAAATAATTATATTATATAACCTGGAAATGATGACAGTGGGTAGAAATCTTGCTTTGATATTTGCTATTCTGGTTTTGGTTTTAAGACTGACATACCCCGAAAATAGAAGTTATCCCGCACTACACACAAGCAGGCATACTGCTTACACGTAGGCACACAAAAACACATTCACTCACACAAATATACACACACACTAACATTTTGAATAGTTTTTACATTTCATATCTAGTGTCAGCTCTCACTTTGAGTGAGAGGCGACACTGAGCCGCTGCCACTGTGAGTCAGTCAGTTTAATGGCCCTCATGTCCAGGCCTCATGGACCCAATCATAGGGTTCAAAGCAGGGAAGAGGACCATACCCCCACCCCTCCATCCATCCACATTGTCAGAGCACTGTACAGTACAGTCCATGGGGCAGGAGGGTGAGGGCAGCCGACCCGACAGTCAGTCATAGAGAGGGAGGTGGGAGAATAAGGGAGTGGAGGGACAGTTGGATTTCTAAGTTGAAAACAGCAGTCTACTTGTAGTTACTATGTCTATACCAGCTGGGCCGTCGAGGTGTCTCTCCCTCATACTTTGTAGTAGATGTTGGCTGGGCTCTGGGGAGGCATCTCCTGGACGATGTAGACGGGGTGGCCGTAGTCCCCGCTCACCTTCTCGTAGTGCGGGCAGTAAGCCTGGTCTGAAGTCCGCAGCGGGATGATGATGTCACTGGGCTCCGAGCCGTTGTTGCCTCCAGCGGAGGAGCCGGCCCCGTTGTTGCTGCCCCTCTTTGGGGTGAGGGTGGCCAGGGTCAGGGTGGGGTGGTGGGTCTCAGAGTGCTTGTTCCGTCGCCAGCGGTAACACACCACACAGATGACGGACGTCACGATGAGGAGGAAGGCTCCACCCCCTGCCACTCCAGTGATCACCGCCACGTTAGAGGAGGGTAGAGGGTTGTTCCCCTCACCCTCTCCACCAGCCTTGGGCGTGGTACCGTTCCCTGTTAGGGGAGAGGAGTCAATCAATGACTAATGCTGTATCATTAAACCAGTGAGGAGAGTTTCCTTTCCTTCCCTTTGGGGTACTCTACTGTAGAGACTTACCTTTGGGTTGGTAGCGGTTTGGGTCTGGTTTGGGTTTGGGTGGGAGGCCATAAGCAGCTATGGGAAATCACACAGTTTATTTGGGGTTGTGAACAACATTACTGTGAACCGTTTCATGAATATTGTTACAAAATCTGTACAACAATATTCAAGACCCCATGCACATTCATTTATATGAGGATGATTACTATTAAAAGACTAATTACAGCAAATTAACAAGAATATATACAGTTGAAGTCAAATGTTTACATCCATTTTAGCTAAATACATGTAAACTCCGTTTTTCACAATTCCTGACATTTAACCCTAGTAAAAATTTGTTAGGATCACCACTTTATTTTAAGAATGTGAAATGTCAGAATAATAGTAGAGAGAATGATTCATTTCAGCTTTTATATCTTTCATCACATTCCCAGTGGGTCAGAAGTTTACATACACTGAATTAGTATTTGGTAGCATTTCCTTTAAATTGTTTAACTTGGGTCAAACATTTTGGGTAGCCTTCCACAAGCTTCCCGCAATATGTTGGGTAAATTTTGGCCCATTCCTCCTGACAGAACTGGTGTAACTGAGTCAGGTTTGTAGGCCTCCTTGCTCGCACACGCTTTTTCAGTTCTGCCCACAAATGTTCTATAGAATTGGCCACTCCAATACCTTGACTTTGTTGTCCTTAAGCCATTTCGCCACAACTTTGGAAGTATTCTTGGGATCATTGTCCATTTGGAAGACCCATTTGCGAGCAAGCTTTAACTTCCTTATTGATGTCTTGAGATGTTGCTTCAATATATCCACATAATTTTCCTACATCATGATGCCATCTATTTTGTGAAGTGCACCAGACCCTCCTGCAGCAAAGCACCCCCACAACATGATGCTGTCACCCCCGTGCTTCATGGTTGGGATGGTGTTCTTCGGCTTGCAAGCCTCCCCCTTTTTCCTCCAAACATAACGATGGTCATTATGGCCAAACAGTTCTTTTTTGTTTCATCAGACCAGAGGACATTTCTCCAAAAAGTAAGATCTTTGTCGACATGTGCAGTTGCAAACCGTAGTCTGGCTTTTTTATGGCGGTTTTGGAGCAGTGGCTTCTTCGTTGCTGAGTGGCCTTTCAGATTATGTCAATATAGGACTCGTTTTACTGTGGATATAGATACTTTTGTACCTGTTTCCTCCAGCATCTTCACAAGGTCCTTTGCTGTTGTTCTGGGATTGATTTGCACTTTTCGCACCAAAGTATGTTCATCTCTAGGAGACAGAACGCGTCTCCTTCCTGAGCGGTATGACAGCTGTGTGGTCCCATGGTGTTTATACTTGCGTACTACTGTTTGTACAGCTGAACGTGGTAACTTCAGGCATTTGGAAATTCCTCCCATGGCTGATTTCTTTAGATTTTCCCATGATGTCGAGCAAAGAGGCACTGAGTTTGAAGGTAGGCCTTGAAATACATCCACAGGTACACCTCCAATTGACTCAAATGATGTCAATTAGCCTATCAGAAGCTTCTAAAGCCAGGACATCATTTTCTGGAATTTTCCAAGCTGTTTAAAGGCACAGTCAATATAGTGTATGTAAACTTCTGACCCACTGGAATTGTGATATAGTGAATTATAAGTGAAATAATATGTCTGTAAAAGATTGTTGGAAGAATTACTTGTGTCTTGCACAAAGTAGATGTCCTAACCGACTTGCCAAAAATATAGTTTGTTAACATGAAATCTGTGGAGTGGTTGAAAAAGGAGTTTTAATGACTTCAACCTAAGTGTATTGAAACTTCCGACTTCAACTGTATATATATAAATAATAGTAAGGATGATGATGATACTCACTCTGTCCCACTTTGAGAATCACCTTCATCCCTCGTGTCACACACACTCCTCCTCTTGTGCTGTCCAGCCCCTGCCTCGTCCCATCAGAGGTAGCTAAGAGAGGAAGACGACTGTTAGAGAGATACCTAACACTATCCCACACACGTCAAACTATGCAGATAAAGTAAATATTTTCAGAGAACAACACTGTTGTGTTGGTTTACCTCAGCAGCAAACTATATGGAGTCAAAAGCCGTCAAATTATTCCCATCTTTTTTCACACACCTCACACATAATAATGAGCCTCACATACATTCTGACAACACACTTACACACTCTGTAACATGACACACTTCAACACGTAACAGGTATGCTCACACACACACACACACACACACACACACACACACACACACACACACACACACACACACACACACACACACACACACACACACACACACTAAACCATGGCACAGCTGAGCCTTCTGGTCAAGTGGATTAGGTCAGAGCAGGAAGCCAGAAGCCATGCCTCATCAGCCACAACATGAACCCAAACCCACAACCATGTTCCATATCAC
This sequence comes from Thymallus thymallus, assembly GCA_023634145.1. NCBI lineage: Eukaryota > Metazoa > Chordata > Actinopteri > Salmoniformes > Salmonidae > Thymallus > Thymallus thymallus. The sequence goes on along the minus strand of CM042391.1, from coordinate 6,532,473 downwards.
CCACACAATCCCCATGACACACTCAGAACCACAACCAGCCTTTTTTTTTATTTGTTTACTGTATTTATAGATTTTCTAACAACAAAAACAGCACAACCCTAACCCCTCATTCTCCCATCCATCCATCCATCCATCCATCCATCCATCCATCCATCCATCCATCCATCCATCCATCCATCCATCCATCCATCTTTCCCTCCCTCCCTCCCTCCCTCCCTCCCTCCCTCCCTCCCTCCCTCCCTCCCTCCCTCCCTCCCTCCAGACCACCCACCCACTAAGGAATCTATAAAAGTAAATTAAATAGTACAGTAATAGAAACAAAAGCAATGAGAATATAAATAAGTAAAATAAAAATTCTAATCAGCACAACAGCCACTAGAACCGACATGACTGCCCACTATAAAATGCAAGTTACACACAGTAAAAGACAGGCTATCCACATATTGTATTAATGGGAACCAGGTTAAGTCAAACTTTTGGTCGGGACCCGTGCACAGTGTACCTAACATTCTCCAGAGAAAGAGATGACATCACCTCTTTAACCCACTGCATAAAGGAGGGCGGCTTTGCAGACTTCCAGTGACAAGGCGGCGAGCTAGCAGCGAGGCAAATTCTATCGCATTTACCTGATGTGTGGTAGCATTCTGGTCTAGGGGAAGTACCCCAAAAATGGCAGTGACTGTGGTTGAGGCTCACAGTTGTATTACACATATGTGAGAATGCCTCAAAAATGGGGTCCCAGAGGCCACTCAAAGATTGGCATGACCAAAACATGTGTCCCACAGTCGCTGGACTCTGGTGGCATCTCAAACATTTGTGGTCAACATTAGGGTAGATTTTTGCCAATTTGTCATTCAAGTAATGGAGACGGTGCAAAACTTTAAACTGAATGAGCCCATGCCTTATGCAAAATGATGATGTGTGGATACGCTCAATACTTTGTTGCCATATATCATCGGGTAGCTCGCCACCCATGCCTCTCTCCCATGCAGATTTTGTATTTGCCAAGGAAGGCAGATTAATGTTCTGTATTATGTTGTATAATCTAGAGATTGTACACTTCAGATACGGGTTAAGATGTAAGCACCTCTCGACTGGACACTTAGTGGGCTCGAGTTTGCAGGAATCTAAAAAAAGTGGGTATTGGGAATTTTATGGTCGACCCTCAGAGTATCAAATGAGACTAATGTGTTATCAACAAATAGGCCACAAAAAAACACCAGACCGTTCCTATGCCAGAACTGGAATGCCGTGTCAATCTGTGACGCTGGGAAGAGATGTTAATGGGGAGAAGCCACTTGCTTATTTAAGGCTAAAGTGATTGCAGAATTGGGACCAGATTTTAAGGGAGTTCTTGACAATGGGGTTCAAAACATGGGTGCCCAGGTTCATGGGCATTGGGGAGCACAGGAGTGAGACTGGAGTAGTTGGAAGGCTTGACTGTAACTCCATGATGGCCCAAGTTGGGCCATCCTTGTTTTCAAATGTAGAAACCCAATACACACATTTAGATATATTTGCTAGTAGTAGTGTAGTAGTGTAAACAATTGGGAAGGCCCAGCCCACCTGCGGGCTTAGGTCTCTCTAGATATGCCTTTCTCATTTGTGGATTTTACTTATTCCAAATGAAGTTGGAAATGTAGCTGTCCAATGTAGCTGTCCAGTCAACTTTGGCAGAAAAATGGGAATCATTTGGAATAAGTACAAAAGCCTAGGCAGTACAGTCATCTTAACAGAATTAATGCGACCTGCTAATGAAATGGGAAGAGACGACCCCCTTATGAAATCCTGCTTAGTGCGCTCCAGGAGTGTTTTGAAGTTATGTTTAAACAGAGCCTTAAATGAGCGTGTGACCTTTATCCCCAAATACGTAAAGACCTGATGCTCCACCTTAAATGGGAAATTGTGTCAGGTCCTGACTATAGGGAGGCCTCTAGACATCTTTATGTTGGTCTGGAGGTGACTGTCAGGGCTTGACAGAGGGGAGGCATCTAGGCAACTTTATGTTGGTTTTGTGGTTGTCCCCAATTGGAGGCAGCTGACCTGCGTTGCCTCTAATTGGGTATCCTATTTAAGTTGATGAGTTTCCCACCTGTGTGTGGGTTATTGTTTGTGCTAGTTGCATATCAGTTCATGGTTGCGTCCTCTCCTTTTTTCTTGTTTTTGTAAAACCAAATAAAGGAATGTCTATATACTACAGCTCTGCTGTCTATATACTAACCCACCAAAACAGGACCAGGTAGTGCTTGACAATGGAGGAACTCCTTGACGACAAGGAAGTGGTCCCCGAGGAGGAGTACCTCCGTTGCTTAGTTCTGGACCTAGAAAAGGATCTAGGGCAGACCCAGCGAACAGCCCTGAAGAACCCCATACACATTTTTGGGGGAGGCTATGGGGACTGTCAGAGGGGCAAGCTGAAGAGCCCCTGTCGCTATACTCGTGGTGGTTCATTAAAGAACACCTGCAGCCATGGGAACAGGAGTACAGACCCGTCCTGCTCGGAGGGCAGAGCTTCCACCGGATCCGGTGCCCAGTCCTGCCCGGGGACGGAGCCTCCTGACCCGGTGCTCAGTCCTGCTCCGGGTGGTGCGGAACCTCCTGACCCGGTGCTCAGTCCTGCTCTATATACTACAGCTCTGCACCTCGGGTCCTGCCTACCAACCGTGACAAATTGGCATACCCAATTCCTTCTGCTAGCTGATTAATGGGGAGGAGCACACTTTTTCTTAGGTTTAACTTATAACCAAAGAATGTCCCAAAACCTTGTAGTATGTCCAAGAGGTAGGGTACAGACTCCACAGGGTTAGATATGTATACAAGAAGATTGTCTGCATATAAGGACACCTTGTGAGTTATGTTGCCCCTTAATATTCCCTTAATCCTCTCCTCCGCCCGTAGGGTGATAGCAAGAGGCTCAATAGCCATATTGAATAGGAACGGGGATAAACAGCAGCCCTGCCTGGCCCCCCGTGGAGAGGGAAGTAGCTGGAGGTAACATTGTCGGTGAGCACAGAAGCCACAGGGGACGAGTACAAAATCTTAATTCAGGAAAGGAATGATGGGCCAAACCCAAATCTCTCTAGTATTGTGAATAGATATTCCCACTCAACCCGATCGAAAGCCTTTTCAGCATAAAGAGAGATTACAACCTCTGGCTGTTGAGTTGAGTGAGCAGAATAAAGAAAATAGCCGGCACATATTTTAGATAGATTGCCTACCTGAGATAAATCCGGTTTGGTCAGAGTTAATTATATTAGGCATCAGTCTCTAAACGGCGAGAGGACCTTAATGAGAATTTTTGAATCGCAGCATAAAAAGGCTTATAGTGCTGTATGAGCCACAGTCTAGGGGATTCTTGTCCTTTTTGAGCAGAACTGGAATAGTCGCCTGGGTAAGTGTCTGTAGCAGTTTCTGGCTAGAAAGGATTTCATTGTACATTAAGATGAAAATAGGGGATAGTTTAGAGGAGAATGCTTTATAAAAGTCAATAGGGAAGCCATCAGGCCCAGGAGCTTTACTGCTTTGCGTGGACTAGATTGCCAGAGTGGCTCCATCATCACTTATTGAGGCATCCATGTTGGTTTGTTAATCTCAATTGAGACAGGGGATGTCCAGATTGTCTAGAAATGCATGCACACGAGATGTGTCAGGAGGAGCCTCTGACGAATAAAGAGCAGAGTAGAATTGCTTAAATTGATTATTGATTTCTTTGGGATTGGTAGAAGTTAAATTAGCTGCAACACAGATTTCAGGTATGGTGCTGCCAGCAGTGGATTGCTGGTGAGATAACAACATGCCAACTTTCTCTCCACTTTCTCTCATCTTAAACAGAAGCTGCTCCGTTCGTTTAGTTGAAAGATGGTCAAATTCCGATTGGTGTAGCAGTCTCTCTTTGTAGAATTCAGGAGTCGGAGAAGAGCCATATCTGTTGTCCACATCTAGAATGAGTTGAGATAGCTCCGATAAGCGCTTAGTGCTCTGTTGGTTGTCATACACTGTGTATTAAATAATTTGGCTTTTAACGACTCCCACACAGTAGAGTGAGACACGTCAGGGGTGCAGTTGATCTGTAGAAAGACATCAATGTGAGTTGATATGTATTTTTTAAAGGCACTACAGGATAGTAGTAGTGGGTCAAGTCGCCAACTGCGTTGTGACACAGTACTGTCCGGAAAATGGATATCTAGCTGGACAGGGCTATGGTCTCAGATAACGAAGCTGTGATATTGGCTATTGGTTACAAAAGGAAGAATTCTATTGTCCAGCAGGAAAAAGTCAATCCTAGAATATGAACGGTGGACTGGAGAAAAAAACGAAGTACTGTTTAGTAGTGGGATTGCTTCTCCTCAATGGGTCAGACAAATTATAGGATTCTAGAAATGAGTTGATTACTGCGCCTGATTTTGAAATTACATTGTTGGGCTTCGGTCTGGATCTGTCTAGACTTGGATGCAATGAACAATTGAAATCTCCACCCAATATCAAATGATGAGAGTTAAGGTCGGGAAGTGATGCAATGAGGTCAGAGAAATAGAGCGTCATCCCAATTAAGACCATAGAGGTTAGCCAGAATAACCTTTGTGCTAAGCAATTTCCCCATCACTATAATATATCTTCCACTACTATCTGATATTACTTTGGAGGAGACAAACGGTGTGCCTTTTCTGATAAGGATGGCTTCCCCTCTGCCCTTAGGACAAAAGTTGGAGTGAAATATTTGGTCTACCCATCCTCTCTTTAGTTTGTCATGGTCGCTGGACCGGAGATGTGTCTCTTGGAGAAAAACAATGTCCGGATTTAAAGACATATCCTCGGCTACGCTTGACCACGTGGTTAATTTCTTTCAAGTTGCAGCTGATAAAGCACATAGAGCCTAGAGTATGTGAATTAGTAATAGTCATAGTAGTCAGAAATGAATGTTAGTATGATCACATGACCAGTGTGCTGAAAGGTCAGAGTAATAAAATAGAAAGAAAATAAAAAACAGCTAAAAACAACAAAATACCCAGAAGAAAACCTTGGACCCCTATGCTGGCCTTCCCCCTGTTGGAAGACTGCATCTACCTCTCCTAGACTAGAGCAAAATGCTACCATGTTCAACCGAACCTCAGTAGAGCTCTATCCAGGGTGAACATAATCAAGTTTAAACCTAGGGAAGGGATTCTGGAGGAGACCACCTCAGTTCTCTAATGTATTTTATGCAATATGCATATTTGAATAATAGTAAAACAATATACAGAAAATAAGGTATATGTATAGGTACAGTTGAAGTCAGAAGTTTACTTAGGTTGAAGTCATTAAAACTCATTCTTCAACCACTCCACAGATTTCTTGTTAACAAACTATAGTTTTGGCAAGTCGGTTAGGACATCTACATTGTGCAAGACACAAGTAAGTCTTCCAACAATTTTTTACAGACAGATTATTTTACTTATAATTCACTACATCACAATTCCAGTTGACTGTGCATTTAAACAGCTTGGAAAATTCCAGAACATTATGTTATGGCTTTAGAAGTTAGGCTAATTTACATCATTTGAGTCAATTGGAGGTGTACCTGTGGATGTATTTCAAGGCATACCTTCAAACTCAGTGCCTCTTTGCTCAACATCATGGGAAAATCAAAAGAAATCAGCTAAGACCTCAGAAAACAATTGTACACCTCCACAAGTCTGGTTCATCCTTGGGAGCAATTTCTGAACACCTGAAGGTACCACGTTCATCTGTACAAACAATAGCACGCAAGTATAAACACCATGGGACCACACAGCCGTCATACCGCTCAGGAAGAAGACGAGTTCTGCCTCCTAGAGATGAACTTACTTTTCTGCAAAAAGTGCAAATCAATCCCAGAACAACAGGACCTTGTGAAGATGCTGGAGGAAACAGGTACAAAAGTATATATATCCACAGTAAAACAAGTCCTATACTGACATTATCTGAAAGGCCGCTCAGCAAATAAGAAGCCACTGCTCCAAAACCGCCATAAAAAAGCCAGACTACAGTTTGTAACTGCACATGGGGACAAAGATCGTACTTTTTGGAGAAATGTCCTCTGGTCTGATTAAACAAAAATAGAACCATTTGGCCATAATGACCATTGTTATGAAAAAGGGGGAGGCTTGCAAGCCGAAGAACAACATCCAAACCGTGAAGCACGTGGGTGGCAGCATCATGTTGTGGGGGTGCTTTGCTGCAGGAGGGACTGGTGCACTTCACAAAATAGATGGTGTCATGAAAAAGGAAGATTACGTGGATATATTGAAGCAACATCTCAAGACATCAGTCAGGAAGTTAAAGCTTGGTCGCAAATGGGTCTTCCAAATGGACAATGACCCCAAGCCCATGGGGTTGCATCCTCTCCTTTTTTCTTGTTTTTGTAAAACCAAATAAAGGAATGTCTATATACTACAGCTCTGCGCCTCGGGTCCTGCCTACCAACCGTGACAGAATAACCCACCAAAACAGGACCATGTAGTGCTGGACAATGGAGGAACTCCTTGGCGACATTTTGTGGCAAAATGGCTTAAGGACAACAAAGTCAAGGTATTGGAGTGGACATCACAAAGCCCTGACCTCAATCTTACCCGAAACGTTTGACCCAAGTTAAACATTTTAAAGGAAATGCTGCCAAATACTAATTGAGTGTATGTAAACTTCTGACCCACTGGGACTGTGATGAAAGAAATAAAAGCTGAAATAAATCATTCTCTATACTATTATTCTGACATTTCACATTCTTAAAATAAAGTGGTGGTCCTAACTGACCAGGGAATTTATACTATGATTAAATGTCAGGAATTGTGAAAAAGTGAGTTTAAGTGTGAATGTAAACTTCCGACTTCAACTGTATATGACCCCCCCCCAACCCCATTTAATTAAATAAGTAAATAGGAATACAAACCCAGTAAATTTCAACATTTGTATAGATGTTACCCTCTGCTGAACATCCTAACAAGCCAGAACACCGAAAAATGACTGGCAATACAACCTTCTATCTCATGTCCTCCGCCACCAAGCACCAAGGCGAACCAACCAGTCAAATAGTAAAGAATAATACACATGGTCCTTTGGGAGTATGTCTTAAACATGCTCACAGTATGTTTGTAGGGTATCCTATTAAGGCATGGAAAGAGAGCTCAGAGGCTAGCCTTAGGTAGCGACTCGGCTAATTATTACCTTGCCACCCAGCACCGTGGCTGTACAGCCGCAGCTAGTTGATAAAAGCTAATTGTGCCATGTACTGTAAATAAAATATTATTCTAACTATAATGTCCTTGTGAGAACATGTCACCCTATACATACCATCATTGTTCATAATGTTAAGTTACTGGATGAATAATTTAAAAAATTTTGGCAGCAGAGTGGAGACACGTTTCTGATCAAGATATGAATTCACTAGTTGGTCCTCGGTCGCGTTAGCATGGCCAGTGCAGGGTCAGAGTATGAGCGTACAATGGCTAGTTAGTATTATGTCGCCTGTCCTCCTGTGGATGTAGATTCGCGACAATGTAAGCTTTGGCCTTGGTTGGGTCTAAGAATGTCTTCTGCTCGCCGGTGTGAGTACTGATCTTCAGTACAGATGGGTGAAGAATGCCGAACTTGGTGTCCAGACAGTGGTGTAGGAGCCCCCTCACCTCGTTGAAGGCTGATCTTTTCTTCATAACTGCCGCCGTGTAGTCCAGGTAGATGCAAATATTCTGGCCGTCGTGCGTGATGGGAGCCACTCGTGATGCCTTACGGAATACATCTTCCTTCTCCTGAAGATAATGGAATTTAACTATGATTACTCTGGCCGGCTCCCCATTCTTCGGTGCGGACTGTAAGCGTTGTCTGTTCTCGAGGTCCTCAACATTGGAAGTGAGTTTGACGACATCTGATGATAGCCTGGTGACTTGCTCTTCAAGTGCAACCACTTTATCGGAGTAAATATTTGCGCCATCTTCCAGGCTATTCAGACGGGTGTCATGTTTCACCAAGTCTTCCTTAACGGAGTTGATCTTTGCGGCGAGAATAGTTATTTGTGCGAATAGGTCAGTAGATAATAACTCCACCTGTTCAGATTTAATGATAGCCACCATTACCATGACTAGTTCGGGGGAATCAGAGTCCGTGTCAGGTGAGCCCGAGGCCTGCTCCTTTGTGACCCGTGGCCGTTGTTGTCTCGAAATTTTACGATTAAAAAGGCCAACATTTAAATAAAATAAATTTGGTTTAATTCCAAATTAATTGTTACAAACTTAACTTGGTGGGGGAGCTGTTAGTCAAGTATTATTAGTAAATTGTTACCCCTGGATTGGAGCACCGAGAAAACATGTCTTCACATGTTGCTGCTCACCAGCGCCCCCATCCCTCACCAGCTCCCCAACCTTTTAAACCCAAACCCAGTCATATTACAGTTTTTCTCGATTGCTAACACACAAAAATTGGTAGTGTAAGCCATCCTCACGAAACCATTTTGTCAATTCCCAGCAGAAGGACCATGTACCCCAGTCAATAAACACTATTTACCCTTTTTGCTACATTTCTCTGGTCCATTCACACCTCTTTACAAAAGTCTAAACACACCTCTCACTTTAAGACACAATTGTCACCATGTTGTCATTTAGAAAACCCTGCCGTTCAATAAGTAAACTCAAACCAGCGCAATTCAAACACCCTTAACAAACAATTGTCCAGGTGTAAGCACTAACAACCAAAAATACTCAACAAGCAATCAGGAGATTGGAATGAATAAAAAGGGCAACAGGTAAGCTCACCTGTGTTTCAGAATCATGGATGCAAACATCAGAGAACGAGGCAGAGGGATGGTAAGAATGAGAGGAGGTGGACAAGGGAGAGGGAGAGGGAGAGGCAGAAGAACAAAAATCTCAAATGAGATCCGTGCTACTGTAGTGGACCATGTTATTGTACACGGTATGACAATGAGGGAAGCTGGGCTGAGAGTACAGCCAAACCTGAACCGTTTCAGTGTTGCATCGATTGTCAGCATTTCAACAATTGATCGCATCCTTCGGCGCAACCATATGCGCATGAAACAAGTGTACCAGGTTCCATTTGAGAGAAACTCAGAGAGAGTGAAAGAGCTGCGTTTCCAATATGTCCAGGTATGTATTTACATGTATTCCATAACTTGTGTGTAAATATCAACAATTGTACTGTGTAGGCTACAGACAACTATATCACAACGTGTACGTTTTTTAAACCCACACCAGCCATAATAACACTACATGACACCCTCCTACAGTATCAATCACATATTTACCATTTGAGGCTATAGAGTACATAACACTAGGTAATGTACAGATGTAAGGAAAATTCTCTCTCTATTGGAAGGTGTAAAAATAAAAAAAAATGACAGTGTTAGAACAGAGGAGCAATAAAGAATGGAATGATAGAGAACAGAAAGCATGTGAGGTTAATTAAATGAGAAGCTTAAAGAAGAGAGATACAAGGAGTGAGTAACGGAGATGTGAGTAACGGAGATGTGAGTAACAGAGATGATCTGTGGCGAGAGAGAGAGAGAGAGAGAGAGAGAGACAAGACAAAAGGGAAAGTTGTTAAGGCATTTAAATACAACCAGACTGACCCATTAACACATGAGCACACCCATCCGCAAGAGGGGGATTCATACACAGACAAGAGACAGGAGGGGGGGGCGGGGGGCTATATCCTAAATTGACCCAGTGAGTGACCCACTTTGCCCAAACCCTCCCCTCGCCAAACCTCCCCCTCTCTTCTAAGTGAGAGAGCAGTTTAGGGATTGACCTGCAAGTAGCGTAACTTCAAAAGATGGGTTTACCCTGCCTTTAACCAGGCTAAATCTAGTGAACCATTTAACCCATCCCATGTGAAATTAAAGAAATCCGTGTGCCTTGCATAAACCCTTTTCCCCACACAACAACCCACCTGGACAAAATGAATGCATATGTGAGAATGCTGTTCACCGACTACAGCTCGGCCTTCAATACCATAGTGCCCTATAAGCTCATTACAAAGTTCACAGCCCTGGGTCTGAACTCTATGCAACTGGGTCCTGGACTTCCTGACTGGGCCGCCCCCCAGGTGGTTACTTAAATTTACCCATTGATTCTTGAAGAATATAACTTATAAATGCCTCATGAGCTTAGTTCAACCATGCCATCAGAAGGCAATGTTTGTAAACAAAGTAAATGTAAACAAACATTATAAAACCTCAAAACATTTCTCCAGCACCCATCCCTCAGCTTTTTACCGAAACGGGCGGAGAACACTGTTATTGTTTCAACTGCTAATTGCGGCTTTAAACAGATTCCTCCCCCTCTATTTTCCTGAACATCTCTGCAAGCTTCAGATCATTGGTTGACAGGCTAACACACCCTCTTTCAAATAGAATTTGTGGTTTAACTTGTGCCTAAACAACTGTCTCCAATCTGTGTGGGCAGCAGTCTCTCCGGAGTGAAAAAGCAGTAGCCCTGCCTCAGTGCACTAATCTGTAATTCGTGGAGTCACTGAGGACACCGCCTGATTGGACACAAATTGAAACAGATGACGCTTCACCTCTCTTTGATTGGATGAGGCCGTTCACTGAATACTAACTGTGGTTATTAGCCAATAGAAAGCTTGGCAGTTGAAGCAGGTACTCAGATTTAGGGTTAGGGTTCACCTTAGTTGAATAGTCAGATTCACATCTGTGACTCAACATCCCTTTCCTTCCTTCCTTGTCTTCGCTCTCTCACTGTTCCGCTCTGGTTATCACGCTTTCTGTCTCTGCAACCATCTGTGTCTCTGTCTAGATCTTCAGCACAGAAACCTCTCCCTCATTAGCATTTTACCTTATGTCTCTCCACAGTTCTATAGTTATACGGCATGATGCTGAATCCCAAAACACAGGGAGCTGATTTCCAATACAGTAAAAGAAAGACGTACCAAAATAGTACAGGGAGGATGGGTTGGAAAAGGTGAATCGATGGCAGAAATAAGACAGAAGTGAGCGAGAACAGGGGAGATGGAAGAAGAGAAGGAGAGAGGAAGGGAGAGAGGCTTAGAGCACAAATACGGGGAGTGAGAGTGGGAGGGAGGGAGAGAAGACTAAATTAAGAAACAAGGAATGTGGAGAGAGCGAGCGAGAGAGAGAGAGAGAGAGAGAGATGAGGAGACGTAGAGGCTCTATCGGAGTCTGAAATCTGAAAGGGTTTTCTGGGTCATGGTCCTGTCAGCTCCAGTGGGGATAAGGAGAGATAAGGCTCTGGTGGTGATAACACACAGGATGAGGAAACACATACAGACACACTGTCAGACAGGCAAAGAGGAAGAGAAAACAGCAGGCTCTGTCAGAGAGTGGTGTGTTGTGGGTGTGTCTGTGTTGGCTCCGTCAGAGAGAGGTGTGTTGTGGGTGTGTCTGTGTTGGCTCCGTCAGAGAGAGGTGTGTTGTGGATGTGCCTGTGTTGGCTCCGTCAGAGAGAGGCGTGTTATGGGTGTGCCTGTGTTGGCTCAGTCAGAGAGAGGTGTGTTGTGGGTGTGTCGGCTCCGTCAGAGAGAGGTGTGTTGTGGATGTGCCTGTGTTGCCTCCGTCAGAGAGAGGTGTGTTGTGGGTGTGTCTCTGTTGGCTCCATCAGAGAGAGGTGTGTTGTGGGTGTGTCTGTGTTGGCTCCGTCAGAGAGAGGTGTGTTGTGGATGTGCCTGTGTTGGCTCCGTCAGAGAGAGGTGTGTTGTGGATGTGCCTGTGTTGGCTCCGTCAGAGAGAGATGTGTTGTGGATGTGCCTGAGTTGGCTCCGTCAGAGAGAGCTGTGTTGTGGATGTGCCTGTGTTGGGTCCGTCAGAGAGAGGTGTGTTGTGGGTGTGTCTCTGTTGGCTCCATCAGAGAGAGGTGTGTTGTGTGTGTGTGTCTGTGTTGGCTCAGTCAGAGAGAGGTGTGTTGTGGGTGTGTCGGCTCTGTCAGAGAGAGGTGTGTTGTGGATGTGCCTGTGTTGGTTCCGTCAGAGAGAGGTGTGTTGTGGGTGTGTCTCTGTTGGCTCCATCAGAGAGAGGTGTGTTGTGGGTGTGTCTGTGTTGACTCCGTCAGCTCTGTAATGGCTGATTATGCTCATTATGCTCTGCCTGGGACAAATTACCAAACACCTAAACTCCATGCATCATTACCCAACTTACACACACACACACACACACACACACACACACACACCAAAACAAAGACAAAGACAAATATAATGATAGCCACCTACACAAGTGCTAAAAGACATTCTCCAATGCCTACACTTCTATGTCCTTAAGTGTCCCTTTTTATTCATGTTTCTTCCAATTGAGTATGTGTGAAGTTAATCATGTTTGTTCATTATGTGAAGTGAATAGTTGTTCCCGCCCGGCAGAGTTGTATTATTGACAGTGGAGCGGGGTGAAATGTTGAACATGTAAAGGGGATTGGAGATCTGAGATAGCGCTATATAATTTCCCCTGGAGTACAATCCCATTTCACAAAGAGGAGAAGAAATAAAGAGACATTATAGAGAGCCATCCAGCCGAACTAACCCAGTCTGACAACTGAGTCAGAGCACAGCCAAGGGGGAGGGGGGGAGAGAGGGAGAGAGAGAGAGAGAGAGAGAGAGAGAGAGAGAGAGAATCAAATCTCTTTTTAATCGGTCTCTCCACCGACTGTCTCAGTGTAGTCATGTTAGCTGTGCTACTTCTGTTCGAGTTTCTTATGTCAATACTAGGTCCATGTGTAACATGAACAAGCAGATACAAAGGCCACACATGGATGGCCTTTGTGTGTGTGTCACTGTGTGTGGTAGCAGCATTACACGTGTTAGCTACGTCTGTGTGACTGTGTGTGGTAGCAGCATTACACGTGTTAGCTACGTCTGTGTGACTGTGTGTGGTAGCAGCATTACACGTGTTAGCTACGTCTGTGTGACTGTGTGTGGTAGCAGCATTACACGTGTTAGCTACGTCTGTGTCACTGTGTGTGGTAGCAGCATTACACGTGTTAGCTACGTCTGTGTGACTGTGTGTGGTAGCAGCATTACACGTGTTAGCTACGTCTGTGTGACTGTGTGTGGTAGCAGCATTACACGTGTTAGCTGCGTCTGTGTGACTGTGTGTGGTAGCAGCATTACACGTGTTAGCTACGTCTGTGTGACTGTGTGTGGTAGCAGCATTACACGTGTTAGCTACGTCTGTGTGACTGTGTGTGGTAGCAGCATTACACGTGTTAGCTGCGTCTGTGTGACTGTGTGTGGTAGCAGCATTACACGTGTTAGCTGCGTCTGTGTGACTGTGTGTGGTAGCAGCATTACACGTGTTAGCTACGTCTGTGTGACTGTGTGTGGTAGCAGCATTACACGTGTTAGCTGCGTCTGTGTGACTGTGTGTGGTAGCAGCATTACACGTGTTAGCTGCGTCTGTGTGACTGTGTGTGGTAGCAGCATTACACGTGTTAGCTGCGTCTGTGTGACTGTGTGTGGTAGCAGCATTACACGTGTTAGCTGCGTCTGTGTGACTGTGTGTGGTAGCAGCATTACACGTGTTAGCTGCGTCTGTGTGACTGTGTGTGGTAGCAGCATTACACGTGTTAGCTACGTCTGTGTCACTGTGTGTGGTAGCAGCATTACACGTGTTAGCTGCGTCTGTGTGACTGTGTGTGGTAGCAGCATTACACGTGTTAGCTACGTCTGTGTGACTGTGTGTGGTAGCAGCATTACACGTGTTAGCTGCGTCTGTGTGACTGTGTGTGGTAGCAGCATTACACGTGTTAGCTGCGTCTGTGTGACTGTGTGTGGTAGCAGCATTACACGTGTTAGCTGCGTCTGTGTGACTGTGTGTGGTAGCAGCATTACACGTGTTAGCTGCGTCTGTGTGACTGTGTGTGGTAGCAGCATTACACGTGTTAGCTGCGTCTGTGTGACTGTGTGTGGTAGCAGCATTACACGTGTTAGCTGCGTCTGTGTGACTGTGTGTGGTAGCAGCATTACACGTGTTAGCTGCGTCTGTGTGACTGTGTGTGGTAGCAGCATTACACGTGTTAGCTGCGTCTGTGTGACTGTGTGTGGTAGCAGCATTACACGTGTTAGCTACGTCTGTGTCACTGTGTGTGGTAGCAGCATTACACGTGTTAGCTGCGTCTGTGTGACTGTGTGTGGTAGCAGCATTACACGTGTTAGCTACGTCTGTGTGACTGTGTGTGGTAGCAGCATTACACGTGTTAGCTGCGTCTGTGTGACTGTGTGTGGTAGCAGCATTACACGTGTTAGCTGCGTCTGTGTGACTGTGTGTGGTAGCAGCATTACACGTGTTAGCTGCGTCTGTGTGACTGTGTGTGGTAGCAGCATTACACGTGCGACTGTGTGTGTTGTGTGAAGCTTGACAGCTGTGTGTGTGTGTGTGTGGTGATGGTGATGGTGGGTGTCTTTTGCGCGTGAGAGGATACAGTCCGTTACGTTAGAGCCTGGGAAAAGAAGATAGGCCTCCCCCTCTCTCTGTTCATTTTCCTAATTCGTTTCTTAATGGCATACATTAAAAGTATGTCACTGGTTGGAGGAGGGTAGCAGGACCGTTGGGAGAAAATAAATTAATAGATATATATCTACAGCATATGTAGAAAAACAAATCTGTTCTACATTTTCCATAAGTTCTTAATGTCAGATTTATTTTTATTTCACCTTTATTTAACCAAGTAGGCCAGTTGAGAACAAGTTCTCATTTACATCTGCGTTCTGGCCAAGACAAAGCAAAGCAATGCGACAAAAACAACAACACGGAGTTACACATGGGATAAACAAACGTACAGTCAAGGTCATATGAGTATCAAGGTCATAAAAAAAAAACTTGCAGACACACTAATGTTTAAACTGTATTTCCTGGTTGTAGGCATGTTTTAACACCCGTTTGCTCACAGACCATATAAACTAAGTGCCACTCTTTGTGAGTTCTCAGATGCACGCTCAAGGTGGACTGACAGGCAGCTGAGAGGTCTCAGTCAGTCTCTAGTACCTGAAGAGAGGAGGCACAGTCATATTAGGGACGGTGATGACTATAGAGATCCTCTTCCTGAAGCCATTACATCATCACCCTCACACTCGGGCAGATTGTTGGGCCTTTTCTACTTCTATTAAAGACTTGGCCTACCGAGAATTAAGCCTTTGGCATGACAGCAAACCCCATAGCCTTAGGGGTGGTAGCAGAATGTGTGTGATCCTGTGTGTAAGAGTATATGGCAGCCTATGGGTACAGTAACCAGATCAACAAGTGCATGTTTAAGCATGAGCTCCATCATGTTATAGTTAATACCCCGTGTTGCAGAGATCAACTCTATATTACCCTGGTATCCTCTCTCTCTCACTCACTCACTCACTCACTCACTCACTCACTCACTCACTCACTCACTCACTCACTCACTCACTCACTCACTCACTCACTCACTCACTCACTCACTCACTCACTCACTCACTCACTCACTCACTCACTCACTCACTCACTGTCTGTCTGTCTGTCTTTATTTCTTTCCCCATCCCTCTATCTCCCTCTGTCCTTGTCCCTAGTGAACAGCTGGTGGAAAGAACTCCCCCAATCCCCTGACCACTAATCTCTGTCTCTGCTCACACGATTGTCTGTAAAAAGAATGTCTGCACGTGTGTCAGTGTGTGTGTGTCTATGAGAGAGAGATAGAGAGTCCGTGCAGAATTCCTGCCTCCATGTAAAAAAAAAAGGGTGTGAGCGTGTGTGTGTGTGTGTTAATGTCAGTTGCTGGCACAACCAGAAGGTTATTGAATCACTGTGTTCAACCTCTTTAATCCAATTAGTTTGGGAATCTTACGGCGTTACATTTATCAGCGAAGAAAACACACACACACACACACACACACACACACACACACACACACACACAGTACACGGTTAAGCACATGCAGAAAAACATGCTGAAACATACAGCTTCAAGTTCCTCCTCATACACATCACTGTTAAACTGAAATGGTCCACCCACACAGACAGTGTGGTGAAGAAGGCGCAACATCAACCTCAGGAGGCTAAATAAATTTGGCTTATCACCCAAAACCCTCACTAACTTCTACAGATGCACAATTGAGAGCATCCTGTCGGGCTGCATCACCGCCTGGTACGGCAACTGCACCGCCATCAACCGCAAAGCTCTCTAGAGGGCGGTGCGGTCTGCCCAACGCATTACTGGGGGAAAACTTCCTGCCCTCCAGGACACCTACAGCACCCGTTGCCACAGGAAGACCAAAAAGATCATCAAAGACATCAACCACCCGAGCCACTGCCTGTTCACTCCGCTATCATCCAGAAGGCGAGGTCAGTACAGGTGCATCAAAGCTGGGGCTGAGTGACTGAAAAACAGCTTCTATCTCAAGGCCATCAGACTGCTAAACAGCCATCACAAACACACCAGAGGCGGCTGCCTATAGACACTGATTAGAAATCACAGGCCACTTGAAGGAAATGAAACTTTACTCATCTCATATGTTTAAACTGTACACTATACCATTCTTCAGTATGTTAGTCACTTAATCGTGTTTATATATCACCAACCTCTTATGTGTATACTGCATACTATAAAGCTTACTATGCCACTGTTTCTTAGTCCAATGCTGCTCTGACATGTATGTATATATTCTCAATCCATTCCTTACTTAGATTTGTGTGTATTTGGGTATATGATGTGAAACTGTTAGATAATACTTGTTATATATTACTGCACTGTCGGCGCTAGAAGCAAAAGCATTTCGCTACTCCCGCAATAACATCTGCTAAACACGTGTATGTGGCCAATACGATTTGATTTGAGATGGATGTTTGAATATACACAAGCACATCTCTCATTTCTGTTGCAGTCTCCACACACACAACTACAGTGTGGTGCGGTGGTGATTGTTGACCTAGATCGGGGAGGAGACATGTCATTTTGTGTTACTCACAGGCATCATCATCATCACCCCCAGCTCTCTCTCTCTCTCTCTCTCTCTCTCTCTCTCTCTCTCTCTCTCTCTCTCTCTCTCTCTCTCTCTCTCTCTCTCTCTCTCTCTCTCTCTCTCTCTCTCTCTCTCTCTCTCTCTCTCTCTCTCTCTCTCTCTCTCTCTCTCTCTCTCTCTCTCTCTCTCTCTCTCTCTCTCTCTCTCTCTCTCTCTCTCTCTCTCTCTCTCTCTCTCTCTCTCTCTCTCTCTCTCTCTCTCTCTCTCTCTCTCTCTCTCTCTCTCCCTCTCTCCCTCTCAGAAAACGGTCTGCTCCTTTTCGTTATTTTAGCTTAACACTGATAAATAATCAAACCAGCTCCTCGATGATTAACCTCTCTACAGAGGTCACACTGATGCACTAGAAAACACACTGACAATGGCCAACCCGCCAGCAGCCAACACACTCGTACCCAGTTTGTGTCAGGCAAAACACACCCACCCATGCACACAAGCACACAGTCACACTTGGAGCATCAGCTTGATAAAAGGCCACACACAGACAGACACCCTCCACTGTGATGCGAGTCATTTAGAGTGTGCGTTTGGCTTGATGTGATCATGGTGCCGCATTGTTGGACTTCCTCTCTCATCTCTCATGTTGTTTTTGGGATGGCTGTGGCTGAAGTGCTCCCATGGGAGCTGTGTGACTGCTGAGTGATCAAACCAAGTTGACGGAGCTCCTATAACAGCGGTACACTGAGACAACAGAGAAAGAGAACGCTCCATAATACTCTGACAGTAAAACATCTCTATGTAATCTGATACTCTTACAACATACCTGCATCCACTTGTCTGACTATATCTAACCGAAATCACTACAGAGCACAATGCTTCACAATGAAACGCACACAACTGTACCTACACACACACCAGTTAAAACCCAAAGCTAGAAAAGTTAACATACACACACACACACAGACAGACACCTGCAGCTTTGGCCCTAAGTACCCTATGACCCCACCTGGGATTTGAACACACAACTTCTTGGTTCACGGCATGCTGATCTTCCTGCTATGCCACCATGTCTGTGTCAATGACTGATTTCACCTGTATTGCCAGACTTTGCACTAAATCTCAGCTCTGTTAAAAGTACACTCAAGAAAAACTATTTTATTTATCATAGTGATTAAGGAGTGACATTAAAGGGCCTCCCAAGTGGCACAGCGGTTTAAGGCACTGCCTCGCACAATTGTCCCAGCATCGTCCCGGGTAGGGGAGGATTTGGCCGGCCTGGATGTCCTTGTCCCATCGCACTCTAGCGACTCCTGTGGCAGGCCGGGCGCACGCACGCTGACACAGTCGCCAGGTGTACGGTGTTTCCGTGCAGCTGGCTTCCGGGTTAAGCGTGCATTGTGTCAAGAAGCAGTGCGGCTTGGCAGGGTCGTGTTTCGGAGGACGCACGGCTCTCGACCTTCGCCTCTCCTGAGTCCGTACGGGAGTTGCAGCGATGGGACAAGACTGTAACTACCAATTGGATATGACGAAAAAGGGGTAAAAAACAGAATATATATAAAACAGAGTAACATTAGATAACTATACAGAAAAATTAAAAATAGCTGAAATAAGTAAATCAAATCAATGATGAGAGAACAGAGATTAACTGACACAGACATGGTGGCGTAGCAGGAAGATCGGAATGCCATGAACCAAGAAGTTGTGTGTTCAAATCCCAGGTGAGGACATGAATAATAGTTACTGTATAAATGAACATTCACAATGTTAACATGTGTCAAATATGTAAATTGAATGTTAAAAGCACTGTTTGTGTTGCACAGCTTTTTTTTGTAATGATGCCCAAATAATAATTTATAGTTGGATGAATATACTGTATGAGATAAGTTGAGCAAACACACCATTTTAAATAAGTTTTGGCCAACATTTTTGGTTCAGGTAACAGTTTAGTAAAGAAAAAACCAATGACAATAATAGTTAGTTGAAACAACTCGTTTTGTGTTTGTTTGGCTGGCTAGGCTGGTGTGGTGCGGGCAGTGGCGGCATATAGCTGGCTGTGGGCTGGAGACCAAGTCGACTGGATCATTCCACCACTGCTCTCCACCATGCATAACGGCCCATTAAACGCCAGTGATCAAACGACCTCAACATGTTTATGCAAATATGTAAAACAGCAGGCTGGCGAGTGAATTCCCTCTCCCCACCCAGCTTTCTCTGTCTCTCAGTGCTCCAACTCATTACTGACGTATTGGAACATTTTGCTAATGCTGAGATGGGTTAACTAAATGTGAATTCCCCACGGTTAGATTAACCCAACACACTAGCAAATGTCTATCTAGCATCTGTCATAAAGGTAGAAATGAAAACAAAGCCAGAAAGCAAAAATAAAAACATTAAACCATTTCACAACCTATATAAAAACAAAATAATGCATCTTGTCTATATGCAGTGAGGTGAGACATATTTTCCAAGTACTCTTGTTTGGATTTGCAATACAAGTGTGTGTAATCATGCCTTTCCATATCTCCCTAGGGAGTGTGTGTGATTTGATGTGAGTGGCACTCTATATATAGAGTCTCTGACTGTCATGGCTGGATCAGAGAATATAGAGCACAGCCTGCTGAGCTGCTCCTGTCATGAAGGGGAGTACACACTCCTGAGCCCCAGGCATCTCACACACGCTCACATTCTGCCACCCCTGGCATTGTTGGTACACACACTATCTATTACAGAGCTAGGAGGGAGGCTAGAAAACAGAGGTACAGTGGCACTGCTCATCACACATTGTGAGAGACATATGGAAATACTTTCTCATGGAGACACAGAAATACAATTCACTCACTCACTCACTCACTCACTCACTCACTCACTCACTCACTCACTCACTCACTCACTCACTCACTCACTCACTCACTCACTCACTCACCCACCCACCCACCCACCTACCCACCCATCTATCATCTCTCTCATTCTCACACACACGGCCCCTCACCTATGATGTAGTAGTCTGTCATGGTCTTGAACTCGTGTCCCCACAGGTTGGGGGAAAACTCCTGGAACTTGATGGTGAAGCGCATGTCACTGCTGGGCTTGTCACAGGTGAGCAGCAGGTTGGGCGCGCCCATCACCTCACAGCGGTCGGCCTGCTCGCGCATGGACACCAGGTACAGCTTGTAGTACTCATACTCACTGGGGGAGCGGGGGCCTGGGGGGTTGGAGGCTGGACAGATCAGGTCCAGACGATCCCCTATCTGGGGGTACAACACATACCCCCTGTCATCCTGGAACCTGCAGAGGGAGACAGGAAGAGAGAGAGAGAGAGAGAGAGGGAGGTAAGAATGGTCTCCATGGCAACAAATGATTGGCAGTGTGATATTTACCCATCTCTGTGTCTAACAGCTTTTGTTTGGAGAGCAGGCCTCTCATCTATTCATGGCACAGTTTGGAGGAACAGACGAGTGCCTGTGGGAGCACTGGGTGTGCAGGTACATGCATGGCTGTGGGAGTGGTATGTGTGTTTCTTTCTGTGGATTAATTTGTGTGGTAGAGAGAGAGAGAGAGAGAGAGAGAGAGAGAGAGAGAGAGAGAGAGAGAGAGAGAGAGAGAGAGAGAGAGAGAGAGAGAGAGAGAGAGAGAGCTACTGAGTAATAATAGAAAAATAAAAAGTTGTATTGTCACATACACTGTATAGGTGCAGTGAAATGTATTGTTTTACAATGTCAGCCACAGTAGTAGGCCCCCTGGAGCAAATTAGGGTTAAAAGAGTAGTTCACTATTTTACAACTTGATGTTAGATGGTTCCTCACCCTGAAAGTAGGAGAAACTGTAATCCCTGGTTCAGTTTTCTTTAAACAGCCTCTACAAACAAAACAAGCTAATCACCAATGGAAGTTTTTATTTTGTATTGCCAAATCACCTTTCAGTAACATCAAACTTTTTGATTATTATATGTTTATGTTTAAGATGCCCCCATCACTTCTATTGATTGATAGCTGTGGTGTCTAAGGTTGGCTGATGTTTGTAGTGGCTGTTTAAAGAAAACTGAACCATGGAATACAGTTTCTCTTGGCCCAAAGACTACGCTCTTAGAAAATATCACATAGGGAAACCCTTTGAAGAACCCCATTTGATTCCTTGTAAAACCCTTTTAGGTTCAACCTAAGTGTATGTAAACTTCCGACTTCAACTGTAAAGTGTACATGTAAATGTTATAGGTAGAACTCTTGTGGGTTCCATGTAGAACCCTCAGTGGAAAGGGTTCAACATGGAACCCACAAGAGTTCTACCTATAACATTTACATGTACACTTTACAGTTGAAGTCGGAAGTTTACATACACTTAGGTTGAAGTCATTAAAACTAATTTTTCAACCACTCCACAGATTTCATGTTAACAAACTATAGTTTTGGCAAGTCGGTTAAGACATATACTTTGTGCATGACACAAGTAATTCTTCCAACAATTGTTTACAGACATATTATTTCACTTATAATTCACTATAATCACAATTCCAGTGGGTCAGAAGTTTACATACACTAAGTTGACTGTGCCTTTAAACAGCTTGGAAAATTCCAGAAAATTATATCATGGCTTTAGAAGCTTCTGATAGGCTAATTGACATAATTTGAGTCAATTGGAGGTGTACCTGTGGATGTATTTCAAGGCCTACCTTAAGTGCCTCTTTGCTCAACATCATGGGAAAAAAATGTGTAGACCTCCACAAGTCTGGTTAATCTTTGGGAGCAATTTCCAAACACCTGAAGGTACCACCTTCACCTGTACAAACAATAGTATGCAAGTATAAACACCATGGGACCACGCAGCCGTCATACCTCTCAGGAAGGAGACGCGTTCTGTCTCCTAGAGATGAATGTACTTTGGTGCGAAAAGTGCAAATCAATCCCAGAACAACAGCAAAGGACCTTGTGAAGATGCTGGAGGAAATGGGTACAAAAGTATCTATATCCACAGTAAAACGAGTCCTATATCGACATAACCTGAGAGGCCGCTCAGCAAGGAAGAAGCCACTGCTCCAAAACCGCCATAAAAAAGCCAGACTACGGTTTGCAACTGCTCATGGGAACAAATACCGTGCTTTTTGAAGAAATGCCCTCTGGTCTGATTAAATAAAATAGAACTGTTTGGCCATAATGACCATCGTTATGTTTGGAGGAAAAAGGTGGAGGCTTGCAAGCCGAAGAACACCATCCCAACCGTGAAGCACGGGGGTGGCAGCATCATGTTGTGGGGGTGCTTTGCTGCAGGAGGGACTGGTGCACTTTACAATATAGATGGCATCATGAGGAAGGACATTTTTGTGGATATATTGAAGCAACATCTCAAGACATTAGTCAGGAAATTAAAGCTTGGTCGCAAATGGGTCTTCCAAATGGACAATGACCCCAAGCATACTTCCAAAGTTGTGGCAAAATGGCTTAAGGACAACAAAGTCAAGGTATTGGAGTGGCCATCACAAAGCCCTCACCTCAATCCTATAGAAGATTTGTGGGCAGAACTGAAAAGGTATGTGTGAGCAAGGAGCCCTACAAACCTGACTCAGTTATACCAGTTCTGTCAGGAGGAATGGGCCAAAATTCACCCAGCTTATTGTGGGAAGCTTGTGGAAGGCTACCCGAACCAAGATAAACAATTTAAAGGCAATACTACCAAATACTAATTGAGTTTATGTAAACTTCTGACCCACTGGGAATGTGATTAAAGAAATAAAAGCTGAAATAAATAATTCTCTCTACTATTATTCTGACATTTCACATTCTTAAAATAAAGTGGTGATCCTAACTG
The DNA here is from genome assembly GCA_023634145.1 of Thymallus thymallus. Classification (NCBI taxonomy): domain Eukaryota; kingdom Metazoa; phylum Chordata; class Actinopteri; order Salmoniformes; family Salmonidae; genus Thymallus; species Thymallus thymallus. Next base: position 6,509,772 of record CM042391.1, on the reverse strand, counting down.
ACCTAAGACAGGGAATTTTTACTAGGATTAAATGTCAGGAATTGTGAAAAACTGAGTTTAAATGTATTTGGCTAAGGTGTATGTAAACTTCCGACTTCAACTGTAAGTCATTTAGCAGACTCTCTTATCCAGAGCGACTTACAGTTAGTTAGTGCATACATGTTCATACTTTTTTCATAACCAAAAAAGGTTCTCCTTTGGGGACAGCCGCATAACCCTTTTTTCTAAGAGTATACTTTCAGGTTAAGGAACCATCTAACATCAAGTTGTAAATAGTGAACTACAGATTTTTCTGGCCCAATGCTCTAAACGCTAGGCTACTTGCCGTCCTTAAAAAGAAAAGGGTGAGCTCAACTAATGAAGAGATGACGGAGAGAGAGAGAGAGAGAGAGAGAGAGAGATGAGGAGACGTAGAGGCTCTATCGGAGTCTGAAATCTGAAAGGGTTTTCTGGGTCATGGTCCTGTCAGCTCCAGTGGGGATAAGGAGAGATAAGGTTCTGGTGGTGATAACACACAGGATGAGGAAACACATACAGACACACTGTCAGACAGGCAAAGAGGAAGAGAAAACAGCAGGCTCTGTCAGAGAGAGGTGTGTTGTGGGTGTGTCTGTGTTGGCTCTGTCAGAGAGAGGTGTGTTGTGGGTGTGTCTGTGTTGGCTCAGTCAGAGAGAGGTGTGTTGTGGGTGTGTCTGTGTTGGCTCAGTCAGAGAGAGGTGTGTTGTGGGTGTGTCTGTGTTGGCTCAGTCAGAGAGAGGTGTGTTGTGGGTGTGTCTGTGTTGGCTCAGTCAGAGAGAGGTGTGTTGTGGGTGTGTCTGTGTTGGCTCTGTCAGAGAGAGGTGTGTTGTGGGTGTGTCTGTGTTGGCTCCGTCAGAAAGAGGTGTGTTGTGGGTGTGTCTGTGTTGGCTCCATCAGAAAGAGGTGTGTTGTGGGTGTGTCTGTGTTGACTGCATCAGAGAGAAGTGTGTTGCGGGTGTGTCTGTTTTGGCTCCGTCAGAGGGATGTGTGTTGTGGATGTGCCTGTGTTGGCTCCATCAGAGAGAGGTGTGTTGTGGGTGTGTCTGTGTTGGCTGCATCAGAGAGAGGTGTATTGTGTGTGTGTCTGTGTTGGCTCTGTCAGAGAGAGGTGTGTTGTGGGTGTGTCTGTGTTGGCTCCATCAGAAATAGGTGTGTTGTGTGTGTGTCTGTGTTGGCTCCGTCAGAGAGAGGTGTATTGTGTGTGTGTCTGTGTTGGCTCTGTCAGAGAGAGGTGTGTTGTGGGTGTGTCTGTGTTGGCTCCATCAGAAATAGGTGTGTTGTGTGTGTCTGTGTTGGCTCCGTCAGAGAGAGTTGTGTTGTGTGTGTGTCTGTGTTGGCTCCGTCAGAGAGAGTTGTGTTGTGTGTGTGTCTGTGTTGGCTCCGTCAGAGAGAGGTTTGCGTCAGAGAGTGGTGTGTTGTGTGTGTGCCTGTTTTGCGTGGCCGATCTCAGGCACAACAAACATTACCCTGTCATTTAGAGGACGCCCTTAACCATTTCCAAGTTAACACAAATCAAATCAGCACCTGCATTAACAAGACTTTCAACAAGACTGCAATTTGCCGCCGACCATAGTCAGACAGAGTCTACACTGCAATACAGAACAGCTTCAGTGAGGGAATGGAGGCTACAGGCTTGGATGAGTCCTCTGTCTGGGTTATTCTGCATGCTTTCACCATGTTAGCCAGAAAGCTGGAGTAAAATGTTTTTGTTATTTGTATTAATTGACAACTAATCTCTCTAATTGTTACTCTTATCCACAAATGGTTCCTCCCTATTAATCATAGAGTCAGTTATGTTGCCATGGCTTTCGCTTTGGTTTTTAATACAACTTCTTGGACTTGTGGGATTTCGAGGTGGTTTTTGTAGTCTGGCATTCCACTGTGAATTTTTCCATAATTCTTGCTAAATCCAACAGCAGTTAACAGTCTAGAGGACACATTTAATTCAGTGTGAATTCACTGTCTTTTCACGGTGCAACCATGCTAAACTGCCCACCTTGAATCTCTAACAGACCTCCAGTCACAAGCTTAACCCAACATCAGAATATATTACACCACCAGATGACTATTGCTCTGCTTAGAAGAACCCTTGAGCAGATGAAGTTGCAGAGAGCCTCAGCTCCCTGGCTCTCCATTAAACGCTTAGTGCCCTGAGAGCCTGGTGACATTTCAGCACAAGGAGGGACAAGCAGACAAATTAACCAGGGAGCTCCAGGCTCCTTCTCTCTCTCTCCTTCCTTCTCTCAGATCAAGGTGTTTTGGAAGAGAGGGAAACAGGGGTTTGGGGCATTTGTCAGAGCATGATAATAAATCATTGGCTGTTACTTTCCCTTTGAGGTTTTTGCTGTGACACTATGACTGATACAGTATGCACCATGTAGTGGCTTAAACCTGGGCCCTAATACAACTAGGCCCTGGCCCTGCATGATCACATTTAGATAGGCCAGAGGTTCACAGTGATCTGATAATGAGAGACACTGACCTCTTCATTTGTCGGGACGCATCGCACAGAGACGTCGTCTGCTCAGCAAACACACCACATCTATGCTATCACATGGGATCCTACACTAGCTGTTCTACAGTAAATTATTATTGTGCAGGCCTTTGAGTCAGACACCCCACATTTATTATATATAGGCATACAGTAACGATTTAATACTGAGCCTATTTGTTATATTTAAGGCTCCTTATTGGGACATTCCAATGTGTACGATGTCTATTCATCCTCCTAATGTCAAGGTTCCCATGACTCAACATCCCCCATCATACTCTGCTGTATTCAAGTTGCCAATCAAGTGTGTATGTGACATGAGTGATTACAACAGATTCCATAGTCACTCTCCTGTCATAACTGTAGCCTTAGGTCACATCCTGTCACTACAGGCCTGACGCAATTCAGAGCTACACGCTGTTGACCTTGCTAAGTGGGTTCAAAGTTTAAGGCTGGGATGGAAGCCTGACTGTTGGTGACATCATGGTGACAGTTGAAGGTCCATCAGGTATTAGTATTAAGAGAGAAAGCATGATTGTACATACAGTGCATTCGGAAAGTATTCAGACCCCTTGACTTTTTCCACATTTTGTCACGTTACAGCGTTATTCTAAAATGTATACAATTGTTTCTTCCCCCCTCATCAATCTACACACAATACCCCATAATGACAAAGCAAAAACAGGTTTAGATTTTTTTGCAAATGTATTCAGACCCTTTACTCAGTACTTTGTTGAAGCAACTTTGGAAGCGATTACAGCCTCGAGTCTTCTTAGGTATGAAGCTACAAGCTTGGCACACATGTAAGGTTGCACATTTTGGGAAATATTCAGAGGTGGAATATTCAGTGGAAATGAACGGTAATATATGGGAATTAACTGGAATATATGGGAATTAACTGGAATATATGGGAATTAACTGGAATATATGGGAATTAACGGAACTATATGCAAATTAATATTAATACCATTTAAATGTAGATGTTTTTTGCATTGGATATATTTACCATATCATATGGAGACAGAAACATAAACCTTTTACCTTATCATAAGTAGACATAGTTGCAAATGATTAAATCCTTCCTAAAGAAAAAAACAAAAAAACAATTTAGTTACAAATGTAACTTTAATTAAATGAGTTGACTCTTCACATGGGATGATTTCACTGGACAACAAAAGGAAGGGAATATTGAATGATCCCCAATGATCCATCGCATCTCACAAAAAACGTTTTCAACATACATCTGTAAAATGATAGTCTAGAAACTAAAGCTTTGGTTGTCTTCCTCTCAGGCTTCCATGTCTCCTCCTTGGACCTCCTCAATGTCCACCTCTTGAACATCAGACTCTGAGGCCTCATCTTCACTGTCACTTTCCAACCATGTTGAGGATGGCTCGTTGTCAAGCTCAAAAAGCCTAAAATTTGCCCGGATAGCCACCATTTTCTCAACCCTTGTATTGGTCAGCCTGTTGCATGCTTTGGTCTGTGTGTTCCCAAACAAGGACGAGTTGCGCTCTGAGGCGGCTGATGTTGGTGGGATTTGGAGGATGATGGAGGCAACAGGGGAAAGAGCCTAAGATCCACAAAGTCCCTTCCACCAGGTGGCTGATGAGATATGTTGGCACGACTGCTATATTGCATCTTCATCCCAAAGCCCTTGCTTGGAAGTGTACTTCGCCAGACTGCCAAGAATCTTGCCCTCATCCAGGCCAAGTGGCGTGACACGGTAGTGATGACACCATAGGCCTTGTTGATCTCTGCACCAGATTGAATGCTCTTGCCAGCATACTTTGGGTCCAATGCTTTTTTATGTATTTCAGAACTGCAGTTTCCTCTGCTTGGAGCAACAGTGAAGTGGGCAGGGCAGTATGGATTTCTTCTCTTACATCTGCAAGCAGTCTGAACATCAGACAGGATGGTATTGTCTCCCTCAATCTGTGCAATGGCTACTGCTATAGGTTTCAGGAGTTTCACGCTGCTTACCACTCTCCCAAAATACATAATCCAGGAGGATCCTCTTGATGGGGCTGTCCATATCGGCAGACTGTGATATGGCCATTTCTTGGAGAGACTCCTTCCTTTCCAGGAGCCTGTCAAACACCCCAACGGGTGTTGCTGGGCAGCTTCAATGTGGTGCTCTTATTCTTCTCACTTTGCTTGGTGAGGTAGATTGAGGCTATAATTTGATGACCCTTCACATACCTAACCATTTCCTTGGCTATCTTGTAGAGTGTATCCATTGTTTTCAGTGCCGTGATGTCCTTGAGGAGCAGATGCAATGCATGAGCCCATTGGCTAATGGGTGTGATGTGAGGGTAGGACTTGGCACTTTAGACCAAGCAGCCTTCATGTTCGCATCATTGTCTGTCACCAGTGCAAATATCTTCTGTGGTCCAAGGTCATTGATGACTGCCTTCAGCTCATCTGCAGTGTAGAGACCGGTGTGTCTGTTGTCCCTTGTGTCTGTGCTCTTGTAGAAGACTGGTTGAGGGGTGGAGATGATGTAGTTAATTATTCCTTATTCCACGAACATTCAACCACCCATCAGAGATGATTGCAATACAGTCTGCTTTCTCTATGATTTGCTTGTCCTTCACTTGAACTCTGCAGCACTCCGCCAATCAGGCCTTTATGGTAGAGTGGCCAGACGGAAGCCACTCCTCAGTAAAAGGCACATGACAGCCTGCTTGATTTTTTCCAAAAGGCACCTAAAGGACTCTCAGACCATGAGAAACAAGATTCTCTTGTCTGATGAAACCAAGATTGAACCAGGAGTTTCACGCTGCTTACCACTCTCTCCCAAAATACATCATCCAGGAGTCTTCTTTCTCTATGATTTGCTTGTCCTTCACGATTTGCTTGTCCTTCTGTTGAACTCTGCATCCAGCAAATTATTAGATAAAGCACGTTTGGTTGGAGGGGTGTATGCTGGGCGAAGAACATTCAGAAATCTCTTCCAATACAGATTGCCTGTGAGCATCAGAGGTGAACCAGTCGCATACACAGCTCGAGCAAGACATCATCATCAGCATTTCTCTGACTACGTTCCTCCATTAAGTAAAACTTCTTATTCAAGGACCATGAGCTGATGCTATCGATAAGGTGTATAATTTTCACCTCGAATAGAAGTATAGGGACTTTTGTCAGAGGTTGCTTGTTGTGAGCACTGAGGGAACTTTATGCACTTGGCCAGATGATTCTGCATCTTTGTTGCATTCTTCACATATGATTTGGCACAGTATTTGCAAATGTACACAGCTTTTCCTTCTACATTAGCTGCAGTAAAATGTATCCACACATCAGATAGTGCCTGTGGCATTTTCCTCTAAAGATTAGGAAAAAAATCAGGAAAAAAAACAATTCCATGTACAGATAAATAGTTAAGCAGTTAGATTAAACAACTCCTTTGTAAGATCAATGTTTTAAAATTAAACATGTATGTAAACTGTTGAATTAACACTCCTCAGTTAGCAGGCTCAAGCAAGCTAAAACCCACATGGTAGCAAAAACTAACTAGCAGAAATTGTTAACAAGTTAGAAATTATTTAAACACACTTTGCTGTTGGTTACTATTTACTAGTTAACAAAAAAGAATGTATGTCATATAAAATATATTCACCCCACCCAGTATTGTAATCAAAACTTACCAGAAAGCATGTAGTCCTTGGCTCAGACAGTGTAGTAGTGTGGGCTCAATAGCATCTCATTATTGTTCAAGATCTTGAGAATCAGCTGTACATGTGATGGAAGAGTGCACTGCACATGTGATGGAAGAATGCACTGTGCATGCAGAGGGTTGCAATTCCATTGAATTGGGGATAGTTTAACCAAAATATGCCACAAGACCTAGAATTGCCTTATGCGTATCCGACAAAAAAAGGTTCACTGTTATAAGCTAACCTTTTTGAATTTATGCAAAATTACCCAAATTCCAGGGCTTAACTTCCCATTGAAAATGTCCGGAAAAATTTCGGAAATGTATTGCAAGGTAAACCTTCACCCAAGGTCCTAAGTGCTTTGGAGCAGGTTTTCATCAAGGATCTCTCTGTACCTTGCTCCGTTCATCTTTCCCTCAATCTCTGCCGCTGAAAGACATCCCCACCGTAGGGATGGTGCAAGATTTCCTCCAGACATGACGCTTGACATTCAGGCCAAAGAGTTCAATCTTGGTTTCATCAGACAAGAGAATCTTGTTTCTCATGGTCTGTGAGTCCTTTAGGTGCCTTTTGGAAAAAATCAAGCAGGCTTTCATGTGCCTTTTACTGAGGAGTGGCTTTCTTCTGGCCACTCTACCACAAAGGCCTGATTGGTGGAGTGCTGCAGAGATGGGAGAACCTTCCAGAAGGACAACCATCTTTACAGAGGAACTCTGGAGCTCTGTCAGAGTGACCATCAGGTTCTTGGTCACCTCCCTGACCAAGGCCCTTCTCCCCCGATTGCTCAGTTTGGCTGGGCGGCCAGCCCTAGGAAGAGTCTTGGTGGCTCCAAACGTCTTCCATTTAAGAATGATGGAGGCCACTGTGTTCTTAGGGACATTCCAATGCTGCAGACATTTTTTGGTACCCTTCCCCAGTTCTGTGCCTTTACACAATCCTGTCTCGGAGCTCTATGGACAATTCCTTCGACCTCATGGCTTGGTTTTTGCTCTGAAATGCTGTGAGACATATAGACAGGTGTGTGCCTTTCCAAATCACGTCCAATCAATTTAATTGACCACAGGTGGACTCCAAATAAGTTGTAGAAACATGTCAAGGATGATCAATGGAAACAGGATGCACCTGAGCTCAATTTCAAGTCTCATACAAAGGGTCTGAATACTTACAGAAATAAGGTATTTCTGTTTTAGCAAAAATTATAAAAACCTGTTTTTCTTAGTCATTATGGGGTATTTTGTGGAGATTGATGAGGATTTATTTTAATTTAATCCATTTTAGAATAAGGCTGTTACGTAACAAAATGGAAAAAATCAAGGGGTCTGCATACTTTCCGAATGTACTGTAGCTATGAAGCATGGACCATGGCCATATTCAACATAGTTGTGGGCCTTATAAAGATCGGTGGGCTCAAACTGCTGCTTGATGCTCATCTGGAGAATATTCAACACAGTTGTGGGCCTTATAAAGAACAGTGGGCTCAAATTGCTGCTTGATACTCATCTGGAGAAATGTTCATCTGATCTCACATTGATGCTGAAGAAAACTACATGAATATTGCATTTTCGTCTTCAACTTCTCTTTGTAAAACAATGCTAAATTAGTGCCTTCATCAGAGCTGCTGATGAAACAGATTCTGATGCCATATTCATGGTAGAGTTTTAAAACCGTGCCATCAATGATTAATCAGGATTGCATACATAAACTTTTAATACCAGATCAGTATGAATCAGTCCATTGTTGTTGTGACAACACACATGTCAAAGGAAGGGAAACCATAGCTTACTTGACTTTGAATCTATGTATGTTGATCATGTGTTGAAAGTCTCTACTTGTGGTCTGTGTGAGGCAACCCAGGATTCTGTTTGTTGCTGAATCCCATGGCCTTATTAGTGCAGTGGGCAGATTGGAATGGCCTTTAGACACCTTCATGGCAGAGTGTTTACGGGAATGTGGGTGTTTGCTTCACTGCCTGCCTGTGCCCTCTTCTCCTATTTCACTGCACTAGCTGTAGTTCTAGCTATAACCCCACCTCTTATGAATACACTTCCAGCTCCATTTTTGCTCTCACCATTCTGCCTCACTGCTCTGTTGAAGATGGTTTCAGGCAAACTTCCCCAGTAATTCCCACTGCAGCTTCATGCTGCTGCCCCTGCCCCAGCCTGGAGTTCCTGTACAGAGGTGGACTGTACCAGGATGCACAAGGGCCTGCAGTCCACTCAGCCAGCCAGACTAGGGCTTTCATTGGCATGAGGTGGAACATGGTTTAGCATTGATTTAGATTGTTTACAGGCTAGCCAGAAGAAAACAAAAGCTGCTTTCTCCATTTTACAGAGCTCTCAGGGTTTCACAACATAGTTCATTACATGCCAATAAACTGTACAACACTGTAATTGAGTGTCTAGAAACGTGGTAAATGTGAATTTTGTGACATCAATCCCCTAACACAGCACTGTTTGGTTAAGTGCTAATACTGTGCCCTTCTAGGAGCCTTCCCCCAGAACTGCTAAGTGAGTCCTGCTTTATCCGAAGTGCTTTCTGAGTGTTGTCTAGAGCCTTTATTTAATGAGTTAAGGACTAAGAGATAATAGTCACATTCCTACCCCATGACTCAGTCCCCATCAGACTCTGGCCTTAACATAGGCCGACCATGACACAACCGGAACTCAGACGCAACCACAGCACTCCACTCGAAAGGGCTCTCCACAGTGTTTTCACAGTCTACGCAAACGGAGCTCAGTTTGCGTCGCGTTCGGAGCTCAGCCGCACAAAAGTAGAGGTACGCAAACTAAGCTCCATCGGATCTGTTGTGGACTGTGTGGTGCCCTTGAGGTCGGTTTCTTGGGCACTGTGGTTCAGAATGTTTAAGTTTTCGATAACACTTTACTTGTCATAACAGCTGACGATGTGTCCTAACCTATCATAATATGGTCATAACATGGTCATGACAGATGTGATATATATTGCGTCATTTTATCACAATATATACTGTTGTGATATATATTGCGTCATTTTATGGCTGTCAAAACCCTCAAAACCTACCACACAAGGCAAAACATTCCATAGCTTACTTGTCAACAGTATTTTTGTTATATAACATTTTCTGAAATTGAAATATATTAAATTATCATTGTAATTGCGGACACATTGATGTCAGACATGTACCTACCCCAACGCTCTGTTGCTGATGACTGGGATGAATGCAGGAGCAGATTTCAGGAGCAGGACAAGACACCCTCTTTTTGACTGAAGACTGAAGGGCATGGACGTGATAGGCCTATCTGGCTTATATGATTATGATGGTCATAATGCTTCTTGAGAGTGTCATAAAGTGTATTTTATTAGTCCAAGTAAAGTGACACAGGATGGTCATAATGCTTCTTGACAGTGTCATAAAATGTATTTTATACAAGTTATTTAAGATATGATTAAAAGAACATGAAATAATTCATAACAACAACAAAGAAACTTCTTGGCAGGGAAAAAACATTGAATATATGTGGGTTTGAAACTCGTATGTAGGTGTCATAACCAGCCATAAAATAACTCAATATATGTCACAACAGCTGTAAATATATGGGTTATGACCATATTATGAAAAGTTGTCAGCTGTTATGATATATTATGACATGGTTATGACCGTGTCATAACGTGTTATGACGCTAGGTGTCAAGTAAAGTGTTCCTGAGCTTTCCAAACGTGGAGTGGAGCAGTGTTTGTCTGACTCTCTGTATGTTTCAGGCTGAGAGAAGGAGACATGAACCCAGATGCCCAGGACACACATGAAAAGGCTCATCAAGCCCAAATCACAGGGCTGATTAAAGATGAAAAGACTTAAAATAGCACTTCCCTTTGTTTGGAGGATGAGTGAAGCAGAAAGTCAGTCAGCGAGAACAACTCCCTAGTCCCTTCTCGACTTTGTCAACTCTTTTCTCTCCTTTACCCTTTTGTCTTCTTCGTTCTGGTCTCCCCTGTACATGAGCACACCAGGGAATGTCTAGGTTTCTATTCTTTGTACTATTTTTGAATAAAAAAAAAAGTTTCATAAGAGAGAAGTGTGTCTATTTGAAGCAGAAAGACGGAGCTGTTGAATATGCAACTTCAGAGACAAAGAACGAGAGAGACTAAAACAAAGCGAGACGGGATGAAGAGAACTTGGGGTTCAATTTGGTGGATTTTGAAAGGGAAACTCTGGTTTCTTAAAACAACTACATATCCTTCTTATTACTGACATGGCTCTTGTTCTCCATTCGATGGTCCCCCAATTACCCAAAGCAAGGCATATAGAAAATATTATTCATGCCACTTAACCTTTTTGAAAGAGAGAGGGAGGAGCATATGGAGAAAGAAGGAGGATGCAGGAAGAGAGAAACGAGGAGATATGAGGGAGAGAAGGGAGGGAAAATGAGTGAAAAAAGTTGAAAGGGGATACAGATCAAACAAGCAGAAAAACAAGGGAAAAGCACATGTTTTTATTATAGTTATGCACGGTTCTGAGAATCCATTTCATATTGGAGGGAACATACATCATCACCCCCCCACCTCACAGTGAAACCATCATCAGTGCAATCTTAAGACTGCAATTACTCCATTATTCACCACACGCTCTTATGCTCTGCCAAGACTTTGAAGGCATGCCAGGGAAGCACCTTTGAAACAGAAAATCTAAAACAAGAAGGATGCTGAAAGGGGATTTACAAATGATACTGGCAGGTAGCTACTAGGGTGTGTAAAATGATACTGGCAGGTAGCTACTAGGGTGTGTAAAATGATACTGGCAGGTAGCTACCAGGGTGTGTAAAATGATACTGGCAGGTAGCTACTAAGGTGTGTAAAATGATACTGGCAGGTAGCTACTAGGGTGTGTAAAATGATACTGGCAGGTAGCTACTAGGGTGTGTAAAATGATACTGGCAGGTAGCTACCAGGGTGTGTAAAATGATACTGGCAGGTAGCTACCAGGGTGTGTAAAATGATACTGGCAGGTAGCTACTAGGGTGTGTAAAATGATACTGGCAGGTAGCTACTAGGGTGTGTAAAATGATACTGGCAGGTAGCTACCATGGTGTGTAAAATGATACTGGCAGGTAGCTACTAGGGTGTGTAAAATGATACTGGCAGGTAGCAACCAGGGTGTGTAAAATGATACTGGCAGGTAGCTACTAGGGTGTGTAAAATGAAGAAAGCAAATGTTAGGTTGTGGGTGTACAACCATGTAACCTGTGATTCAAGTCAGTATTCGACGTCCATCCATGTCTGAGGATGTCGGGGAGATGTGAATACCAGCCACTAGGGGCAACAGTGAGCGCTGTTACCTTCAAGTAGGTTTGGGTTTTGCTAGGGTGTTGTGGACGGGGATGGCGGATGGGAGTAAGCATCTGCCTCTGATTCCAAAGGTTGCAAAATATAAAGTTGTTTTTGCTTTCCTATCCCAAACCTTAACCCGTACCACATCTAAGATGTTTGGTGCAGTATTTCTCAATGAAAGAATGTGCATGAAAACGAATGACAACAGACATTATTGAAGAATCCCTAGAGCTGACCAATCACGGACGAAGAGGCATAGACTTCGGCTAGCCTCGAGAACAAATGGGTGTGTAAATGCCTAAACATAACCTTAAACACTTTGAAATGTGATGTTTGGAACAACTTCGAAATGTGACCGTTGAGAAACATGGATGAACATCTAATTCTGATGTGAGAATGTGAGAGCTAGTTAGAGTGTAAAGGCATCTTACATGCTTCACAGCCAAAACAGTTCGGAAGATTTCAGCATCCTTCTTGTTTAAAATGTTCTGTTTCAAAGGTGCTTCCCTGGCATGCCTTCAAAGTCTTGGCAGAGCATAAGAGCGTGTGGTGAATAATGGAGTAATTGCTGTCTTAAGATTGCACTGATGATGGTTTCACTGTGAGGTGGGGGGGTGATGATCTATCTATCCATCCATCCATCCATCCATCCATCCATCCATCTATCTATCATGACGACATTTGGTGACGTTTGTGTTCGTTTTGGATATTGGTAAGGATTTTTCGGCTGTTCAGGCACACCATGTTTTCTCGAGGCTAGCCGAAGTTCGGGAGCCAAAATCTACGCCTCTTCGTCCGTGTTTGGTAAACCGTTGGGATTCTTCAATAATGTCTGTTGTCATTCCACGAGAGACGACTTGTTCTCATGCACATGTCTTCATTAAAAAAATACTGCACCAAACATCAATATAATTGCGTGAAACGTCAAAATTAACGACACACTATACTGGCTATGGCATCTCAAATAGGAGAAACAGTACTAAATGACACTTTTTTCTACTTGGACTAATAAAATACACTTTATGACACTCTCAAGAAGCATTATGACCATCATAATCATATAAGCCAGATAGGCCTATCACGTCCATGCCCTTCAGTCTTCAGTCAAAAAGAGGGTGTCTTGTCCTGCTCGTGAAAAGTCTTCTGCCAAGAATCCCAAGCAATGCCCCAAATGCAGCGTCCACAACTAGCCAGTATTCTGACATCCAGAAGCCCATGACCGGTAAAATTCTCACTGGTTATGTTTTATTTAATAAAATCAACTCCAGATACAGTTGAAGTCGGAAGTTTACATACACTTAGGTTGAAGTCATTAAAACTCATTTTTCAACCACTCCACAGATTTCATGTTAACAAACTATAGTTTTGGCAAGTCGTTTAGGACGGCTACTTTGTGCATGACACAAGTAATTCTTCCAACAATTGTTTACAGACAGATTATTTCACTTATAAATCACTATATCACAATTCCAGTTGGTCAGAAGTTTACATACCCTAAGTTGGCTGTGCCTTTAAACAGCTTGGAAAATTCCAGAAAATTATGTCATGGCTTTAGAAGCTTCTGATAGACTAATTGAAATTATTTGAGTCAATTGGAGGCGTACCTGTGGATGTATTTCAAGGCCTAACTTCAAACTCAGTGCCTCTTTGCTCGACATCATGGGAAAATCAAAAGAAATCAGCCAAGACCTCCGAAAAAAAAATTGTAGACCTCCACAAGTCTGGTTCATCCTTGGGAGCAATTTCCAAACGCCTGAAGGTACCACATTCATCTGTACAAACAATAGTACGCAAGTATAAACACCAAGGGACCACGCAGCCGTCATACCGCTCAGGAAGGAGACGCATTCTTTCTCCTAGAGATGAATGTACTTTGGTGCGAAAAGTGCAAATCAATTTCAGAACAACAGCAAAGGACCTTGTGAAGATGCTGGAAGAAACATGTACAAAAGTATCTATATCCACAGTAAAACGAGTCCTATATCGACATAACCTGAGAGGCCGCTCAGCAAGGAAGAAGCCACTGCTCCAAAACCGCCATAAAAAAGCCAGACTACGGTTTGCAACTGCTCATGGGGACAAAGATTGTACTTTTTGGATAAATGTCCTCTGGTCTGATGAAACAGAAATAAATAATGGCCATCGTTATGTTTGGAGGAAAAAGAGGGAGGCTTGCAAGCCGAAGAACACCATCCCAACCTTGAAGCACGGGGGTGGCAGCATCATGTTTTGGGGGTGCTTTGCTGCAGGAGGGACTGGTGCACTTCACAAAATAGCACTGAATAGTGTAGGGAATCATTGTACCATCTGAATTTCTGTGAAATATCATTTCAATAACAACATACAGTTTTTACAGCTGTTTGAAGCTGGTGGACCAAAACTACAGTTTGAGGCTGACCAATATTTTTTGTTGGCTCCCACATATTCCAAATGGACAATGACCCCAAGCATACTTCCAAAGGTGTGGAAAAATGGCTGAAGGACAACAAGGTCAAGGTATTGGAGTGGCCATCACAAAGAAAATGTGTGGGCAGAACTGAAAAAGCGTGTGCGAGCAAGGAGGCCTACAAACCTGACTGAGTTACACCAGTTCTGTCAGGAGGAATGGGCCAAAATTCACCCAACTTATTGTGGGAATCTTGTGGAAGGCTACCCAAAATGTTTGACCCAAGTTTAACAATTTAAAGGCAATGCTAGCAAATACTAATTGAGTGTATGTAAACTTCTGACCCACTGGGAATGTGATGAAAGAAATAAAAGCTGAAATAAATCACTCTACTATTATTCTGACATTTCACATTCTTAAAATAAAGTGGTGATCCTAACTGACCTAAGACATGGAATTCTTACTAGGATTAAATGTCAGGAATTGTGAAAAACTGAGTTTAAATGTATTTGGCTAAGGTGTATGTAAACTTCCGACTTCAGCTGTAGCTCTGTTGCTATTAATTATGGTAATGATCTCAGGTAACATTTCAACTGAAAGTGATGATATGAGAAATTGGTTGATAGAAAAAAAAATGAAAAAAAAGCACATAGAGAGATACTGAGTAAGTGATAAAAAATACTTGATATAATACTTTTCTTTAAAACAGCCACTACAAATTGCAGCTAACTTTAGCCATCACAAGCTTTACATAGCCCCAGCACTTCCATTGATTGTTAGCTTTAAATAATGAACTGCTTCTTTAAGTGCCTTGCTCAAGGACACAGACATATTTTATTACACCTTGGCATCTTGGGTATTCGAACCAGTGAGTCTTCGGTTACTGCCCCAATGCTCTAACCACTAGGCTACCTGCAGAGAGCAAGAGATAGAGAGAGAAAAATCCCCTCACATGCTGCTTTGTTGTCTGACTGACAGTGGAGCACTCCACAAGAGGGGACGACTGGGTGTGTGTTGAGTAGGAGGATTATCCTCCCTCACTCTCACACCCCTAATCCGAGGTCAAGTGGTACAGCTCATTTGGTGCTGTTACCAAAGTCACCATCACAAGTCTATGGAAAACTTTTGTTTTGTTGCACATTCAGTATTTCACTGCAAGTATGCATACATTTCACACAAGCTTGCCCATATACAGACAGCTCGCCTATTCATACACATACCCACTGCACTTAAATGTATCCCTCTTCATTTGACACTGTTTATTCTCCCCAGTTCAATCTGTTAAATATTTAGACTGGAAAATACCCAGGTTTAACACAGACACGCCTAGGCATTCATAGTAACCACCCCCTCCCCCATACGGCTGTCTGAGTAGGAGGTGTCACAGGAGAACAGGGGTAGATTGTTCCTCACTGGATGAGTAAACAAGGGTTGTCTAAACACACCCAACAACGATACCCACACCCCAAGGAACAACATGCACAAACGCAAAAATACACAAGCATGTAAAACACACACACACTCCTTTCTGACACACAAATCACACTCACTCCATCTCTGAGGGTTTAACACTCGACTGTATGAGGCAGTGTAGGGGGGAGTAACGAGGCTGAAAACATGTGAAGACGTAGGGAGCTCATCCTTAAACTCACACTATCCTCTCCTCAGTCTACTGACACTATCTTTTTCCTTTCTTTTCCCAATATTTAAAATGTTTTTAATCTGAAACGCTTAGCCCTGTTAACCAGGCTTTTTATCCTCAGCCAATTAGCAGGCGATTCATTAAATATTGAGCACCTGTGAAGGATACATTTTTTTAGGCCCATTTAAAGGGGGAAAGATGTACAGCAACTTCCCCTACACCACTCTGCCTCAGATGTCAGAGCCCTCCTGCACTCCCTAACTCACTCATCTTCATGTTTTATCCATGTTTAGACTGTGTGATTTTCTGTGTCTGTACTGAACATGTTTCTGTATTCATTGTGTGTGTGGGTCATCTTGGCAATCAGGAGTCTGAGGAAGAGCTGTCTAACAGGCCATGAGTAAACCCATTGACCTTTTCAGATATCGGAGGAACATTAGATTCTTTACGGATGAGAGATTCTCAGCAGTCGCACAGAGCTCACTCTGTGTGTCCCTCTACCCGGGCCCACGTTAAGAATATTGCCATTTTGTTCGTGTATCTATTCTGGAGACAGATATAGAACCCGTGTCCGCAGACTCCAGGCAGTCTTCCTCGACTGTAATCCTCTCCCCACCACCACCACCAGCAACAAGTAGCCTAGTGACGAGTTGGATATTGAGTGAACCCATGTCATTAGAGACCTGAAATCGCAGCTCACAAAATAGCCCAAGTGTCCCCAAGGTGCCAATGTTCCCCATGAGGTGGTAGTTGTATTGTTGCGTTCAATATCTGTCTCCAAATGCCACTCACTCTGCCGGACTGAAATGTCACCTAAATAACGTACAGTTCTTCGCGTTGACAGCCAGTAAAGGAACGGTGTACACGAGTGACATGTATTCAGTCAGTCATAATCAGACAATGTTTTTGTTGTTGTTGTTGTTGTTTTGTTTGGAGGGAGGGACTTATAAATACATCTAAACTAGTCTGTAGTGAAAGTGTTTAATCACTTACCTCTTGTTCATCGTATTCCAATAAATAGGTTCCATGTTACCTGCAGCTATTACCAGTAAATCCACAAGAAATATCAAAATAAATCCCAAGCCATTACAGCCGTCCCAAAACACCAAAGCCATCTCTGCTCCTCGGCTTTATCCCCCCAAAAAATAAGTGACGGGGAATCGATTCAGACAAAGAATCGCTGGGAGACTGAACGAAGTTCACTAAATCCCTGGAAGCGCACAGCTGTGGTGCAACTTCGGAAAACGCATAAGAAAAAAACGTCCCAAAATCAGAGACCACATTCACGGTAGTTGGAATGTGTGAAGATATTCAATGTGTCAATCTCTACCGAGTTTAAAGTACATTAGTGGCAAACGCCCTTAACACTTTGGAAGCATACTTTTAAATAGCGTGCGTTTATCTGTATCCGCAAAGTGCCAGTGCAGACCTTGCCAATCAGATGCACTTGTTTGCTCGCTCAAATGTCCTACTCATAAGAAATTGGACTAGGCTGTAGAAGGGAGCATTCACTGACCCAAGCTGATCATCGCCTATCCGCTGTGCTCTTGTGGCAGCACTTGAATGCTTAACCGGTTAAGCCTTTCTCCATTGTTATTGCGTCTGTTTTAGCATTTAAAAAAAAATAGCCCATTCTATCCGTCGTTTATCCTTTCCGCTATTATTGCACAATCTTGGCTTAAAAAATCTAGTCAAACTTCTTCGGGCAAACTTCAAGGACAGGCAGTCACTGAATAATGCCGCATTCAAAATATTGCACCGCCAGTTTCCCGAGGTCTCTTCCGTTCATCCTTCGCTCTCTCAACGCTCTGACTTCAGTCTCGTACTATGTTGCACATTGATAGAGTAGCTATGTATAGGGATGGACTGGAGTATAGCCTATGCTATGCAAGTCTGTACTTGTGTTCCAGAGTGTAGCTCTGGGAGACCCCCATTATTGTCACTACTCAAACTGATGACATTGCTAAATGAAAAATGCCCTCTAAATCAGTATAAAACAGTAATCTGAACAACTTCCCATTATTCCTATATAATTTCTATCCTCCTCTCACCA
Organism: Thymallus thymallus; assembly: GCA_023634145.1. Taxonomy (NCBI): domain Eukaryota; kingdom Metazoa; phylum Chordata; class Actinopteri; order Salmoniformes; family Salmonidae; genus Thymallus; species Thymallus thymallus. The sequence continues at coordinate 6,492,222 of CM042391.1, read as the reverse complement.
TTAAGGCACCGACAGGTAGACTTCGGAGTGTCGAATGCCGACACTAGCCAAGGAACATAGACTACATGCCCTTTCAATATAACCAACACAGATCTTGCCCCCAAATATTGTGGCAGATGCCGTGTCAAATGTTGGATATGAAATGCCCGATGTCTATTCTGTCTATGTAAACGTAACCTAACAACTACATGGTGATTTGGGTAGCCAAAGCCTTGTAGGCCAATTTAATCAAACTTTCTCTGATCGTTCAACTGTGTATCTGTGTCTGTCCTCACACGAGAGAGAAATTAAGGCCTAGTTTATGAATTAATGCGCAATTACTGCATGCTTGCCAATAGGTGAGAGACTCAGCTTTGATAAAAGAGGAGCTTGATTGAACAGCGTTGGACAAATCCAGGCCAAGTTCTCACTGGCTTTCAGTCCACGCAGGCGGGAGGGGAGGGTCGAAACCATAGAGGGCAGGCATGCGACCCTTTATGAGGGTGCAATCATGCGTGAAGACCACCCCCTCTCTCACACAAGCCTGACATAATAACCGTCTGCCATAAACAGGCATTCCCACGCTTAACAACCCAAGTGCGGTCTCCTTGATCTCTCTACGGCAAGAAAGGTATAGTTTTACACTAGTCTATATTTAACTATAGACGCAGGACACCAGGCTTGGCCTCAATTTAGAATCTTGGAATTGACTCCCATTCAATTCATGAGTTGAAATTCGAACTGGCCACACCCCACACGATTTAGAATTTTAATTTGAGTAACAGGAAGTAGAATTTTATTCAATAACATTGAAATTCATTCCACTTAGTCATATACAGTGTTCACTTGCTAGTCAGAATTAGGAAACTCTGAAATGTCCAACTTACTGTAGTTATACGTGTGCCTTGTTCAACCAGTTATCAAGTCGGAAATGTCAGTTTCCTAGTTCCGACTAGCATGAACGAGACAATAGAACAAGAGTTTAATTGAATCTGACCGTCACACTTCCAGATACAAAGACTATACACTATATATACAAAAGTATGTGGACACCCCTTCAAATTAGTGGATTCGGCTATTTCAGCCACACCCGTTGCTGACAGGTATATAACATCGAGCACACGGCCATCCAATCTCCATATACAAACATTGGCAGTAGAATGGCCTTACTGATGAGCTCAGCGACTTTCAACGTGGCACCGTCATAGGATGCCACCTTTCCAACAAGTCAGTTCGTCAAATTTCTGCCCTGCTAGAGCTGCCCCAGTCAACTGTAAGTGATATTATTGTGAAGTGGAAACGTCTAGGAGCAACAACGGCTCAGCCGAGAGTTGGTAGGCCACACAAGTTCACAGAACGGGACCGACGTGCTGAAGCCTGTAAAAGTTGTCTGTTATCGGTTGCAACACTCCTTACCGAGTTCCAAACTGCCTCTGGAAGCAACGTCAGCACAATAAATGTTTGTCGGAAGCTTCATGAAATAGGTTTCCATGACCGAGCAGCCGCACATAAGCCTAAGATCACCATGCGCAATGCCAAGCGTCGGCTGGAGTGGCGTAAAGCTCACCGCCATTGGATTCTGGAGCAGTGGAAACGCGTTCTCCGACGGACTAATCTGGGTTTGGCGGATGCCAGGACAACGCTACCTGCCCGAATGCATAGTGCCAATTGTACATTTTGGTGGAGGAGGAATAATGGTCTGGGGCTGTTTTTCATGGTTCTGTATAGGCCCATTAGTTCCAGTGAAGTGAAATCTTAACGCTACAGCATACAATCACATTCTAGACAATTCTGTGCTTCCAACTTTGTGGCAACAGTTTAGGGAAGGCCCGTTCCTGTTTCAGCATGACAATGCCCCCATGCACAAAGCGAGGTCCATAAAGAAATGGATTGTCGAGATTGTTGTGGAAGAACTCAACCCCGTCGAACACCTTTGGGATGAATTGGAACGCCGACTGAGAGCCAGGCCTAATCACCCAACATCAGTGCCTGACCTCACCAATGTTCTTGTGGCTGAATGGAAGCAAGTCCCCGCAGCAATGTTCCAACATCTAGTGGAAAGCCTTCCCAGAGTGGAGGCTGTTATAGCAGCAAAAGGGGGGGACCAACTACATATTACTGCCCATGATTTTGGAATGAGATGTTCTATGAGTAGGTGTCCACATACTTTTGGTCATGTAGTATATCACTTTTCTCTGGAAACAACGTTCATATACTATTTTGACCTTAGTGCTTAGAATATTTCCAGCACCATGTAATTTGTTTGACTTCTTTTTGAAAGCCTCAGGGTCAACATGAGGGTTAAACTAATGCATTCTGGGAAATATTATACATTATACAAATGTAAGTTATTAATGAAATCTAATAACTTAGAATATACTCATACAGGTTTTGTTTTCCCTGAAACAAAATAGTTTTTCCTGAAAATCAATTGTTTTAATATTGTATATGCATGTTTTTTGTACATGTGTATAGACTAGGCCTACACCTGATATAGAATAGAAGTGTACCAGAACGATAGAATGAATTTATTTGAATTCAATTAGATTTCCTTCATTCAAATACGAATTCTGTATCCCGTTTACTACTTCCATTCAAATTCAATAATTTAATTGGAATTTGATGTACCAATTAAATTCTGAATTAGGCCCAACCCTGCACGACACCCATCTCTGTTGAAGAGAACCCGTGTCCACCACCAGCAGCAACAAGTAGCCTAGTGACGAGTTGGATATTGAGTGAACGCATGTCATTAGAGACCTGAAATCGAAGCTCACAAAATAACCAAAGTGTCCCCAAGGTGCCAATGTTCCCCATGAGGTGGTATTTGTATTGTTGCGTTCAAAATCTGTCTCCAAATGCCACTCACTCTGTCGGACTGAAATGTCACCTAAATAACGTACAGTTCTTCGCGTTGACAGCCAGTAAAGGAACGGTGTACACGAGTGACATGTATTCAGTCAGTCATAATCAGACAATGTTTTTTGTTGTTGTTGTTTTGTTTGGAGGGAGGGACTTATAAATACATCTAAACTAGTCTGTAGTGAAAGTGTTCAATCACTTACCTCTTGTTCAACGTATTCCAATAAATAGGTTCCATGTTACCTGCAGCTATTGCCAGTAAATCCACAAGAAATATCAAAATAAATCCCAAGCCATTACAGCCGTCCCAAAACACCAAAGCCATCTCTGCTCTTCGGCTGTATCCCCCCAAAAAATAAGTGACGGGGAATCGATTCAGACAAAGAATCGCTGGGAGACTGAACGAAGTTCACTAAATCCCTGGAAGCGCACAGCTGTGGTGCAACTTCGGAAAACGCATTAAAAAAAAACGTCCCAAAATCAGACAACATTCACAGTATTTTGAATATGTGAAGAGATAATGTGTCAATCTCTATTTTAAAGTACATTAGTGGCAATACATAGATTTCTAGTTTGAAACGTGTCCAGCAATAATGGACATTATTGCATGTTAAAGCCACTGTCCATCCTCTCCAAATGTTCACCTCCAAACAAATGAATATACGCTGAATATTGCTAATATCAGCATAAACGCCCTTAACACTTTGGAAGCATACTTTCGAATAGCGGGCGTTTATCTGTATCCGCAAAGTGCCAGTGCAGACCTTGCCAATCAGATGCACTTGTTTGCTCGCTCAAATGTCCGACTCATAAGAAAAAAATGGACTAGGCTGTAGAAGGGAGCATTCACTGACCCAAGCTGATCATCGCCTATCCGATGTGCTCTTGTGGCAGCACTTGAATGCATAACGCGTTAAGGCTTTCTCCATTGTTATTGCGTCAGTTTTAACCGAAAAGAAAAAAATAGCCCATTCTATCCGTCGTTTATCCTTTCCGCTATAATTACACAATCTTGGCATAAGAAAATCTAGTCAAACTTCTTCGGGCAAACTTCAAGGACAGGCAGTCACTGAATAATGCCGCATTCAAAATATTGCACCGCCAGTTTCCCGAGGTCTCTTCTGTTCACAATACTGCTTAATGTTCGTTGCATCCTTCGCTCTCTCTCAACGCTCTGACTTCAATCTCGTACTATGTTGCACATTGATAGAGTAGCTATGTATAGGGATGGACTGGAGTACCCTATATGCTATGCAAGTCTGTACTTGTGTTCCAGTGTGGCTCTGGGAGACCCCCATTATTGTCACTACTCAAACTGATGACATTGCTAAATGAAAATGTCCTCTAAATCAGTATAAAACAGTAATCTGACGACACTACCCAAGGAACATACAGTAGACTACATGCCCTTTCAATATAACCTACACAGATTTTGCCCCAAATATTGTGGCAGATGCCGTGTTAAATGTTGTATATGAAATGCCCGATGTGCAGTAACACGCATGTAATTCCCCCATCCATTATGTAGCACATGGTATTAAATTCTTAACGTAACAATTCAGCGACTCATTTCCAGTAGTTTCATGATTGGGACTGCAGAAAGGAGTGGAGCAAAGTGCGGAGTATAGGAAAACAAAAATCTGAACCTACCATGCCCCCATGTGGGTAACAAGTAGAACTGCAGGCAGATAGTTTAATTTCATATATTGTAGTCTTTGGTAATAATGTGAGGGAAGACCGACCAACAAGAACGTCGGCCATGCGCAGTAGATCACCAGCTGGGCGTCGACGAACGGTGGCAATTCAACTTGTGGAATCGTCGGGAAAGGAACTTAAAATAAACGCCGTTGTTCAGTGGTCATATACGAAAGGTCTGCAACCCGCTGTGCACGGCCGACCGTCCTGTTGGTCTAGCTTCCCTTTAAAACAATATGTCATAGCGAAATGATGACAACACATTTATATTGCATTCCACACAGTTTATTTCTTATGTAACACTTCTATTCAAAACGAAAACTATATACACACAATGTCTGCTGCCCCCATCCCCACCACCAACATCTCAGATTCTGCTGTGGTCGAGTAGAGCACGTAAAAGAGCCATTATATTTCCCCCCCAAAAAACTCATTTTGACCAATTTTGCATGACATACATTCCTCTAATAATTGTAGCATATTTTTATAGCACTCACTTTAATACCCATTAATACAATTTTACTTCTCTGTTAGAAGGGCAAAGGATGTCCCAAACCAACCCTAGCCATCATTGATACACTCCACCAGTTCACGCCTATTAACACTTAGGGATGGTTTGGGGGATGGGGACATCACACATGGGCAATTTAATTCTGTACATTTAAGGCAAGTAAACCCAAATAATCAAACAAAAATGAGTAAAGAAATTAATAATTCACAATTTACATCCAGGAGTTTAAACTTGCCAACCAGATCTGTGTGCGTGTGTGTAACAGGTCATGAGCATAGTTGTATATATTCAGTCATTTTGAGAGTCAATGTTAACATGGTGTGTGGGTGCGCATCTGAACTCCTGGTTGAGACCTTAGTCAGCTGGGTTCCGTGTCTCCCTCTCAGTCCAGGACCGGGACAAAGCTTGTGTCTGGGAGTCTCTCCTTTACAGTCTGCTCCTCCGAGACCATCCCATGTCCAGCTGTGGTCCAGAACAGCCTAGTCCTACAGGGTATGAGAGCCCACAGGCCTAAGCCGCCGATACACCTCCTCACCTCTTCACTTCGCAGACAGTCATCCAGCGGAGGCCGCTACATGAGGTGGACAGAGCAATGAGGTGGTGGGTGTGTCCAGGAGGTATCCTGCAGGCCTGCAGAAACATGACTATTAAGACAAGGATGATTAAAAACTATAACGCTGATCATAACAGATTTATAAACTAATATTACATCCCATACCACCTGGGTATAGCATGAGGAACAGAGTGGCTGTTCAGAAATCAAGATACATCTAGATATCCAACCTCGTAAAAAATGGCCACATATCCTGAGAAACCTATTAATTACCCAACTCTCCACTGAATACCCATCATTACAATTGGTACAGCAAACCTATTAAAAACAGGATCTCTAGTCAAATCATTTATGTAGTTCCCGTGCCTCTACCAGTCCTACATGGGACTTCAGGTAGCCAGTAGCCTATAAAGTCGGCAAAAGTACATCTGTAACATAGAAAACACATTTCCCCCAGGTGAGCCCCTCTCTAAAAACAGATGGTCACATCATTAACTTGCCTTCTGTGGAGCTCTGGCGGTCAGTGCAGTATCGTTCTGGTACACTGAAGAATCTGGTCTTCTGTGTCAAGGTCATCCTTAATGTTGTCCTTGCTTGTGGAGAATGCCCAGGGCAAGGCAATCCTTAAGGAATACTGTCCAGTAAAAGTGTAAATACAAGGAGATGGGGCATTATACGCAGTCCATCTCCCAACACACTGTTCTGTTCTATGATTTGATAAATGTTCAACTAGACCCAAGACAAAAACAAGTGGAAGATGAACAAGTTTCACGACTGACCCCACCCTTACCAATCAGTCCATTGTCCAGTAGTTTTGGATTTTGAAATGGTTCCAATTGTAGGCCAGTGTGTTATAAAAATATATGTTCCCTCCAGTAGTTGTTTATTTTCTAGAACATTCAATGAATCTCTTTAGAAGTCCATTTAACATCTGGCAGCCTCCAGTCACATGGTCCCAGCCTGCCAAACCCCATGAGACGTGCAGCGCAGCATTTTGTAAGGAGGTGGATCAGCTAGGGCTAGAACGCCAGGAGGCCGGCCTGATGTAGAAGAAGTCTATGTTGAAGGAGGTACGAGGAGAGAATGAAAAGAGTCTGATGTTTGACCCCTCAAGTTCTCTCCTTGGTGAAGAACCCATGAAAAACACATGCTGTCAAATGATAACCACATATTACGGTTGTCACAGTCCCCCAAAATATGATCCATTCTCCTTTTCAGCTTGATAATTTTTTCTTCTTTTTGATAAAAAAATAATCCAGACCGGTTAAAGCGAAGCTTGTTTCAGTTTGCTGATGACGTACCGATCATTCCTCTCCCCACATCTTCAAAAACCTCTCAATTGTCACAAGATTTAGGCAATGAGAAAATAGTTTCTTAATGAATAGTAGCAACCCAGACATTCAAAGATAAAAAAGGAGACAAAATTCTCTTTCAAAAAACTGCTGCTACATTTTCCATGCCAGTTCCTCTGTGTTTGTGTGTGTATTGTTTCGAGGATGATAACAATGCTTGGTGGTGGACAGAGGTCTTCATCTTATTACGATATGTTTTTCAGAGAGCAGTAAGAGAAGGCAGTGTTCAGCGGTGTCCACCTCGGTTTCATTTACAGTAGCTCATCTTCAGGGATTCTAATACTTTTTCAGCACAACTATTCATTACCTCCAATATTGGTTTAAAAGTCTGGCATCTCAATGCACTGTTGTACATTTCGGTTTCTGGAATACATTCATTTCCACCCCCCCACCCCCAAAAAAAGAAAAGAAAACAATAACACAATATAACAATAGTGAAGCAGCATAAGTGCTCCATAACACTAAGTCCAAATACTTTTCACTTCATTTTTAACAGACATTCTATTCAAAAAGCAACAAAAAAAATAAAAAAAGACAGGACTCCAGCCATCAATAACAGGGTTAACACACGCAGTGGAAATTGCGTTTCAAAACTGCCTGGAAGTAGGAAAGCAAGACCTCAACATGACGTTAAAGGCAATAGATCCCCTTGGAAAACGCAAGGGACGTCTCTGGTCTTACCAACTCTCACGACCACAAGGAGGAGAGATTAAACACAACTTTTCATGGTTCTTTAAACGAGAGGGGACTGTACTGCAGTAAAATACACCTAGGAAATATGCCTTTAATCAAGACATCTGTTTTCACAGTTGTATCAGCGCCCATGGACCCTCGCGACTCACCATGGAGGAGAATGAGGGGCGCAACGCAGCAAAGACAAAAGCACAGACGGCCAGTCAGGTAACTGGACACCAAAGCAGAACACCTTCATGAAGTAATTTAGGGGATGAGGTGCTGAAAGATTGGATGAAGAGCCCTCTCCACTCTCGCTTAGAGAACCAAAGTACGAAATAACACATTAATTGGCTACCAATCACTCATACATCTGACATGGGCACAAATTGCATACATTCTTTAAAGTAAAACAGTTTCATGGAACAAAGTAAAAACATGGCCTTTTTATGCATCTCTGTAAGCAATAAAAATTGTGCAGGCTTTTAAGTCTACCACACAAACCCACCAGCATTCAAATAAACATTTTCTTAAACTACTTACCTACAACTAGTTTTGTTTGTTTTTCTAAGTGCAAAACCTTCAAGTTTTTTTCTTAATAAAATGCAATTTGTTATAGCTTTACATTTTATATAAAACCTTTAAAAAAAAAAAAAACTTTCAAAAGAATATACTTTTCAAAAGAAATCATCATAACCCCCACATTATTATCGGAGATGTAACCTCCAGTTCCTTACTTAGGTATGCTTGCACAAACACATCCACATGGCGTGTGTTCATATTGTAGACATAATATATGCACATTATGCATCCTAAAAACAATAAACAAACTGGCAAAACTTAATTTCAAATATTGAAACCCTGTGATAAAGTGCATTAGTTTAAGGTGCTTAACTGTAAGAAGTGCGGGAGGGTACTCCTCTCTGCACCCCCCCCTCCCCCCCACACACACAGACGAGGGAGAAAACACTACATTACCAGGTCCTCATCTGAGGGGGGCAAAGTAGCTCAGCAGTGCACATTCGTCATTGTGTGCATGTAGGTGAGTGTTTGTGTGTGCACATGTGTGTGTCAGTGTGTTGTAATCCAGGTGTAAGGCCTCAGGTGGATTCAGGTAGATGCTGTGGATCAATAATCCTCCACGGTTTCCATCTCGCCCAGGTTCATCCTGTCCCCGGCGCCTAGGAACGAATATCCTACAAGAGAAACACCATGCTTCATCTCTATATCCACATCAAATATGGACTCCACTACTTTGGAAAACTCCACAGTTGGAAAGCACATTTCATTACTTTACAATATTTGGGGAGTTACCCTCTACCAGGTTACCTGTATATACATACACACACAACTACATAATACTTCACTACAGTTGAGAAATGTAATACATTTACGGCATGTATTATTATTATTGACTGAGTGTCTGCATACCTAAGATGCTAGGGTCAGAGTGAAACATCATGGTCTGTTTCTTCTTCATCTTTGCAGCCTGGCTGTCATACTTTACTCCCTGGAACATGGACTACATAGGGAGAGGACACCGTAATAGGGACTTGCAAATTCCAATAAGTGGTCTATAGCATGAGAACAGTATAGATGTGATTATATCAAGAAAGCAAATACATGATGATGACTAAATGGTCATGAACTGAAGACGGCGCCTACCTGGATTGGAAAGTTGTTCATGGACAGCCCTGCAACTTCTTTTGATAGCTGGTGAGAGAGAGGGATGTTGGTTACTGATAAGTTCTTCTACACCCACGCAGCTACATACACTGAACAAAATATAAATGCAACAATTTTACTGTTCATATAAAGGAAATCAGTCAATTGAAATTCATTCATTAGGCCCTAATCTATAGATTTCACATAACTGGGAATAAACATTTGCATCTGTTGGTCACAGATACCTTAATAAAAATAAAAAAAGTAGGGGCGTGGATTAGAAATCCAGTCCATCTTGTGTGACCAACATTTGCCTCATGCAGCACGACCTCTCCTTGCATAGAGTTGATCAGGCTGTTGATTGTGTTGTCACACTCCTCTACAATGGCTGTGCGAAGTTGCTGGATATTGGCGGGAACTGGAACACTGTTGTACACGTCGATCCAGAGCATCCCAAACATGCTCATTGGGTGACATGTCTGGTGAGTATACAGGCCATGGAAGAACTGGGACGTGTTCCTTGCGACATGGGGACGTGCATCATCATCATCATGCTGAAACATGAGGTGATGGCGGTGGATGAATGGCACTACAATGGGCCTCAGGATCTCGTCAAGGAATCTCTGTGCATTCAAATTGCCACTGTTTCGTTGTCCACAGTTTATGCCTGCCCATACCATAAGCCCACCATGGGGCACTCTGTTCACAACATTGACATCAGTAAACCGCTCGCCACACGGTCTGTCATCTGCAGAGTACAGTTGAAACCAGGATTCATCGGTGAAGAGCACACTTCTCCAGCGTGCCAGTGGCCATTGAAGGTGAGCATTTGCCCACTGAATTCAGTGACGACGCAGAACTGCAGTCAGGTCAAGACCCTGGGGAGACCGACGAGCACGCAGATTAGCTTCCCTGAGACGGTTTCTGACAATTTCAGCACGAAATTATTCAGTTGGGCAAACCCACAGTTTCATCAGCTGTCTGGTCTCAGACGATCGCGCAGGTGACGAAAACGGATGCGGAGGTCCTGGGCTGGCATGGTTACACAGTCAGCGAGCCGATTGCACTCTCCCTTAACTTGAGACATCTGTGGCATTGTGTTATGGGACAAAACTGCACATTTTAGAGTGGCCTTTTATTGTCCAGAGCACCTGTGTAATGATCAAGCTTTTGAATCAGCTTCTTGATATGCTAGCCACACCTGTCAAATGGATGGATTATCTTGGCAAAGGAGAAATGCTTACTAACAGGGATGTAAACACATTTGTGCACACAATTTTAGAGAAATAAGCTTGTTGTTTATATGGACCATTTCTGGGATATTTTATTTCAGCTCATGAAACATGTGACCAACACTTTACATGTTGCCTTTATATTTGTGTTCAGTATACATACAACACACACCTGTTGTTGCTGCTGCTGTCTCTGGTGGTTGGCTTTCTGTTTGGCACGGCGCTCCAGGAACTGCTTGGCGAACTCTTTGGCTTCCACGGTGTCGCCCAGGTAGGAGCGGATAAAGTCATGGACCTCGTAGGGAGACTCCACCTCCTTCAGGTAGGCCACAAAGGTGGCCACTGCTCACAGGACGACAACAGACATTTACACTTAATACCAGGGGGACAGAGAATACTGGTCAAGTGCTGGAGCCAGGGAGTCTGGCAACTAAGGGGACGTTTGTGTAGGTGTTCAGGTGAGTGATGACGGATCATATTTGAGTATATTCATTGGGCCGGACACCGGGAGACATTTCCAGTGATGTAGGGAAGGAGGGAGATTGCTAGTTACCGTCCAGTGAGGAGGAAGAGTTGTTAGCGGAGGTACTGAGCGCGTGCAGCATCTGTTCACACCAGGAGGTGAAGCCATCCTGGGGCTTCATGCCCTGCAGTAGTTTAAGGAGCTTGTCCTCCTCCTCTGTACGCTTCCTCCTCAGCATGTACTGCTCACTGCAGGGGGGCACGGAAACAACCATCACACACACAAAACATTAACACGCAGCTTTAAACAGAGGCTAGCATGCACACAGTGGGAGCGCGCGCACACACACACACAGCGAGGTATACCTGAGAGACGGGCTGCTGCGGATGTTCTTCATGCCCATGTTGCGGAGGCTGTTTTGGTTCTTCACAGCCTCCTCCCAGACACCCATCCCTCCAGAGCTGCCTTTGGGCTCCATGGCCCCACCAGACCACATGCCCACAGACCCCTCACCCCACTGGCCCATAGACAGGCCTCCATGCTGGGGGAGAGAGAGAGAGAGAGGGAGAGGGAGAACAGAGGAACATGGGTCACACTACATAATAAAATATCGTCATAACACACATTTCTTCTCAGGAAACTACTACCATCACACACAACTTTCCTGCTTTGAAACGGAATAGACCTGACTGGACAGCCCGTGTGAAGGTCTTGGGGTTCTGTGTCTCTCCTCACCCTGTCTCTCTGTTGCTGGGTCCTCTGGTGCTGTGCCTGCTGTTTGAGCAGCCTCTCGGTCTCCAGCTCCAGCAGGCTGAGGCTCTTGCCTTGCTTGGTGAGGGCTGTGGCCTGGGGGCCGCTCCACACGGACCCGGAGCCTGACCCTGAGGCACACCCTGGGCCCCCGGGCTGGGCCTGCTGCAGTAGCTTCATGATCAACTCCTGCTGCTGCCGACACTGCTGCTTACGCCTGTACAGCTCCTCTTCCTCACGCCTCTTCTGTTCTTCCTGCTGCCTTCTTTTCTCCTCTCGCCGCTTCCTCTCCTCCTCCTCTCGTTTGGCCCTGAGTTCAGCCTCACGCCGGTCCTGGAGCTGGGGTACACAGACGAACAGAGATAGTGTCAGAGAGAGAGACAAGCTGGGAGACCAAGAGAAATAAAAACAAAGACAGTACCTTCTGCAGCTGCTCCAGAGATGGCCCCTGAGTGGAATGACTCATGGTCAAGTCCCATAGGTTGGCCTCACAACCTAGAATGGGCCACAAACACGTTACTGACATACACTGACAATCTGTACATCTGCTTGAATGAAAATATGTATAAGTGAGTGTATCAGTGTGGGCAGATATGGGGAGAAAAAAATAAAGAGACATTATTTAAGAGTCTGTGCTTGCTTATAGAGGTCAAATATATTGCCACCCTTACAAACCAAGTAATTTTATTGGTCACATACACGTGTTTAGCAGATTATTGAAGGTGTAGCGAAGTGCTTGAGTTTCTAGCTACAGCAATGGAGTGCGTTTGGAGCAGAACATTCTCTTCAAAACTGGTTGAACGGCTATTTTTCCCAAGTAGGCACCTGCAAATTACCACAAGTAGGACGAACTACATTTGCTGAGAATCACTTGCTTCCAACAAAATGTGAATGTATTACAACTAAGTCAGGCCATTTTTTTTAAGTGAAAATCATCATTTCAGTTTAGATGATGTTTGTCCAGTGCAGTTGTAAATCAAATGTGTAAACACAAAAAGGTTTTTTTTAATTCAAACTTATTTTAGAGGAAAAAGTGTATCATCAATGGGTGCCAATATATTTGACCGCATGTGTATAAAGTGTGCTTATATTAAGGTGTATGTGAAGCAGAGAAGATGCAGCCGGTTTCTCTTCAGTACCTGACTGCTGGGAGGCCGAGGTATGCATGTCCCACATGGATCCATTCTCTGGTACTGACATTGACCTGTTCATCGAGGGGGTCATGCTAGAATCTCCACTCCTGCATAAGACACACATTAGTAAACTCACAAATACAATCACATATATTCTCTCTCTCTGTATGTGTGTGTGTGTGTGTGTGTGTGTCTACCTGTTCATGAACCTCAACTGTAGTTGCTGGTATAGAGCTGCAGTGGCTGCCTGTTCTAACTGTTTCTTCAGAAGTTCCTGGTCCATATTTCCCTAGAGAATAACATGACCTACAGGGTTAACATACTGACTATACCACTGCTTCAGACAACACCCAAGCACACCACTATGCTACAGGTTCTCTGCTCTGATCGACACGATGATACAACTACAGGAGCTCTTTGGTAGATGTTGCCTAGGCCACAGAGGTACCCTGCTTTAATACTCGCAGAAAATATATATGTTTACCACAGTCGAGTATCTCTGTGCCTTTTCAGTACTTGGATTAACAACCAACTAACCACACACACAGACCAGAGAACAGAAACAAAAACACCCAGACAGACGTGTGCTCGTTGACTCACAGAGGACCCCCGAGATGGTGGGGGCTGTCTCACCAGGAGGGGCGGGGGGGAGGGGCCTGGGGAGAAGGGCACACGCCCCCACATCTTAATGACGTCACCCAGGGGCTGGAAGCCCTCATCACAACCCCTCTTTACCAGCAGAGTCATGGTGAAGTAGCCTGCCTGGAACCACTCGCACATCTCCACCGTGGAGAAGGGACCTGGACCGGGGGGAGGAACCGGGGGCGGAGAGCAGGAAGACATAGGTCAATACAAGATGACAATGTGCTAAGGTATTGGTATATGTATATAAATGTTAAAAATCATTATGAATGTGTGTACGCATGTGGATATCTAAAAAGGTATGCGTGTTTACCTTGGATCTCTGCCTGGGGGTCCTTGTAGAACCACTTCATGGCTGCCTCGTGGGAGAGGGGCAGGGCACTGTCCCTATGGGCCGAGTGGGAGTGTGTGTGTCCGGCAGCGTGCGTGTGTGAATGTGGGGCTGGGTGTGTGAGAGAGTGTGAGGTGATGGTGTGGCTCTCCTGTAGTGCTTGAGTGAAACACTCCTCCTCAAGGGACGTGTCCTGCAGAGAGGCTACCATCTTTTCAGCCTCCTACAAGGGAGGCAAAGGGAGAATACAAATATTAAAACGTACATCTCACACACACATTCACCCAGATACAAGTACAATAGCAAGCCTGACAAATCCAGTATTGAACAACAAATCTAATTTACAGGGTAATGCAACACGCCTCGTACCTGTTGCAGGTGCTTCATGCCCTCGTCCTCCTCCACTTCTCCCCCTGTTGAGGGGAGGAGAGATACGAAGGAGGGAGGAGGCATCAGGCTGGAGGAGGTGGAAGAGGAGGGGTCTGGGCTGAGCTGAGCACCACTCCCAGGAAGTGAACTGCCTGTGAGACCAGAGAGAACATGAGGTAGAGTGGATGAGACAGATCAACACAACACATGGTGTAAATGCTTCACATCAGCAATTCAGTATTTACCTTCAGCGGGAACTTGGTTCGTTTTGGAGGGGTGGGAGATCGGTGCCTCTGTGGTGCAGGGGGCAGGAAGAGGGTCTGAGGAGAGGGGGCCAGAGACTGCAGGAGGAGTCGTTGTCTTGTACTTCTCTCCTTCACCTGCTGCTTCACATTCATCTAGAAGGAAAGGAGTAGAGGGAGAAGGTGTCTTCCGTAAACGCTGCAGAAAATGTCTTCTGTTAGTTGTTTTACTAAAGCATCCCGTCTCACCTCTGTCAGCGTAGTTGTCCTTCCCTCCCTGACCATTCTCCTCCTCTTCCTCCAGAGCTTCAAACTCCAGATCCTCTTCAGGGATGGCGTCCGTAGAGCCTTTCTGCTTGGACAAGCACGAGGCTCAGAATAGACGTACAAATAACATGCAAATACACACACTTTGACAAACACAGACAGATATGATGACAGCCAGCCAACAGAGACACACACACCTTAATGCACATGAAGGCCCCAGAGGAGTCAAAGGTGCCCATCTCTCCATCCTCCTCGTCGGTGCACCACTCAGGAAGGCCGTCCCTGTCGGACTCCCCGCGGGTGCCCTCGTCGTCACGGAAGTCAAGCTCAAACTTCCGCCGGCCGCCAAGATCACGCCAGCCTGCAGAACGAGGAACCCCATCTGTGTTGTTGAGGGAGTGTCCATCAGACATGGGGAAACATTCACAAATGTATTCTGGTTAGAGGGTGTATGAGTGGTTATATGTGTATATGTACCATCACGACGGGGTCCTGCAATTCTCCAGGCTGGCTGCTCTCCTCTTCCTCCTCCTGCTGCCTCTTCCTCCTCCTCCTCCTCCTCTCGGAGTGTACGCCAGTTGTTGCTGTCGGCACGCCAGGAGTCCTTCCTGCCCAGAGGCCCCGCCTCTTCGAACCCTGGACGCACTGCTTCAGCACACCTGATTGGCTTCTCAAACCTTGGTCTCTCAGCTCTGACAGAAGGAAAGATATTAATGGGATAATTCAATCTAGAACACGGAAAACTGACTTAAATATAAACAATAACCATCAATTTGATTGAATGATAACCATCCAGGGGTGAGTTCAGCATAGTTTAGGACAACGAAAGCAACATGGTTTAGGACAGTGAGCCTACCGGTCATCCCAGCTTAGGCTGCGGAGCATTTCTCGGCCACGACCGAAGCCCACCTCTCCATCATCAGGACCTCCAGGAGCTCTTTGGTAGAATGTACCTTCACCTCTCCCTCTCCCTGCACAAACATATCAGAAATGCATTCTAGGAGGTGAATACATAGCCAGCGGATCAGACCTGCTTGCTTACAGCTCCACTAGGGTCAGACAGGCGCCATCTATAGATTAAGAAAACGCGGAGCCGGCATAAGATGGCTCGGAAAACGCACCTCAACACAGGGATGAGAAATGCGCTGTACTCCAGGTTGTCCCATTATCCCAACTGTTACACAGAGAAGACTGAACAACTGCTAGTTTTTAAATAAACTGCCCTTTTCGTGCTCACGCTAGTTAGCTGTAGCCATAGCAGCCATTGTGGAATGGGTAATGCAACCCATTCCTAATGGGTAATGCAACCCATTCCTAATGGATATGAAGTAGGGCTGCGATGATAACAGTATTACATTATCTTTCGCGTTGAACAACAAAGGAGATGATAGGCTGACACTGCCTTTGCAAAATGACTGCTGTGGCTTCTGCTACCTGGCACGAAAAAAAAGAGCAGTAGTTTAATCTCTGTAAGAGTTGGGATTAAATGGGACAATTCGGAGTACAACGCATTTCCCATCCCTGTATTGAGGTGCTTTTTCCGAGCCATATCACGCACTGGCTCCGCAGTGTCTTGATCTACACAAGAAGCCTCTCCGACCCTAGTATACCTGTAAGCAAACAGGTCTGATCTGCTGGTTAGTGAATACATTTTTACATGTAGAGTTGCACCGTCCTGATCACTACAGGTGGTGACTGACCTCTACCTCCTCTGATGCCTCCTCCACGGCCCCTAGCCAGGCCTACAGGGGCAGCCCCGCCTCCCTTTCCCATAAGCCTCAGCACAGCCACACTGTTCACGGACATGGAGAAGTTTCTCTGCAGGACAAAAGGCGGGAGGGAGAATGAGGTTAACACAGAATTATGTTTTGTCAACATACACTGAAGCAGGATCTGATCAGCACATTGTGGATAAAAGTAGCAGCTAAGAGCTGAGAGAGTTGATCCTAGCCAAATGCTTCTCAGCGCAGTGAACCTCCGACTTACTAACAGGTCCTATATCTCCTGCAGTCTCACCTGCTCCTCCTCAGTTAGAGGCTCCAGGGCCAAAGGCTGCACAGGCTCATCCTGCAGGATAGCAGCAAACTCCTTATCCTGCATGTCCTCTGGGAGCTGAGAACACAGTTTGCTTTAATCCATACTGGGGCCAGGACGATACCAGTATTGCGATACTCAGTATCGTTGCAAGGAAACAAAACAAAGTGTATTTAACTTCAAGAAAACAGCCATAACGTTAGAAAAAAAACGTGGTCATAAAGAGTCACATTTATTTATTTTCCAAGTTAAAGCACACAATATTTTGCATACAGCAGGTTTTTTTAAGTAAACCAAAGAGGTGTCTGCTCCGTGGTTTCATTCACTCACCTTGTTATCTTTGATATAAAGTGCTAGCATCTCCTCACGGCCATAGCGGTAATCAGCCAGCTTGGACTTTGGCATTGCTGGAGAAGGAGGGGGGGACGTCACACTACCCCCTCTGGATAATGCACGGAGCCTGGGGAGAAGCAATCACCATAAGCACAATCCATGCATTAATAACACTCTGTGCATTAATAACACTGGGCCATGTGTAAGAGCATATCCATTTATTTATCTTCACCTCAAGTTTAGGTTGGATATGCATCGCCCATTATCTTCCCCTAGACAACTAAGGGCAACAAGCAGGAGCAAAATGAAAATACAGTACACCATGACGATTAGCTTTTAGTACAATTTGGAGAAGGCGAATTGTTGCCCAATACAGCAAGAATTTGTGTTTGCGGTGCTCTTATTAGACGATTGGAGGGATGAGGAGAAGTCCAAGTTGCAAAAACATCCCAATTGAGGCATTTAAGGATAACTTGAGGCATCACATTATTTGAGCTAGCTATATACAAGTAGAAAACAAAAAAAAACTGTTATCTTTTCTTTACATTCTAAAATTGAAATGACAGAGGTCATGCACTCACTCTGAAAAAAAGACAATGAGGAAGGAAGAATACAGTGTGTTGGCTGGTGTTGAGAAAGAGTAAATGAGGAAACAGATTGGGGCAGTGGGGAAAAACAAGAGTTGGTTATGGGCTAGGAAGGTAAGCAGGGAGTTGGTTATGGACTAGGAAGGTAAGCAGGGAGTTGGTTATGTACTAGGAAGGTAAGCAGGGAGTTGGTTATGGGTTAGGAAGGTAAGCAAAGAGTTTGTTATGGGCTGGCAAGGTAAGCAAAGAGTTGGTTATGGGCTGGCAAGTTAGCAGGGAGGAAAAAGGAATGAATAAGTTAAAGGAAGAGATGCGTCACCATTCTGGCCCGAAGTTAAGTGTTTCAGCAGTCATACTCCTCTCTTCAACACGAGCGCAAGGCTTCTGTTGGCACAACAAGGGCTTCAGTCAGACCATTTCATGACATTGAGCAACAATCAAACAATCACATTTCCACTTTGGGGATTAACAAAATACTATATCTTATCGTGTACTACACAGTTCAAAGACTTGTCCCCAATAACATACATCCTACATCTATCACAACATTATCTCAATCTGTCTGGGCAACTGTACAGAGTGAGTAGAGTTCTAACCTTCTCCAGAGGATTGGACCAGTTTCGTCCAGATACGAAGAGGGACTTAAAAGGCTACTGGGTTCTTCTGTGTGCAGTGGTTTAGAGTGGGCTTGCTCAGACCACAAAAATCTGTTACTCTGAGCAAATAGCTGCCAGGCTCAGGGAAAGGGGTTGGGTGAGGTGAAGGAGGAGTGGCCAAATGTGACAAACTCCCCAATCAAAAATAAGATGTCAATTTTCATGGACAAGTAGCACCAGTAATTACATCAACATTGGAGTTGATCATAATAATGACTATGAAGCAATATTGTGAAGAACAGGAGACGCACAGGGAGAGACAAGCGTCATCTTCACTTGTATGGATTATTCCTTCCACTTCACTGTCTTCCTGCTTCCTTAGGGTCTGTTATCCCTCCTTTTCTCCAAACACCTGGGGAAATGACAGAGCGAGCGACAGAGAGAACCAGATATTCAATTCAATGCTCACAAATGGCAAATTCAGTGTTCAGCACCCAAAGAATACTTACCAAATCTGCAGAAAGGTAGAGATTTTTGTTAGAACTGACAAAGGTTCACTTTAGTTGCATTCATTTCATTGACAGTTCGTACAGTGTGACCACTGTGCAATACATTTCTCCTAGCCTATACAGGTTTCACACATGTAGCTTGTTGTTGGCACTACAGTCAAAGGCTCCATTGGTAGCAATGTAAAGTGGGAGATCTCTAATCAATGCAAACATTAAGTCAGCTAAACGAGAAAGAGTAGGCTACAACAGTAACCGACAGGTAGGCTGTTTAATCTGACTGGAATTGTAGATAAGGAAGGGGAGTGCAGCAAAAGACCCTCAACTAGCTAACATCTGGCTATTACAGCTAGGTGAAATCTTTGTTGTTGGGTTTTTTTTTTTTTACATGGATTTGACACAATAAAGACAGGCACTGCCAGATGGGATGATATACAAACTTTTAAATGTCATAGGTTGTCTGTCTAGCTCGAGTCAGTGGCTACCATCTCCCTCCCATGCACACACCACGGTCCCTGCCCATCCCCCACCCTGCTGCAGGCTGCAATCACACACTATTGAGATGAAGGCCAACTTCATTAACCCCAACCTCGGTTCTGTAACCAATTCAGATCCAACTAAAGTATCTAACTATGCCAACTAAACACTAACACATTGGCTAACTAAGTTACCTAGCGGGCAAACTTTGCAATAACAAACCTGTCACAGCCAACTGGTTCTTCAGAGAAAATACACAAAACATTAGAGCAAATACAAATGAGCAATGCTAAAATACACTCAATGAAAGTCGTATTTTCGATTAAATTCAATTAAATTAGCTGACTAAACTCCACAGTTTAGGAAGTTTCCAACAGAGTGGAGCAGAGACATGCTTTGAGGGATTCAGCTGCGACTACTTCGATTCGCCTACGGTCAAAACTTAAAAATGTAAATTATGAAACACTTACCTTGTACTTAAGTTTGTCCTCTGTAGTTGCGCACCTTTTTTTGTTGAAATCCATTTACGTCAATAAATGTTAATCAAATACAACCACCAACAGTTGTCACTGTTGCTCCAAGATGGCAACTCGGCGCAAATGCCAGTTGAATCTCAACAACTGTCGGTGGTTGTATTTGATTAACAGTTAATGAAAATGTATGATTTAAACAAATAAAAGGTACGCAACTACAGAGTTTAAACATAGGTACAAAGTAAGCGTTTCATCATTGGATTTTTGGAAGAATCGCTGTATTCGGAGCTGAATTCCACAACGTCTGGTCTCTGCTCCACTCAGTTGGTGGAGTTCAGAAACCTCCTGATTTAGTCAGCACCAATTAGTTAACTTGGCTAACGTTAGATTGCAAACAATCTTACTCTTAGCCAACTTGGCACAATGCACGAGGTAGTCAGATATTTACACATTCGAACAAATCACGCATGTTAGTGAAAACTTTATTTTAATGTACAAGTTGTTTAAGACCATTTAGGTAATTGAGCCAGCTTGGTAAAAACGTACCAAAGTATGTGTACCTAGCTAGCCTATTTGAATAAGAGAACGTTACGTAGTTAGCTAGAGGATTAACTATATAAAACAGTGAGCAGCACTTCACCAACCCACCACCACTCGTCTTGCGCAGGCTACATCTCAACTTTAGACCGCTGCTTTGGCCTGCACCTTTTGCTAGCTAAAGTGAGCTTGTTTGCTAACGACTTAGCTAACATGGCTGCACAGTGGGCAGACAACGTTAACTATATCGACACCGTCCAGCAGGAAAACGTTAAGATTATTCTAAGCAGTGCAGTTTATTCAATTGCAGTAGAACAGGTTTGCCTAGATAATTGTTTAAAAAAAATCGACACTTACCTTTCGATGAAAGCTTGTCGCACTAGCTAGCCAGCTAAGTAGCCAGCTAAAACCTAGCTAGTTGGTAGCTGCAAATATTACGAAATTGAAATGTAGCTAGTTAAAACCGTGCATTTCGCAATGACCTGTATATCTCAAGGTTACTTCCTTGCAACTATTTGATGAATGTTAGATTAATTAGCTATACTTTCATCTGACCAACGTTCGATGCGAATATTTTCATAACTCGCTCTCACTTCTTGTTTGGGTTTTAGAAAAATGGCCGTCCTCCTTGCATCATTTGACAGCTGTGTTGTTTCTTCCTATCAAGAATTCGCGCGAGGGACAAACTAGTTATTTGCGCATTACCGCCACCTCTGGGTCTGGAGTGGTATAAACAAGCCTCTCAATTCAATATCAATTTAAGGGCTTTATTGGCATGAGAAACACATGTTAACATCTCAATGATCGTGTCCCGCCCTCCGGATGGTTGAGCTAACTTGCGCTAATGTGCTTAGCAAAAATGTCCCAGGACATAGACATATCTTATATGGGCAGAAAGCTGAAATACTTGTTAATCTAACTGCGCTGTCCAATTTACAGTAGCTATTACAGTGAAAGAATGACATGCTATTGTTTGAGGAGAGTGCACAGTTATGTACTTAAAAATGTATCAATTAACCAATAGGCACCTTTGGGCAGACTTGATACAACATTTTGAACAGTAATGCAATGGTTCATTGGATAAGTCTAAAACTTTGTACATACACTGCCACAAAATCTAAATTGCGCCTGGACTCCTAAGTAATATTATGGCCTTTCTCTCTTTGTATGATCTTTTACCAGATCTAATGTGTTATATTCTCCTACACATTTCCAAAACTTCAAAGTGTTTATTTTCAAATGGTATCAAGAATATGCATATCCTTGCTTCAGGTCCTGAGCCACAGGCAGTTAGATTGGGTATGTCATTTTATGCAAAATAAAACTAAAAAAGGGTTAGATCCTTAAGAGGTTTTAACATTGCCAAAGCAAGTGAAGTAGATAATAAACAAAAGTGAAATAAACAATAAAAATGTACAGTAAACATTACACTCACATTACACTCTCTCTCCCTTTCTCTCACTCTCTCTCATTTAAATTCAAAGAGGTTTATTGACATGGGAAACATGTGTTTACATTGCCAAAGCAAGTGAAATAGATAATAAACAAAAGTGAGATAAACAATCCAAAATAAACATTACACTCACAAAACATTACACAGTTCCAAATGAATAGAGACATTTCAAATGTCATATTATGGCTATTTACAGTGTTGTAACGATGTGCAAATAGTTAAAGTACAAAATGGAAAATAAATAAACATAAATATGGGTTGTATTTACAGTGGTTTTTGCTCTTCACTGGTTGCCTTTTTCTTGTGGCAACAGGTCACAAATATTGCTACTGTGATGGCACACTGTTGTATTTCACCCAATAGATATGGGAGTAAATCAAAATTGGATTTGTTTTTCGAATTCTTTCTGGGGCTGTGTAATCTGAGGGAATGTGTGTCTAATATGGTTATACATTTGGCAGGAGGTTAGGAAGTGCAGCTCAGTTTCCACCTCATTTTTTGGGCAGTGTGCACATAGCCTGTCTTCTCTTGAGAGCCTACGGTGGCCTTTCTCAATAGCAAGGCTATGCTCACTGGTCAGTCACAGTGGTTAGGTATTCTGCCACTGTGTACTCTATGTTTAGGGCCAAATAGCATTCTAGTTTGATCTGTTTTTTGTGAATTCTTTCCAATGTGTCAAGTAATTCTCTTTTTGTTTTCTCATGGTTTGGTTGGGTCTAAGTGTGTTGTTGTCCTGGGGCTCTGTGGGATCTGTTTGTGTTTGTGAACAAAGCCCCAGGACCAGCTTGCTTAGGGGACTCTTCTCCAGGTTCATCTCTCTGTAGGTGATGGCTTTGTTATGGAAGGTTCGGGAATCGCTTCCTTTTAGGTGGTTATAGAATTTAACAGCTCTTTTCTGGATTTTGGTAATTAGCGGGTATCGGCCTAATTCTGCTCTGCATGCATTATTTGGTGTGTTTCGTTTGTACACAGAGGATATTTTTGCAGAATTCTGCATGCAGAGTCTCAATTTGATGTTTGTCCCATTTTGTGAATTCTTGGTTGGTGAGCGGACCCCAGACCTCACAACCATAAAAAGCAATGGTTTCTATAAAATTATTTTTAGCCAGATCCTATTTGGTATGTTGAATTGTTTGTTCCTTTTGATGGCATAGAAGGCTGCTGTAGGCCCTCCTTGGTTGGTGACAGAAGCACCAGATCGTCAGCAAACAGACTACATTTTGTGACGTGTAAGTCTTCGGCAGGGTTTTCTTCAGCTGTTCGTGCACACGCATTCTTTTCTTGAGACAGGTCGAAGTTCGGTAGCCGAAGTCTATGCCCCTTTGTTGGTGATTACAGTACTACTCCTAGTTGGAGTGGGAAATATGGACGTGATTCTTCAATGAAGTGTTTGTTGTTCTTGATTTATCTTAGATTAATTCACACACTATTTTGAGGGTGTTACTGGCTATGTTGTTGCTTCGGCGTATATAGAGGGACAAACATGCATGGACAGACGCTCGCTTTTGCCTAGCCGAGTTCTGCTAGGAGCACCAAGAACCTAGTCTGCGGGCGCCTTAACCCTCTGCTCTGTCAGCTCTCCACAGTGTCTGATTTTGGGGAGATGCAGCCCTTTCCTCAAGGCGACCTCCATCGCAGTTTTGAGGATACCCAATCAGTGCTGGAAGACTACTCCAACACAGTGAACTTTGAGCGTGGCCACCTGAACCCTGACGAACATAAGTCTGACCCCAACGACAAGGCAGCCACCAACACGCTGACCAGCGTGGTCCCTCAGGTCCAGGAGTTCAACATCGGCCCCTGGAAGACGCACAAGCACACCATCCGCCGCCGCCTCAAAAACTACTGCAAAGGCACCGCCTACATGGTCACTGGTGTCACCACCTCCGGGAACATGATCCGCTGCCACAACATCGACCGTGTGGCCATTCCCACCTACATGTGGTCAGCCTATTGCTGCATTGACTACAACCGCAATGCGCTCTTTGAGGAGCACACCAAGTTCCCAGCCTATGTGGCCCACGGTCTCAATGAGAAAGAGAGGCCTGAGGTGCTGGAGGTGTCTGTTCAACAGCTGGAGAACTTCCTCAAGAGTGTCACCTTTGTGGATAAGACCTTTCAGACATTCTATGATAACTGTGCGCCCCCTAATAATGGCCTTTACATGCCTTGACACTATACAAAAAATTATGAGTAGGGTCATTTACTTAAAATATAGTGTAATCGAAAAGGAGGTCAATCTGATGTGTTGTCTTACAGGAATGTTTACGGTTTGCTTCATCCTTCTTCATTTATTTTCTCTCAGCACAAATATATCACAGTAGCCTACATGATCTCTCGCCTCATATATCGAATATATAGCCTGCAAGAAACAACATATTTTACACATAAATGAAAGCAATCCAAGTAATGGTAATTGACAATCAGTTTGCCTACTTATAAACCCTTTATAAACCTGTTAATCATATAAACCAGTAAGATTTTATGTGGCAGATAAAAACCCATTTTCTAAGACCCCGCTTCTAACTGACACATTTTCTTTGCATGTAAAGCTTCCTCAGCTTTTGAAAATATTACTTTCTCCAATGATGTTCAGTCATGTGCACAAACCCCTTGTTTCTTGATGGATAAAGACTTTCACTCCATTTCCTTTTTTGTCTCTTTTCTTCTACTAGGAAGATAAAGAAAAAGCTTATTTTGCAATAATTTAAAATATGTTTGGTTCAATAGCAAAAACACATATTGCAGATAACACTGTAACTATCTGATGATGATCCCTTTATTGCATTCACTAAGCTGTAAATACAAATTGCAGAGACATTCCATTACAGCAGCGTGATCATAAGTTAATCTCAGACATCATAGAATTCATTGATTTGGCCTCTGCATGCCTCTGGAGGCTCCGCAATTGTGTCACACCTTCCATACAAAACCTCCGACCACGTTTACAGATCAAGCATAAATTGGCTTCTATCTTCTCGCTGTGTTGTAGTTTGAATACATAGAAGTTCCTCCATTACATTATCGATGCAGCTTTTCCAAGAAGCTTGAATCTGATGTGGGAAATGAAAGGGGTTCTTCCACTACATTGTTGTTATCATTAGCTAGCGATTCTGGCGGAGAAACTGTACTCTGGTCGCTAGCGAACGTTAGCACTTGCTACTAAAGTTAGCAAGGCAAATTGGCTAAACTAAATTTTACTAAAATAAAGTTTTAAACCAAGAAAAAAAAATTGAATTTACCTCCTCCATCTCCTGTAGTTTGAATAAACTACTGATCAACTATCACTCCACTCTCAATTTCTATCCAATATGTCACCAACTCACCAAGTTTCTGTCGTGGAAATTCATACTGAGAGAGACTTTGTCATTTTTTCAAACAATCATCTTTATTTAATTTCGATTTAATTATTGCAATGATGAAACCGTCAGCCCAACAGTCTTGACTGTTGGACTGAGAGTCTAACCAACAATGAGAAACAGACATCTTTTATACAAGACACAAAATACTTCCCACACATGGCTGGCTCCAACCCTATCATGCAACCCTGAGAGGTATAATAAACCACTTTAGATCCATCCTGTCGTTATCTGCAGCTGGCATTATCTTAACCCCCGACCCTGGCCTAATTTCCCAGATGCCAGGATGTCTAAGAACCATTAAGGCCCTTTGTTCTACTCCTCTTCATCCAGTTACAACCGCCCCACCTCCTGTCTATGGAATACTCCTCTTCATCCAGTTACAACCATCCCACCTCCTGTCTATGGAATACTCCTCTTGATCCCAGTTACAACCGCCCCACCTCCTGTCTATGGAATACTCCTCTTGATCCCAGTTACAACCGCCCCACCTCCTGTCTATGGAATACTCCTCTTCATCCCAGTTACAACCGCCCCACCTCCTGTCTATGGAATACTCCTCTTCATCCCAGTTACAACCGCCCCACCTCCTGTCTATGGAATACTCCTCTTCATCCCAGTTACAACCGCCCCACCTCCTGTCTATGGAATACTCCTCTTGATCCCAGTTACAACCGCCCCACCTCCTGTCTATGGAATACTCCTCTTCATCCAGTTACAACCATCCCACCTCCTGTCTATGGAATACTCCTCTTCATCCCAGTTACAACCACCACACCCCCTGTCTATGGAATGCCAGAACAGAGAGAGACCAGAGAGGCCATAGAGGATTATAAACCTAACTATTAATATCAAACAAATGTAAGTATGTCATTTTGTCTGTCACACTTCTCAACACATAGAACCCCCATAATGCTGTGTGGCGCAACCCCAATACACCACACTAGGTTAATTCTCTGATCCTAATTCTATGATTGGATGGACAACATCAGTTCATATTGCAAAAGCTTTGATTGGTTGGAGGACGTCCTCCGGAAGTGGTCATAATTACCACATAGGTCTATGGAAGGGGATAAGGCCTACAAGCCTCCTAGGTTTTGTATTGAAGTCAATAGCGGTCCTCCGACTACACCATGGTGCTAGCCTAAAGTGTGTTGTTGAGACTACTGTAGACCTTCATTGGAAAACAGTGTGTTTTATTCAGGTATTTGGTGACGTGAATATATTTACTATAGTGTTATCTAAAAAACTGGGCTATTTCTCTAGTTAGCATGGGGTCTATATGTTGGCAGTCTTAGGGTGCTGCTGTCTGCATTTTCCTCTGGGTGCCCAGGGCCTGGTGTTGTGTGGTGGAGGACTTTAACCATGTGGAGCGCTGTAAGGACTCTCTACAGTACATGGTCAGCCCACCACGGGGCTACCTGGGGGGCAGCAACCTGAAGAAGATCTGCCAGCGCCTGGAGGACAAGCCCCGATTTGTCACCCTCTGGATGTACGAGCCAGAGGTGAGTTAAGGTCTGGGGACATAGGGAAGGAGAGGGAAGCTGATCATTGTAACAACTGTTTTTTTCCTCCCAATGTGACAATTTACATTTCTATAGCTTAAATTGTTAAAGAATATTATGGTCCCTTAGATATGGACTTTCACAATATACAAACTAAAGCTCACTGTCTTGATCAGAGAATGTGTGAGCCTTTGTTTCGCCCACACGTTTCATAACTCACTATCTTCCTTTAGTAATAGCATGAATGGCTGCAATAAATATAGAGCTCTTTAATTTCACCTAATTACAACAGTAGGTTATAATTTAAAAGATAGCTAGTAGACCGGTAGACAGTCAGGCACTGCTTTCCCGCAGTTCTGTTAACGACGGCAAGGGCAGGTATTCGGATACAGATTTTAAGTTGCAACTTGTTCTGGTAAGCAGGTGCATGGGGTTTCTCTGCTAGGGATTCCAAACAGATGGGAATTAAATCAAGAAGCCCTTTTGTTAAAGAAACAGAAAATGTCAAACAGTATACAGTCTGGTAAACACATCTTTGGACTTTGGAAAAAAACTAACAGATTATTGAAACACTGAGTTTTCATCTTTCCTGACATGTTAAAGCTGCACACCCTGCACAAAACAATCTGTATCAATAGGCACCTGCCCTCGCCCATAATCAAATTGATGACCTCTCTCTCTCTCTGTCTCTCTGCCTCTCTCTCTCTCTCTCTCTCTCTCTCTCTCGCTCTCTGTTTCTCTCTCTCTCTGTCACTGTCACTCTCTCTAGCTCACTCTCTATGTCTCTGTCTCTGTCTCTGTCTCTCTCTCTCTCTGTTTCTCTCTCTCTGCCTCTCTCTGTCACTCTCTCTAGCTCACTCTCTCTCTCTCTCTTTCTCTCTCTCTCCTTCTCTCTGCCTCAAAGGTTTTGGGGCTCCCAAGTGGCGCAGTGGTCTAAGACACTGCATCTCAGTGCTAAAGGTGTCACTACAGACAACCTGGTTCAAATACAGACTGTATCACAACCGGCCGTGATTGGGAGTCCCATAGGGCGGCGCACAATTGGTCCAGCGTCATCTGAGTTTGGCCGGTGTAGGCCGTCATTGTAAATAAGAATTTGTTCTTAACTGACTTGCCTAGTTAAATAATTTTTCAAAAACTCTCTCTCACTCTCTCTCACTCTCTCTAGCTCTTTCTCTCTCTCTGTGTTTCTCTCTCTCTTTCTCTATTTCACTCTTTGCCTCTCTCCCTTCTTCTAGCTGGCCCCCAGTAAAGCCAGTAGTAATATGGAGCCCTTCCCCATAATTTTTTGTTGTTTTTTCTTGTATTTTTGTTGACTAAATAACTTGTGAAGAAACGCAACAGACTGATGCAACTATGTAAAATGATTTGTGTTGATTGACAAAGAGCCGGGTGCTTGGTGTAAAATGATTTCTCTAATTTCCTACATGCATCTACTACATCCAGTGGAGAACGACCGCGCCTCACTTTGAGGATTTCAAATTAAAGGCTGATCGCGACAAGCCTTTTTTTTCCCCATTATAGAGAATGGGGAAATGGTGATCTTCGTGGTCAATATTCGTGGATATATAAAAAACATAATCGAACACCATGGTACCAATACTGTACTTGTGTGTCCCCCAATAAAATAAAATAATCTCTAGCGACTCCTGTGGCCGGCTGGCGCATGCACGCTGCTCACTAATGTTCACCAGTTGTGTTGCTAGCTTCCGGGTTAAGCGGGCAGTTGTGTCAAGAAGCAGTGCGTCTTAGCAGGGTCTTGTTTCGGATGACGCATGGCTCTCGACCTCAGCCTCTCCCGAGTCCGTACTGGAGTTGCAGCGATGGGACAAGACTGTAACTACTATTTAAAAGTAACAAAAAAAGAAATAATTCCTGCATGTAACAAGATGGTGACACTTCCACTCAGCCTTCTCATAGGAAACAATGAAATGACGTCATCGATGGCTTTGTCTAAAAATGTTTACAATCTATGATTACATCAGAGTAAACTTAAAATTGTAATTGGGGTTCTAGACAATGCTGTAGTGCAGCGTCGTATCACTGCTGAGACATTAGGCCCTGAGCCGCTGGCTGTGACAGAAAACCAGAACCATTAGGAATGTAGGTCAGAAGACAGGAAGGGGCTAAATACACCCCATTGGCAGAATTGACCAGACATAAAAGGCTTTTAGATGCATCTGTCTCATATTTTCATTGCTAAAGCACAGCTGAGTGTTTACTCTGTGGTTCCACTGTCCTTGTTGGCACATGTAGTCTTTTTTGGTCTATACAAATTCCTGCAGCTATATTTATAGATCTGTATTCCTAGAACTGCAAGTCATCCCCAAACAGGACAGACTATAGGCTACACATCCCTCGTATACCTGTTTATGTTTAGACTCCTCGCATAGGCCTGTCTGTGCTAAATTACTTTCCACACACATAAAACAACAGAGAAAATATAGTTTGCAAAATAATAAATTCAAAGCACAGGGCCGGTAGCCTCAGGTGCTCCCAGATAGCATATGATAGGAAAATGTTGGCAGTCTTAGTTTTAAAACTTGAAATGTTGGCAGGACATTTGTTTTAAAACTTGAACTCCGGCCCGGTACCCAGCGTCCCTGGTACCCGAATTGTCCCTACCTATGTGAAGCTAGCCACAATAATGATTAGCCACAATAGTGTAATTTGCAGTACGCTTTCAAATTAAAAATTCCTCAGTGAAAGTGATGAAAACGGATACAAATAGTGGAATCATGCCATATTTGGACTAGATAATGCTAAACAAGAATGGAATATTTTAATTTAATTTAAGATTAAATACAATATTAATTAGTTTGACAATAAACAGGAAAAAAACAGTTAAAATCCCACAATGTATCAGACTCCATAATTACATTGGGGGCAGACTTATATGCACTGTACAGCCTAATTGATGGACTGTGCACCCATGAAATGGGGTATCAGCCTACTCAGTGACACCCACAGAACAATATTTGTATATATTTGTGTAAACTCTTGAGAATCGTGTTTCAGAGAACTACAGGCAGAGCTAACATGCTAATATTTGTGTAAATTCTACATAGTTGTTTTCTTGTGGGTGTCACTTTTTTTTTTAACTTACGCTCATTTTGCACTCCAGTATCTCTATTTGCACATCATCATTTGCACATCCATCATTCCAGTGTTAATGCTAATTTGTAATTTATTTCGCCACTATGGCCTATTTATTGTCCTACCTTCCTAACCTTACTGCATTTTGCACTACATTTGCACACTCTGTATATAGATTATCTATTGTGTTATTGACTGTACGTTTGTTTATTCCCATGTGTAACTCTGTGTTGTTTTTTGTCGCACTGCTTTGCTTTGTCTTGGCCAGGTCGCAGTTGTAAATGAGAACTTGTTCTCAACTGGCCTACCTGGTTAAATAAAGGTGAGAGAAAAAAGTACAGTATACAGTACGTTAATGACAGTAGGCCTGTAGTTAATGACAGTAGGCCTATAGTTAATGACAGTAGGACTATAGTTAATGACAGTAGGACTATAGTTAATGACAGTAGGAATATAGTTAATGACAGTAGGCCTATAGTTAATGACAGTAGGACTATAGTTAATGACAGTAGGACTATAGTTAATGACAGTAGGACTATAGTTAATGACAGTAGGACTATAGTTAATGACAGTAGGACTATAGTTAATGACAGTAGGCCTATAGTTAATGACAGTAGGCCTATAGTTAATCAGAGTAGGCCTATAGTTAATGACAGTAGGCCTGTAGTTAATGACAGTAGGCCTATAGTTAATCAGAGTAGGCCTATAGTTAATGACAGTAGGCCTATATTATTTTGTGTGTCCATGACAACAGTTTTCAGGTGAAATAATGAAATGTTACGTAGCCATAGTTACACTTACAGTGCACTTTAAGAGCTCTCCAAGATTCAGGATTCGTACAGGGTTAAAGTTCAATGTTTTAATTAAACTGTTAAATGCTTAATGACAAATAAATGTAATTCATGTAAGGAAAGAAAGGTAGTGTTTTATGTCACACGATCTGTGAAGACTCCAAGCATTCAACTCATGAACTAGACTAGGGTGTAAACATGTTTTGATTCAACTCATGTAGGCCTATTAAATTGAATGTAGGAAATTGAAATTGCCTTGGCTGAGAGGATAGGCTACCGGAAGTGTTGTAGGCCTAGTGGAGGGTAAATGCAAGTAAAAGCAGTTTACCCTCCTTTTTCAGAAAAATGCATTGAAAGTATAGGGAGCGTTACTTTTTTCACCGCAACCGGCGATCAGAGTTTACCCACCTATGTTTTTTACATAGGTCACTGGCTACTAGAAGGCCTAGTTGTAGTTCATGGTAATACATAATAGCCTATACAAGTAAATGAACTGTGTGTTAGGGTGACCCTCCCGTTTTTCCCAGGACAGTTTCAGGCCCATTTTAGGTGTCCCGACTTTTCAGGCTACAAATAAGGTCAATTTGTCAGCAAGACACATTCATTAATGTAGGCCTAATCAATGGCTATCGTTGAATGTCATTAGGCACACTTTTTGGAGTTTTGTAAACAGATGTTGATTTCCATTCATCAAATGGCGTGAGTGTACATGCAGTGCACTGTTTGGAGTGGACAAACATGCATAACAGGTAGCCTACTTTTTAAAGTGATTTGTTTGACAATCAGACGAAAACATCATGATTGGTTGGTACATTTTTACCATTAAATTATGTCTTTATTATTAGGCCCATCAAAAAAAAAAAAAAGTGACCCAGAATGCCACGGTGTAATTCGCACACTGACTGGATCGCCCCCTGCTTCCTGCCTGTGTTCTACCTAATGGACCAACAGAAGTATAAAGTGGGGTTCCCTGAGATTGAAACTAAATCAATATTTGTTTAGTAGTCCGAAAATGTCGGGAACATTAACTTGATTGACCATGCTGTAGGTCATGTAACTGTTTGTTACATGCAATATGCTTTGTGGACTCCACCGGACATGTTTCTCTCCGGTTTTGTGAGATGAAACAAAGGTGTGGTTGAATCTATTCTGCCACTGTGTGTTCTTATTGTCTCAGCCTTAGGCCTATATCACAGTGGCAAAGCATATGAACTAGCACATTATAGAGCAAACAATGCAATTATCACAACACATAGGTTGTAATATGTCCCCAGTTATTTTATCCATGCACCACTACTGCAGTGACCAGAGCAAATGAGTAAAAAAACATTTAACGTGAAAAAGTGAATAGTTATGATTCAGCAACTTCTGGTTCTTTGGCCCTGCAAGCTTTCGGAAATTAAAATGTATTGAAAAACCATTTTAGCAGTATTATAATTGTCTTACATTTTTCTAGAAACAATATCTGATAATGGCTGTGTCACGGTACGAATATATGGGACGATACACGGAGCGTTGGTGGAGCGTCATTCCTTCTTTATTATGTGAGTTGTAATCACGAAGCACAAGAATAATGAACGGAGATGACTAAACGAATACTAAACAAACAAAAACACGGTGACTGACTGAGTTCTGCCACATGCAGACAAACAGAAACAAACAATGATCCACACACAGGTGGAAGTGGAGGACAGCTAAATACTCTCCCCAATCAGAGACAACACTAGACAGCTGTCTCTGATTGGGGATCATTAATCCTCCCTCACTGACGTGAGGACTGGGTTGTGGCTCATCCACTCCCCCTGATGGGAGTTAGCGGCTTCACCACTACCCAGCCCTTACAGTACCCCCCCTCCAAGGTGCGGGCTCCCGACCGCACTTGATCTCCCCCTCTCCCAAAAAAAACGTCATTAAACATCCATTTTAGTTGAAAATGAAACATCATACAATTAATTTAACACATTTATTACTTTTGTACATTAACTTGTATTGAATATTATTTTTAAGTGATTTAAGGTTTTTCTAATATTAATAAATAAAAACACAATGCCTGAATGTATAAACTTGCCTTTGTGACAGCTGAAAAAAATATTATGAAAAATAAGATATTTCCACCCAACCTTTTTGTGAGATTATGATAACAACCATATGATGTCCCTGTCTAAAACAAATCAATCAACATTATATACTAACTTACCTAAAACAATATGGGTGTGGTGGAAATAACAAGGTGTGTTAGAAATGACATCTATGTAAAAAATAACTTATAACTTATAAAAACAACACCCATTGTTAAACATGTCATTAATATAAGACAAAGTAAGATTCCAAAAGTAGCCGATGGGCAGAGCTCACGGAAGTAGGCCGCATTTTGAAACAGGTCACAAGAAAATAAAGGAGGTCTCCAAAAACAGGCTGACAGCAAAATACGAAATATGAACTATGACCGTAACAACAATAACACAGGGAGAACACTTCTCAAGTACCTGTACATACGTTTTGTGATCAGACACGGATTCGTACTGCTTGGCATTGAGAAACTAGCAGAGAAAATTGAGCAAGGGAACACAGGGGAGTGAGGGCATAAATACACAGGTAAACAGGGAGACACAGGTGACACTAAAAGGATCCTGATTAGTCCAGACTGAGTGAGGAGGCGTCTAAAGTTGTCGGAGGGTGACACTTAGTGGGTCTCTCCGGAACTGCGACCCCCTCCTGTAACAAGGAACACTAAAGTGAACTGCCTGGATTTCACTGGTGTACTTACACAGGTAGTTCTCTGCAATATGCACGATGATCTCTTTCCGCAGATTCTCTTTTAATTCTCTCAGTTTGGAGTATTAACGTTGAATATTGTACACGTGTTTCCCTAACTTCTCTTTCAATCCTTTGGAGAAGTCCTCCAGTAGAATCTGCAGTGTGCCACATACCTTTTATTTTACTGTCAAATGTGCAGGGAACTTCTCCATGTTTCCCTCTTGGTTTTTCTTCTCTCTCTCTTCAGCTTGGTTTTTCTTCTCCCTCTCTTCAGCTTGGTTTTTCTTCTCTCTCTCTCTCTCTCTCTCTCTTCAGCTTGGTTTTTCTTCTCTCTCTCAAACCACCATGTTGGCTCACCAGCATCAAAGTCTGATGTTTAAGCTCTTTCGCTTGGCAAAGGCAGCACTCTCTGTACATGCACTCTTTCTTCAGGCCCTCACAGCACAAAGACTCAATAAGGTTCTCAAAATTACTGCAGCTGATCATTTTGTGAGAGTGTAGTTTGTCCACCATGAACTGGAGGTTGGCGAGGGTTTTGCAGAGGAATGTATCCCTATCCTGGACTGTTGGCTTGACAACCCAAAAATTATGTATTTTGCTGAATTCATAGTAGGACATTTTAATCTCTGAATATTCCCTCTTAAACTTCTGATAAAGGTTCTAAGTTGTTCCATTCAAGAAGCGCATCTTCTTTTTCTTCTTGTTCCCTCGATAGTGTGTCCTTTTCCCCTGTTGTTGCTCTACTGTTGTCATCACGTTGTGATGTTCTCTTCGGTGGCTGTGCTAATTCTGTTTCACTGCTTTTTCCTGGAGTATTGAAGACTTGTTGGCCTGTCTTAATTTGCCCTCATTGCTTTGCTGAAAATCCAAATTCTCTGTTTGCGGCTTTGACCAGGCCATACTTTCTCAGGATGTTGCTTATGAGCATTTCTGAAGCCACTTGCTTGTCCTTGGCACTGCTCATTTTTTGATACTTTTGCTTTAATTCTGCAATGATGGCATTTTGAAACAGTAAATTCCTTCTCAAGTTCTTTAGAGTTCCCTTCATTTGCTGTATTGTCGTTGTCTTTGGGTAATCTTGTCTCTCCATTTTCTTCATCAGTTGATGTATTTTTTTTTGTATTTCTCAGCTTTCCGTAAAGCTTTATCAAGTTTCACATTTGTCATGCAAAGACCACTGTATGTTTTTCAGCGACCTCTTCCAACCTTTTTCCTTACAGCAAGTATTCAACATCTCATTCCTGTTGCAGACGATGAGAAAAGGGGTATCAGGGCATGCATCAGGGGCAGGTAAGTTAGAAAAGGGGTATCAGGGCGTGCATCAGGGGCAGGTATGATAGAAAAGGGGTATCAGGGCGTGCATCAGGGGCAGGTATGATAGAAAAGGGGTATCAGGGCATGCATCAGGGGCAGGTAAGTTAGAAATGGGGTATCAGGGCATGCATCAGGGGCAGGTATGATAGAAAAGGGGTATCAGGGCGTGCATCAGGGGCAGGTATGTTAGAAAAGGGGTATCAGGCCGTGCATCAGGAGCAGGTAAGTTAGGGGCAGGTATGTTAGGGGCAGGTAAGTTAGGGGCAGATTTGTTGGCCTCATGTTCTGGTTCCAAGTCATCTGGTGACTGAGGTGGTGTATTGCCTGATAGGTAGGTCTCCATTGCAACTGTTCTCTTTAAAGTCTTCTATTCTGTTGGTTGGATTTCCATTGCCTTCTCTTGTTTCTTTGTTCTCGCTTTGTAAGCTCAGAGATAGATTTCACTTCTCCCTTCTCTTTTTTACTTTCAGTATCTCTCCCGGTCTTTTTGCAGATATTCCTGGTATCGTATAGGATAATTTTTCATTTCGTTTCTATGTCAGTGACCTCTGTGCTGTTTTATGTGGCATCTTCTAAAAACTAAGAAAAATACTACTTTTCAACTTGTGCACATCTTGGAGCATTTTCTTGATTAAATGAATTTCAAACAGATTAAATAAGCCTAAAGTAAAAATTATGGATTATTGTCATTTTCACCACGTTCTGTAATTTCCACCACAGTTAAGTTTTTAATGGAAATGACTGTGATGGAAATGACGCTACTACAGTTTTTTGAGGAAAAATTGACTGCTTAGCATGCATTGGATAGTATAACAGCTAGCACATAGTTTACACTAAATATATCAAATATACACTTTTTTTAAAAATTCTACCACAAATTAAAGAAAGTATAGCCTATTTGGAAATGACTGACAATTAAAATATAAGAAAGTATAGCCTATTTGGAAATGACTGACAATTAAATTATTCTCAACACGTCTTTGACGCTACTTTGTGTTGAGCGTGTTGGAATACGAATGCATCTCAACCAATGGAAACGTGTGGTGGGCGGGGCCGGCAAGGGCCGAACCCCGCATCGTTCCATGTTCTGCAGCGAGGGGTACTTGCTTCCTTGCGCACGCGGCATTTCATTGCGCTCTGAACAATGGACTAGGATAGAAGTGGAGAAAACCTAGACGTGTGACGGGGTGAATTTCGAGAGAATTTCGTATTGGCTACCGCGGTGTAGGCCTACAAAATAGACAGTTCGGTCACTATATATTACACATTTACTTTGTTTAGCAATGCATTCTAAAAATGTTGGACCATTTTGCGAATGTCTTCCATTTCAGGTAAGACATCTATAGCACACAATTGAAACAATTTCTAATTTGATAACAATACTGTGTTTGTGATTTAACTTAAAACTGAGGCAAACATCTTCAGGAGAATATATATATATCCATTACACTTTAGAGCGCAAAGTTCCAAACGCATTCTTGAAAGTTTCCAAAGTAGACTATATTTTCAGAGGGACGTGCCTACGCTATGGCATGATTATTGGCATCCCACCACCAGTTTTTGAGGGTTTAAACATTATGGAGAACGCCTACATATCCATACCGCATTAATTACACATATGTAAGCATTTAATGAGCGTTTTATATGGACCTAAAGGTTAATGGAATATATCCATAGCATGTCTATAGTGCATTCATAGCATGCTATGCAAGATCTCGTATTTAGGTATCTTAATAGATGCATTATTACAATGACGGCGTAGTGTCATCATTATGGCTGTTCCCAAACGTGTACTTCTGCCGTACCAGTGTTAGTGAATTTTCCAAAAAGACAAACCACGTTTTGAAAACTGCTGATATTGCCGGCCTGTACCAGCCCCATTCCCCCCACTGGCCAGAATAGGCCCGTGATTTACCTTATTTTTCTCACTGAAGGTCAATGGTGCATGAAGAACCCCACAGGGTTGAATCATCAGGGTACATTTTACGGATAACATCGTGTAGTTGAGGGTAATGACTCTTCGTAAGTACTTTATAGCCCTCCACATCACAATTAAGTTGGTCATACTGGTCTACAACGCACACATGATATGTCTATGTATGAGTTCTATACAGTCCAAGCAAAGTAATCTATTTTCCCATTCATAAAGCATGTATAGCTAAGCACCATGTTAATTAGCTGTGCAGTTTGCCACTATGATCTTTAACATGACGATTTTGTAAGGTTTATTGACCGAGTTGGAAAACGATGACTTGACATTGTGCCGGGCCAGGGGATTAGCTAGCTTCTAGCTAGTTTAATGAGTAAGGGGGTAATGCTAGCTAGTTTGACCACCCTGTGTTAGTAAGTTTTATTTACTAAAATAGTTATTGGTAGTCTGAAATGGGGAATTTAACGCTTTTGTAACGGTATTGCTTCCGTCCGGCTCCTTGTCCCAATTTGGGCTCGAACCAGCGACCAACTGAACACATCAACAACCGCTTCCCACAAAGCATTGTTACCCATCCACAAAAAGCCACGTCCCTTGTAGAACAAGGGGAATAACTACTTTAAAGGTTTCACAGCGAGGGACGTCGCGGATTGAAACGCTACTAGTGCACACTGCTAACCAGCTAGCCATTTCACCCCGGTTACATTCAGCCCCCTTTGACCTCCTTCTCTGCACCAACCCCAGCAGCTGGGCAGAGCCTGAGTTATCCGTTGTCATCAATGTAAAAGGGTGTTATCATCAATGTAAAAGTGTGTTATCATCAATGTAAAAGTGTACATATGACGTCACCTACTGAAACGCTTCTAGCACGCAATGCTACCTACTATATTTTTGTTCACTGTATATTCAAGAAAAGTTCAACTGAAAAATGTCAATAGTATTAACTTTAGTAGGATTGATTCTTTGGCAATGTCCTCAGCAATTGTTTTCTGTGCTAGCTGCATCTGATAAAATGTTCGTATTTCCTTTAATATTCTGTGTTGTGTGCTTATTAATTTTTGATAAGTGAGGCATGTTTATAAATGCTTTGTTAATGCTTTATGAATAGGAAAAAATAAATAACATTACATTGACTATGTAGAATTCAAACATAGACCTTTAGATGTTGGTGTTATAGATCAGAGTGGCAAACTGAGCAGTTGTTTTCCATGAAGTGCTCAACTATAAATGCTTTATGAATGAGAAAATATATTTGACTTTACTTTGACTATACCTTTCATTTGTGCATTCTAGACCAGTATGACCAACCTAATTGTGATGTGGAGGGAGGGCTGTTAATTAATTACGAACGAGTTATTATATCGCCGTCAGCTACACGATTTGATCCATAAATGTACCCCGAGGAATCAACCATGTGGGGATCTTCATGCACAATTGACCTCAGAGAGAAGAAGGTGAAGTCACGGGCCTATACTGGCCGGTGGGGGAATGGGGCTGGTACAGGCTATATATTAACATAATTTACAAAACATGGTTTGGCCTTTTGGCATATTCACTAACACTGGTATGAAACGGTTACCGGTTTCACTACAAACCATGGTAAAATTCCAGACGGTTAGTATTACCGTTTCAAACTTGAATTATCATTAAAACCGTGTTTGATTACCGTGGTTTGAAAAACTCACGGTAAATACTGTCCAGCATCAACCAAAGTTAGCAACAGTCTGACGCAGGCGCAGCATGCAACGTGGGGTTTGTTTTGTGTGAAAACTTGGCCGAAGAGAGGACCAAATCTGAAGCGTGGTCGTATTTCTGGTCTTACAAGAGTGCTGAGGGGAAACTTAATCGAAGATGGTCACCCTGTATGCAGAACATGCACACAAAAAAATCGCGGCGAAAGGGGGCAACATTTCAAATCTCTTGAGTCATCTTCGTGACCACCACCCACTACTTTATAGCGTATGCAAGGTAAGTTCACTTTTTAGTTCAATGCATGATGTGGACACTAAGGACTGGGGGAAAATGTCATGGTTTGTCTGTCTAACTTGCCAATAGCTTGTCAATAATGTAAACTGGAGCTTTCAGTGTTACCTACTCTTGTAAAAACACAACACGTTGTTTTCTGCTGCTGTATGCGTCGTGTGTCTGCAGACTATTTGCACACGATAACACGTTATGTAGTTTAGTAACCCATCCAACATATTTTGTTCATTTAAAATCCGTCAGTCGTCGACTTGGTTGTAAAAGTGTTCCAACAGGAGAAACACTAGACTCCTATACAAGACTTCTTTATTTATGTAAATAGTTGGGCTCATTGCAATTACTATCACTGTCTTAAGACTCATTTGTATTTATGTCAATTGTGCATGGGGTCATTGCATATACTCAAATGCAACACAGAATATAGACTGTGTGTGAGTGAGTGAATAATTATAATGTAACAACACCAATAATAATAATACTAATAATACATTTGCTATTCCCTTGTTTACAGAGTGGCGTGCAGCAGGCAAACCCAGTGATGCTACTGGTCCCTCATCTACAATTGTGACACAGACACTCGAGCAAGCATTTAAAAGGCAGGCTGCTTATGCACCCACATCAACACATGCTCAAGACCTCACTGCGGCCCTTTCATATTACATTGCAAAGGACATACATGCATGATGTTAGGCCAGCAGCACCTTATTTCTTTATGAAGGAGAGAACGGACATACAATCAGTGCTGTTCGTTTGATTTGTATACATATTTTGTGTTGTTATTTTAATGTCAACACCTGCACATTGGATTTGTTTACGTATAGTTGTATTGTTCTTACATGCACATTGCTTTGCTTGTGTTAATTTTATATGCACATTTGATTTGCTTACTTAAGGTTGTGTTCATTAAAACCTACACTAGGGAAGCTTTTACATCTCATGGCCACATGGTGCCATCTTTAATGTTAATGTTATTATTTGTGCATAGTGCTGCTAATTTTATTTGTTGTTTGTTGGTTTTCAATATAAAACTTGGTGAAATGATTTCAGTGTGTGTGTATCAGTACTTTTTGAAAATTTCCAGCACATTTGAACAATACCGCGATAATACTGATAACCGTGATAATTTTGGATATGACATTTTCATAGCGTTTCATCACTACACTGCAGACTTCCTTGTTGGTTTTGGGTCAAATTCAGGCAAAATAGCGACCTCCTATGTGTTAAAAAACCCCACAAAGTTTATTGCACTAAAAAGGAACAGAAAGACGATTCACACACCTGTGATTCACGCTTCACACACCTGTGCAGTGTGGAAGTTAATGTTTGAAACAGTGAACATG
Organism: Thymallus thymallus; assembly: GCA_023634145.1. Lineage (NCBI taxonomy): Eukaryota > Metazoa > Chordata > Actinopteri > Salmoniformes > Salmonidae > Thymallus > Thymallus thymallus. The sequence continues at coordinate 6,452,433 of CM042391.1, read as the reverse complement.
ATCGGTTTAATGTGTCTCGGTTAACGTAACGTGTCTTCAGATTTCATAACTTCCTTTTTATGAAGGAATTACGAAAAGTCGCCTCATCCCTAAAATAAATCATAAAATACTGAATGTTAGCGATAGTGATATTACTGTGCAACATAGACGTTATATTTTCTCCTGAGATTGAAAAACAATTCATATGTTGATGTAGTGCCTGTCAGTTATGAATGTTTGAACCTCTGTGTTGAGAAGTCGACACTAACCATGAGCCTTTTAGCATTTCTGCCGCCAAAGAAACAGACCCTGGGTCTGTTCTAACGCGGCTCCCCAGCGAATCCAAGACCATAATTGTGTTTCCGTTGTGGGTGTGGCAGGAAGCAACCTTTATTTGCATGCAATTAACATACACTACATGGCCAAAAGTATGTGGACAATATTAGATTAGATTTAATATCTGCAATATTAAAGCGAATTAAAGCTAAAAGCTTAATTAAAGCTAATCTAACAAAAACAAAAAGAAAGAAGGAAAGAAAGAAAAAGGACGACTGCATGGTTTCAGATCTATCCCCGCTCCACCAAAGAGAAAGTAACGTATTTTTTAGTTTGATGCAGTGATAGAGCAGTGTTTGAACCAGGGTGAGGAATGGAGCTTTTCCCGCACCGACCTCTATGGTGTGTAAAGTATGCAATGTCTACTGTTTTTCCAACTTGTGTAGGACGATCAGGACAACCTAGGAGTTCTTGCACAAGAAATTAAAATAGAAACCACCTGAACTTATTTCATAACTGTTTGGAGTTTCCAGTAAATCTGCTCAAGGGATTTTGCTAGCTGACACCCTCTGTTCTCTGAAACTGGTTGACATAACTGTCTGTTATATGACTGTCTGTTATGTATAGCTGGAATTGCTGCCCACCTGTAACTGCTCTCAGCCACCATTTATAGCGTTAGCTTGATGATGTGTGTTGTTCCCCCAGGGTTGGTGGTGGTACTGCTCATAGTACTCCAGTGGGCAGGACGAGGCCTCCCTTCTCCTGTCAGGCCCATCTGTGACCCCCGCATTCTGGACCGCTTCATCATGGAGGCCCGTGACACAGAGACCGCTCTGGTGAGACACTGGCTGACTGGGCCTAACCACCACTAGACACCACTAGATGGACCTGGGCAACTTTTACTTGTCTGGAAAATGTCACATTAGAAGTGAAATGGATTATGATATTATTAGAGTGTATTATGTACAGAAACAATTCCGCTTTGTTTGTGTGTCTGATCTTTCTCTAAGTCTGTCAATCTGTCTCGCCTTCCCTCACGCAGCGAGGTTGCAAGGCAGGGTGTGGCGTGACAGGCACATTTGTGGTTCCTCTGACAAACGTTGACTTTGTGGTCTTGGAGACAATGGATGTGAGTACCTGTCTTATCAGTTCAATACCTACTGTACATGAATATCACAAACCAGGGCCATGTAGTATAGAGAGAAGGGTTTGGCCCATTTCCTCTGGTTTCTCTACACTGAGTATACAAAACATTAAGAACACCTTCCTAATATTGCACTGCACCCCCCTTTTCCCTCAGAACAGCCTCAATTCGTCAGGGCATGGACTGTCGAATGCTCATAACGATGGTCATTATGGCCAAACAGTTCTATTTTTGTTTCATCAGACCAGAGGATTTTTCTCAAAAAGTACAATCTTTGTCCCAATGTTCAGTTGCAAACCGTAGTCTGGCTTTTTTATGGCGGTTTTGGAGCAGTGGCTTCTTCCTTGCTGAACGCCCTTTCAGGTTATGTCGATATAGGACTCGTTTTACTGTGGATATAGATACTTTTATACCTGTTTCCTCCAGCATCTTCACAAGGTCCTTTGCTGTTGTTCTGGGATTGATTTGCACTTTTCGCACCAAAGTACGTTAATCTCTAGGAGACAGAACGTGTCTCCGTCCTGAGCGGTATGACGGCTGCGTGATCCCATGGTGTTTATACTTGCATACTATTGTTTGTACAGATGAACGTGGTACCTTCAGGCGTTTGGAAATTGCTCCCAAGGATGAACCAGACTTGTGGAGGTCTAAAAAAAACTGTCTGAGGTCTTGGCTGATTTCTTTTGATTTTCCCATGATGTTGAGCAAAGAGGCACTGAGTTTGAAGGTAGGCCTTGAAATACATCCACAGGTACACCACCAATTGACTAAAATGATGTCAATTAGCCTATCAGAAGCTTCTAAAGCCATGACATAATTTTCTGGAATTTTCCAAGCTGTTTAAAGGCACAGTCAACTTAGTGTATGTAAACTTCTTACCCACTGGAATTGTGATATAGTGAAATATATATGAAATAATCTGTCTGTAAACAATTGTTGGAAGTATTACTTGTGTCATGCACAAAGTAGATGTCCTTTCGACTTCAACTGTATCTAATATTCTATTGGTTGCAAGAATTTTGTATAATAATTTAAATTGAAAAACTCAAAATGTTGAATCCGGCATCGTTTTGTGTATCAGTTCATAAACCATGTGCCATGGAATCGGTACATCGAAAATCTCTTCCCAACTATTTTTCAATCTGTGTGGCACAGCTGTCAATTTGTTGGTCCTTAAATGAAACTGGTATACTTTTTTATTCATCACAATTTTCTTTAACCAATGTTGGTCTTTAATGCTTCAGGGCCGACAGACAAGTTCTACTATTTTGGTTTTTAATGAAGGGCCGACAGACAAGTTCTACTGTTTTGGTTTTTAATGCTTCAGGGCCGACAGACAAGTTCTACTATTTTGGTTTTTAATGAAGGGCCGACAGACAAGTTCTACTGTTTTGGTTTTTAATGCTTCAGGGCCGACAGACAAGTTCTATTATTTTGGTCTTTAATGCAGGTCCGACAGACAAGTTCTACTGTTTTGGTCTTTAATGAAGGGCCGACAGACAAGTTCTACTGTTTTGGTTTTTAATGCTTCAGGGCCGACAGACAAGTTCTACTGTTTTGGTCTTTAATGAAGGGCCGACAGACAAGTTCTACTGTTTTGGTTTTTAATGCTTCAGGGCCGACAGACAAGTTCTACTGTTTTGGTTTTTAATGCTTCAGGGCCGACAGACAAGTTCTACTGTTTTGGTCTTTAATGCTTCAGGGCCGACAGACAAGTTCTACTGTTTTGGTTTTTAATGCTTCAGGGCCGACAGACAAGTTCTACTATTTTGGTTTTTAATGAAGGGCCGACAGACAAGTTCTACTGTTTTGGTTTTTAATGCTTCAGGGCCGACAGACAAGTTCTACTGTTTTGGTTTTTAATGCTTCAGGGCCGACAGACAAGTTCTACTGTTTTGGTCTTTAATGCTTCAGGGCCGACAGACAAGTTCTACTGTTTTGGTTTTTAATGCTTCAGGGCCGACAGACAAGTTCTACTGTTTTGGTCTTTAATGCTTCAGGGCCGACAGACAAGTTCTACTGTTTTGGTCTTTAATGCTTCAGGGCCGACAGACAAGTTCTACTGTTTTGGTCTTTAATGCTTCAGGGCCGACAGACAAGTTCTACTGTTTTGGTCTTTAATGCTTCAGGGCCGACAGACAAGTTCTACTGTTTTGGTTTTTAATGCTTCAGGGCCGACAGACAAGTTCTACTGTTTTGGTTTTTAATGCTTCAGGGCCGACAGACAAGTTCTACTGTTTTGGTTTTTAATGCTTCAGGGCCGACAGACAAGTTCTACTGTTTTGGTTTTTAATGCTTCAGGGCCGACAGACAAGTTCTACTGTTTTGGTTTTTAATGCTTCAGGGCCGACAGACAAGTTCCTTACTTTCTCCCTCTTCCACTTCCTCTTCCATTTTTGCTGTAACGCTGCAATTAGTTGGTTGTAATTTTGGATAGACCAGACATTTCCATATATTTTTGTTAGCTTGTGATACAACTCCACCAGTCCTTTATATGACATAATTTACAAAGATTATACCGTTTTTAATTTTCTTTTAAATTAATCAATTAGTATATTTCAATTTAACCCTAATATTTGTTGTAATATTTGTTCTGGATTAAACTGAAGTTGCAACCAAGTTTCTATGGCTTGTTGTAAAAATAGTGACGTTTTGGAGATGATTTAATTTTCAAATAACCGAAAGTGAGAAGTTGTAATCTGATAAAGGGAAAGTCCTGTATGAACTTACATTGAGTACTTTGAGCGCTCTGTGCCAAAACACGTATTTATTTACATTAGTACTGGAGTACATGTGGCCTAATGTGCATGCTGCTTTTGCTATATAATGAGTATGTTCAGTGAGTTTTGTTTTAGTGTATGTGTTGTGTGTATTTAATGGGTAATTTGTGTGTGTATTCCCAGACTGGGGAGCAGGCTCTGGAGGTCCAGTCGGGCCTGTCTCTGTTAGGCCAGGCCCTGGGTGCTGTGAGGGAGTCAGTGAGCCGTGTTGCCGTGCAGAGCCTCATCGACAACAACAAGAGCAACATCCACAGCCTGGGCCAGGTGCTGCGCAGCCTCCACATCCAGGTGACTCGCTGAGGAGTGTGAGTGTCTCGTCTACAGCATGGCCAGTGGTCTGTCTGAGTGGATGGGACTGTGGTGTGAACAGTGGTCCCGTGTGGCTCAGTTGGTAGAGCATGGTGCTTGCCATGCCAGGGTTGTTGGTTTGATTCCCATGGGGGAAAAGTATGCACTCACTGCTGTAAAATGTAAACAGTTCATTATGTCAAGACCAGGAGATGTTTCTGGTCTGATCACGTGACGAGGGAAAAACTCCTGTCCCTATTTATCAGCTGTGTCTCAGTGTGCACATGCTGTACCTCCCCAGCAGAGGGCCTAGTTGGGAATAGATATGTGTTCTTGGAAAGATCATGGCCCATGGGTACAGTCAGTCAGTCAGTTCCTCTTCCCTCAGCATGCCACCACTGTCTGCTGTGCTTTGTCTGCTTCTCTCAGAAGCCTGTGACTTTTCAGGGTAGGGCAGGTCAGTGACTGAGATGGCATTGAGCAGGCCAGACATAGCAGTGGGGGTTATGGAAAGGCATCAGAATGGGGATTCTATTTGGCCGCATACCATTTGGCATGGAGTAGCGGGGTGGGAAGAAACCCTGGAATAGAATCCCTTCCACAGAACAGATGAGTGCTGCTTTCTTTTTAGGGTTGTATGTTAACCCTTGTTCTTCCTCTCATCCATTGAACAGGACCTGTCCCTCTCTCCAGTGCCAGCAGTAGGTGACTTCGCGACCAGGAAGGTGTCGTCCCTATCCGAGCTGCTCCGTGTCCACACCAATTTCCTACGAGGGAAGGTTCGCCTGCTGCTCACCAACGCACCTGCATGTCAGCAGAACAGCACGTGATTGGAGCTTTCCCTGAAGACAGAGGCTGTGATTGGACCATTGTTTAGAGCAAGGAGGAGGTCGTTGGACATCTGCTGAAATCTCTGAATGGACTTCCAAGTATGGAATGTGTAGACAAGGTGATTGTTGACTGAATAGAAACTGGTGGGAAAGTCAGTTGATGTGGGTGGAGCGGATGAGAAAACACGAATGAGTGTGAGAGAAAAAACGGGACTTCTACAACTCATTGACCTCATCGGTTCCTAGTACTACCTACCAGTAGCACCAATGAGCTCTGATGCATGCAGCGGAGTAAGCTACAGACAGTACCCACTGGGCACGGACGTCAATTCAATGTCTATTCCACGTTGGTTCAACCTAATTTCATTGAAATTACTTGGAAACAACATTGATTCAACCAGTTTGTGCCCAGTGGGTAGAGAGCATATGAGAAGATGATATATAAAGTCCTAAATCCAAGGATTTTATTTTTCATTTTATTTATACATTAAAAAAAGTGTTTTTGTATAACTTTCGTAATATAAATCTCTATTTTCATATACGTGTGTGTCCTTTGAAGTCTTCGAACCATATTTTATGATTGATGCTCAGATTTAACATACTGTAGTCAGTGTTTGTGTGTTCATGTAATATGCTTGTCAGCACTGTTATAATTCAGACAATGTATTAGTCACTTCTCACTGTGTGCTCTCTGCACTTGGTCTGTCTGTGTGTCCCTCCCTCTGGCTTAGCCTGTTTTTGGGGTCAGAGTAGACATTGTATTTCACCACCAGGCAGTACACACAGCTCTCCGGCCTGGCAGGCAGAGCATTGAGTCTGAGAATGAGATCAGTTCCTGGAGGAGACCGTTTTGGACTCTACTGCCCTCTGCTGGATAGACCTTGGTATAGCTGCCCTACTTATCACCCGGTTATACAAAGAACAGACAAATACATAATGAAATCATCTCATATTTGTGTATATAGACATAATTTTCACCCCCAAAAATAAAAAAGATCACCCAAAGAACTCAATAATGTCAACATTGGTAATCATCAATCAGATCAGCAACCACTCACAGATAAATAAATAATTGGTTGTGTGTTAATATACAATATGGAGGCAAACATGATTATTTGTTTAAGAATATCTTTTTAATGTTCTCCAGTTCAGACACACAACATACAGTGTGTCATAGCCTCTATATGAAATATTAACTTCATTCTTTAAACCCGTTCGTTATGCTTCCTTAACAGTGACAATCCTCCAGTAGGTTACTGATTCCAGACTAAATGAAAACGGACACAAACAGGTCTTTTTGGGCAACCCAGCGAGAACCTTGGAAAAGTAGAGATTTGCATCCTTGTAATGTTTCTTTGTTTGTAACATTAAGCCAAAGCCAGACTTTAGTGTCACCGTGTAAACGGGTGAGAGTGTGCTTCCAGAGTCTGTTGGCTGTCATATCCCTGGTTTCCAAATTTCAGTCATATATATATATTTTTTTTTTTAGAAAAATACTGTATTTTTTTTTTACTTTTTCTTTTTGGAAACATGGGCATCTCAAATGGACAGCAAACAGGTGATCTAGTATTCCTGAAAATGACTCAAACAGACAGTAATAGTAAAGGATACGACCACAACCATCAGTCCGAAACAAGACTAAAGAGTACAAAGGAGATGACAACATACTGTACCTGTTCTAATCTATGGGTTAATACTATCTCACTTCTCAGGACAGTGAGTGTCACTAACAATTACCAACAGCACCACCATCAAGATTCAAGTTTCCTTGTATTTGTAGGTTTGTATTGATGAGCACAGTTTCAAACCACGACTATCTCTACCACTGCTGTCCTCTTTCTCCCTATTGCTCTCCCAACTTCTTTCTCTCTGTATCCATATTCTCTCAAATTCCTCTATCTATGGAGCTCTTATCATTGGTCACCTAACAGATGCAAAAGGGCTCGTCTTCAATGTATTGTCGTTCCAGACGAAAGCTGTCTTCATGATAGATGTGGCAATTGACAAATGTGCAAGTAATGCCAACCTCCCCCAGAACCCCACCCACGTACAGTATGTTCCCTCTACCCTAGAGAAACCTGAGCCATATCCCCGTCCCTACCGCTATTTATGTTGAACTCAGCCATGCTATGATTTTAGATGTAGTTTTCATTCACAGATCATTCATGTATGTTAATAACTGTCTATATGTGCCCATAACTTGTTGCACTTTGACCTTGAAAATCTAAGAAATTAAAGAGAATCAAACAACAGCTCAAATCAGCTGTCTGAACTTGCACCTGTTGTCACAAAGGAAAGATTTGACCCTTCACTAATAAACCAAACCATAAACAGAATATTTACAAATACCAGTTTGTTCTCTTACACTTAAAAAAAATGTACAGTTTGTTTTCCATGTGTATTTTGTTCTTCCATGTGTATTTTTGTCCCGGTTCTCTGTCCAGTCCCCTGTGACGGACCTCAGTCTATTACCCCAGAGTATCATCCTCATCATCATCATCATCATCATCCCAAAACAGAGGAAACAAAACAGGAAAAACATCCCGCTGGGTTTGTTGTTTGTGTTATATGTGAGTAATGTTGATCAAATGTTTTTCTACTAAGTCTAAGTTTTAGAACGCATCCTCTGTGCATCAGAGACATGTCAGGCGTCTGTTGAAGATTCGTCTCTCCATTGCCATTGTTGTTTTCAATGTCAGTGTTTTCCTAACGTTGTCTCAACTTGGGTAACAGTTATTTTTTTCTTCATGAATGTCCAGAGTTTGTCGTGTCCCGGTGTTCAGTTGTGCGGTTGAAAGATCTGAAACGTGCGTACAAGGCTTTTTCACCTTTGACCTACAGTATGTCAGTCAGTCCGTCTGAGCCCACATTCATACCCCCTGCCCCTCAACAAAAGAGAGAATCACAGAACAACAGAAGAGATGAAAATACAGTGACATATCCAGTATCCAGAAACCTGTAGCACGCAGCTAAAAGGATAAGAGCGCTTAAAACTGAGATAATTGTTCAAAGACAACCCTCATTTCCAGGAAAATATGTAGAACTATATCAATTTTTACCATTGAGGCAATTCAAGTGAAATATTAAATTTTCATGATTGAAAAACAAGTATTAGCCTATCATGGACAAACACTGCAAGTTGATGGAGTGGTAAAGTCCAACACTGTTTTTTCTAAGTAATGATCAAAGACAATCTTCAGTTGAGACAGTAACACGATGACCGTGCAACACTTCACAGCTAAAGTAGTGAGAGAATGAATGAACTAAAAAGAGAGGGGTGGGGGGGGGGGGGGTCAAAATGTCTTTCTGGGCGACAGGTTCTTGTGGCACAGTCTCAGTGATAAGCAATTAAAAAGACAAAGGACATATTTGTTCCTCTTGTTATAATCATAGTCAATACTCATCCTCTGATACCCCTTTTGAAGTATCTACAGAACAGAACATAGTTTTCTTCATGAAGTGCGCAAAGTTCAGTGGATATAAAAAACAAAAAGAAATTACTTTTCAAGATGAAAAAAAAAAAACAACAATAAAAAAACAAGATCAAACATAAAAATACACATTTAAAATACAAGCTTTCCACTCCAATGTCCGTCCTCCGTTTAGAAAATAAAAATCATGCAGAAGATCCCTGACAGCAAACCAGTTATAAATCTTAATATTCTCTTTATATTTTTACAAGGATATATTGAATATTGCCCCCCTTGAGTAAAGCCCAGCCACAGTGCAACACTGAATGCGGGAAAAAAACAAACGAAAGTGCAATAGATCAAAAAGAAAGATGAAACATTTGGCACTTTTTTGATGATGGTAATTCCTTGTGTAAGATCAAGTCAGGATGGGCCTCTCCTGGTGGTCCATTGGACTCTCATTGAGAGAGGAGCGTTAAATCACAGTTCTTGGCACCAAGAATGCTGGTAAAAACGAGATATCAGAATATCACTTTTTTCATTCATATCCTTACAATTGATCAATAATACATCATTTACATGTATGTGTTTGTATAAAAGACTCCAATGAGGAAAAAAGGAGTCATGAAGTGGTTTACGTGAGAGAGAAAGGATGATGGAGAGGATTGTGGGAACGTTGTGATCAACAGCTACAGACGGGAAGAGGAAGTGAGTTGGAGGCAGAGAGAAGAGGAGCAGTAATATGGGTTGAGAGAGAGAGGAAGATAGAGATAGACAGAGTAAGAGAGTGAGATAGAGAGAGAGAGAGAGAGAGAGAGGAAGATAGAGATAGACAGAGTAAGAGAGTGAGATAGAGAGAGAGAGAGAGAGAGAGAGAGAGGAAGATAGAGATAGACAGAGTAAGAGAGAGAGAGAGAGAGAGAGAGAGAGAGAGAGAGAGAGAGAGAGAGAGAGAGAGAGAGTGAAACACCCAGATTGTACAGACATATGAACAGGTTGGAGGATGTGTGATAGAGATGTGTTAGTTGTAATGCTGGGTCTTTGTAACCAGCAGCCCACAGCCTGAATTAGACTGAGCCATGCATCCCAACAGTAGGGGGCGATAGGACAGCCTCATGGGGAGATTGACAGAGAACTGAACGAAAGAGAGAGAAAGAGAAAAGCAAAAGAGAAAAAGAGTCCCAGGAAAAAGCTGGAGGATAATCCCAGTGAGAGAGAGAACGAAGAGGAGAGGATCAGTCTGTGGTGTTTGTATCTCTGCTGAGCCAGAGGTGGTGCCTGGTCCTATACGCGGGTGGTGGAGTGTTGGTGTGGCAGGGCGTTGTTGCTGTGGCCAGGGGTGGGGGTGGTGGAGGGGGCCGGGGCGGGGGGGTAGGTGTTGAAAGGGTGGAGGGGCTGCATGCCACTGATGGTGCTTGGGATCATGGTAATGGTATTGGCCGTCATCAGCGGCACGTCCTCCGGTGCCCTCCGCAGGGCCAGCGTGTAGTCTGGCGGGCCCACCTGCGCCCGTAGAGGCTCCAGGTCGCCATGGAGACCCCGGGAAGGGAGGGGCGTGCTGATGCCGTGCTCCATATCCACCCTCTGCTGCTTCATCTGCAGGGACATGAGCTCCTCCTCCTGGCTCAGCGCCAGGTCGTTGTGGGACGGGGCGCCCACCACTCCCATGCCCATGCCGGTGCCCATGCCGCGCTGGGGGGACAAGCGGCGGTGGCGTCTTTGCAGCAGCTCGTGGCGTTTGTCCCGCTTGTAGTAGAGCGCTGCGAAGGCCAGCACGTTGAGGAAGAGCAGCGAGGCGCCCACGGCCACTGTCACACTCAGCTCCGTGGAGTAGTCCCTTATCTCGTCGGGGAACGGGTTGCGGCGGGGCGGCTCGGAGGGGTCAGGCTCGGGTTCGGGGGGGTTGGTGGAGATGACGGGGTGACGGGTGGAGCGAGCCCCTGGGGGGCCAGGCCGGTGGACACGGGGACCTCCTCCTCCAGGCGGCAGGCGGGTGGTGATGGGGTAGATGTCCTCATGCAGGGAGTGCAGGTGAGGCACCAGCTCTAGCCAGAAGGCCACCTTGTTGGCCCGGTAGTTGTCCCTGACGCGGGGCTTCAGGCCGATGTGGAGGTACTGCTTGTCTTTGGAGCTGAACTTGGTCCAGATTACCTCCTCAAAGCGGTTGGGCTTAGTGTGGATGAACTTAGTGTCCTGAGGGACAGGCAGGTTGGGATCTCTTATGGGGGGAGGGAGAGAAAGAAAGATTATCACACTTATTGAGCATGTACTGTATGCATCTGATAAAGCATGTTTATCATTTGATATCTCAGTGCTGTGTCTAGGTCATGTTTACGTCCTGTACTGACCCGGTCTTGGCAAAGTTGGTCCAGTAGGTCATGACCACAGCGCTGAGCATGACGTCGTTCTTGGAGAAGTTACACGGGAATAGGTCTGTGGCTCCCACCATAGGGACCCCAAACACGTAGGGCAGCTCATCCCCGTGGGCCGCGTCCGCCCACTCTGGCCGGGCCTCCGTCTGGCAGTGGTGGTGGAAGGTGTAGAAATAGACAGGAGACTGGAACTCAGCGTGCAGCTTGGCTGTGGCCACAGCAGGCGCCACCCATTGGTGATCTGTGAACAGTGCCAACAGGGTCTTCCTCCTCATATCGCCGTTGTCCCTGTCGGCCCAGTCTGTGTACATGAATTTTATGGTCTCCCTCAGGATGCCCTTACCTGGAGACACAGACAGACAGACAGACAGTAAGAAAGCAAGAGAAATTAGAGAGCGAGACACACACACACACAGAGCGAGAGAGAGGGGAGAGACAGAGAGAGAGATTAGACAGAGACACAGAGAGAGGGAGGAGAGAGACATACTAAACCATAACAAAATAAAATATATATCTATTCTTAACACACATGGGTAACTGGAGCATTACTTCTGCTCCTGTGGGGATGACTAATATGTTTATGGTTATGAGGACATGTATAACAAACTCTCACTCTCAGGGTATCCATACAGGTTGTCCACAAAATTGGAGATGGTGTAGTCGAAGGAAGCTGCAGAGATCCCATCATCCCCCTCACTGTCGTCCACAAACTTCAGCCCTTCTCCCTGGTTCACCCCTAGCAGGATGTCATAGTTCAGGAACTCCCCCTGGTGGCAACGCACACACATTGCATCACAGAACATGGAGGAAGAAAAAGACACTGATATAGCAACAGTACTAGCAGACGTTGCATAAACATGCCACATACATAAGAGACTGTGAGGAATACAGATATTTATTTTTATGGTGAATGGAGCCAGAGGCTGAGTCTGACCTGTTGCATGAGAATCTCTGGGTCGTCCGGAACCACGTCTCCATCCACCACGGGGCCGAAGGCGATATGATACCTGGCCGGCTGGATGTCCTGGTCCACCAGCTCCCTGAAGCTCTTCCTCCTCAAACACTCCAACAGGTCGCTCGTGTCCCCGTAGCTGCAGCCTACCTTCTTAGCCAGGATCTTGGTGTACGTAAGGGGCCGGTAGTTGACCGACCAGCTGGAGATGGCTGAGCCACTCTGGGCTATGGCCCTCTGGAACAGACCTGGGGGCCACAAGAGGGTCAGAGGACTCAGTGTAGTGTAGAATGTGTATTTGGCGGGACAGCCATCTCTAGGAAGAGTCTTGGTGGTTCCAAACTTATTCCATTTAAGAAAATTTGGAGTCCACCGTGTTCTTGGGGACTTTCAATGCTGCAGAAATGTTTTGGTACCCTTCCCCAGATCTGTGCCTCGACACAATCCTGTCTCAGAGCTCTATGGACAATTCCTTCGACCTCATGGCTTGGTTTTTGCTCTGACATGCACTGTCAACAGTGGGACCTTATATAGACGGGTGTGTGCCTTTCCAAATCATGTCCAATCAAGTTGTAGAAAGATTTCAAGGATGATAAATGGAAACAAGATACACTGGAGCTCAATTTCGAGTCTCATAGGGTCTGAATACTTATGTAAATAAGGTATTCCTGTTTTTTTTATTTTTAATACATTTGCAAACATAAAAAATGTACTGTTTTTGATTTGTCATTATGGGGTATTGTGTTCAGATTGATGAGGATTTTAATTTTTTTTAACCATTTTAGAATAAGACTGTAACGAAAAAGTGACAGGGTCTGAATACTTTCCGAATGCACTGTATACAGGATACAGGGCACTGTACTGTCTGTATCTAGAGAAAGCACTCACTATTTCCATTAACACTGGCTTTTTATCCCTCTGACTCAGTCACTAGCTGTTCACGAGGCCTTTAAGGCACTACAGAGAGAGTGCTTTAAATGATGCGTCAGAGGAGGAGCCACCACCGTGTATTACATATGGAGGGAGCACTGTTCCAGATATACTGCCTCTCTCCAAAGCCCCACTAAATCATTGTAAACATTAGGCTTGGCAAATCCGCTGGTTTCCTCACATCACATACGGAGGCAGCGACAAGAAAATGGCGACAGGCCCAGCACACAGCCTTGTTGGCGTTAACACTGACTGGTGTCTGTGTTTAATGGAGAGAGAGGGAGATAGAGGGATAGAGAGAGGAGAGCACTGCTGCACTGTTATGTAAAGTGCCTTGTTGTCCCTCTGTTTCCATCTGCAGATTCTGTCATTAATAATTAACACCCCCTCCCCTCCATTCCATCCCCCATACTCTGCATGTGCCCCCTCCCCTGCTCCTCTCCCCGTGAAATCAATTAAGACTCGTCTCAGCTGCGGCTCAAGTCCTTAGCTCAGCTCAGCTCTGCTCTTTCCTACTCAGACAGACCGACAGACATATTTCCAGTCCTCATTATAGTGCTGTCGAACACCTCTCTCACATACAGACACTCATCCATATTAACTCAGTCCCAAAGTCCTGACTCATACGCCAGTCTCTCCCTTACATAGCTACACAAACAGATTCATATTCATATTCCTATTTCCAATACCAAAGTCAAATTTATACGGCTGTCATATGTATATTGATCTGATTCTATGAACCTATTCTATGTTTCAGATAGTCATATCCATATTCATATGGGCCTAAGGTTTAATCCAATAACACTCTACCTCATTCAAATTCACACATCTTCCTAGGGTTCAATGCCATACTACCTTGTTGCTCAGTTAGACACTATGGAACTGAGGCAAGGAGGACGTTTGTCTTTAAGAACACATTTCTGGGTTTCCATTGTGACACATACCTGAAAAGTACATTTAAATCATCTTGGATGTTGCTATGGTAGTGATGATTAAAATGACACTTGGTAGTAGTTTATTACATGTATACGTGTAGGCCGCACTTGGCAGCTAAACGCTGAATTGCAGTACACAGCACATACAAGTAAATTCATCTCAAGGCGCTTAAAAAGTAATGACGGTGATGATGAGATCGCGGATATTGTAGAGGTTGACTGATGAATATCATGTTTGAGGATGTTGGCGATGATGGTTATGCTGCTGTTGTTGATAATTACTAAAACGGTGATGACAGGTCCTTACCCTCAGAGTGGTGGGAGAGGATGAGCAGATTAACACAGGAGGCTCCAGCTCCGGAGCCAAAGATGGTGATCCTCTCTGGGTCTCCTCCAAAGTGGCCAATGTTCTCATTGAGCCAGCGCAGAGCCTGGATCTGGTCCAACAGACCATAGTTCCCCTTGGCTGACTGGTCCCCAGTACTCAGAAACCCTGCAGGACAGAGAGAGAGAGGGATGGAGGGAGGGAGGGATGAGGCAAGTGAGCCAGAGAAGTAAAGAGTGATTTGAGGAATAGGAGAGTGAGAGCGGTACACAAGGGTGATACAATGACATAGGAGAGTGATATTGGTACACAAGGGTGATACGATGACATAGGAGAGTGAGAGAGGTACACAAGGGTGATACGATGACATGGAAGAGTGAGAGAGGTACACAAGGGTGATACAATGACATAGGAGAGTGATATTGGTACACAAGGGTGATACGATGACATAGAAGAGTGAGAGAGGTACACAAGGGTGATACGATGACATGGAATAGTGAGAGAGGTACACAAGGGTGATACGATGACATAGGAGAGTGAGAGAGATACCCAAGGGTGATACGATGACATAGGAGAGTGAGAGAGATACACAAGGGTGATACGATGACATAGGAGAGTGAGAGACATACAGAAGTGTGATACGATGACATAGGAGAGTGAGAGAGATACACAAGGGTGATACGATGACATAGGAGAGTGAGAGACATACAGAAGTGTGATACGATGACATAGGAGAGTGAGAGACATACAGAAGTGTGATACGATGACATAGGAGAGTGAGAGACATACAGAAGTGTGATACGATGACAGAGGGAATATTGATGAGATAAGAAAGAGGCCAGAATGAGAAGGCAGAGTCCGAGAAAGAGAAGGAGGGTTGGTTGAAGAGGAGTAGGAAGAGATTCAGTAAGAGAATACCAACTACTTAAATATTTCACCCGGGTCTTTTTATGTTCTCCACAAACAAAGCTGGCAGCAGCATCCGGTGACAGTAGCCTGGGTATTTACGAGGCTGCAGCTCGTTAGCAGCCTCAAGTGCTTTAACAGTAACTTTGTCAAATTAGTCAAGCACTGTATTATCTGATAAAAGCAATGACACTAATTTTTTGTACCCATGTCGTTAATAAACGCCGTAAAGAGAGATCTTTAGGAGAGAGGAGAGGCACAGGATACAAACACTTACACAAAATAAACACAGTCACCCATACACTCACTCACATACAGTACACGCACACTCACGGGTACAAACTGTTTTTTTGTGTATATACATATATATACACTACCGTTCAAAAGTTTGGAGTCACTTAGAAATGTCCTTGTTTTTGAAAGAAAATAAAAAATGGTCCATTAAAATAACATCAAATTGATCAGAAATACAGTGTAGATAGATAGATAGATAGATAGATAGATAGATAGATAGATAGATAGATAGATAGATAGATAGATAGATAGATAGATAGATAGATAGATAGATAGATAGATAGATAGATAGATAGATAGATAGATAGATAGATAGATAGATAGATAGATAGATAGATAGATAGATAGATAGATAGATACTTTATTGATCCCAGAGGGGAAACTTCTTTGTCAAGCAGCTACGAAAAAAAACACAGGGCAGGTGCAAAATGCCAGAACGAAAATACACAAAAGATAGATACACGATACATGATACATAGAGCGGCAGTACAAGAAGTCTGGAGTTCAAAAAAGCTATAAAAGACATCGTATAGTATGGGTGGATGGCTGAATATGTACACTATACATTGGTGGATGGTGCATGGTTAACTATACTATACAGTTCGATGGCAGAGAAATACTTAAATAGCTAAAAGTGCATATGATATTAGTGAGGGTAATAATAGTTTACTTAATATATTAAGATGGGCAAAAGAACACAGACACTGGACAGAGGAAGATATGGCTTTTTCTTTGCAACTCTGCCTAGAAGGCCAGCATCCTGTTACCACCTTATAAACCCATTATCTCCTTCACCATATCCGTGTTGGACAGCTAATGAGTGTTGCTGGTGTTTTCACAGGCACATAGAACCCTGGGCACACTGGTAGCAGAGCAGCACTCTGTTATCTTTTGGTCTGAGGCCTAGCTACTGCTTTACGAGACACACACACTCATCTGCCTGCATGTCTGCCTGCCTCTCTGTCTGCTGGTTAATTGATAGATTGGACTTGATAGTTACTGCATTGGTGGACTGTAAACAATGCCGGCAGTGATTAATACCTGTGGCACTGACATGCTACAACTGGATGAGGAGTGGAGCACAAAGCCACTACATGTTAACTGACATGTGTTAGTCATGACTTTATGAAAAAGGAATTGATAGCTAGGAATTGGCATTCCGTGAATGGTGATTATACATGTTATACACCGTTTGGCCAAAGACTTTATTATTGCCTGCATAATGACCTTCACATGCAGATTAAATGATTCATGATGTGTCAGTTACAAGATCCTAGCTAAGAGTGTTGTGTAATTGTTTGTCCTTGAGCAGAGCATGCCAGCTGCAGTACAAGGAACTAAATATGTTGAAACCCTTCCATGGCTCCGGGAGAGGGTTTTGTATTCTCGGTAGCCCTGTTTGTAAGGAGCAAAGGGCAGAGAAGGGAGAGAGAGGCCTGGGGAGAGACAGAGGGACAGAGACATATGCCATGCAGCTATTCACTCATCCACTGCTGATTAACTGCCCCCAGCACCAAAGTCAAAGATAAGAGACCAAAATACGACTAAACATAAAAGCAATCTGACCTCTAACCCCTGAGCTTTGAGCGAGAGAAAGCTGGAAAGAGAGGGAGGCAGAGAGAGAGATAATGAGGTAGAGCAAGAGAGAGTGGGTAGAGAGACAGAGAGAGAGAGAGTGAGAGGAATGGATTAAACAGATTGCCCTACTCTGATTGGCTAACTGGTAAACCTCGCCCGGTGATTGGACAGTTTATAGAGTGATGACAGAGTGGAGTCTCTGTGTCATAATTATTTGGATCATAGTGGTCAGGGACAAGCTCTTGGCCTTCCGTGACTCAGTGACCCTACGACCCCTGAACTGTGACCTGTGCTGCTGGCCAGAGCCAGAGGCGTGAAGATGTGTCCTCTCTCATAGCAGCCCTGTGCTGAGCCGTCTGCCTGCCTCTGTTGCCTGGCAACCAGCCAGAGCTAGTCACAGAGATCTGGACACACACACTCTGGCTTTTTTTTACATTTGACGTAATTTAGCAGACGCTCTTAACCAGAGCGACTTACACACACACATGGAGAGACACTCGCATACTCACATGAGCTGTTCCCCACTCTCTTTGATAGGGTTAAAGGCCGAGGAAACATGTTTACCTGCCAATATTTAAGATAAGTCAGACAAGTTCCCTCTCCCTCTCTGTCCCCCTCTCTTTCGTCATCTCCCTCTCGGTCTGTCTCCCTCTCTAGCTCTTTCTCTCCCCTCTCTCTGTCTCTCTCTCTCGCTCTGTTTTCTTTTCCATACTCTTCCTGTCTGCTGAGTTGGGCTTCCTGCTGACTTTAGCGCTGAGAGCAGCAGTTTACGAGGCCGTACACATGCATATTCAATACCCGCTTTAGGTAATAGCCAAGGAACTGTGAAGAGAGTCTTCAACCTTGGAGAGCGAGAGAAGGAGATATATGGCAGAGAGAAAGAAATTAAGGGGACAGTCATACAGGAAGGCTAGAGAGCACTAGATTGAGAGGGATTTGAACAGAAATTTAAAATATGAGATGAAGAGCTCTCTAAGCATCCACCAGACAGCACTTCATGAAAAACTGCCCTTTCCTGCCAACCATGGTACTACCATCATAGCTGCTGGTAATACCATACCACACATATCTTCAACAACGTAATAGTCTTATATTGTGAATGATTGATATTTCATCATCGGGGGAGACGGTGAGAAATCATTATCATTAATGAATTGTAGCTTGCATATCTTAAATAGGCAACTTTATAATCATAGAGACCTGGTATGTGTGGGATTGAATTGTGTGTTCTAATCATGAAATATGAGCAATGAGTCACACATAAACACTCACACGACCCATGAAACAGTTGGCTAAGAGTGGAGTCAGTGCTATGAGAGCCAATTAGGAGTAGTGATACGTTGTTCTCCATTACAATGGCTCAGTAAAATCGGTTCACTGTTCAAAGGAGAGAGCTGTCAGTGTGTGTGTGAATAGTTGATGTAAGATTTGTTCTGTGAAAACTGATTTATGAGGGGGGCGTGGCAGGAGGTGATCAAATTAGGTAATTCAATTAGATAACCGTGTGTTGTATTTAAACACCTTTGATCTGACTACTTTGATATGGAGGACTTTGATGTATGTTTTGCTGCTGTGTGTGGGTACCCAGGTGTAAGGGGTTTGTTGTGTTCCTGGGGGGCTAGACTTGGTGCTTTTGTTCAAGTAGAGTATTTGGTGTATTGTGGGACAAAGATGTGTGGTAGTGTATTAGGCTATTTGGGGAACCAAAGGTCTGGGCTGAAATCCAACATTGTAATCAAACCGGTTGGGGCTAGGCTTCGCAGAGCATTTAAAAAAAATGTTAACCTTTATTTAACTAGGCAAGTCAGTTAAGAACAAATTCTTATTTACAATGACGGCCTACCCCAGTCAAACCCAGACGACACTGGGCCAATTGTGCATCGCCCTATGGGACTCCCAATCATGGCCAGACGTGATACAGTCTGGATTTGAACCATGGTGTCTGTAGTGACACCTCTAAGCACAAAAATCTCAATCAGATCATCAAAATGACTCATGTTTCAAAACTCTAAGCACATTTTCAATTGACTGAGTACAACAAACAAATTCACAAAGTAACTTGTTCACTGCATTAAATCACTCTTTCAATTTGGATAGATAGATAGATAGATAGATAGATAGATAGATAGATAGATAGATAGATAGATAGATAGATAGATAGATAGATAGATAGATAGATAGATAGATAGATAGATAGATAGATAGATAGATAGATAGATAGATAGATAGATAGATAGATAGATAGATAGATAGATAGATAGATAGATAGATAGATAGATAGATAGATAGATAGATAGATAGATAGATAGATAGATAGATAGATAGATCTGGAACGAAATCTGGAACGAATTGCAAAAATCACTGAAGCTAGAGGTTCCTATCTCCCTCACTAACTTTAAGCGTCAGCTGTCAAAGCTGCTTATCGATCACTGCACCTGTATATAGCCCTTCTGTAAATAGCCCACACTACTACCTCATCCCCATATTTATTTTTGTTATTTTCACAAATCTTGCACTCCAGTATCTCTATTTGCACATCATAATTTGCACATCCTTCATTCCTGTGTTAATGATGATAATCTGTAATTTATCTCACCACTATGGTCTATTTATTGTCCTGCCTCCTAACTTTACTGCATTTTGCACTCTGTATTTAGATTTTCTATTGTGTTTTTACCATGTTTGTTTACTGTGTAACTCTGTGTTGTTTTTGTCGCACTGCTTTGCTTTGTCTTGGCCAGGTCGCAGTTGCAAATGAGAACTTGTTCTCAACTGACCTACCTGGTTAAATAAAGGTGAAATAAAAATAAATAAAATAAATAGATAGATAGATAGATAGATAGATAGACAGACAGACAGACAGACAGACAGACAGACAGACAGACAGACAGACAGACAGACAGACAGACAGACAGACAGACAGACAGACAGACAGACAGACAGACAGACAGACAGACAGACAGACAGACAGACAGACAGACAGACAGACAGACAGACAGACAGACAGACAGACAGACAGACAGACAGACAGACAGACAGACAGACAGACAGACAGACAGACAGACAGACAGACAGACAGACAGACAGACAGACAGACAGACAGACAGACAGACAGACAGACAGACAGACAGACAGACAGACAGACAGACAGACAGACAGACAGACAGACAGACAGACAGACAGACAGACAGACAGACAGACAGACAGACAGACAGACAGACAGACAGACAGACAGACAGACAGACAGACAGACAGACAGACAGACAGACAGACAGACAGACAGACAGACAGACAGACAGACAGACAGACAGACAGACAGACAGACAGACAGATAGATAGATAGATAGATAGATAGATAGATAGATAGATAGATAGATAGATACTTTATTGATCCCCCGGGGGGGACATTTCTTTGTCAAGCAGCTACAACAAAACACAGGGCAGGTGCAAAATGCCAGAACGAAAATACACAAAAGACAGATACTTGATGCATAGAGCGGCAGTATGAAAAAGTATAGAAATACAAGATATCTGGAGTGCAAAAAAAAGCTATAAGAAGACATTGCATAGTATGGGTGGTTGGCTGAATATGTACACTATACATTGGTGGATGTTGGATGGTTAACTATACTATACAGGTCGATGGCAGAGAAATACTTCAGTAGCTAAAAATGCGTATGATATGAGCGAGGGTAATAATAGTTTACTTAATAGACAGACTGGCTAAATTAACAGGTAAGTGAAAATTTTGCATGGTTAAATTAGCTGTACAGGTAAGTATACAGTTAATACTTGCATGGTTACACAAATTGTACAGGTAAATAACAGGAAGAGATACTTTAATAGCTAAATATTAAAGTGTGTATGATATAATTTGGGGTAATAATAGTAATTCCCTTAAAATACAGTCCTTAGTGCGCAGGGTTTAATTACAGACAACTGCACGTATTGCACATACACATTCAATATAAGTATCTGCTTTTCAAAATGCAATATTCACTATACTTTTGATATGATTTTTTTGTCATGCAACCTCTCTCATCATTACCCAACGCCTAGGTTTACCTCCACTGAATTCACATCCTTCCATATCCCTGTCTGTACATTATGCCCTCAATCTATTCTACCGAGCCCAGATATCTGCTCCTTTTATTCCCTGTACCCAACGCACTAGACAACCAGTTCTTAAAGCCTTTAGCCGTACCCTTACCCTACTCCTCCTCTGCTCCTCTGGTGATGTTGAGGTAAACCTAGGCCCCGTAGCCCCCAGTACTACACCTATTCCCCAGGCGCTCTCATTTGTTGACTTCTGTAACCGTAAAAGCCTTGGTTTCATGCATGTTAACATCAGAAGCCTCCTCCCTAAGTGATTTATTCACTGCTTTAGCACAATCCACCAACACTGATGTCCTAGCCGTGTCTGTCCCAGCTACAACATTTCCCGTCAAGATAGAACTGCCAAAGGAGGCAGAGTTGCAATCTACTGCAGAGATAGCCTGCAGAGTTCTGTCATACATCCCGGCCGTCCTACAACGGTTTCCGCTTGTTACAGACCCCCCTCAGCCCCCAGCTGTGCCCTGGACACCATATGTGAATTGATTGCCCCCCATCTATCTTCAGACTTCGTACTGTTAGGTGACCTAAACTGGGATATGCTTAACACCCCGGCCGTCCTACAATCGAAGCTAGATGCCCTCAATCTCACACAAATGATCAAGGAACCTACCAGGTACAACCCTGAATCCGTAAACTTGGGCACCATCATAGATATCATCCTGACTATCTTGCCCTCCAAATACACCTCTGCTGTCTTCAACCAGGATCTCAGCGATCACTGTCTCATTGCCTTCGTCCGTAGTGGGTCCGTGGTCAAACATCCACCCCTTATCACTGTCAAACGCTCCCTAAAACACTTCAGCGAACAGGCCTTTCTAATCGATCTGGCCCGGGTATCCTGGAAGGATATTGACCTCATCCCGTCAGTAGAGGATGCCTGGTTGTTCTTTAAAAGTGCTTTCCTTAAATAAGCATGCCCCATTCAAAACATGTAGGCATGCCCCTGCGATATGCAACTTTTTAGGGAAGTCAGGAACCAATATACACAGTCAGTTAGAAAAGCAAAGGCTAGCTTTTCAAATAGAAATTTGCATCCTGTAGCACTAAAAAGTTGTGGGACACTGTATCCATGCTGCCCACTGCACTGAGGCTAGGAAACACTGTCACCACCGATAAATCTACGATAATTGAGAATTTCAATAAGCATTTTGCTACGGCTGGCCATGCTTTCCACCTGGCTACCCTTACCCCGGCCAACAGCTCTGCACCACCCGTAGCAACTTGCCCAAGCCCCCCGCGCTTCTCCTTCACCCAAATCCAGATAACTGATGTTCTGAAAGAGCTGCAAAATCTGGACCCCTACAAATCTGCTGGGCTAGACAATCTGGACCCTTTCTTTCTAAAATTATCCGCCGCAATTGTTGCAACCTCTATTACTAGCCTGTTCAACCTCTCTTTCGTATCGTCTGAGATCCCTAGAGATTGGAAAGCTGCTGCGGTCATCCCCCTCTTCAAAGGGGAAGACACTCTAGACACAAACTGTTACAGACCTATATCCATCCTGCCCTGCCTTTCTAAAGTCTTCGAAAAGCCAAGTTAACAAACAGATTTCGAATCTTTTCGAAACCTTTTCGAATCCCACCGTACCTTCTCCGCTATGCAATCTGGTTTCTGAGCTGGTCATGGGTGCACCTCAGCTATGATCAAGGTCATAAACCATATCATAACCGCCATTGATAAAAGACAGTACTGTGCAGCCATCTTCATCGACCTGGCCAAGGCTTTCGACTCTGTCAATCACCGCATTCTTATTGGCAGACTCAATAGCCTTGGTTTCTCAAAAGGATGCCTTGCCTGGTTCACCAACTACTTCACAGATAGAGTTCAGTGTGTCAAATCGGAGGGCCTGTTGTCTGGACCTCTGGCAGTCTCTATGGGGGTGCCACAGGGTTCAATTCTTGGGCCGACTCTATTCTCTGTATATATCAATGATGTCGCTCTCGCTGATGGTGACTCTCTGATCCACCTCTACGCAGACGACACCATTCGGTATACATCTGGCCCTTCTTTGGACACTGTGTTAAAAAACCTCCAAACAAGCTTCAATGCCATACAACACTCCTTCCGTGGCCTCTAACTGCTCTTAAATGCTAGTAAAACTAAATGCATGCTTTTCACCGGACTACCATCACTACTCTCGACGGGTCTGACTTAGTATATGTGGACACCTACAAATACCTAGGCGTCTGGTTAGACTGTAAGCTCTCCTTCCAGACTCACATTAAGCATCTCCAATCCAAAATTAAATCTAGAATCGGCTTCCTATTTCGCAACAAAGCCTCCTTCACTCATGCTGCCAAACATGCCCCAGTAAAACTGACTATCCTACCAATCCTTGACGTCGGCGATGTATTTTTACAAAATCGCCTCCAACACTCTACTCAGCAAATTGGATGTAGTCTATCACAGTGCTATCCGTTTTGTTACCAAAGCCCCATATACTACCCACCACTGCAACCTGTACGCTCTCGTTGGCTGGCCCTCACTACATATTTGACGCCCTCACTACATATTTGACGCCAAACCCACTGGCTCCAGGTCAGCTATAAGTCTTAGCTGACTCCTATAACTACTAGCTCGTACACTCTTTTTCAGTTCTGCCCACAAATGTTCTATAGGATTGAGGTCAGGGCTTTGTGATGGCCACTCCAATACCTGGACTTTGTTGTCCTTAAGCCATTTTGCCACAACTTTGGAAGTATGCTTGGGGTCATTGTCCATTTTGAAGACCCATTTGCGACCAAGCTTTTACTTCCTGACTGATGTCTTGAGATGTTGCTTCAATATATTCACATAATTTTCCTTCCTCATGATGCTATCTATTTTGTGAAGTGCACCAGTCCCTCCTGCAGCAAAGCACCCCCACAACATGATGCTGCCACCCCCGTGCTTCACTGTTGGGATGGTGTTCTTCTGCTTGCAAGCATCCCCCTTTTTCCTCCAAACATAACAATGGTCATTATGGCCAAACAGTTCTATTTTCGTTTCATCAGACCAGAATACATTTCTCCAAAAAGTAAGATCTTTGTCCCCATGTGCAGTGGCAACCCGTAGTCTGGCTTTTTTATGGCGGTTTTGGAGCAGTGGCTTCTTCCTTGCCGAGCAGCCTTTCAGGTTATGTCAATATATTACTATATATATATATATAGATCCTTTTGTACCTGTTTCTTCCAACATCTTCACAAGGTCCTTTGTTGTTATTCTGGGATTGATTTGCACTTTTCGCACCAAAGTACGTTCATCTCTAGGAGACAGAACGTGTCTCCTTCCTGAGCGGTATGACGAGTGCGTGATCCCATGGTGTTTATACTTGTGTACTATTGTTTGTACAGATGAACGTGGTACCTTCAGGCGTTTGGAAATTGCTCCCAAAGATGAACCAGAATTGTGGAGGTCTACAATTTTTTTTGGCTGATTTCTTTAGATTTTCCCATGATGTCGAGTTTGAAGGTAGTCCTTAAAATATATCCACAGGTACACCTCCAATTGACTGAAATTATGTCAATTAGCCTATCAGAAGCTTCTAAAGCCATTACATAATTTTCTGGAGTTTTCCAAGCTGTCAACTTAGTGTATGTAAACGTCTGACCCACTGGAATTGTGATATAGTGAGATTATAAGTGAAATAATCTATCTGTAAACAATTGTTGGGAGAATTACTTGTGTCATGCACAAAGTAGATGTCCTAACCGACTTGCCAAAACTATAGTTTGTTAACATGAAATCTGTGGAGTGGTTGAAAAATGAGTTTAATGACTTCAACCTAAGTGTATGTAAACTTCCGACTGCGACTGAACACTGTACATTTCCTCATAAATGTATCAATTTCATATCAATTGATGTTGGAAGGTAAAACCAAATCATATATGGATGTGGCTGCAAATACCACATCTTAGGAAAAAGTAGAAAAAGTCACTATGTGTTACCCTTTGGAATTATAGTGTAAAATAGACTGCTGAAATACCTAGGTTATATCTAACAATATACTCCACTCATTATTTGAATGTCATTGATACATTTTAAGCTGATGAATTTCAAGCAGAGAGACAGGCGATACTGTATAAGTCACATAAAAAAAAGGTGATCTTGTACAATGCTGCATGGCAACACCGTGCAACGTTTTTAAAGTAGGCAAATGCTTTAAAATACCCCATATTTCTGATAAGTTCTCCTACGTATGTACCTTATAAGGATAATAAAACTGTAAGACTGGCATATTTCTCAACATGCTCACAACCTTCCAAGGATACGAATTATAAAATAATGTGCATGTCAAGTTATATTCAAATACTGCACGGAAAATCATATTTGCCATCTCCTATTTTCTATTTAGCACTTAAAAAATAACAGTTTTAAAATGTGTATTTTATATTTTTGCTATTGGATTAAACGGTCGTTCAAAATACTAAATGGTGAGCATATCATTATCTGCTGTATTGGATGGATTTTCCATATCCGTCCCCATTATACATTTCAATGTTCGCACAAACATAATACAACTATCTAGCTGATGTTTTTCAGGTCCTTTATCATACTGCTGAATGTCCTATTCACGACTGAACAATCATTCAGACAAAACACAAAGGTGTTTATATTTATTTGTGTTTTTCCATAATCGGTTATTCTCAGGTTGTTGTCTAGATATGGATTTTATTTGTAGCATCTGTTACAGTTGCATTTTTTTAAAATATTTGTTTTGAGCATGCTTTCATTTATAAAACATTTTTTTTTACAAACATTTTCATTCACAGGTTTAATGTCACTAAGAAGTAATGAAATTGTGTGGTATGACTTTACAATCGAATCAGTTCCTAATCTACTGTAACTTCTTTATGGAGCTCCCAAGTGGCGCAGTGGTCTAAGACATTGCTTCTCAGTGCTAGATGTGTCACTACAGACAACACAACCTGGTTCAAATCCAGACTGTATAACAACCAGCCGGGATTGGGAGTCCCATAGGGTGGCACGCAATTGGCCCAGCGTCGTCCGAGTTTGGCTGGTGTAGGCTGACATTGTAAATAAGAACTTGTTCTTAACTGACTTGCCTAGTTAAAATAAAGGTTAATGTTGTTTTAATTAACATTATAACATACCCCCCAGTGTCTTGGTACTAAAGGTTTTCAGTACCACATCTTGGTAATAATTTTGACCCACATTTTGATGGATATGACATGGTAGCCACATTTCACATGTTTATACTACAAAAATATGTTTTTATAGGGGAATGAAATTTTGTTTATATGTTAAACTGTTGAGAATAAGGAATCTATGGTGAAACAGCCAAAAGGCTCATAAACAAGTAGCTTTATACTTTTAAAGGATGTTACAATATATATTTTAGTTATCAAGATATGTCAGTACTGTACTAATACACTAATACTACATTGTAACATACTACTACTGTACTACTATCCAAGATGGTAACCCTTTACACTCGGACCCCTATACGGGTTGATAATGGCAGATTTGGGCCCCGACAAGCACCTATTCTGGAACACAGTGTCTGTACAGTAAGATTATGATGCTTCACAGCACTGTACGGGTTTGGACTGACAGCCATTCTTAACTTGAGCACTGCACATGACAAGAAGTTACCCCCCCAATCCCTCCTGCTAATTGGTTGTTTTTTGTTGTCTGACTGAGGAAAATGCTGTAAATTATGATGATTCAATGTATTTTGAAAGATGACATGTTGAGGATTATAATACTTACCGATTTGATGTCATAAAAGCAAGCCAAACACCCGTGAGTCCAAATGTGTACTTCACATTTCCATATGGTAAAACTCATATCATATACAGTGTCAATGTTTTTGATCACTATGGTTGATGTCAAAGCTGGGACCGAGAGACTGAACAACAGCTTCTATCTCAAGACTGTTAAATAGCCATCTCTAGCCAGTTACCACCCGGTTACTCAACCCTGCACCTTAGAGGCTGATTTTGATGGATAATTTTGATGGATATGACATGGCAGCCCCATTTCACATGTTTATACTCCAAAAATATGTTTTTACAGGGGAATGAAATATTGTTTATGTTAAACTGTTGAGAATAAGGAACAGGAAGACACTCATGTTTTATTCACTACACATATCCAGAAGGCTCATAAACAAGTAGCTTTATACTTTTAAAGGATGTTACAATATATATTTTAGTTATCAAGATATGTCAGTACTGTACTAATACACTAATACTACATTGTAACATACTACTACTGTACTACTATCCAAGATGGTAACCCTTTACACTCTGACCCCTATACGGGTTGATAATGGCAGATTTGGGCCCCGACAAGCACCTATTCTGGAACACATACGCACTTCACATTTCCATATCATAAAACTCATGTCATATACAGTGCTGTTTTTGATCATTATGTTTGATATACAGTTACAAGATGACATGACTTCATAACCCTGGGTTGTTCTGAACAGAATGAGCCTGTTTGTCTATTGTGAAGAAAATGTGCAGCAGAACACGCATCTGAATGCACTCATGACTAGGGCTGTTACATATTACCGCCACACCGGCAGTCACGAGTCATGAAGGCAGTCAAATTCCATGTGACTGTTTAGCCACGGTAATTAGGCTTCTCCAAGCTCTGATGCTGCTGATGGTCATTAGTAGCTTACCAAACATGCTAACTGTCTGGTATTCAGCACTCTATTGTCCCTCTAATTACTCTGACATTAATGGAAATGCAATCGAAAATCTAATCAAACACTTCATGAGGGCCCATGAGCTCATGTTGTGCAACATTTCTATAGGCTATGCAATTACGTGAGAAAACAAGAGTGATGGCCTCTATTAAAAAGAGGAGCTTGGAATTAGCTTTCTATAGGCTAGGCCTACTATATTTATTTCTTAACTTTCCTAATATTAAGTACATTGCTTCTCTTTACAACAGGAGAATAGCCTACCTGGCTGGCATGAAAATAAAAACGTCCTCCATTCGCTATTTAAGTACATAGATGTTTATTTATATCTATTTAAAATATTTTTAAGGTTTGTATCACAACTAAAGTGGCCAAATAAGTTCTTAAAATTAAGCACATTAACCTGCTTTACAAGGGGTGTAGAGCCTAACTGGCATACATAAGCAGCGCATGAGTTTCAAGTTTGAGGAAGATTATTTTCACCATAAAAATGCACCTTTACAATAAAAGCATTACATGCATAAACGAATGTGAGGTCACTTTTTATAATGGTGTTTTTCCGCTAATGGAACAGTGGGCCACATTGCAGCGCTTATAATGTGAAGAAATAGCCTAATAGGTAATCAACATTGTAAGCTAAACGTTCTGATCTGTTGCGTCAGCCTCATTGCGGTAAAAGGTTTTTTGATGCTAGTGGTTGTATTAATTTGGGATCTATCGCATCCTACAACTGTCACAGACTACAGTATGTTTGGAATATTTATTTCTCACACAGAATAGGTCAACTTTTGTATTATGGGGGATAGGAGATTGACATAGGCTAGTACTTTTGCTGTTCGTTAGGCCTACTCATCTTGTTGGCTGACGAAAAATAAATGTGGACAGTTCTTCCTTGGAATTGGATAAGGACGAACACAGTTGCGTCCCCGATGTGTCTGTCTTCCCTTGTAGCCTGTGAGAAAGACCCGATCACATGATGGGGAGCCATGTGAGTGAGAGGTGCTTCGGAGCACGCAGTACTCAGGGAAAAGGGAATTATAATTATATTTAGCTCAAGGGCACAACGGCCACTGGCTGCAAAAGGCATGGATTTTTTTTTGAGGGGACATTACAGCCACACAAAGGGGATGCCGCCGGGAAATTCGAGGCATTATCAAGTACTTGTCAAATTGTGAATGAGAGACTGATGACGTGTACAGCCTGCACAAAAAAAACTAAGCAGAGCTCATGGCTTACATGTTACTTCTTTCATTAGAGTCGCATCATGCAGCCTTACAATGTATTAAAAATCAAAACATATATCCCAACAGCTTAAGTTACATTATTACTCTAAATTAAGCATATAGGAATACCTATTTCTTTATTAATCCCTCAACATAGAATAGCCGCATGTGCGCACTCCCTCAAATCATTTGGAGAAGATATCCTTTCTATTTTATTCATATTTGTTGAATTGTATTCTTCATACTATAAAATAACGCCACAAAATTCTAAGCAAGTCTTGTCTCCTAAATGAACCAGTGTAGCCCACAGCCATTTGGCAAAGCCAGATCAGGACCTAACATAAGGGCAACTCAGAGAATGCTATTCTGTTCTTCTGAAATAAGACATTTTCTTCATATCAGGTTTCTTTAGACCTGTCTAAAATAAATAATGTATTTATTGTGAAGGTGAGGCTATATTACATGGATGTATTAGACTTTTTAAAATGTAGATGTTCCAAAGGTCTGCCTCATTGGCTTGTGGGATATGTGTGGAAGCCAGGAGATAATACATTTCTTTATGTTAATTAACGGTCAATTACCGTGAGACCGACAGCCCTACTCCTGCCTTCTTTCTATGCGCACCAAAACTACAATCTGTTTCTCTGAATTGCCTTGTGATGCCTAACACTGTAACATATATTGTATTCTATAACTTAGTTAGTCATGTTGGCAATTGAACAAGCTTTCAAATGATGCCCACCTGACCCAGATTGCGATTTATAATGGTCTGATTTTGGATTGCGTAAACAACAACAGTAATTGTGTGATGGCGGGGATGCAGGGCTGTGTTCAAAACAAAACAACTACCAGTGTGCTTGCTCTAATTCCTCAACGGCACAGCTGGGAGAGCTAAAAAAAGCACCTTATAGTTGAAGACGTATTTTAGTCATACAAGTGCATTCAACCCAGGGTTATGAACCCAGGGTAATGAACCCAGGGTTATGAAGCCAGGGTTATGAACCCAGGGTTATGAAGCCATGTAATTTTGTAACTGTACAATCAATCAAATCAAATTGTTTCAAATCAAATCAAAGTGTATTAGTCACATACAAATATTTAGCAGATGTTATTGCGGGTGTAGCGAAATGCTTGTGTTTCTAGCTCCAACAGTGCAGCAATATCTAACAATTCACAACAATATACACAAATCTAAAAGTAAAATAAATATATAAATATTAGGACGAGCAATGTATGAGTGGCATTGACTAAAATACAGTAGAATAGAATACAGTATATACAGTACATATGAAATGAGTAAAACAGTATGTAAACATTATTAAAGTGATTAGTGTTCCATTTAAAGTGACCGGTGATTCCATGTCTATGTACATAGGGCAGCAGCCTCTAAGGTGCAGGGTTGAGTAACCGGGTGGTAACTGGCTAGAGATGGCTATTTAACAGTCTTGAGATAGAAGCTGTTGTTCAGTCTCTCGGTCCCAGCTTTGACATCAACCATAGTGATCAAAAACATTGACACTGTATATGATATGAGTTTTACCATATGGAAATGTGAAGTACACATTTGGACTCACGGGTGTTTGGCTTGCTTTTATGACATCAAATCGGTAAGTATTATAATCCTCAACATGTCATCTTTCAAAATACATTGAATCATCATAATTTACAGCATTTTCCTCAGTCAGACAACAAAAAACAACCAATTAGCAGGAGGGATTGGGGGGGTAACTTCTTGTCATGTGCAGTGCTCAAGTTAAGAATGGCTGTCAGTCCAAACCCGTACAGTGCTGTGAAGCATCATAATCTTACTGTACAGACACTGTGTTCCAGAATAGGTGCTTGTCGGGGCCCAAATCTGCCATTATCAACCCGTATAGGGGTCCGAGTGTAAAGGGTTACCATCTTGGATAGTAGTACAGTAGTAGTATGTTACAATGTAGTATTAGTGTATTAGTACAGTACTGACATATCTTGATAACTAAAATATATATTGTAACATCCTTTAAAAGTATAAAAGCTACTTGTTTATGAGCCTTCTGGATATGTTTAGTGAATAAAACATGAGTGTCTTCCTGTTCCTTATTCTCAACAGTTTAACATAAACAATATTTCATTCCCCTGTAAAAACATATTTTTGGAGTATAAACATGTGAAATGGGGCTGCCATGTCATATCCATCAAAATTATTACCAAAATGTGGTACAGAAAACTTTTAGTACGAAGACACTGGGGGGTATGTTATAATGTTGGAAAGTCATACAACACAATTATATTACTTTTCAATGACTTTCAACCTGTGATTTTTTTTATTTTTTATAAATGAAAGCATGCTCCAAAAAATGTAACAGATGCTACAAACAACATCCATATCTAGATAACAACCTGAGAATAACCGATTATGTAAAAACACAAATAAATATAAACACTTTTGTGTTTTGTCTGAATGATTGTTCAGTCGTGAATAGGACATTCAGCAGTATGATAAAGGACCTGAAAAACATCAACTAGATAGTTGTATTATGTTTGTGCGAACATTGAAATTTACGATGGGGACGGATATGGAAAATCCATCCAATACAGTAGATAATGATATGCTCACCATTTAGTATTTTGAACTACCATTTAATCCAATAGCAAAGATCTAAGACACACATTTTAAAACTGTTATACATTGACGTTCTGAAAAGAAATAATAGAAGATGGTTAATATAACTTTCCATGCAGTATTTGACTATAACTTGACATGCAATTTTAAGAAATATGCCAGTCTTACAGTTTCATTATCCTTCTAAAGTACTTACGTACGAGAAATCATCAGAAATATGGGGTATTGTAAAGCAGTTGGCTATTGTAAAAATGTTGCACAGTGTTGTATCGCCATATCAATGAAATTCAGTTAATGAGTGTAATATATTGTTAGATACAGCAGTCTATTGTACACTACATTATAATTCCAAATGGTAGCACAGTGACTCTTTCCACTTTGTTCTATGACGTAGTATATACATCCATATTTGATTTGTTTTTACCTTCCAACATAAATTGATGTCAAATTAATACATTTACGAGGTAAAAATATAACTTCCAAGGCTCTGTGAAGTCCAGCCAACTGCTTGTTGAATTACCTAATTTGATCACCTCCTTCCACGCCCCCCTCATAAATCATGAGGTGTGAAAAACAGTTTGACAGACCAAACCCTACATCAACTACTTGTGTGTGTGTGTCCAGCCACTAAGGTGTGTATAGGTATTGTATAGGAGCTAGCAGTGTGAGGGAATAGGCCCCTACAGACCCATTGTCAGACATAAACAGGACAATTATCAGGAAGTAACCGGACAAACGGATCTATGAATACATGAGTAGGTGAATAGATATCCCTGCCAAGAGAGCAGAGGAGGAAGGGTGGTATGGAATGGAAAGAGGGCCAAAAATAAAAAGGAGATGTGAAAGGTGATAGATACAAAGAAAGCATACAGATTCAATGCATTATTCAAATGGAACTTGGAATATGAAGAGTGATAGATACAAGGCCAATAAGAGAGAGAGACAGATATATAAGGAGAGATATAGACAAACAGAATTATAGAGACAGAGGGACAAACATAGGGAAATAGAGAGACAACATTCAAAGCTATGGAAGTGGGGTCAGGTTGTGTATAAAATCGGTCCCTTAATGAGGTAAATCCACAGATGTACACGTCACATTTCCTGTGTTTGTTCTTTACAGATTGAGTATTACTGTAAGCGGTTTGTGCTCCACAAATGAGGCTGTGCTCCACAGAGGAGGCTGTGCTCCACAGATGAGGCTGTGCTCCACAGATGAGGCTGTGCTCCACAGATGAGGCTGTGCTCCACAGATGAGGCTGTGCTCCACAGATGAGGCTGTGCTCCACAGATGAGGCTGTGCTCCACAGATGAGGCTGTGCTCCACAGATGAGGCTGTGCTCCACAGATGAGGCTGTGCTCACTGAGAGAAGTGCTGTGTTTTCAGACTAAATTGTTCATGGCCGGTTTGTTCTTTTTAATATTGTTGTAAACAAGAGCCTGTGTCTAACAGCGTAAAATTGGACTCATAAGTGAAATCGCTCATTGTGCATTGTGAGGTAACCTTTGAGATCAACTGTATCCAACGTGGCCTTCATCAGTATCTGTGGGTTTTTATAGAAACCACTACGGCACTGTATTCTATTATTGGGCTTTTGTATTGTCAAACGTTGTGCTCTCTAAAATGTTATCCTGTTGTATTTTCAAACGTTGTGCTATCCTGTGTTATCCTGTTATCCAAAGTTATCCTGTTGTGGTATGCAGTATTGGGTTGTGGTATATTCTATTCTAGTGTGTTGTTTGACCATATAAATTATTTTTCCATACAGTAACACTTCACCCCATTCTCTTACCACTTCATGCTTCCTCTGCTCGGTTCGTTTGTGCAGGAAGTTCACTTTCTCCTGACAGCCCCATGTAACAATAACCAAATGATCACCTCATTATAAACGTGAACATGTTATTTATCATAATACTCAAATCCCAACACTGGCTCTATTTACTCAATCTGATTATACTATACATCCAAACATATAGAATGTATGCTGAAGTACTAATAACTGTAAAATAATTGGGTGCATCCTGAGAGGGCTGGGAATCATCATTCTGGGATTTGGTGTTTGTTGGTGGCAGAAGGAGAGAAACAAACACATGAGATAAACTCATTAAGAA